>CM010312.1:2317432-3009206 GCA_001923025.3 Taenia multiceps | reverse complement strand
ACGAATGTGAGCTAAATTTCTTCAATCTAACCATCAAATCTGAGTTCACGTGGGCTAAATCGATGAATGTGAAGCTAAATTTCTTCAATCTAACCATAAATCTGAGTTCACGTGGGCTAAATCGAAGAATGTGAAGCTAAATTTCTTCAATCTAACCATCAAATCTGAGTTCAGTGGGCTAAATCGATGAATGTGAAGCTAAATTTCTTCAATCTAACCATCAAATCTGAGTTCACGTGGGCTAAATCGATGAATGTGAAGCTAAATTTCTTCAATCTAACCATCAAATCTGAGTTCACGGGGCTAAATCGATGAATGTGAAGCTAAATTCTTCAATCTGACCATCAAATCTGAGTTCAGTGGGCTAAATCGATGAATGTGAAGCTAAATTTCTTCATCTAACCATCAAATCTGAGTTCACGTGGGCTAAATCGATGAATGTGAAGCTAAATTTCTTCAATCTAACCATCAAATCTGAGTTCACGTGGGCTAAATCGATGAATGTGAAGCTAAATTTCTTCAATCTAACCATCAAATCTGAGTTCACGTGGGCTAAATCGAGAATGTGAAGCTAAATTTTTCAATCTAACCATCAAATCTGAGTTCACGTGGGCTAAATCGATGAATGTGAAGCTAAATTTCTTCAATCTAACCATCAAATCTGAGTTCACGTGGGCTAAATCGATGAATGTGAAGCTAAATTTCTTCAATCTAACCATCAAATCTGAGTTCACGTGGCTAAATCGATGAATGTGAAGCTAAATTTCTTCAATCTAACCATCAAATCTGAGTTCACGTGGGCTAAATCGATGAATGTGAAGCTAAATTTCTTCAATCTAACCATCAAATCTGAGTTCACGTGGGCTAAATCGACGAATGTGAAGCTAAATTTCTTCAATCTAACCATCAAATCTGAGTTCACGTGGGCTAAATCGATGAATGTGAAGCTAAATTTCTTCAATCTAACCATCAAATCTGAGTTCACGTGGGCTAAATCGACGATGTGAAGCTAAATTCTTCAATCTAACCATCAAATCTGAGTTCACGTGGGCTAAATCGATGAATGTGAAGCTAAATTTCTTCAATCTAACCATTCAAATCTGAGTTCACGTGGGCTAAGTGAAGGTAAATCGTGAAGTTCAGAATCTAAAAATTTCTTCAATCTAACCATCAAATCTGAGTTCACGTGGGCTAAATCGAGAATGTGAAGCTAAATTTCTTCAATCTAACCATCAAATCTGAGTTCACGTGGGCTAAATCGATGAATGTGAAGCTAAATTTCTTCAATCTAACCATCAAATCTGAGTTCACGTGGGCTAAAAGGAATGTGAAGCTAAATTTCTTCAATCTAACCATCAAATCTGAGTTCACGTGGGCTAAATCGATGAAGTGAAGATAAATTTCCAATCTAACCATCAAATCTGAGTTCACGTGGGCTAAATCGATGAATGTGAAGCTAAATTTCTTCAATCTAACCATCAAATCTGAGTTCACGTGGGCTAAATCGATGAATGTGAAGCTAAATTTCTTCAATCTAACCATCAAATCTGAGTTCACGTGGGCTAAATCGACGAATGTGAAGCTAAATTTCTTCAATCTAACCATCAAATCTGAGTTCACGTGGGCTAAATCGATGAATGTGAAGCTAAATTTCTTCAATCTAACCATCAAATCTGAGTTCACGTGGGCTAAATCGATGAATGTGAAGCTAAATTTCTTCAATCTAACCATCAAATCTGAGTTCACGTGGGCTAAATCGATGAATGTGAAGCTAAATTTCTTCAATCTAACCATCAAATCTGAGTTCACGTGGGCTAAATCGATGAATGTGAAGCTAAATTTCTTCAATCTAACCATCAAATCTGAGTTCACGTGGGCTAAATCGATGAATGTGAAGCTAAATCTTCAATCTAACCATCAAATCTGAGTTCACGTGGGCTAAATCGATGAATGTGAAGCTAAATTCTTCAATCTAACCATCAAATCTGAGTTCACGTGGGCTAAATCGATGAATGTGAAGCTAAATTTCTTCAATCTAACCATCAAATCTGAGTTCACGTGGGCTAAATCGATGAATGTGAAGCTAAATTTCTTCAATCTAACCATCAAATCTGAGTTCACGTGGGCTAAATCGATGAATGTGAAGCTAAATTTCTTCAATCTAACCATCAAATCTGAGTTCACGTGGGCTAAATCGATGAATGTGAAGCTAAATTTCTTCAATCTAACCATCAAATCTGAGTTCACGTGGGCTAAATCGATGAATGTGAAGCTAAATTTCTTCAATCTAACCATCAAATCTGAGTTCACGTGGGCTAAATCGATGAATGTGAAGCTAAATTCTTCAATCTAACCATCAAATCTGAGTTCACGTGGGCTAAATCGATGAATGTGAAGCTAAATTTCTTCAATCTAACCATCAAATCTGAGTTCACGTGGGCTAAATCGATGAATGTGAAGCTAAATTTCTTCAATCTAACCATCAAATCTGAGTTCACGTGGGCTAAATCGACGAATGTGAAGCTAAATTTCTTCAATCTAACCATCAAATCTGAGTTCACGTGGGCTAAATCGATGAATGTGAAGCTAAATTTCTCAATCTAACCATCAAATCTGAGTTCACGTGGGCTAAATCGAGAATGTGAAGCTAAATTTCTTCAATCTAACCATCAAATCTGAGTTCACGTGGGCTAAATCGATGAATGTGAAGCTAAATTTCTTCAATCTAACCATCAAATCTGAGTTCACGTGGGCTAAATCGATGAATGTGAAGCTAAATTTCTTCAATCTAACCATCAAATCTGAGTTCACGTGGGCTAAATCGATGAATGTGAAGCTAAATTTCTTCAATCTAACCATCAAATCTGAGTTCACGTGGGCTAAATCGATGAATGTGAAGCTAAATTTCTTCAATCTAACCATCAAATCTGAGTTCACGTGGGCTAAATCGATGAATGTGAAGCTAAATTTCTTCAATCTAACCATCAAATCTGAGTTCACGTGGGCTAAATCGATGAATGTGAAGCTAAATTTCTTCAATCTAACCATCAAATCTGAGTTCACGTGGGCTAAATCGATGAATGTGAAGCTAAATTTCTTCAATCTAACCATCAAATCTGAGTTCACGTGGGCTAAATCGATGAATGTGAAGCTAAATTTCTTCAATCTAACCATCAAATCTGAGTTCACGTGGGCTAAATCGATGAATGTGAAGCTAAATTTCTTCAATCTAACCATCAAATCTGAGTTCACGTGGGCTAAATCGATGAATGTGAAGCTAAATTTCTTCAATCTAACCATCAAATCTGAGTTCACGTGGGCTAAATCGATGAATGTGAAGCTAAATTTCTTCAATCTAACCATCAAATCTGAGTTCACGTGGGCTAAATCGATGAATGTGAAGCTAAATTTCTTCAATCTAACCATCAAATCTGAGTTCACGTGGGCTAAATCGATGAATGTGAAGCTAAATTTCTTCAATCTAACCATCAAATCTGAGTTCACGTGGGCTAAATCGATGAATGTGAAGCTAAATTTCTTCAATCTAACCATCAAATCTGAGTTCACGTGGGCTAAATCGATGAATGTGAAGCTAAATTTCTTCAATCTAACCATCAAATCTGAGTTCACGTGGGCTAAATCGATGAATGTGAAGCTAAATTTCTTCAATCTAACCATCAAATCTGAGTTCACGTGGGCTAAATCGATGAATGTGAAGCTAAATTTCTTCAATCTAACCATCAAATCTGAGTTCACGTGGGCTAAATCGATGAATGTGAAGCTAAATTCTTCAATCTAACCATCAAATCTGAGTTCACGTGGGCTAAATCGATGAATGTGAAGCTAAATTTCTTCAATCTAACCATCAAATCTGAGTTCACGTGGGCTAAATCGATGAATGTGAAGCTAAATTTCTTCAATCTAACCATCAAATCTGAGTTCACGTGGGCTAAATCGATGAATGTGAAGCTAAATTTCTTCAATCTAACCATCAAATCTGAGTTCACGTGGGCTAAATCGATGAATGTGAAGCTAAATTTCTTCAATCTAACCATCAAATCTGAGTTCACGTGGGCTAAATCGATGAATGTGAAGCTAAATTTCTTCAATCTAACCATCAAATCTGAGTTCACGTGGGCTAAATCGATGAATGTGAAGCTAAATTTCTTCAATCTAACCATCAAATCTGAGTTCACGTGGGCTAAATCGATGAATGTGAAGCTAAATTTCTTCAATCTAACCATCAAATCTGAGTTCACGTGGGCTAAATCGATGAATGTGAAGCTAAATTTCTTCAATCTAACCATCAAATCTGAGTTCACGTGGGCTAAATCGATGAATGTGAAGCTAAATTTCTTCAATCTAACCATCAAATCTGAGTTCACGTGGGCTAAATCGATGAATGTGAAGCTAAATTTCTTCAATCTAACCATCAAATCTGAGTTCACGTGGGCTAAATCGACGAATGTGAAGCTAAATTTCTTCAATCTAACCATCAAATCTGAGTTCACGTGGGCTAAATCGATGAATGTGAAGCTAAATTCTTCAATCTAACCATCAAATCTGAGTTCACGTGGGCTAAATCGATGAATGTGAAGCTAAATTTCTTCAATCTAACCATCAAATCTGAGTTCACGTGGGCTAAATCGATGAATGTGAAGCTAAATTTCTTCAATCTAACCATCAAATCTGAGTTCACGTGGGCTAAATCGACGATGTGAAGCTAAATTTCTTCAATCTAACCATCAAATCTGAGTTCACGTGGGCTAAATCGATGAATGTGAAGCTAAATTTCTTCAATCTAACCATCAAATCTGAGTTCACGTGGGCTAAATCGATGAATGTGAAGCTAAATTTCTTCAATCTAACCATCAAATCTGAGTTCACGTGGGCTAAATCGATGAATGTGAAGCTAAATTTCTTCAATCTAACCATCAAATCTGAGTTCACGTGGGCTAAATCGATGAATGTGAAGCTAAATTTCTTCAATCTAACCATCAAATCTGAGTTCACGTGGGCTAAATCGATGAATGTGAAGCTAAATTTCTTCAATCTAACCATCAAATCTGAGTTCACGTGGGCTAAATCGATGAATGTGAAGCTAAATTTCTTCAATCTAACCATCAAATCTGAGTTCACGTGGGCTAAATCGATGAATGTGAAGCTAAATTTCTTCAATCTAACCATCAAATCTGAGTTCACGTGGGCTAAATCGATGAATGTGAAGCTAAATTTCTTCAATCTAACCATCAAATCTGAGTTCACGTGGGCTAAATCGATGAATGTGAAGCTAAATTTCTTCAATCTAACCATCAAATCTGAGTTCACGTGGGCTAAATCGATGAATGTGAAGCTAAATTTCTTCAATCTAACCATCAAATCTGAGTTCACGTGGGCTAAATCGATGAATGTGAAGCTAAATTTCTTCAATCTAACCATCAAATCTGAGTTCACGTGGGCTAAATCGATGAATGTGAAGCTAAATTTCTTCAATCTAACCATCAAATCTGAGTTCACGTGGGCTAAATCGATGAATGTGAAGCTAAATTTCTTCAATCTAACCATCAAATCTGAGTTCACGTGGGCTAAATCGATGAATGTGAAGCTAAATTTCTTCAATCTAACCATCAAATCTGAGTTCACGTGGGCTAAATCGATGAATGTGAAGCTAAATTTCTTCAATCTAACCATCAAATCTGAGTTCACGTGGGCTAAATCGATGAATGTGAAGCTAAATTTCTTCAATCTAACCATCAAATCTGAGTTCACGTGGGCTAAATCGATGAATGTGAAGCTAAATTTCTTCAATCTAACCATCAAATCTGAGTTCACGTGGGCTAAATCGATGAATGTGAAGCTAAATTTCTTCAATCTAACCATCAAATCTGAGTTCACGTGGGCTAAATCGATGAATGTGAAGCTAAATTTCTTCAATCTAACCATCAAATCTGAGTTCACGTGGGCTAAATCGATGAATGTGAAGCTAAATTTCTTCAATCTAACCATCAAATCTGAGTTCACGTGGGCTAAATCGATGAATGTGAAGCTAAATTTCTTCAATCTAACCATCAAATCTGAGTTCACGTGGGCTAAATCGATGAATGTGAAGCTAAATTTCTTCAATCTAACCATCAAATCTGAGTTCACGTGGGCTAAATCGATGAATGTGAAGCTAAATTTCTTCAATCTAACCATCAAATCTGAGTTCACGTGGGCTAAATCGATGAATGTGAAGCTAAATTTCTTCAATCTAACCATCAAATCTGAGTTCACGTGGGCTAAATCGATGAATGTGAAGCTAAATTTCTTCAATCTAACCATCAAATCTGAGTTCACGTGGGCTAAATCGATGAATGTGAAGCTAAATTTCTTCAATCTAACCATCAAATCTGAGTTCACGTGGGCTAAATCGATGAATGTGAAGCTAAATTTCTTCAATCTAACCATCAAATCTGAGTTCACGTGGGCTAAATCGATGAATGTGAAGCTAAATTTCTTCAATCTAACCATCAAATCTGAGTTCACGTGGGCTAAATCGATGAATGTGAAGCTAAATTTCTTCAATCTAACCATCAAATCTGAGTTCACGTGGGCTAAATCGATGAATGTGAAGCTAAATTTCTTCAATCTAACCATCAAATCTGAGTTCACGTGGGCTAAATCGATGAATGTGAAGCTAAATTTCTTCAATCTAACCATCAAATCTGAGTTCACGTGGGCTAAATCGATGAATGTGAAGCTAAATTTCTTCAATCTAACCATCAAATCTGAGTTCACGTGGGCTAAATCGATGAATGTGAAGCTAAATTTCTTCAATCTAACCATCAAATCTGAGTTCACGTGGGCTAAATCGATGAATGTGAAGCTAAATTTCTTCAATCTAACCATCAAATCTGAGTTCACGTGGGCTAAATCGATGAATGTGAAGCTAAATTTCTTCAATCTAACCATCAAATCTGAGTTCACGTGGGCTAAATCGATGAATGTGAAGCTAAATTTCTTCAATCTAACCATCAAATCTGAGTTCACGTGGGCTAAATCGATGAATGTGAAGCTAAATTTCTTCAATCTAACCATCAAATCTGAGTTCACGTGGGCTAAATCGATGAATGTGAAGCTAAATTTCTTCAATCTAACCATCAAATCTGAGTTCACGTGGGCTAAATCGATGAATGTGAAGCTAAATTTCTTCAATCTAACCATCAAATCTGAGTTCACGTGGGCTAAATCGATGAATGTGAAGCTAAATTTCTTCAATCTAACCATCAAATCTGAGTTCACGTGGGCTAAATCGATGAATGTGAAGCTAAATTTCTTCAATCTAACCATCAAATCTGAGTTCACGTGGGCTAAATCGATGAATGTGAAGCTAAATTTCTTCAATCTAACCATCAAATCTGAGTTCACGTGGGCTAAATCGATGAATGTGAAGCTAAATTTCTTCAATCTAACCATCAAATCTGAGTTCACGTGGGCTAAATCGATGAATGTGAAGCTAAATTTCTTCAATCTAACCATCAAATCTGAGTTCACGTGGGCTAAATCGATGAATGTGAAGCTAAATTTCTTCAATCTAACCATCAAATCTGAGTTCACGTGGGCTAAATCGATGAATGTGAAGCTAAATTTCTTCAATCTAACCATCAAATCTGAGTTCACGTGGGCTAAATCGATGAATGTGAAGCTAAATTTCTTCAATCTAACCATCAAATCTGAGTTCACGTGGGCTAAATCGATGAATGTGAAGCTAAATTTCTTCAATCTAACCATCAAATCTGAGTTCACGTGGGCTAAATCGATGAATGTGAAGCTAAATTTCTTCAATCTAACCATCAAATCTGAGTTCACGTGGGCTAAATCGATGAATGTGAAGCTAAATTTCTTCAATCTAACCATCAAATCTGAGTTCACGTGGGCTAAATCGATGAATGTGAAGCTAAATTTCTTCAATCTAACCATCAAATCTGAGTTCACGTGGGCTAAATCGGAATGTGAAGCTAAATTTCTTCAATCTAACCATCAAATCTGAGTTCACGTGGGCTAAATCGATGAATGTGAAGCTAAATTTCTTCAATCTAACCATCAAATCTGAGTTCACGTGGGCTAAATCGATGAATGTGAAGCTAAATTTCTTCAATCTAACCATCAAATCTGAGTTCACGTGGGCTAAATCGATGAATGTGAAGCTAAATTTCTTCAATCTAACCATCAAATCTGAGTTCACGTGGGCTAAATCGATGAATGTGAAGCTAAATTTCTTCAATCTAACCATCAAATCTGAGTTCACGTGGGCTAAATCGATGAATGTGAAGCTAAATTTCTTCAATCTAACCATCAAATCTGAGTTCACGTGGGCTAAATCGATGAATGTGAAGCTAAATTTCTTCAATCTAACCATCAAATCTGAGTTCACGTGGGCTAAATCGATGAATGTGAAGCTAAATTTCTTCAATCTAACCATCAAATCTGAGTTCACGTGGGCTAAATCGATGAATGTGAAGCTAAATTTCTTCAATCTAACCATCAAATCTGAGTTCACGTGGGCTAAATCGATGAATGTGAAGCTAAATTCTTCAATCTAACCATCAAATCTGAGTTCACGTGGGCTAAATCGATGAATGTGAAGCTAAATTTCTTCAATCTAACCATCAAATCTGAGTTCACGTGGGCTAAATCGATGAATGTGAAGCTAAATTTCTTCAATCTAACCATCAAATCTGAGTTCACGTGGGCTAAATCGATGAATGTGAAGCTAAATTTCTTCAATCTAACCATCAAATCTGAGTTCACGTGGGCTAAATCGATGAATGTGAAGCTAAATTTCTTCAATCTAACCATCAAATCTGAGTTCACGTGGGCTAAATCGATGAATGTGAAGCTAAATTTCTTCAATCTAACCATCAAATCTGAGTTCACGTGGGCTAAATCGATGAATGTGAAGCTAAATTTCTTCAATCTAACCATCAAATCTGAGTTCACGTGGGCTAAATCGATGAATGTGAAGCTAAATTTCTTCAATCTAACCATCAAATCTGAGTTCACGTGGGCTAAATCGATGAATGTGAAGCTAAATTTCTTCAATCTAACCATCAAATCTGAGTTCACGTGGGCTAAATCGATGAATGTGAAGCTAAATTTCTTCAATCTAACCATCAAATCTGAGTTCACGTGGGCTAAATCGATGAATGTGAAGCTAAATTTCTTCAATCTAACCATCAAATCTGAGTTCACGTGGGCTAAATCGATGAATGTGAAGCTAAATTTCTTCAATCTAACCATCAAATCTGAGTTCACGTGGGCTAAATCGATGAATGTGAAGCTAAATTTCTTCAATCTAACCATCAAATCTGAGTTCACGTGGGCTAAATCGATGAATGTGAAGCTAAATTTCTTCAATCTAACCATCAAATCTGAGTTCACGTGGGCTAAATCGATGAATGTGAAGCTAAATTTCTTCAATCTAACCATCAAATCTGAGTTCACGTGGGCTAAATCGATGAATGTGAAGCTAAATTTCTTCAATCTAACCATCAAATCTGAGTTCACGTGGGCTAAATCGATGAATGTGAAGCTAAATTTCTTCAATCTAACCATCAAATCTGAGTTCACGTGGGCTAAATCGATGAATGTGAAGCTAAATTTCTTCAATCTAACCATCAAATCTGAGTTCACGTGGGCTAAATCGATGAATGTGAAGCTAAATTTCTTCAATCTAACCATCAAATCTGAGTTCACGTGGGCTAAATCGATGAATGTGAAGCTAAATTTCTTCAATCTAACCATCAAATCTGAGTTCACGTGGGCTAAATCGATGAATGTGAAGCTAAATTTCTTCAATCTAACCATCAAATCTGAGTTCACGTGGGCTAAATCGATGAATGTGAAGCTAAATTTCTTCAATCTAACCATCAAATCTGAGTTCACGTGGGCTAAATCGATGAATGTGAAGCTAAATTTCTTCAATCTAACCATCAAATCTGAGTTCACGTGGGCTAAATCGATGAATGTGAAGCTAAATTTCTTCAATCTAACCATCAAATCTGAGTTCACGTGGGCTAAATCGATGAATGTGAAGCTAAATTTCTTCAATCTAACCATCAAATCTGAGTTCACGTGGGCTAAATCGATGAATGTGAAGCTAAATTTCTTCAATCTAACCATCAAATCTGAGTTCACGTGGGCTAAATCGATGAATGTGAAGCTAAATTTCTTCAATCTAACCATCAAATCTGAGTTCACGTGGGCTAAATCGATGAATGTGAAGCTAAATTTCTTCAATCTAACCATCAAATCTGAGTTCACGTGGGCTAAATCGATGAATGTGAAGCTAAATTTCTTCAATCTAACCATCAAATCTGAGTTCACGTGGGCTAAATCGATGAATGTGAAGCTAAATTCTTCAATCTAACCATCAAATCTGAGTTCACGTGGGCTAAATCGACGAATGTGAAGCTAAATTTCTTCAATCTAACCATCAAATCTGAGTTCACGTGGGCTAAATCGATGAATGTGAAGCTAAATTTCTTCAATCTAACCATCAAATCTGAGTTCACGTGGGCTAAATCGATGAATGTGAAGCTAAATTTCTTCAATCTAACCATCAAATCTGAGTTCACGTGGGCTAAATCGATGAATGTGAAGCTAAATTTCTTCAATCTAACCATCAAATCTGAGTTCACGTGGGCTAAATCGATGAATGTGAAGCTAAATTTCTTCAATCTAACCATCAAATCTGAGTTCACGTGGGCTAAATCGATGAATGTGAAGCTAAATTTCTTCAATCTAACCATCAAATCTGAGTTCACGTGGGCTAAATCGATGAATGTGAAGCTAAATTTCTTCAATCTAACCATCAAATCTGAGTTCACGTGGGCTAAATCGATGAATGTGAAGCTAAATTTCTTCAATCTAACCATCAAATCTGAGTTCACGTGGGCTAAATCGATGAATGTGAAGCTAAATTTCTTCAATCTAACCATCAAATCTGAGTTCACGTGGGCTAAATCGATGAATGTGAAGCTAAATTTCTTCAATCTAACCATCAAATCTGAGTTCACGTGGGCTAAATCGATGAATGTGAAGCTAAATTTCTTCAATCTAACCATCAAATCTGAGTTCACGTGGGCTAAATCGATGAATGTGAAGCTAAATTTCTTCAATCTAACCATCAAATCTGAGTTCACGTGGGCTAAATCGATGAATGTGAAGCTAAATTTCTTCAATCTAACCATCAAATCTGAGTTCACGTGGGCTAAATCGATGAATGTGAAGCTAAATTTCTTCAATCTAACCATCAAATCTGAGTTCACGTGGGCTAAATCGATGAATGTGAAGCTAAATTTCTTCAATCTAACCATCAAATCTGAGTTCACGTGGGCTAAATCGAATGTGAAGCTAAATTTCTTCAATCTAACCATCAAATCTGAGTTCACGTGGGCTAAATCGATGAATGTGAAGCTAAATTTCTTCAATCTAACCATCAAATCTGAGTTCACGTGGGCTAAATCGATGAATGTGAAGCTAAATTTCTTCAATCTAACCATCAAATCTGAGTTCACGTGGGCTAAATCGATGAATGTGAAGCTAAATTTCTTCAATCTAACCATCAAATCTGAGTTCACGTGGGCTAAATCGATGAATGTGAAGCTAAATTTCTTCAATCTAACCATCAAATCTGAGTTCACGTGGGCTAAATCGATGTGAAGCTAAATTTCTTCAATCTAACCATCAAATCTGAGTTCACGTGGGCTAAATCGATGAATGTGAAGCTAAATTTCTTCAATCTAACCATCAAATCTGAGTTCACGTGGGCTAAATCGATGAATGTGAAGCTAAATTTCTTCAATCTAACCATCAAATCTGAGTTCACGTGGGCTAAATCGATGAATGTGAAGCTAAATTTCTTCAATCTAACCATCAAATCTGAGTTCACGTGGGCTAAATCGATGAATGTGAAGCTAAATTTCTTCAATCTAACCATCAAATCTGAGTTCACGTGGGCTAAATCGATGAATGTGAAGCTAAATTTCTTCAATCTAACCATCAAATCTGAGTTCACGTGGGCTAAATCGATGAATGTGAAGCTAAATTTCTTCAATCTAACCATCAAATCTGAGTTCACGTGGGCTAAATCGATGAATGTGAAGCTAAATTTCTTCAATCTAACCATCAAATCTGAGTTCACGTGGGCTAAATCGATGAATGTGAAGCTAAATTTCTTCAATCTAACCATCAAATCTGAGTTCACGTGGGCTAAATCGATGAGTGTGAAGCTAAATTTCTTCAATCTAACCATCAAATCTGAGTTCACGTGGGCTAAATCGATGAATGTGAAGCTAAATTTCTTCAATCTAACCATCAAATCTGAGTTCACGTGGGCTAAATCGATGAATGTGAAGCTAAATTTCTTCAATCTAACCATCAAATCTGAGTTCACGTGGGCTAAATCGATGAATGTGAAGCTAAATTTCTTCAATCTAACCATCAAATCTGAGTTCACGTGGGCTAAATCGATGAATGTGAAGCTAAATTTCTTCAATCTAACCATCAAATCTGAGTTCACGTGGGCTAAATCGATGAATGTGAAGCTAAATTTCTTCAATCTAACCATCAAATCTGAGTTCACGTGGGCTAAATCGATGAATGTGAAGCTAAATTTCTTCAATCTAACCATCAAATCTGAGTTCACGTGGGCTAAATCGATGAATGTGAAGCTAAATTTCTTCAATCTAACCATCAAATCTGAGTTCACGTGGGCTAAATCGATGAATGTGAAGCTAAATTTCTTCAATCTAACCATCAAATCTGAGTTCACGTGGGCTAAATCGATGAATGTGAAGCTAAATTTCTTCAATCTAACCATCAAATCTGAGTTCACGTGGGCTAAATCGATGAATGTGAAGCTAAATTTCTTCAATCTAACCATCAAATCTGAGTTCACGTGGGCTAAATCGATGAATGTGAAGCTAAATTTCTTCAATCTAACCATCAAATCTGAGTTCACGTGGGCTAAATCGATGAATGTGAAGCTAAATTTCTTCAATCTAACCATCAAATCTGAGTTCACGTGGGCTAAATCGATGAATGTGAAGCTAAATTTCTTCAATCTAACCATCAAATCTGAGTTCACGTGGGCTAAATCGATGAATGTGAAGCTAAATTTCTTCAATCTAACCATCAAATCTGAGTTCACGTGGGCTAAATCGATGAATGTGAAGCTAAATTTCTTCAATCTAACCATCAAATCTGAGTTCACGTGGGCTAAATCGATGAATGTGAAGCTAATTAAATCTTCAATCTAACCATCAAATCTGAGTTCACGTGGGCTAAATCGATGAATGTGAAGCTAAATTTCTTCAATCTAACCATCAAATCTGAGTTCACGTGGGCTAAATCGATGAATGTGAAGCTAAATTTCTTCAATCTAACCATCAAATCTGAGTTCACGTGGGCTAAATCGATGAATGTGAAGCTAAATTTCTTCAATCTAACCATCAAATCTGAGTTCACGTGGGCTAAATCGATGAATGTGAAGCTAAATTTCTTCAATCTAACCATCAAATCTGAGTTCACGTGGGCTAAATCGATGAATGTGAAGCTAAATTTCTTCAATCTAACCATCAAATCTGAGTTCACGTGGGCTAAATCGATGAATGTGAAGCTAAATTTCTTCAATCTAACCATCAAATCTGAGTTCACGTGGGCTAAATCGATGAATGTGAAGCTAAATTTCTTCAATCTAACCATCAAATCTGAGTTCACGTGGGCTAAATCGATGAATGTGAAGCTAAATTTCTTCAATCTAACCATCAAATCTGAGTTCACGTGGGCTAAATCGATGAATGTGAAGCTAAATTTCTTCAATCTAACCATCAAATCTGAGTTCACGTGGGCTAAATCGATGAATGTGAAGCTAAATTTCTTCAATCTAACCATCAAATCTGAGTTCACGTGGGCTAAATCGATGAATGTGAAGCTAAATTTCTTCAATCTAACCATCAAATCTGAGTTCACGTGGGCTAAATCGATGAATGTGAAGCTAAATTTCTTCAATCTAACCATCAAATCTGAGTTCACGTGGGCTAAATCGATGAATGTGAAGCTAAATTTCTTCAATCTAACCATCAAATCTGAGTTCACGTGGGCTAAATCGATGAATGTGAAGCTAAATTTCTTCAATCTAACCATCAAATCTGAGTTCACGTGGGCTAAATCGATGAATGTGAAGCTAAATTTCTTCAATCTAACCATCAAATCTGAGTTCACGTGGGCTAAATCGATGAATGTGAAGCTAAATTTCTTCAATCTAACCATCAAATCTGAGTTCACGTGGGCTAAATCGATGAATGTGAAGCTAAATTTCTTCAATCTAACCATCAAATCTGAGTTCACGTGGGCTAAATCGATGAATGTGAAGCTAAATTTCTTCAATCTAACCATCAAATCTGAGTTCACGTGGGCTAAATCGATGAATGTGAAGCTAAATTCTTCAATCTAACCATCAAATCTGAGTTCACGTGGGCTAAATCGATGAATGTGAAGCTAAATTTCTTCAATCTAACCATCAAATCTGAGTTCACGTGGGCTAAATCGATGAATGTGAAGCTAAATTTCTTCAATCTAACCATCAAATCTGAGTTCACGTGGGCTAAATCGATGAATGTGAAGCTAAATTTCTTCAATCTAACCATCAAATCTGAGTTCACGTGGGCTAAATCGATGAATGTGAAGCTAAATTTCTTCAATCTAACCATCAAATCTGAGTTCACGTGGGCTAAATCGATGAATGTGAAGCTAAATTTCTTCAATCTAACCATCAAATCTGAGTTCACGTGGGCTAAATCGATGAATGTGAAGCTAAATTTCTTCAATCTAACCATCAAATCTGAGTTCACGTGGGCTAAATCGATGAATGTGAAGCTAAATTTCTTCAATCTAACCATCAAATCTGAGTTCACGTGGGCTAAATCGATGAATGTGAAGCTAAATTTCTTCAATCTAACCATCAAATCTGAGTTCACGTGGGCTAAATCGATGAATGTGAAGCTAAATTTCTTCAATCTAACCATCAAATCTGAGTTCACGTGGGCTAAATCGATGAATGTGAAGCTAAATTTCTTCAATCTAACCATCAAATCTGAGTTCACGTGGGCTAAATCGAATGTGAAGCTAAATTTCTTCAATCTAACCATCAAATCTGAGTTCACGTGGGCTAAATCGATGAATGTGAAGCTAAATTTCTTCAATCTAACCATCAAATCTGAGTTCACGTGGGCTAAATCGATGAATGTGAAGCTAAATTTCTTCAATCTAACCATCAAATCTGAGTTCACGTGGGCTAAATCGATGAATGTGAAGCTAAATTTCTTCAATCTAACCATCAAATCTGAGTTCACGTGGGCTAAATCGATGAATGTGAAGCTAAATTTCTTCAATCTAACCATCAAATCTGAGTTCACGTGGGCTAAATCGATGAATGTGAAGCTAAATTTCTTCAATCTAACCATCAAATCTGAGTTCACGTGGGCTAAATCGATGAATGTGAAGCTAAATTTCTTCAATCTAACCATCAAATCTGAGTTCACGTGGGCTAAATCGATGAATGTGAAGCTAAATTTCTCAATCTAACCATCAAATCTGAGTTCACGTGGGCTAAATCGATGAATGTGAAGCTAAATTTCTTCAATCTAACCATCAAATCTGAGTTCACGTGGGCTAAATCGATGAATGTGAAGCTAAATTTCTTCAATCTAACCATCAAATCTGAGTTCACGTGGGCTAAATCGATGAATGTGAAGCTAAATTTCTTCAATCTAACCATCAAATCTGAGTTCACGTGGGCTAAATCGATGAATGTGAAGCTAAATTTCTTCAATCTAACCATCAAATCTGAGTTCACGTGGGCTAAATCGATGAATGTGAAGCTAAATTTCTTCAATCTAACCATCAAATCTGAGTTCACGTGGGCTAAATCGATGAATGTGAAGCTAAATTTCTTCAATCTAACCATCAAATCTGAGTTCACGTGGGCTAAATCGATGAATGTGAAGCTAAATTTCTTCAATCTAACCATCAAATCTGAGTTCACGTGGGCTAAATCGATGAATGTGAAGCTAAATTTCTTCAATCTAACCATCAAATCTGAGTTCACGTGGGCTAAATCGATGAATGTGAAGCTAAATTTCTTCAAACCATCAAATCTGAGTTCACGTGGGCTAAATCGATGAATGTGAAGCTAAATTTCTTCAATCTAACCATCAAATCTGAGTTCACGTGGGCTAAATCGATGAATGTGAAGCTAAATTTCTTCAATCTAACCATCAAATCTGAGTTCACGTGGGCTAAATCGATGAATGTGAAGCTAAATTTCTTCAATCTAACCATCAAATCTGAGTTCACGTGGGCTAAATCGATGAATGTGAAGCTAAATTTCTTCAATCTAACCATCAAATCTGAGTTCACGTGGGCTAAATCGATGAATGTGAAGCTAAATTTCTTCAATCTAACCATCAAATCTGAGTTCACGTGGGCTAAATCGATGAATGTGAAGCTAAATTTCTTCAATGAACCATCAATCTGAGTTCACGTGGGCTAAATCGCGAATGTGAAGCAAATTTCTTCAATCTAACCATCAAATCTGAGTTACGTGGGCTAAATCGACGAATGTGAAGCTAAATTTCTTTAATCTAACCATCAAATCTGAGTTCACATGGGCTAAATCGACGAATGTGAAGCTAAATTTCTTCAATCGAAACCATCAAATCTGAGTTCAACGTGGGCTAATCGACGAATGTGAGCTAAATTCTTTCTTCAATCGAACCATCAAATCTGAGTTCACGTGGGCTAAATCGACGAATGTGAAGCTAAAATTTCTTCAATCTAACCATCAAATATGAGTTCACGTGGGCTAAATCGACGAATGTGAAGCTTAAATTTCTTCAATCTAACCATCAAATCTGAGTTCACGTGGGCTAAATCGACGAATGCGAAGCTAAATTTCTTCAATCTAACCATCAAATCAGAGTTCACGTGGGCTAAATCGACGAATGTGAAGCTAAATTTCTTCTATCTAACCATCAAATCGGAGTTCACGTGGGCTAAATCGATGAATGCGAAGCTAAATTTCTTCAATCTAACCATCAAATCAGAGTTCACGTGGGCTAAATCGACGAATGTGAAGCTAAATTTCTTCAATCTAACCATCAAATTTGAGTACACATGGGCTAAATCGACGAATGTGAAGCTAAATTTCTTCAATCTAACCATCATATCTGAGTTCACGTGGGCTAAATCGACGAATGTGAAGCTAAATTTCTTCAATCTAACCATCAAATCTGAGTTCACGTGTGCTAAATCGATGAATGTGAAGCTAAATCTCTTCAATCTAACCCATCAAATCTGAGTTCACGTGGGCTAAATCGATGAACGTGAAGCTAAATTTCTTCAAATCTAACCATCAAATCTGAGTTCACGTGGGCTAAATCGACGAATGTGAAGCTAAATTTCTTCAATCTAACCATCAAATCTGAGTTCACGTGGGCTAAATCGACGAATGCGAAGCTAAATTTCTTCAATCTAACATCAAATCAGAGTTCAGTGGGCTAAATCGACGAATGTGAAGCTAAATTTCTTCAATCTAACCATCAAATTTGAGTACACATGGGCTAAATCGACGAATGTGAAGCTAAATTTCTTCAATCTAACCATCAAATCTGAGTTCACGTGGGCTAAATCGATGAGTGTGAAGCTAAATCTCTTCAATCTAACCATCAAATCTGAGTTCACGTGGGCTAAATCGATGAGTGTAAAGCTAAATTTCTTCAATCTAACCATCAAATCTGAGTTCACGTGGGCTAAATCGACGAATGTGAAGCTAAATTTCTTCAATCTAACCATCAAATCAGAGTTCACGTGGGCTAAATCGACGAATGTGAAGCTAAATTTCTTCAATCTAACCATCAAATCAGAGTTCACGTGGGCTAAATCGACGAATGTGAAGCTAAATTTCTTCAATCTAACCATCAAATTTGAGTACACATGGGCTAAATCGACGAATGTGAAGCTAAATTTCTTCAATCTAACCATCATATCTGAGTTCACGTGGGCTAAATCGATGAATGCGAAGCTAAATTTCTTCAATCTAACCATCAAATCTGAGTTCACGTGTGCTAAATCGATGAATGTGAAGCTAAATCTCTTCAATCTAACCATCAAATCTGAGTTCACGTGGGCTAAATCGATGAGTGTGAAGCTAAATTTCTTCAATCTAACCATCAAATCTGAGTTCACGTGGGCTAAATCGACGAATGTGAAGCTAAATTTCTTCAATCTAACCATCAAATCTGAGTTCACGTGGGCTAAATCGACGAATGTGAAGCTAAATTTCTTCAATCTAACCATCAAATCTGAGTTCACGTGGGCTAAATCGACGAATGCGAAGCTAAATTTCTTCAATCTAACCATCAAATCTGAGTTCACATGGGCTAAATCGATGAAAGCGAAGCTAAATTTCTTCAATCTAACCATCAAATCTGAGTTCACGTGGGCTAAATCGATGAATGCGAAGCTAAATTTCTTCAATCTAACCATCAAATCTGAGTTCACGTGGGCTAAATCGACGAATTTGAAGCTAAATTTCTTCAATCTAACCATCAAATCTGAGTTCACGTGGGCTAAATCGACGAATGTGAAGCTAAATTTCTTCAATCTAACCATCAAATCTGAGTTCACGTGGGCTAAATCGACGAATGTGAAGCTAAATTTCTTCAATCTAACCATCAAATCTGAGTTCACGTGGGCTAAATCGACGAATGTGAAGCTAAATTTCTTCAATCTAACCATCAAATCTGAGTTCACGTGGGCTAAATCGACGAATGTGAAGCTAAATTTCTTCAATCTAACCATCAAATCTGAGTTCACGTGGGCTAAATCGACGAATGTGAAGCTAAATTTCTTCAATCTAACCATCAAATCTGAGTTCACGTGGGCTAAATCGATGAATGCGAAGCTAAATTTCTTCAATCTAACCATCAAATCTGAGTTCACGTGGGCTAAATCGACGAATGTGAAGCTAAATTTCTTCAATCTAACCATCAAATCTGAGTCACGTGGGCTAAATCGACGAATGTGAAGCTAAATTTCTTCAATCTAACCATCAAATCTGAGTTCACGTGGGCTAAATCGATGAATGTGAAGCTAAATTTCTTCAATCTAACCATCAAATCTGAGTTCACGTGGCTAAATCGATGAATGTGAAGCTAAATTTCTTCAATCTAACCATCAAATCTGAGTTCACGTGGGCTAAATCGATGAATGTGAAGCTAAATTTCTTCAATCTAACCATCAAATCTGAGTTCACGTGGGCTAAATCGACGAATGTGAAGCTAAATTTCTTCAATCTAACCATCAAATCTGAGTTCACGTGGGCTAAATCGATGAATGTGAAGCTAAATTTCTTCAATCTAACCATCAAATCTGAGTTCACGTGGGCTAAATCGATGAATGTGAAGCTAAATTTCTTCAATCTAACCATCAAATCTGAGTTCACGTGGGCTAAATCGAGGAATGTGAAGCTAAATTTCTTCAATCTAACCATCAAATCTGAGTTCACGTGGGCTAAATCGACGAATGTGAAGCTAAATTTCTTCAATCTAACCATCAAATCTGAGTTCACGTGGGCTAAATCGACGAATGTGAAGCTAAATTTCTTCAATCTAACCATCAAATCTGAGTTCACGTGGGCTAAATCGATGATGTGAAGCTAAATTTCTTCAATCTAACCATCAAATCTGAGTTCACGTGGGCTAAATCGATGAATGTGAAGCTAAATTTCTTCAATCTAACCATCAAATCTGAGTTCACGTGGGCTAAATCGACGAATGTGAAGCTAAATTTCTTCAATCTAACCATCAAATCTGAGTTCACGTGGGCTAAATCGACGAATGTGAAGCTAAATTTCTTCAATCTAACCATCAAATCTGAGTTCACGTGGGCTAAATCGACGAATGTGAAGCTAAATTTCTTCAATCTAACCATCAAATCTGAGTTCACGTGGGCTAAATCGACGAATGTGAAGCTAAATTTCTTCAATCTAACCATCAAATCTGAGTTCACGTGGGCTAAATCGATGAATGAAGCTAAATTTCTTCAATCTAACCATCAAATCTGAGTTCACGTGGGCTAAATCGATGAATGTGAAGCTAAATTCTTCAATCTAACCATCAAATCTGAGTTCACGTGGGCTAAATCGATGAATGTGAAGCTAAATTTCTTCAATCTAACCATCAAATCTGAGTTCACGTGGGCTAAATCGATGAATGTGAAGCTAAATTTCTTCAATCTAACCATCAAATCTGAGTTCACGTGGGCTAAATCGATGAATGTGAAGCTAAATTTCTTCAATCTAACCATCAAATCTGAGTTCACGTGGGCTAAATCGACGAATGTGAAGCTAAATTTCTTCAATCTAACCATCAAATCTGAGTTCACGTGGGCTAAATCGATGAATGTGAAGCTAAATTTCTTCAATCTAACCATCAAATCTGAGTTCACGTGGGCTAAATCGATGAATGCGAAGCTAAATTTCTTCAATCTAACCATCAAATCTGAGTTCACGTGGGCTAAATCGACGAATGTGAAGCTAAATTTCTTCAATCTAACCATCAAATCTGAGTTCACGTGGGCTAAATCGACGAATGTGAAGCTAAATTTCTTCAATCTAACCATCAAATCTGAGTTCACGTGGGCTAAATCGACGAATGTGAAGCTAAATTTCTTCAATCTAACCATCAAATCTGAGTTCACGTGGGCTAAATCGATGAATGTGAAGCTAAATTTCTTCAATCTAACCATCAAATCTGAGTTCACGTGGGCTAAATCGACGAATGTGAAGCTAAATTTCTTCAATCTAACCATCAAAGATGAGTTCACGTGGGCTAAATCGACGAATGTGAAGCTAAATTTCTTCAATCTAACCATCAAATCTGAGTTCACGTGGGCTAAATCGATGAATGTGAAGCTAAATTTCTTCAATCTAACCATCAAATCTGAGTTCACGTGGGCTAAATCGACGAATGTGAAGCTAAATTTCTTCAATCTAACCATCAAATCTGAGTTCACGTGGGCTAAATCGACGAATGTGAAGCTAAATTTCTTCAATCTAACCATCAAATCTGAGTTCACGTGGGCTAAATCGACGAATGTGAAGCTAAATTTCTTCAATCTAACCATCAAATCTGAGTTCACGTGGCTAAATCGATGAATGTGAAGCTAAATTTCTTCAATCTAACCATCAAATCTGAGTTCACGTGGGCTAAATCGATGAATGTGAAGCTAAATTTCTTCAATCTAACCATCAAATCTGAGTTCACGTGGGCTAAATCGACGAATGTGAAGCTAAATTTCTTCAATCTAACCATCAAATCTGAGTTCACGTGGGCTAAATCGACGAATGTGAAGCTAAATTTCTTCAATCTAACCATCAAATCTGAGTTCACGTGGGCTAAATCGACGAATGTGAAGCTAAATTTCTTCAATCTAACCATCAAATCTGAGTTCACGTGGGCTAAATCGACGAATGTGAAGCTAAATTTCTTCAATCTAACCATCAAATCTGAGTTCACGTGGGCTAAATCGACGAATGTGAAGCTAAATTTCTTCAATCTAACCATCAAATCTGAGTTCACGTGGGCTAAATCGATGAATGTGAAGCTAAATTTCTTCAATCTAACCATCAAATCTGAGTTCACGTGGGCTAAATCGACGAATGTGAAGCTAAATTTCTTCAATCTAACCATCAAATCTGAGTTCACGTGGGCTAAATCGACGAATGTGAAGCTAAATTTCTTCAATCTAACCATCAAATCTGAGTTCACGTGGGCTAAATCGACGAATGTGAAGCTAAATTTCTTCAATCTAACCATCAAATTTGAGTTCACGTGGGCTAAATCGACGAATGTGAAGCTAAATTTCTTCAATCTAACCATCAAATCTGAGTTCACGTGGGCTAAATCGATGAATGTGAAGCTAAATTTCTTCAATCTAACCATCAAATCTGAGTTCACGTGGGCTAAATCGATGAATGTGAAGCTAAATCTCTTCAATCTAACCATCAAATCTGAGTTCACGTGGGCTAAATCGATGAATGTGAAGCTAAATTTCTTCAATCTAACCATCAAATCTGAGTTCACGTGGGCTAAATCGACGAATGTGAAGCTAAATTTCTTCAATCTAACCATCAAATCTGAGTTCACGTGGGCTAAATCGACGAATGTGAAGCTAAATTTCTTCAATCTAACCATCAAATCTGAGTTCACGTGGGCTAAATCGACGAATGTGAAGCTAAATTTCTTCAATCTAACCATCAAATCAGAGTTCACGTGGGCTAAATCGACGAATGTGAAGCTAAATTTCTTCAATCTAACCATCAAATTGAGTACACGTGGGCTAAATCGACGAATGTGAAGCTAAATTTCTTCAATCTAACCATCAAATCTGAGTTCACGTGGGCTAAATCGACGAATGTGAAGCTAAATTTCTTCAATCTAACCATCAAATCTGAGTTCACGTGGGCTAAATCGACGAATGTGAAGCTAAATTTCTTCAATCTAACCATCAAATCTGAGTTCACATGGGCTAAATCGACGAATGTGAAGCTAAATTTCTTCAATCTAACCATCAAATCTGAGTTCACGTGGGCTAAATCGACGAATGTGAAGCTAAATTTCTTCAATCTAACCATCAAATCTGAGTTCACGTGGGCTAAATCGACGAATGCGAAGCTAAATTTCTTCAATCTAACCATCAAATCTGAGTTCACGTGGGCTAAATCGATGAATGTGAAGCTAAATTTCTTCAATCTAACCATCAAATCTGAGTTCACGTGGGCTAAATCGATGAGTGTGAAGCTAAATTTCTTCAATCTAACCATCAAATCTGAGTTCACGTGGGCTAAATCGATGAATGTGAAGCTAAATTTCTTCAATCTAACCATCAAATCTGAGTTCACGTGGGCTAAATCGACGAATGTGAAGCTAAATTTCTTCAATCTAACCATCAAATCTGAGTTCACATGGGCTAAATCGACGAATGTGAAGCTAAATTTCTTCAATCTAACCATCAAATCTGAGTTCACGTGGGCTAAATCGATGAATGTGAAGCTAAATTTCTTCAATCTAACCATCAAATCTGAGTTCACGTGGGCTAAATCGACGAATGCGAAGCTAAATTTCTTCAATCTAACCATCAAATCTGAGTTCACGTGGGCTAAATCGACGAATGTGAAGCTAAATTTCTTCAATCTAACCATCAAATCTGAGTTCACGTGGGCTAAATCGACGAATGTGAAGCTAAATTTCTTCAATCTAACCATCAAATCTGAGTTCACGTGGGCTAAATCGATGAATGCGAAGCTAAATTTCTTCAATCTAACCATCAAATCTGAGTTCACGTGGGCTAAATCGACGAATGTGAAGCTAAATTTCTTCAATCTAACCATCAAATTTGAGTACACATGGGCTAAATCGACGAATGTGAAGCTAAATTTCTTCAATCTAACCATCAAATCTGAGTTCACGTGGGCTAAATCGATGAATGTGAAGCTAAATTTCTTCAATCTAACCATCAAATCTGAGTTCACATGGGCTAAATCGACGAATGTGAAGCTAAATTTCTTCAATCTAACCATCAAATCTGAGTTCACGTGGGCTAAATCGATGAGTGTGAAGCTAAATCTCTTCAATCTAACCATCAAATCTGAGTTCACGTGTGCTAAATCGACGAATGTGAAGCTAAATTTCTTCAATCTAACCATCAAATCTGAGTTCACGTGGGCTAAATCGACGAATGTGAAGCTAAATTTCTTCAATCTAACCATCAAATCTGAGTTCACGTGGGCTAAATCGATGAATGCGAAGCTAAATTTCTTCAATCTAACCATCAAATCTGAGTTCACGTGGGCTAAATCGATGAGTGTGAAGCTAAATTTCTTCAATCTAACCATCAAATCTGAGTTCACGTGCCCTAAATCGACGAATGTGAAGCTAAATTTCTTCAATCTAACCATCAAATCTGAGTTCACGTGGTCTAAATCGATGAATGTGAAGTTAAATTTCTTCAATCTAACCCTAATCTAACCATCAAATCTATACAAAATCCACTTATTTGACCCCCAAAATTTAAGCATTCTTTATGCTGATCAATGCACGGTTAGGTGTCTTTTCCTCCCTTGTAGATTTAGCACGATATGCGTGCCTTGCTTGCAGGCTCACTTTTAGCTCCTTCTCTTGCCCCAAATTTCACAGGGCTGTCTGTCATAATGGAAAGTCAACTCAAATCTTGTATTAATGATAAAATGCTCTTAGATTTCAAAACGTTTCCTATAACCTACTTTCGTTAGAAATGCCATCTAGTAAATTGGGTAAATATGTGAAAAAATCCATGTAGAAAGTGAGACATTTGCACCCTTTTCGGGTTGTCCTGTGGCCTGAATGGAAGATCCAATCTGACAGAATGTTTCTTCAGCCTATTTGTGAAGTCGCAAAAACTAAGTGAGTCGATCTACCTCTGTGATAAAACCGCATCAAACTAAGTAAAAATTCATATTTCAAAATAGAATTTCATCCCGCCTCCTCCATACCCCAAATCCGTCCTGCCTCGGCGGTTTTAGAAGTTGGTCCGTTAACAAGCTCTCTCCAAATAACTTGCGCGTCTTTGAAATGTTATACCATTATAACAATCTACAACTTTATTAATAAAAAACAAACAGATCTCAAGGTAACTTTAGAATTTGCACTAAGTGCAGTTGGAGGCTCAAGGGGCAGATTTATTCCATACAACTCCCTGTAAATGACATCTTACCTGCGCCGCTTCAGAGAGTGCCTGATAACGTAAGTTGCCACACTGGCGAAAAATATACTGCTGTGGGGCCCTACAGTGGTAGAACAGGTAGGTTCACATTCACTCCAGCCTTTGCTTACACATGTAACCGTCGAAGGCGTTTGAGGCCTAAGCGACCCATTGAGGCCCCGTGTGCATGTTAGTAACATAATTCCCGTGATTAGGCCTTAAATAAAGTAATGGGTGCCGTCAAGGGATTCGCTGACGGATTGTTGCGAAGGAAGATATCCGCTGCGGTCATCACTGTTAGGAGCAGCAGCGATCACGGCGAAATACACTTTAAAATTTGTAGGCATTACAGGGTCTGTCATCTGTCAGTAGAATGCAGTAGGCTGTGAAACTTTACCACCTCCGAGCGAGAACACAACTGGGCTCGAACCTGGGCTTGCTGGTGGCACATAACCGCTGAGTGGATGCACTAATCCAGATGCAAATTATCGGGTCTCTATTCAAAGCAATCATCGTTGTTAAGAACATAACACGAGGCCATGAGAAATAATTCCTTAGTGATGCAGTTGACCGCGTCTATGGCAGAACGGCACAACTTACATCAGCTCATGCTGCAACCGCAGCAGCAAAAGTATCTCTCTCCGCAAGTTCTTCAGAGCTACAAATTTCACCCAAACTTGGGTGTGTAACTTACGATACCAGGCACTCTCTATAGCGGCGCAGGTAAGATGTCGTTTGCTACCCCTTGCCCTGGAAGATTTGCCTTTCTGGCAATTTATCATCATGCATTACTTTTAGCTGCTCCACCGTCAATGTACGTCAACCCTTAGTTTGGACCTAATGAGCTCGTGCTTTATCTTAGTTCATTGCTTCTGTTTTGCCGTCAATAGCACCGAGCGCTCAAAACCTCGACCAAGTGGCACCCACTCCTCTCCATCAACAGCCTTTTGCACAGAAGCCAGTGACAAGGGGTCCAGAAGGCTCTAGCCTATTTGTCTACCATCTCCCTCAGGAGTGTGGTCAAATGGATTTGCACAATCTCTTTTCACCGGTTGGGCGAGCGCTAAGTGTGAAAATTTATATGGACCGAGACACGAACCAAAGCAGAGGTTTTGGTGCGTGCACAAATTTGGTTGAGCGGCCTGTCAACTTCCATGTCCTCTTTCATTCGCGGTGTATCCATTTACAGGTTTTGTCAGCTACGATAACAACGTGAGTGCGCAGAACGCGATACGAGCACTAAATGGATATGCTGTGGGGAGGAAACGACTCAAGGTTCAGTCGAGGCGCTCTGAAGGTAGACCCTTTACAAGCCACAGGTGTTAACTTCTGTTATAACTCCCGCCCGTGTACCTTTGAACTCCTTTTACTTTTTCCTTAGAAGCTAAACAGAAGTGACTCGATTCGCCACTCAATGTTGTCCAGCGCACCACCTATTAATCTAACACTTCGTTTACCAATCTCTATCAGGTTCCAAAGTGGTTGATGCGCATAAATATGAGTGTGTTATAGCATTGTTAGCTCTCTGATCCATAACTTTCAGTTTTGGGAATAATTTTAATGGTCATTACCATACTAGCATGGTGGTTTAGATGTTGAATGGGCGTCATCTTTCGGTGTTAGGAATAATTTTATAGGCCATTACCATACTAGCATTGTGGTTTAGATATTGAAATGGAATCATCTGCTTTGGTGATGTGTAGCCCTCCGCTGCTAGCTACCATCGGAAGGGCTAAAAAGCCCCATGAAATACGTCATTTAAACAACCAGGTGTTTTACTTTACTAAATAGCTACTGATGTAAACAAAAGAATGAAATTACCAATGCATGTCAATGCTTTTTTGCTCCGAACTTTCTACTAAATCACCCGAGTAGATTGCATAATCAGGCGGTCACCAAATTGGAGCATTCTAAGTGACCCCATGAGGCGGAAATTTGAACGCATCTTGATCACTCAACCGTACATTTCGAGACACGGAAGTGGAAGCATTGCGTTTTAGGAGTAGTTGCCACATCAACATCGAAATCAACATTTGCACAGTTGAGGACTGTAATTTAGACGTGGCATCAGCCAATGAGCACATGTTTCTCTTCCTCCTCTTCGGTTTCCATTTTGTTAGTCTTTTACTTATTGGTAGGTTCCATTAATGTTAAGGGATTTATGATAATACTCAGCACGCATAATGAGGCGGAATGAGTGGTGGTAAAAGTGGGATGTGAGTTTAGGGAGTTGACTGATCGATCAAAGTTGCATCCGCCTCTAAGCATTCTCACGGCGGCCAAGTTGAATGTCAAATGATGGGCCTGCTTACGCTTGTCTGAGGCAACCTTCTTTGCCTTATTTCACTTTGTCCCATTGGGCTTTTATCGCCCTATCCTTCTTTGGATTTGCGAGCACCTTTACTCAGTGCACTTGCTCTGCTTACTTGAGGACATTTATTTTGGATTCACGCCTTAGCAACTGCCATTTGAATTGAGCTCTTCTTAACAATTGAAAACTCCATCAAATCACTCATAAAAATCGGAGTAATTTTTGGTTTGGAGAAACTTTATTATGATCTATTTTGCTTAAAGCACCTAAGAATGGGTTTGCGTTCTCCTTCTATTGCTTCATAGTGGATAACATTTGCTCTTGAAGGTGAGGACAGTGACAATCTTGAGAATATCATAATATCACGCCTATGGGACGCGACAGCAAAGCAAATGTAGTTAATAAAATGCGATCCATGGAAATGCGGAGTGAGAGTTGAATGGATCTTAAAACAGAAATGTTAGAGCACAACATTGAGCTCTCTGCTATGGAATGAAGTAGGGGGGCAGTCGGGTAACTGTAGCGTCGATGATAGGTGTGAGGTGATGTGGAGAAATTGAGATGTATGAGATAAGTGCAAAGATTTGAGAAATATGGCAATGGTATGAAAACATGAACTGTTGATGTGTTTGACGATAACAATAAATGCCTGCTGAAGACTGGTAATCAAAATGATTGTAGTGACTATCAATTGTTGTTTACATAAGTACTACTGTAGCGTTCCGAGGCTCCCTTTAAGGTAAAAGAAGGCGCGGTACTAGAGCAGAATACATATATTCTGGAAACAGAGGGCTTGGGGGCTGTTGGCATGGCCCGAGGGCCGAGCAACGGGCTCGGTACAATATGGCCACCCAAGTGACCGAAACCGGCAGTTCGAACAAACAATGTATTACACCCAATTACAGGGGAGAGAGGAACAATGAAGCGTGTATTGTCGCATTAATGCATGATTCGACAGGATTAAAAGGAGGCAGGCGGAGGGTGGAAAGAGGAACAGAGTTTCGTTAGCACAACTCTCTATTACAAGTACAGTGTCCACTTCCAACTTTACTGATTAAACTGTAATTGTGATACCCTGCTGACTGTTTGACTCCTAGTTTCTGTTGCGGCCACCTAAGTTAGTGATGATTGCACTGCTTTTGCAGAGTGGATTGGCCCTATGCCATGCCAGCAGCATCAGATTCTCTCTGTTCGACGAACACATGCATCCGGCCCGAGCAAAAGTCAATGTCTTAAGTATGTAGTGTAGCTTAGTCTAAGTGCCTTTTTACTTCATGGTTGCATGCGCTAATTTTGTAGATTTTGTAAACTTTAGTCTGTTCGGATGGCTGGTTTTGGCTCAGGTCACTTAAGTGGCCATATGGCTCTAGTCGGTGCAATGGTCTCTGGACCACACCAGTAGCCTTATTCCCCCTGCCTGCCAAAAATGTGTATGCATTCTGCCTTAATATTATGCCTTTTTTGCCTTCAAAACATTCGCAGCCTTACACCAGTGACAGTGGAATAATTACCCGACCGCTTATAATAAACTGCAGCGGTGCGGTGCGCAGCAGCAAGCGTTTGATGTCAAGATATACCAAATTTTTAATACTTATATGTGGATCTCATGTGGTACTGGATCTTAATTATAAAAATACTGGGCTGCCTTTCGACACTGTTTAAATGGGATTTTAATTTTTTTAACTTTGCATCTAGTCCTTCATGTGCCAGGTGCTGCAGGCACTTTGGTATTGCCACGTGAGGTGCATTATCCACCAAGATATAAACCCCGAAAATTGCTGGTCGGTGTTAATAGAAGGATTGTAAAGCTGGCTGACCTTGGCTTGGCATTTGGCGCGTTGACTCACGTACATTTTCCACTCTCCTCGAAACACCCTTAAGGCATTTGTCTGACCTATATCGAAATGTTGTTGGCCGTCACTCTATGGTACATCTCTTCTTAGATTCCGCTATGCGAGACTCTGCAATGTTGCGGCGTCAATACTTGGTCTGTAGGCTGCAATTTTACAGAAATTGCCACGCGAAGTCTGCTATTCTGCAGTGACTCAGAGATCGACCAACTTTTCAAATATTCAAATAAGGATGGCACCGATAGAGGAAACTGGGTCGGTGGTTACAAAGTTGCCTAATTGTAACCCTGGGATGTGCCTAAGACAGACGGTCTTGATTTGTTAACTGTGAGTGATCATTCACGTTCCATCTTCTCCTCTTTACTTCCCATTGTCACCGCTATCCTCCTAAGTCCTCGCTGTCTTCATAATTCGATACAATTTACCATCAAACCAATTAATGCCATTATATTAGCATTATGTTATCGGCCCTGAGAAGGAGAAGTATTACTTGACGTGTTTTTACTGACCAATTTAAACCTAAGCGCCTCTTCTCTACGATCCACCCTCTTGCATAAATTGACAGCAGGCCCTTTCACATCCCTACTTTGCTAATCCTGACAAAAGGCCGATACCTGCATTCGGCGATGAGCACTTTGGACCGCTGATTAGCAGAATTCCGCCAACTTTTGCGAAACACTCAACCCCTTAATCAACATTGATGGGAGTGATCCAGAAAGGAGCAGAAGAAATCTCAAATACGGTGGTAGTTTCTGTTTCCTAACAATTTACCATAAGATGTATTCAGTTCTAACACATTGTCCTCCTGTTGGCTTGGTAAGCTAGGAGTGGTGCCTTCTATAGTGTTACTAAGTGCATCGACGTACCAGGTCTCATTGCCCTGTGACAAGTTTACAAGGAAGAATTTGGGAAGTCAATAGCAGAGAAGCCACGATGCTCCTCAAATCCCAAAAGGCACGTTACAAAGCTTCTGGTTAACAATCATGATGTAAGTAGGTCTACAGCTTAACCTTTCACTATTTATGCTCTTACACACACTCAGTCGTTTAGTCTGATGCTGCCACTGTCATTACCGCACTTGGTGTCCACCATGAGTCATTGTCCTTCTTCATCAATATTAGAGTATTAGAGTGCCTAGGTTGTCACAGGCAACTGATGATGCATGAATGCGCACTCTGATAGAGCCAGGTACCTTCGTGACCAAAATTAACCAAACTGAAAGCCAGATGCATGTTTACTTCAACTAAACTATTGACGTAGGTATGGAGAAAAGCTCTCTTATCCTTCTAACTTCTGCAATTGCTTGCAGCACTTCTTGGTTAAAAATCTGACATTTATTGTAGGTCCGATGTGTAGACACCCTAGTTTCGCAAAGAAAGCTGCGGTGGCACGAACATACGTGAAGATTTGATCTAAAATTTAATAAAATTAAGCCATTGCAGCAGGTCTTCTTCTGTAATTGATCGCTGCATTTATCATTTTACAGCCCCACAATGCAGGTGTGGTAGAAGTGTGATGATCATATTTTAGTGACGAAGTCAAGACTAGCAAGGATACAGAGCTCCATTTATTTACGCTGCTCCGAAATTCGTCGGAATCAGGAATTGTCAGCTCGTTCTTATCCGAAAGAGATAACAACAGTTCTCGTGATAAAATCAGACAGGGTAGGTGTGGCTGATGTGTAGGGTGTCCACTGTGGCAAGAAAGGCTGGTAGGCTACCAGTGCAGAGGTGAGCTCTTTTTGTCAGTTTTGACCAAGAATTGCGCTGAAAGAAGCTTCAGCAGCTTGTTTCCCCATACGAATTCTTGCTGCATTTATCGTTATAAAATCTGGAAATGTAGATGTGAACAAAAAATGAAAAATAGAAAGTACGATGATGTAGAAAAAGTGTAAAGCGTGGAAAAGGTTTGTGCACTCATAGCAAAGCTAAAATGAATCAGATTTGAAAAGTGACGATGCGGATATATGAGAAAATGGGACGAAGAAAATAAGGCCGATTTAGGTGAAACAAGTAGTAAATATTGAAAATAATAGATTGCTTTATCGAGTAGAAAACAAATTTTATGATTCGCAAACAGTTGTCTCTCCTTTATATCATCTGCAACATTTGCGTGCATACTCTTTCCACATCTGCTTTTGCCTTCTACTCCTTCGAATTCACGATCTGTCCATGTGTCGCTCTCATCTTTTACTTAATTTGCTCGCGCCATTTCAATATTGTCACATCTAATACGTAGCATGAGACACATGGATAAGGAGAGCTATGGTTGGCCTCTTGAGTGTGCCATTTAAAAAACTCAAATATTTTTTATTAGTTCGATTTCTCCATGTTATGCTCGTGCACATGGCTGGACGATTGGGCATGTAAAACGGTCTAAGAATAGATGAAGGGAAGATGGAAAGGATTTAGGCATGCTACACTACAGCACTGTGCAGAGCTACCTCACAGTGCACATTCCCAATCTTCTCTAATTTCCTCCTACCCTCTCTCCTTTCATTTCCAAGGCTTCTCATCCCTTTTCCATTGCCTCAATCATTCCTTTGCCTCTTTCAGCTAAGTATTAAAGTTACCTCACTGCTATCAAAGAAACGAATGGACTACTATTGCCATTCGTAATGCAAGACAGCAATTATTCCAAGTGTAGGATTAAGGATGCAGATCAAATGCGTGCTTTCGTTAGCTTAATGGAATTCTGCAGGAGTTAGTCGTCTATTTTTTCTAATTAGTTCCCGCCCTGCACAACGCTGACTGTACTGCACTTATTCTATGCCCTCACATGCATTTACAGTCACCTAATGAGCAGCAACAAAAGGAGATATACCAGTGCTTAATAGCTTGCTACATACCCATATCCCACTTTGATATCACTGTGGCATGGTACGCAAGACTAGACGTGACTAGATTGGACTAGGACAGAGCAGAGCATACTAAACTACTAACCCAAGTCAGCTTATGACGGACCTGGATGAAATAGGAAAGAGGAGGGTGAACAGGGCTACCTCATCCATCGTGCATGACTCTTCCTCATAGGCGTCTTATACGCTGTCATAAAAGTCAACCCCAACACTTTAATTACACTCGCTCAATCGACTCGACACAACTCCATGCCATGTGAATGAGGTTTCCTTTTTCTTTCTTATTCGTAGGCATTGGTAATCAAGGTGCACTAATAAAGGGAGTAGACCTGATTTTGTCTTCAAAATGAGTCTATATCTCCTGTCTCATGCCTCACTCCAGCGCAGCTTCTGTGAGCGTCTTCTTTAAGTTCTACTACGCTCTATATGTTCTCACGTATTGCAGCTCGCATTGTGTCTCCATGTTTGTGCTACATGCATTAAATTCAATCGCGAAAGGGGAGTGAGATTTTCCTGCATTTCGGTTCAATTAATGTTGGGTTCGAAGGAGGGGATGGTGAGAGAAACTTAAGAAAGGTAGAAAAGCGAGACGTTCCAGAGTCACTTAAGTAGGAACAGTTCGCATTTGGTCATATTCGCGCTTCCAGATTTTATAACGATAAATGCAGCAAGAATTCGTATGGGGAAACAAGCTGCTGAAGCTTCTTTCAGCGCAATTCTTGGTCAAAACTGACAAAAAGAGCTCACCTCTGCACTGGTAGCCTACCAGCCTTTCTTGCCACAGTGGACACCCTACACATCAGCCACACCTACCCTGTCTGATTTTATCACGAGAACTGTTGTTATCTCTTTCGGATAAGAACGAGCTGACAATTCCTGATTCCGACGAATTTCGGAGCAGCGTAAATAAATGGAGCTCTGTATCCTTGCTAGTCTTGACTTCGTCACTAAAATATGATCATCACACTTCTACCACACCTGCATTGTGGGGCTGTAAAATGATAAATGCAGCGATCAATTACAGAAGAAGACCTGCTGCAATGGCTTAATTTTATTAAATTTTAGATCAAATCTTCACGTGTGTTCGTGCCACCGCAGCTTTCTTTGCGAAACTAGGGTGTCTACACATCGGACCTACAATAAAAGTCCAGACAAGATGAGCCTGGTTTTCGAAGGTTTCTAGCCTAAGCAAACCTTAAGCGATGTCTTCTCTTTTATCACCACATTTCCTTGCGTTGAACGTGGCCATTATGGATAAAGAAACGATTCTAATTTCGTAACAAAGGAGGAAGGAAGGTACGAAGTTTATTGTTTATTCGGCTGCATCAAAGAGATTGTGAGGACATCCTTTTGCACTTAGTCCTTGGGAACCAAATAGCATAGCTGAGGTGATAGCTTACTTAATCTTCGAGTGTATCATGAAGGAGCGCAATATGAAGATGCTGGAACTAATCGTCTGCTGCAGATGGGCTGACATGGGGCCACCGGAGTCCCTAACGCTTCATGGCCGCATACTTGACCTGATGGCTAAGGTGCAGGCACATAAGGTTGTTGACAAATATCTCGATCGGAATTCGGGTCACTTTGAGGTAATGAGGATAGTTTAGGGTATTCTTCCAACTGCTCTAAAGAAAATTAAGAGGGGAAAGTGATCGACTTGTCTGAAGCGCTCTTTATTATTAACCAAAGAAAGGGGCATTTGGCTTAAGGCAGTTAGGGCGTGTCACAAGTGTTTTATAAAGAGAATTCGTCTCTTGTGTTTGCGTTCATTACATGGTCCGTAGTGCACGGCATTTGCGTTTCGCCCCACATAAAGCAGACTTTTAGCACCACTGTTCTGGCAATCCCCTCCACTTCTTCGCCTTGCGTTCGGCTAGGATTTTACAAACCTCAAGTTTAGAAAACTGGGATAAATAAGCAGTTTTATGGAAGGCCTAACTTAAAATCCTGCAGTCTAATTTGGGCAGTGATAAGTTGCCGAGTCCATGCTAGACTACCGCTACGATATTGACAAAAGATGGCTGCCTGCGATTGGTGAGGAGTACGTTGGTCCACCGAAATATTCAATGCCTTGATCAAAATTGACAAGAATAACCCAATAAGAGAGGATCAAGAGTGAACGAAAGATGGGGAGGAATCCTCAGATAAGATGCCGGCTTTTGTTTCCTACTTTTCATCTAAAATTTATTCACCCCAACATTTTGTTGGCTTATTAATCTGGCGATGGCGCCTTCTGCACTTTTACCGGGTGCCTCTACCTATCAGATCTTAGCGGCTCATGACTCGTTACAAAAGGGATTGGAGAGATAGGGAAAAGAGAAGTCACAGCACTCCTCAGATTCCAACAAATGAGTTACAAAGCATCTGGCCAAAAATCATGATACCAGCAAGTCTGCTCCTCTATCCTGCATTTTAAGGTTTCTTACACAGACATCCCATCGCCATTTCATATATTCCAGCCAGTTGTTAAGTCTTAATGCCGCCACTATTACTGTCATGATTGTTGTTAGCTGGAAGGCATTATCCCTAAGTAGTTGTTGGGTGTTAAAGGAGGGTGAGTGCTTTCGCAGTATCCTATCATTGATCGGCAGTGGAATCAGTGGATTTGAACCTGTCAGTTTGCGTTGTACATCCGTTTCGGGTGTGAGTGTTGGAGTGGCAACAATTTTTGGCTTGTTTTCCCAACTGTGGTGCTGGAAAGCTAAAATTGGCACAAAATGAAGTAGAATCGGGATATTACCGGGTTGACGCTTCCTTCTGAGTCTGCAATGCGTTCAATCTGGTCTTCACAGTCCTCAAATTTAAAAAAAATTCAAAAAGGGGCAGCATAAGAGGATAATGCACCAGAACCTTGCAGACTAACCTAAACAATGATGACTCAGGAAGTCGGCATCGCAGTTCAGCTTTATTTTTTCTGACCCTACCACCATCGTCATCAGATCCGGGAGGTTGAAGCACAGCTGAGAGAAAGGAGGTTGGTCGGACAACAGCCATGTGCTAGCATACACCTAGAGACATTTCTATCCACATTTGGTGGCGTTTCTGAAAACCCTACGCATTGTTGCTGCATTTGTGGAAGAGGAGATTTTCTTTCATCTCATATTGGTCAATGCTGAGTAACTCATGCAAATAAAGTTATGCAAGACGATAGTGACTTCTTTGCGGTCCCTCACAATGCGAGCGGTCTGCGCATACGCCTAGCTCTATTCAAGATTGGATAGAATGGAAGCTAGGGAGATGCAGAAGACCTCGGAGGAAAGGAGCTAAACATTCTGCAACACACCTTTGGGAACAGGCCATCGCCGGTGTCGAATCGTCGAAAGAGAGGGGAAAAATATTGCTGCTGCTCAAAACGCAAGACCAGTCTTGACCCCAGTTTCTCTTCAGGCTTAGAAGAAATTTTGACCTTTCAAAACTCACAAAACAGGACCCGCACCCCAGTTTACACCTTCACTGCCGAACGTTTAAGGCGGTCTTGCTGCTCTTTAAGGTGTGGAATTCTATGCTACTGGTGACAAGTGAGATCAGTAGCATGTTGAGATTCGCAAGATTGGTGACTAGGTGAGGTGACTATCAATGAGGCAGTCTTCCTAGTGCTTAGTCGCGCCATAGAAAGTTTGGCTGTGTTAGACGCTTTGACTTTGACCCAGATGTCTACGTGCTGATGATTGCGTGAGACGTGGAACGTAGAATGAATGGGCTAAGTATTGAAAAGGTCATTTAAGAAAATAAACCTAATTATGACACTGCCGAATGATGGAGTGGGTAGGTGGACTCATAAAAGTGTGACCAGAAGAAATGGTTTGAGTTGAAGGAAGGTGTCGTTTCAACCCTACTCAAAATCTGGACTGCGTACTTCTGTGTATTCATCTTACAACTCGAAGATATGATGGGTGGCAATACAAGGGCTTTTGATGCGGTGCATCTAGACTTGCTTGCATTTGTTGCACGCGTTGTAGCATCCTTCATAGAAATCAGATAATTTAAACCATCTCCCTTATACTTTTCCCTCCTTCTCACTACCAGCACATTTATCAATGCTAGGCCATCTGTCGCAAATCACTATTCAATTTTGTCAAAGGATTTCGATGAGGAGACTGCAGAAACCTTAGTTTTCCCTTATTAACTTTGGGTCGATGTTCTCCAAGTTGTTTTAAAAGTAACTTAGTGCTGTTCAGATTCTTAAGCATTGCGACTAGCATTGTGTCGCACTGTTTATGCTCTCTACATTCAACCCAATCGGAAAAGGGGAGTGAGTCTACCCTACATTCCATTCTCTGACTCACTCACGCTTTCTAACTTCCCATCCTTCGAGCCCAACACCAATTCTCCCCCATCCTTTCTTCTCATCTCATTTTAAGCGTCCTTCATCTCTCCACTAGTCTCACTCTTAATCACGCACGATTCAATAATGCCAAGATTCATAACCTACCTCGCACTAGCACAGGCTAGACCGCAGCTGACTCAATCATGTTTCATCTATAACCATATCTTGCTTTAGCATAGCGTAGTCTGCATCACTATCAATTCTCCATCTCTATCTCTGTCGCTTTAGTTTGTCCTACACCACTTCGCCCCAAATTCGTCCCACGCTCCCACTTCTACTCCACTTGCCCCCTCGAAAGCGAAGGTGACCACACTGCCCCTGAATCCCGCTTCGTAATTTATAGGCTGATTTAAATTCCCACCTGTCCATCCCACTGCCTAATTCCGTTTCTCGCCTTTCAAGGGCCCCTCTACCTGATGCTCTCCAATTTCAGGCAAGAATATTCCGTTCTCTCCTCATTTCATCCTAACAATTCCACCACGCATCTGCATCTGCCTGTTTGCCTACACGAGTTCGTGCGTGCATTAATGCATACCTCCTATTTTTGACCTTTTGGAGAGTCGCTTTAATTGTAACTGCACGGAAGCAGGTGGGAACGTGTATGTGGGTACGAGGCGCATTCATCTCATTCTCGCCTTTAAACATATCTTGCTTGTTCGCTGCATGGCTAGTCGGTTGCCCATTTAATCACATCTCTGCGCTTTGCTATAACTCTCCCACCCACTTACCACCAACTCACTTCACTACGCTTAATCGCTTTTCCCTCCTACGGCATCTCTATCTTCTTGATGAGAAGATGGACTTAGCACAGTGCTCAAAAGCCATCCCTTGCGGTGAGTGACAGTGGACCAGTAAAAGCCAAATAGAGGGAAACTAGGCAACACGGCGTATCAAACTGGTGTATGCTCTCACGCCATGTAGAGGCAATTTGTCTCCTCTGGCGCCGCTATTGCATTTTTAGGGCGGGTATGGGAAGAAGGGTCTATTTAATCAGGGCTGTACATTGCAAACAGCAAATGAAGAAGTAGGTGGCGCTTGTGGAATTTGCAATTGAAGAGCTGGAGTGCCTCCTATCTGTGTTGGGATAGAACAGAGGATGCTGAGTTAGCATTGGCATTATGCGTGGTCGGTCACACATTGTTACAACCCACCCTTCCTCTGTATCTTTTGGGCTAAATAACGCTATCAGAGGGGAAACGAAGTAAAGACCGGCCGAATCACCCCACAAATAAGGAAATAAGCAAGCAAGTTGAGCAGACTCCGTGAGCCCTCAAGCCTACAGTTCCGCGCATCAAACCCGAAACACCTATAAACTGTGAGACATGTCCTGGTCTGCCACTTCAGGCATGTGTTCTCACAATCCTAAACATCATCAATTCCTATTGGCGGTTGCTACTATTTTACGTCATATCCATGTTCTAATTATCGAAATATGATCCTCCTGAATATCAACCAACACAGAGGTGCGTCGAATCACATGGGAATGGTAGTTAGAAAGCTGCAGCAATAACCTAGGAAGGTAAGTGAACCGTTCCACAAGAACATTGCACAATTCAAAGCGATTAAATGGAGAGCTCTGGCGATAAAATACGACCATTCCAACATAACACACTGAATCGGAATTCTTGAATTAATCCACAATATTAGCGTTTTAAATCTCAAGCAGATTAGTAATGAAAATGATTGAATAGAGCAGATGTGGATCCGGTGTAGTTTGTCGTTGTATTATTCCAGAACATTTTAAAACAATTAAAGGACACAGCAATTTATCAAGGTCCAAATCTGATCAAAATGAACCAGTGACATGCACCCGCTATCGAACGACCCGCTGCCAAGATGGCTCTTCTCACGTCGATAAGACCTAAGATGTTGGTGCTAAGTTTGGGAGCATCAGAAAGAAAACACGGAAGACAAAGATTTGCCAACTACCGGTCACAATCTTTAGTCAACAAAGATGTTCGAGGCAACATTGACAACAGTGTGTTTACATTAGCTTCGTGTGTTCGGTGCTTGGCTTGAATTCAGCAACAAATTATCCGCCTCTTCTACCACGCGATTGTTCATGATTTACAACTCCGTAGGTTGTGCTCTTTTAAGACTGGTGAAAATCTCCCGAATTGAGGCAGATGAGGAGTGGGTGGAGATGTTGCAGACATCCGTAGAAAATCCAACAAACTGAGTGGATAATAATGTGGTGATTCAAATCATGCAGAAAGATGATAGCTCAGGGTACAAAATAAGGTGGCAAAGAAGAATTGTAATAAGCTCTCTAGACGCGAATGCGGCTCGCATATCGATACTCTGTTTCTGCACATTGTAAGAGGAAGCAAACTCTTGACGACTTTTGATATATCGCGTGGGAAATTGATTTGCATCTTGTGACCTTGCAATGGTGGTTGAACAGTCCATTTCCTGTCCGCATTGCAATTTAGGTTCTAACCATCATGGTCAGAAGAACTCTAAAAGGTTTGGAACTAGCAAATTATCTTTCGGTACCATCACACTGGAAGTACTAAATTGACGTCTCTCCTCCTTATGCGATAATAGTTTACCAAAAAATCCCACGTCGGTGAATATCGAATCAAGTGCTGATTTCGCCATACAAATGCCCCTAAGCACAGATGCAGTAGTGAAGACATTTTATCTTAGAATCCATGAGCAAGACTGGCAGCGACACCGGCGTGGTGATGCTGCAATGGGACTGTCAGAGTGTGCATGTTTGGACACGTGCGCAAATAGCTGGCTCAAGGTACTCATCGTAAAGAATCGGTAAGCAATAACATAGTGGATGCATCGCTCACATGGTGGACATAAATGGATTTGTAGGCACATAGCATTAGCAACCTTAATATCCAACGATCCAACCTGCTCAAACCACCTGCACTGATCATGGAAACTGAACAGCAATTTACTCTAGTTGGCAGTAAGAAAATACGACATTAAGACCAATCGATGATTTTAGAGTCTGCATTAATAGCACAGTAGTTGAGGAATAACAAAACGAGATGGTGGTTTTTACCAGCGCATCAAATCAACAGAGGCCAGTAACGTGGCAGATGCATGACATTCGAGATAGTGGGAGGTACGGATCCGAGTGGTAGAAAGCTGAAACGCGCGTAACTGCTTTGAACTCTACAGGTACAATAACAGTGAGTTAAGTCGTAGTGTGTGGGAATTCCAACCCCTCTTTTATTGCACATAAAAGAATGGTATCAACGTTGGTTCGAATAAATCCATTTGGATAGTAGTTCGGTTGTGTGATGCACTTCCATGAGTGTAAATTCACAATTTATAACCTCGTAGGAAAGTGGGCGGCTGTTGGATCGCAGAATGAAAGTGAATGGTTCTGCTGCTTCTTCGGTTTTGCATTATAGGTGGCTTCATGGCCAAGGATGAAAATGGCCTTGCGTAAGAAGCCCACATGTGCAACATACATGATTTGGGTATACTTGCCTATAAATTGGCAGATAAATCGGAGATGCAACAGGACTTTGAACCAAAATTATCCATCAAGCCATCAGGACATGCTATCGGTTCAAAAAAGGCAAACGATTCATCTATAAACTTGCAGTCATTAAGTTACCGACCCCATTTGCAAACCTAGTGAATTGAAGGAAGTTGCTTTCACTTTGAAAGCAGGAGGTATCCAGTGTAAGCTTGAGTCGGGCACTAAGCGAGAGATAGTCACCGTTGCATTTTACATTTAAGCAAGCAAACCCCCGTTGCCAATCCCTCCTATCATCCTCCGACTGTCTTCACCAAGACCTCATGTCCGAAATGATGACAGACCATTTCGGCGTCGGGAACAACGATCACGCACTCGTATTTGGCTTCGAGAGCTAGTTTTAAAGGGTGGTTTAATTGAAGGCTTTCCCAATTATCGTGGCTCAGCAACAGTAGAATAACATATTCAATCGTAATTGCTTTTAGAAGGCAGAGATTTCTCAACCATTTCATGCCTGCATCAGGGAAGTGGTGTTAACCTGAAAGCTAACGCAACTGCAACGTTGCTACTGTTAGCAATCAGTTCAAGAATGGTCGTCTTTGCGACCAGTAGTCGACTTTTTAACTCTTCTATCATCCAGCTAATCGCAAAATCCACTCAATGGATCCACCCCAATACTTCGTCTCAGGTGCCATAGAACAGTAATTGCTGTACACTTACGCGCTTCAAAACGTGACTCAGCGTTCCAGTGAAGCAGATGAAATTTAAAGTTGTTCTTTTATTTTTCGCAAAGTTTTTCAATTCGCCTACTTAGCAGCCGCTTTATGCCTAGAATAGTAAAAAGGGTTTGCACAAAATAAAGCTTTTGCTGATGTTAGGCCGTGGCAAGTGTAGAATTGGGTGCTTAGAGAGTAGAATAGCAGACTACGCAGCTAGTCTTTGCAGCATCCCACTTTTACGATCCGTGGAGCTGGTTCTATAGAAGTGTGGGTTTCGAATGGTCAGCAAGCTCGAGCAACGAGAGAAGGGAAAGACAGCCTTAACAAGCCATAGGAATTGATTATCTGATAAGGATGCCCAGTGTGATGTTGGTGTGTTGCATATTATCATTGCACACTAGAAGAGAACACTATTGATGATTACCATCTTAAATCCACTTCGACTTTCCCCGACATGGATCACGGTTTCACATCTCATGGCGTGGTAATTTTATAGGACAACTGTTCTTGCTGCCCAATACCTAAACTTTAAAAACCAGATGTATTTGCTAGCTCTAGAAGATAACATATAGCTTTACCCGAATTAATGACGAAGGGTACCGATTCTGGCTGGTTAGATCGGCCCATATGTGCAACTAAATTTTAGACTGTGCCGGGGAGAATTGGTCTAAATCTGCCAACACTGCAATAACATGGTCTACATTAATTTATAAAGGGCAAGGATTCACTCCTCTATCCACTCACATTGCAATCACATAATCAACAGTTATTCATGTAGAGAACACTGTAGACACTTCGTCGACATTAATTATATGCAGAGCAAAACGTGGTCTTGCCTGCCGTTAGCTCTGCAGTCGCATGATCATTATCGTCTTATCTAAAGCAATTTTTTTCCTGCAGTCAGCTTCAAGGCAAAATTTGTATGCTCAATCCGTTTACTCTGTATTGACATGGTCAACATTAGTTTGTGCAAAGCTAAATTTCATCTTTCCTTCCTCTCATTCAGCAGTCACATGGTTATTTTCATCCTTAGAGTACAAAATGTGTTCTTTCAATCCGTTCGCTCTACAGTCACCCGGTCAGCATTATTTCCTTTAAAGCGAGACTCGTTTCTTAGCTTGTTTAATGAGCATTCATATTGTTAATATTCCTTGCAGTAGAGAGAAATTTGACCTCCTATTCTGTTTACTTGCGGACCCATAATAATTATTGACTGCTGTAAAGCAAAATTCAATCTCTCTGTCCTCCTCCCAGAAACTATTAATTCACAAAGAGCAAGTTTGTACTCTCGGTCCTCTTACTATGCAATCACATTGTCAACTTTAAATCCTGCGGAGCAAAACACGTTCTCTCAATCTGTTTACTCCGTAAAAGTTGCTCCTACAACCCATTCACTCTCCGGTCACATGATCTTTATTAATTCATCTAGAACAAAATGTGCCCTCTCATTTAGTTCGCTCTGCAGTCAGATGGTCAACAATTATTCCTGTGGAGTAAAATGTGTACTCTCAACCCATTGATTCTGCAGTCACATGACCATTATTGACTCAAGGGCAGCAACAGTTGTCCCCTCACTCCATTCACTCTGCAGTCACCTCGTCACCATTTATTCCTGTAAAGCAAATTCTAGTCTCCATATTCGCTCTCTCTGCAGTCGCACGGCTGTTATTATTTCCTACAAAGCAAAGTCTAATCACTCCTTTTTCTCTTCTCTGCAGCCACATGGTCTCTATTGTTTCATTTAGATCAAACTTTTCCACTCAATCCATTCACACTGCAATCTCACGAGCGACATATATTTATGCATTTGAAAATGTCTTGAATGGATTTTTATTTGGTTATTTGCCGATGCTTTTCTGCAATACTTAGTCTTCGCTTTAGTGCGGAACTAAACGAATAATTCTGATACCACCCTCATCATTGTGCTCTTATTTTACTTGATTTTACACTGGACTCGCAATGCCTAAACTTCCGTTTATTCTTCCACCCCAATAGTCCTCCTAGCGTATATTCGTAAGTCTCAGTCTCTTAGCAGCAATTGGCTAATGCCGATGCAAAGGTTGTATTTTTGTTCGAGAGTTGAATGCTTTGTAAATGGATTTTGCTTCAATGTTCATAGTTGCTGAGGGTGGGAACAAAAGACTCCCTGTATAATTCAGTTGAGAGAACGCCAAAAATTTTGCGCATTCTTAGCAAAAATCCCATCGTGTGATATGATGACAGGTAACACAATGAGCTCTTGTTTCCTTTGGGCTGTACATTTGCAATCACAGCAATAGCCGCGTGTGGAGCCAAACTTTGAAAGTATCGCGTCATCGTTGGGACTCTGAGTGTCACGATTTCTCGCTCTTCCTCATCACTTTTGCAGTGAGTGCAGCTAAGGTAATGACTTTATGTCATTTGGCAGGAGATGTAGCAACCTGCATTGCCTTTCCTACCAGCGTATGTTTGGTTCTCACATTTTTGCGGATCAGCTCCATGCCAATTCCTCAACATTTGCTCCTCTTTGTTTTCTATAATTGGCTTATTATGGTGCTGCGTATATATTAGTTAGAGCTAAAACCAAATAAGAGGCGCTAGGCAATTTTTAATGAGCAACCGTTTTGCAACTAAAATTTGCCTTATATTTAGATTAATAACCTTTACGCTAATAATAGCATCTTGGCTGTGAAGTTGTTGCTATTACGATCTTTGAAGTCGTGTTGTGCAGCTCACAATGTGATTGAGTCGCCTAGAAGCCTCCTTAGATAGTGTCTGTCTGTTTTGTCAAGCAGTTGGGATCTGATTAAAAGCATAGAGCCTGTAGCATTCCTCTTATCCTCAGTGGCCCAGCTCCTCCTTCGTGGATCACAATCATAGCGAATTTGATGCCAAATTGTTCACTTTCTCTTTGTGTTCTAATTTAAAATCGACGTTGGCGCATTGTCTCTTTTACTCTTTTGTAATTGGTCCTTTTTTACAAAAACTGGAGGCTGGAGGACAGTGACTGTGAAGGGCACTTACTTCTGTTAATGCTACATTGGTAATTACAGCTCGTAATTTGCTCGGAAAACTACCTGTTTTGCAGGTCAGCCCTACTTTCTACTCCAAGACGATGATGGCGATAAGATTTACCAATTACGTGCTAGAAACAACACAATTCGTGTATGCAGAGAACGCTTGTTCTCCTGCACAGCGTGTGCACTCAGTGTGGAAATAAAACCCTACCTTGTGGGCTTACTGGAAAAACATGGTTGCTGGTAGACCAGTATGACCAATTTGGAGGGACTTTGATTTTCAACTGGCACAAATGCTGTTTGAGCTTCTGCCTTTAGTTGTGCAAGGCATCTGTGCAATGGGATTTGTAGGCAGGTGTCTGCGCCTTCATGGTAAATAACTTGCCCAACTTCGCTCTACCACTTCTGCCCGGGCTAGCATATGATGCAGTTTGGGTACTTTCTAGGCAAATAAGTTCTAAGACTCAACCCTTGAGCAGGGATTGAGGTTGTAGCCATGGTACGCCTCTCTGCATTACGTGTCTGCTTGACCACACCTCATGGCCGAAGCGTGTTCAACGATCCCGAATCTCGTGACGAAACAAACTTCAGCCGAACTGCAAAAAAATTACTCTGAGCAGGCATGACCTTAAGCATTTTTATTTATATATTTGCCGCATAAAAAGGCTAAAACCCAGCAGGACTGAGGTGAAGGCAGTTTCCAGTGGCAAGATCAGAGGGCATATCCCCTTGAATAGCAATGAAGGTATAAAAATGCGGCCTACAGGTGACCGTGTACCTCTTAATTAGTTGATGCTGTCCAAGCGAATGAAGGTTGAGGTTGAAGCGATAAAAACCGAAATAGCTGCTAACTGAACTTGTCCTATTGTACTTATCCATAGGCCATGCATCAAGGCCTGACACCAGGAAAGGAAATTATGGCCAAAGTAGTAGAAAGCACGCTGCCAAGTCTTCTTTTGCAATCCTGAAAAGCATTTGTTACTAGACGATGAGATATTGCGTGGTGCTAGCGATACCTACAAGTAAAATATTTGAGGTGCCACTGTTGCATCAGCTTTCACGTAGTTCGCAATGCTAATGGTTGCATGCTTTCATACCAGAATGCTGCTTGGGTATTTCCATCTTCACCGAACATCGAGTTTTGTGAGTGATGACGTATTGCGGCAATGAGACGAGTTGTTGAATTTTAGTGCTGCATTTCGCATGCAGTGGAGATGTGTGCCCACTTTCAATGGGAAAATTGCATCCAAAGTGTCAATTATGGAAAAAGCCCAACCATTTATCAAATTTTTGCGCAAAAATGCGAATTCAAATTAGTTGCAAGTGTTTTAACGCAGGATGCAATTTTTGAAAATAAGTGGAAAGTAAAAAGGAAACGTCAGACTGTTCCGATCAGCAGAACCTCTGTTATGAACGCATTGAATAGCAGTTTCGCAGTTGCTAGCGAGATTATTAGCTTTCATTCTATTTGGTGGGGTTTCAGTAGAACTCAGGCCCGATCCTGTGAGCCGTGCCTTCTTAACCCAGTCAAGCATGCACAACTGGGTTGTCTTTAAATCTTCCAATTCGAGGCGTTGAGTCCTAACTTGAAGCACATGCATCTTCGAAGACACGGGCTTTTGGCTAGACATTGTTCTATTAAGTTTACTTATGAACTTGGCCTTCCCGTTGCCAGACTTTGATCTGTATTTAACTCGTCTCCTAGTGTTGCATTATAGGAAAGTTTGATTCCCCACAAGAGGTTTTTTGCTTCAGTCCCCTGATTTACGCCTGGATGCTGTAACTTCGAGTGAGAATGGTGAGAAGATCAAAGAACTGCACAAAAGTGCTGCAGCACGTCAAATCCACTCAAGGAATGTAATAAATATTCCGATAAAATTGTTTATGAAGCACGTATTAAGACATTCCGCACTTATCGTTCGCTTTTAATGATGGAGCTAAATTTTCTGACTCAGACGAGATTTAGCAGAAGCCTAATGCTCACCTATGCTTAATGCAAACCGAAACAGAATATTCTGTTTTGCAGCTGTAATCCAATTCCAAAATGAAGCAGTTGACATGCTAGCTGGAATTCCGCTCAATTTTGACCGTTTGAGCAACAACTACACACCAAATTGGGATTTTACCAAGTGCAGCATAAATATTAATGATGCTGACGGGGAAGATTTAACGACTCCTGCAGAGAAGAGGCGAATAGTTTAAAACCATAAAAAAACTTCAATGTGTTTTTACCTAAAAACCCTTTCTCTCCGAATTTTTAAGCTGGACTTGCCCATTATTTTGCCCCATTTGCAAATCTCGACCACTACAATGCGCGATCTTAATCTTTGCATTATGGTGGCAAATAAGGGTGCCCAAATATTTGTTAATCTTAGCATATAGCGTTAATTAGCTCGCACTCATGGCTCCAAATGGCTGAAAAGACCAAAGAGCTATGAGTCACATGTTTGCCTTATTGCGTGTTTCGGAGATGGAGTGGACATCATCTTGCTTCCTGGGCACGTAAAGGCGTGTCTCTCGGCCGGGTCGCCTGCTGTAACTGGTTAGAGGTCGTCGCCAATGCAAATTTCATAGAAGAACGAACACTCTTGATGCAATCACTGACAATTCTATGAGTTGCGAAGACAAAAAATGCATCGAAGTCCATTTCTTTCGGTACTCTGGTGACGCTTTCGATTCAATTTCTCATTTTTACTCAGCAACAAATAATCTGCATCGGCGACTGCTTTCAAAATAACGAGACCGAGATGGACGACCACTTTGCACATCATCTTCAAGTACGTCGCCATGAGGATGGGCGAAAGGTAAGAGATCGAGACCCATACAGATGCGCAGCACGATGGGTGATCCGCGTATTCGCACGAGAAGGCGGCGCTTGCAAAGAGCACGCCTATCAACTGAGAAGTTCTACAGGAGGATGTGTCTGAGTGCATATGACGTAGTCTTTTCCCAAATCATGGTCCAAGTGCTGCGGGAAATGAAGCTTTTCACTTCGGACCGCTATTATTGTAATTACATTGATTTAAATGTACAAGTGTCAAATGTTGACGAATTTATTATTAAGGGCAGAAGAGATTATTTGTGGTGGAAGTCATCTCCACTTCACCTTGAGAGCCTGCGTCTAAGGTGATTCGACAATCGTGTGGCCTAACTGGCGAATTTGTCTGTGTTGAGCTTGAAGAAGAGCTGAATTTTATCAATTTTTAGGGCTTCCACCCCACTCGCCTCTGCCTGAAGTCGAGTGTGATGGATTCATGGCCAGGTGTATGAGGCACTCTCTCCTGGCCAGCAGCCTCCTTTACTTGGACTTGTCGGAGAAGAGAGTCGCTTGGCTGCCGAAAGACTTATGGAATCTGAAAATTCTTGAAAGTTCGCTCACATCGAGTAATAAGGGCATATGATGTACATCAATGGTCATGGGTAGATATTTTCAATACACGGTAGAAAATGGCAGCTAGCCTCTTTATTGATGCATTAAGACTTGTCCAGGATGAGGAAGCTTAGGAATCTTCGAATGGGGAACAATCGACTACGATGCCTCCTCCTTGTTGTCTCTCAATTCCGAAAGCTGGGAATGCTGAGCCTTTTTGACGCTGCGAATGGCATCTCTCTCCAAGATGGAGTGCGATGCAGATCTCAAAGATCTTTTTCACCTCACGCTTGCAGTGTTTTTTGTGCAGTTGTGGACATTTGCAAGTGGCTGGCCATGGTAAATGTGCTTCATCTGGGTCGTGATGTTGACGTAGGTGAACTATGCTGTCCAAAGATCCCCACGTGGTATAGGTTGTGTGCATCTGAGCGGTGTTGGAGTCGCCCGCCACTCCACTGGAAATGAGGTGGTTAGGTGTCATAAGATAGGTTGGAAGTTGACACAAAATTTATTTCAACATTAGAATTAAAGCGCCATTAACTGTTTGCATCAGTGAATGGATTTATGAAATGACGGCTTTGACATGAACTTTTTGGACCAATTATTGCTTTAAAGTTGCACTTTAGAGACTGCAGCACTAAGGTTCGCAGGTGAATCAGTGGCTTTTAGATTGTCACCACGTAAAATGTAAATGATTTTGCTCACTTGTACCTCCAGATCACAAGTACGATGTCCCGTAGGAGGCAGTGCGGCACATCGTGGGATCGTTGATTGGAAGAAAGCGTTGAATGATTCTACTCTCTATAATTTCTAGGCGTCACAAAATAGTGCCACCACTTCCGCGATCATGGTGTTTCGTTAGTTGCATGTGAGTGGTTTGTGGGGTTAAGGAACTGGGCGAGGAGCAGAAGTCATCTTTTGTAGGGGTACGTGCAAAAATATCTGTATGTTCCTGACCGACTTCAAATTGATGTGTGCTGAAATATTTGTGTTGTCACGTACACACGATGCAGACATTGGTGGGGCCTGTAAACACCTGCTCTTCAAGGCTTATTGAACTGCGGTCAGCTAATGTCGACCGAGGTCCTCGTATCTGGCTACTTTTCATTAGTTCCGCTCATTAACATAGTATGCTCAAATTTCTCCGTATGTGATACTTAATTTCGCATAGCTGTAGCTGCAACAAACTGCTGTGCGATAAATGCATGCTCTCCATTTCAGAATTAGAGCAACGACGGGAGTAAGGCTTTGGATTCCTCAAGGCGCTGTCAATGTGGATAAATGCCACTGGGTGTAAGCTAACACCTACCTTCTCCATTGACTGCAATTCAGCATGCCGGATCTGGTGATGAGGATGGTAGGGTGGAGAAGGCAAGATATGCAGAGCAGCAACGTAAGGCTGACTTCCTAACTTACTGCTGATTGCATTAGACAGTAAGTTTTTGCTTGGTACCCTGTAAAACTGTCTCTTTTCCTTACTTTTTGACTTGAGAACTGTGAGGCTCCGATGGGGTGCATAACAGACTTGAAGGTAGGTGCCGTCACAGGACTGTCCTAAATCTGCTTCATTTTGTGCAAAGTGCGTCTCACTGAGCACTAAAGACGGAGGGGCGAATGTAATTTTATGTTGCTCCTCCATCAGCGACACCTGAAACAGCTGTAGCAAATGTCCTTACTGGCTCAGTTCCAGTAATCCAACCGCTGATCAGTGACGCAGGGCAATACAGGCATTATCACCCTCCCTCTCTTCCTTCCCCATGGCTTCAAAATCTGATGCTCAGTAAGGAATAAAACCTTGTCAGTAGATAAGCTCAGCAATGATAGCTACAGCATCAAAACTAAGAAACTAGCTAGTGCAAATGAAAAGACGAAGAGGTGGATGTATTAGAAAATTAATAATGGAAGGTTGGATGTGGGCCACTTGACGTTATTGCTGTCAGCCGGAGGCTTTGCAACTCACCTTTTGGGATCTGGGAGTGTTGTGGCTTCTCCATTTCCACCCTTTCCAATTATTTCCTCTGTGAATCTGTCACCGGCCACTGGGATCTGATACATCGACGTATCCGGTAACAACGCAGAAGGTGCCATTCACAACTTAGTGGGCCAAAAATGGGCCATGCTAGGAAGGCCATATTGGGTATGAATAAATTTTTACGAGAAAAAGTAGAAGACAAAACGAATATCTCCTTCTAGACTCACCCTGCCTCTTTTATCCACGCCTTATCCCTCCCATCCATGTCACTGCCATTAACGTCGATTATGGCGCTTAGTAGTTCGGCGAAATGTGCTAGACCCTAGCCAGTTAGAACGCCAACGAACTTTTTTGCTGACTACGGGTAGCGATTCTTGTCAAGGTTTATAAAATGGGGATGCAAAGGAGCCTGCTGCCCACTTATGCGCAATGGCGGGTCGAAGAGGAGAGGCGCCTACGCTTAAATGAGGCAGCAGCTGTAGCTCACCGAGCACCTCTTCCACTTAGGACCGATGAAATTATGCTAGCAAAATAATACAGACTGGTCTCTATGTGAATTACACTGACTTATGGAAACAGTGAGGAGTCAGGCGGATAGTGGTACCACCAAGAAATAAAGAGAGGAGTAGTGGAATGTTAATAGTGACTCTCATTTAACAAACCAAGAGCACCCGCGTCAATTGCATGCACAATCTCTTCTAAGAGCGAAGTCTTTTAAAGTGCCAGGATGGAAACTACCCAGGCCTGTAATTTGGCAACTTTGTAATGCTTGGACAAGTTTTCCATGTCGGCACCCCCTTTACTTGCAGAATGTGATAAAGATGGAGTCACCACAAAACAACGGGCTTCTTGTGACCATTTCTGCAAAAATACAGCCTAGTGGAATATCAGAGGAAGGATGCAGTAGGGTGACGACATATGGCATTTGGAGATCAGCCAAACAAATAATTTAGCCTTTTCGAGGAAAGTAGCAACTACCTCATGAGTCAATGAGCAAGGTGGATTAACGGGAAAACGGATTCTTGCCAGTCATCCAGCTTTACAATACTTATATTAACATCGTCCAGCGTGTTTAGAACGCTTGAATCACGATAGGCAATGTGGCCTACGTGGCAATACTGAAGCGCCTGCAGCATTCGGTACGTGAACGACTGGATGCAAAGTTAGCAATAGCAAAGTCCTATTTTAGCAGTGCCTGGATGCAATCCAATGCCACCTGAGATCCAAGTACGGATATTCAAAAATTAGATATAGTAGACTGCCGTGTAGGACAAAATGTTCTGGAATGGAAAACGTCACCAAGCTTTAGAATTTGCACCGCAATTCTAAGATGTATATGCTCCTTCGGAAGCGCTACTTCCCCGAGAACAGTCAAGCAGACAACCTGGGTAGCATGCTTAAACCATATTTGCTCCAAAGCCGTCAGCTGTCCCTACTACCGACCCAGAAAATTGTAAACAACCCCTTATGTGCCTAGAACAATAGAGCAAATGCACTTGTCAAATCTCCAATTTTTCAAGCAGGGAAAAATTCGATAAATTGTAATGCTAAATCAATGCGTAATGCTCGCAAAAAGTTCACATCATTTGATGTCATGATTACACATTTAGAGACAGCGAGTGTACCATTTCTAACAATATTTACCGCAGGCTTTTTATATTCTTGTAGTTGCGAAGTAAGTGTCAAAGTTAGGCGCACACGATTGCTTGCACTGGTGAATTTGATTAATAAATGGATGCTTTGGCAAGCTATATCAGATCGTTGGGTGAAATTTGGCTTGGAATCATGCTGGGTTTTACAACTACACCATCTACTGGAGATTCTTCAATGAAGGCAAAGGAGAGATGCTAGCATAAGTCAGTTGTAATGATTCCAAGCGTGGTATACTAACTCAAAATTATTTTGCCTATCCAAATGCAGCACAGTGCCAAGTCGCGATTGATTGATAGAACAACTTGAGATCATGGTTGGGATTACGCTGGAAATGCTCGATTATGATTATTCCTACCATGCTACAAGGGAGTAATGCCATCAATTGAGTGAAGATGTGTTTCTGTGTAGAGAGTAGTACGCAGCCTTTCCTCGCCCATCTTACTTCATCTTTGGTTTTTAATTCATTCTGCTAGGTCTAAATATGAAAGAAGCATAGTGGGAAATTCAGAAAAACCAGGACATAAATCTAGCGCAAGCTTAGTGAATTGTCACAGCTCAGAATAGAGTGTAGGATTTTAACTTCTTGCTTGATCGAGCGAGTAGCAGACGCAAAAGGAATAGCTATAACAGGGCTGCTGCAAATCTGCTTTATTATGGACAAAACGTACCATGTCATGCACGACAAATCAGAGAGTGAATGCGAACAGAGGAGGCGGATTTTCTGGCCCAAGTTATTGCATCACCCATCCTTAACGCCTCAGTCTAGCTGTTACTATCGTTAATCAAGGTTATTGGGTGCTTCGGAAGGAGCACTCACTTTCTCTTCCAATCCTCCTTAGAGCCATTGAAGATAGTCCCTGATCACGGCATCCCGGCCCATTCATTCTCATGACCTTGCGTTGCCCCTGGAGTAAGGGCATAGTTGTCTCCGTCAATGAGATCAACTCTCTTAGCCACTAGGTTGAGTTCGCTGCCATGACGCGCCAAATACTTCAATAACCTGGTAGAAAATTAGCCTTGAAATCCTCATATTTTGTCTCTTCAGGCAACCCCCAAAATAAGGTGACCTATTCTCTCTTCTGAGCTGGTTGCGCTTTAACGTCTCATTTTTCTTCATGAGTTTAGAAAACGAAACCCATAATAAAAATTTGGTTTTTCTGTCTTTTGTCACATAGTTGGACTCGTTTTCCCATCTCTATAGTTGCGTTTGGCACAAGAACAGACGCTAGTAAAAGAAAGGATATCGTTGGAGCTCCTTCGATGCGGCATTCTTCCAAATTATTCTCGTGGACTCCAAAGGAATGGGCGACTTATTAGGCTTCCAAAAGCACTCTGCATTAGCTCAACAATCTAGTCCACGCGAAAACTTTTCATTTTATTGTCCTAGAAGCAAATCGTGTTTTTGCACAAACCCCGTAATATATCTTTAGAGAATGAGCATCAATGACGTAGATGCTCATTAAGCGATAACTTTAGACAGTTGGGCATTGCATTGCATGTAAACAGTGCTTTTTGTCAGAGGACATGGGGAGCCACCCATATTCCACGGAGAGAAGTCGAAATCAGAAAGACTGAAGTGCTCTTGCTGTTAAATGCATAATTTTAGAAAAATCGCAGCTCTTTAACATCGATTACACCTCCATGACTAGTTTTAAGCTTGAACAACTCACTGTAATAGAACCTAGAAAGCTACACATTGACTTCTCCTCAGTACATTAAGACGCTTGATGTCCTTGTCAGTGGCGGCTCTTGTCTGTTGGGATGAAATCACAGTTTTGCCTTTTTGTAAAGTACATTAGGAAAGTGCATTGTTGAGCCGTAAAGGGCATTCCATACCGAAATCATCAAAAGATTAGCTGCGAATGGAGGATTAAGTTACTTTCTGGCAGATTTGCTTCAACAAAACCTTAGGGCAATTGCGCTTCGGCAGTCAATTCAAATGTTGCCATTGCTACCGGAACGAGGTTAAAAATCAGTGCAGTTGAACTTACAGCTTTGAATAACAGCCATGCAATTGCCGGCGATACTTTCGATCCCAAACAACAACGTGTACTGGTGAAGAATTGTAAAACTTATCAAAGCGTGCACGTTGAATTAGTCAGCCAATAAAGTCGACAGATTTCACAAAACGACTACACGTAGAATGCTTTCAGTGGAAGTAAGTTGCGAAGCATGGCGAATCTATTTCTCAAGATTGCACTGCCCTCGAGAAAAATACCATTATTTAACAATGCAATCATTTTGCCATTGCAGAACATCAATCCTTAATAAGTACTTATGGGTTAGTCAGAGAAAAAGAGAGTTGCTGACAAGGATATCGAGGTAAATGTCCCAAGGCATGGCAACAAAAGATGCAGTTCGCGAAAAAATTCGGTCAGGTAAGAGTTCGTCATTGCTCAAAGTCTCGGCCCACTGGTGAAGCGAGTGTGGTTAGCATTCTCAAGCCCATTAAAATGGTTTGGTTTAGCACCTTTTCCAACTGATCAAAGGTACCTTAATTTTGTCCCCACAATATGAGTGACAAATGCCACTGATTCCTTTCCATTCTATTGCCCATCAGAAACCCATTTTGCCTCTCAAAATCACTGCCCACCATTAACTTATGCTTGATTGATTCTTAGCGAAAAACAGGCTTTCACTTCTCAAAAATACGGACTTCAATTTTCCTCTCGTAAAATTGGCACGTGAACGTGCTTTAGTTGCGTCTTTTGATGTCACCGTGTTTCTCCAGCAAAGCGTACAAAACGGTACTGCACATCGGATAACTAGTATGCTTACTCGCATAAATAAAAGGCTCAACGAGCACTCCACACTTCAATTGTTACATGCTTGAAGCACCAACACAGACAAGCCGCTTAAAATTCCCGTATTTTTCTGGCAATCCCTTTTGGTTTTCTCAGGCTTCCGTTCAGCTATCTTCAGCAATCTTGCTATAATAGCAAATGCTGTTGCTGCGGCACTGCTCACGGGTCGATTAGATACTAAGGACCTTGTTCATGTAAAACGCAAATGCTGCTCCCATGGGCTTTCATCTACCCCTGTGTTTCCTTCGTCATTTTATGGGGGTGCTAACGTGCTACATCGAGTTCTGCAGACGAGACAAAAGTGAGTAAGAGCTCTCCTCATGACGCCAATATCTTCTGGCAAGTTAAATACAAACTGTCGTTTTTAAATTGCAATAAAAATGTAATCATTGAAAGCAATTTGTACCAAATACTTATGTAGAGACTTGGTTCCTGAATTAGTGCCATTTTTGACTGCGCACTTTAAAACAGGACAAGCTGCATTCACGATGTTGAAAAGAGAGCAGTGGCCTATGGTTGGCGTTACCGTAACCCAAAATATGCTCTTAGTTAGAAGAAAAGTAGGGTCCGGCTTTGCTGCATCAAATGCCATCCCTTTAAAAAGGACAAACGTTGTACTGCATACAAGGGAGGAAGATAAGTCAAGGTGACGGGGATTGGGATAGAGAGTGTATGTAGACCTTCCTAACAGCAAACCCATGCAAAAAATTGCATGCTGAAGGACACGCAGAACCCAAAATGCGTCAGAACCAGTCTACTTTGCCGTCGACTTCACTGACAAACAGTGAGCGAACCAAACTGAATGCCTAAAATGCCAACACGCACAATTTGCATCGTTTCTGCAATGACTTAATCCCAACATCAATATGCCAACAACGGAAATCACAAGATCAAAATTAATTAGCGACTTAAAACAAGATTTTAGATTTAGGCAAATGCATTCGGTATTCGTGGCACAATCACGCGCTACTTAATGGGCCAGTTTAATTACATGGACTGACAAAATGGTCGGAAGTGGGAAAGCGCTCTTTAAGCACCAGCCAATAAATGGCAGTTATGCCCTAGTACGAGTTCTATTCAAACCACTGGATTTGACGGTGAAGATATTGTGCTTATTTTCAGCATATGTGTGTGGAAGCATAAAAACCGAACAGGGGTCGAATGCGCTGCATTAGTGCAAATAGTGCCCTTTCCGTCTCGTGAAAGGAAATGTACTGTGCCTCTGTCACACATTATCAAAGACGGCGGATCCCATGGTGAGAAACGTGATCATGAAAACGGTCCGTGTTCTGACGTTTGCAGCAATTCTAGACTGCTTTTTAATTTTGGACCTAATTGGAGTGAATGGACGATGGAGAGTAATTGCGGCTTCGTGGATCTCGCCTCTCTTTATCCACCCAGTCACCATTTACGGTGCTCATAATTTCGTTGTTTCTGCGTATGTATCAGCAATGGTACTTTATCCTCCTGATTCTTCAAGATAACCAGCGATTGGTTGATTACTGAATTGTGCATTACAAACGGGGCAGTTTTTAAATGAGCAATATTTTACCACACGGAATGCATCCTGCTCCACGCCCGGTAGAACGTGTAGTGCATTTCATGTGAAGGACTTGCACCATGCCATTACACTAGTTCTTATAACGGAAGTCATTAGTTTGACTTGTTTAATTTCGCAATGTTTTCTGCCATGTTTGTGACTCATGGAATGTTGAATGCTTAATTCACTTCAATGAAAACCATCCACACCTTCTGCAGCATGAATTGTAATTTCTATACTTCCGTTTTTAAAATTGTAGTGTTTCACTTCCTTGTGCTCGCACGCACCTAAGCGACGTACTTTGAAAGTATTTTCCAGTCAAGTTTGCTAACATCCATAGTCAGTTCTCACTATATTGCCCTTACTGCGTGTAAAAGTTCAAATCATTTTAAGGTTAGCGAATGGCGATGGGTCTGGAACTTGCGCAAGCTGTGACTTATCCCTTTCCTCCTCTTACCTTTTGCCATTGTGCACGCCCACAGCTGCATCGCTAAGACCAGGGTGCGATGCAAACGAGTCAAGACATAAAATCAAGTTAAGTAACCCTGGAATCGGTGTGAAACATGGCGATAACTCTAGTTTTTTCATCATTATACTATGCTCTACCACTTAGCATTCATTCGCGTTTGCAGCTTGTCGATACACGCAGCTAGGCTGCGGTCTTAGTAAAACTTTTAAAGGTACGCCCATTTGTAGCGTGATATGCATAGAAAACCACAGAAGTTTGTTTAATTTACTGCGTTAATCATGTCGTTGCTCGTGCTGCAGGTATTTAAATAATCTATATTCAGTCTGACGCAGTAAGATGTGCCAAGCATTTGTCCAGGCGCTGCAGAATTCGCTAATCACTTGTCTTCTGGGTCAGCTTTGCGTCCTACTGATGATCAAACACAGGCTCAGGTTGACATCATGCTCTTAACTACTATTCCAAATGATAAGACTATCACCTTACTATATGATACGGCATTCGTCCAGTTAGCCAACTGTGAGGTCGATATCAGGCATTGGAGGATGACAGCTACGGTATGGTTCAAAGGTTACTGCATGACATTCAATAGGCTTTTTGACAAAATGAAAACCGTTTATTCAGAGCCTCAGCTAGTTTTGCTCATTATTGTCCTACTTTAAAGTGTAGTAGTGAAAATCAGTAGAGTCCTGCAAATCTTTAGTGTGGAATCTATTGAATATGGCTTTCTCTTCCACAATCTCGGCTATTCACAGTGGTTCATCTTGTCTACGATCATTTCGTATGCTGAACAACTTACTCCTCCCTACAGAGAAAACAAACGTGGCCAGTATCAGCCTCCATCGCAGAGAGCTCGGGCCTGTAAAAAGACTATTTTGTGAAGTGCCTCTTCATTTTTGTCTTAAAATTTTGCATGCAATACGGGCACGCCTTACCTTCTGGGCCACGAAGCTAAATGCACATTTGCAACAGGCAAGGTAGTTAGAATAAATATAGCAAACTGTTTCCATTGTTGGTGCTATCGGCCGCGTTGTTTTGTTGAGTTGGCTTAGAGGCGCCTTAGTCAATTTTTATCAGTACAGAGGCTTCGGCTAGTGAAGATGTGCGTGCCATCTGCAGTAGATTGATGTGGCGAAGGTATAACTTTGGATTCATCGACTGACTTCTGTTATTTGCACAAATTTATAGGAAGCGACCTCTCAGCTGTCCATGTACTCCCTCCATTATGGCCAAAAACTTATACAAAGTTGGCACTGCAGTTATTTATCACAAAATTTGCCAACAGGATTTGCGAAGCGTTTCCATGTGACGAATAGAATGAGTGCCTCCTCTTTTAAACCTATGTCTTTGCTGAAGTCAATTCCAACGATAGCTACTTAAAGAATGGGCAGTTTGATAAGCAACACACTCAAACACTTCAGATCTGCTACAATTCATACTCAGTCTGACAACCCGCAGCAAAGTTGACTCTCCTCCCGAATACTTTACTCGCCTCCACAGCTCCTTTAACCAAGACAGCAAGGTGCAGCAATTCGCACAGGCTTGTTCGCATACGCAAGCACACATTGGGAGGTAGTTGCAAAGATACTAATCCGTTAGTCGTTTGTCAGTGGCCTAGGCAGAAAATAAACAATCGTCTCTGTGGTGACCCTTGAAAGGGCCATTGTCGCGTTCATGATTGCTGCAGATTTAGCAAGTCAGTCAAGAGGTCGGTGAAGCACCTGTTTGACCGACGTTTTGCTGCCCATCGGCTTCTGCGTCCTTTTTGGCAGCACACTACACTGCGCGATGATCACACCGCCCAACAATTTGTTCAACTCCTCATCATCGCGGATAGCCAAACGCAAGTGACAAGGAATTATCCGCGCCTTCTTGCTGTCCCACGCTGCATTACCCTATAGCTCTACAATCCTGGCAGCCAGATGCTCGAGCATAGTGGCATTAACATGCTCCGCGCAATTTCCACGGCGCAAGAGGCAGTGCGCTTGATTCACCGAGAACTGCAGGCTTGCCTCCACCGATCTCGTCTTCGCTTTTGGCCCGTGATTTGCCTCCTTGGCCTCTTCTACTCATTTCACTCACCCATTCTCTCGTCGTTGACACAACCGATTGAAGCGTGATTCCGTCTCATGACAGACGGCTCCCATCCTATAAGCTCCACTCACCACCCTGGGCCAAATTTATTATTGGCTGCAGAGCAGCTTAACCACATTTCGCATCGCATTGCTTCACCAACGCTAGTGCCCGCTGCTATTGGTTGTTTCCTATTCAACTTGCTGCACTGCGATCATCTGCCACGATTACAATGCACTGACAACATTCGAGCCCTGCTCCGATTTGACCTCGAGATTAGCGATCCCACTAGCACAATGTCTTCCACCAGCTTAAATTTTGCAGGGATCTGTCTAAATGACAACATCACATAAACAACATCAATTAATCACCGTTCTTGAAACAACACCAACACTGATGGCACAACAAACACTAGCCAAGTCAAAAGCTATGAGCGGAAGATAGAATGCCACAATGCAGCCTACATTAGTGCCCACCTTTTTTGTAGACAGAGCAGTCCCATTTTCTCGTTCTCAAAGGCATGCTTTAGAAATGAAAGCGCAAAGGTAACGCAGTTAAAGTAATCCTCAGGACGTGGTAAGTTACGATCGTTTGCCAAACTCAGATCCTCAGAGCCACTCCTGTATGATACTTAACAGTTTCTAATCGAAATTCGCAGAATGCTCTTGCTTCGTACAATAATTATTAGCGTCGAGAGCAGAGAAAGAATGAAAAGGAGGGCTATTGTCGAGGGAGGCCGATTCTACTGGGTTCTCAGTGCACTGGCCGGCTTGCTTCGTGGTAGAGCGTTAGTAAGCGAAATCGAGGAAACATTCATTTGCGTTTGTGCATGCATGCGAACCATTGAATGTTGGCGTGATGAGCATTACAGGCAGCAATTATTGCATTCTCGTGCAACAGTTTCTTGCATTCAAGATTTTTCCAGAATCAGCAATGTGTTGTAAGCATGCGCATTATAAGCCCATACAGAATATTATTCTAGCAATACTTCTTTTAGTTAGTTATTGCTGCACTTGTGCCCTAGGGCACAGGAGGTTTGTGAAGATGTGGAGTGTAGTTCTCATCTTAAACGCCCAATTTCTTCCACCCATCTATCTTTTCCTCATTCCGCAATCTACCTCTCTGTCCAAGCAAATGTTGCTAACATGCTCTAGGTATTTTATTAAAATAAACATGCCTGGTAACAAAAATGAACCTGGTGCTCTTGCTGTTGACACACTAACTTCCCTTGACAGGTCCAATTTAAAAGGGTACTGCTATGTGAGTTAATGGTTGGGTCGACGCTTGCAAGCGTAGAGAGAAAACCAGAGCAATGTGAATGAAAATGGAGGTGAAGCAAGAGTTGTCGTGGCTTACCATTAATTCCTATGACTTGTGATTGTTTCTTATTGCTTGGCCGATGATGATTCTTTGAAGAAGTTTGGAGGGAGTAGTGAAGAAACAGTAGGACACCGAATGCTATCGGGAACCGAAGTGGAGTAGGGGCGGAGTGGATCAACTGGAATGCAGCTCCTGACACGGGCTGAAAGCTTATTTGGTGTTCAAAACCTTTGTTTTGGTTGCGTGAATCCCAATTGACCTTTAAGAATTTCATCATGGTCCTTCTACAGGACAGCCCCTAAGTTGGATAACTTGATGCACGTTTGATTGGTTCGTCGCTGGGTTCCTTACTATGTACATTAAGGTGGTTCGCCTCCATTTCTAAGCAGACCGGATCCGTGCGAGTGCCTACATGAGTGTGAAAATATACTTCGTCGTATTCCTTTGCTGTAACCATGCCTAACCGAAATGTCTAGCGAAGTCTCTTTCTCATCTATTCATCAAAGTGACTTCATATGTCTGCTCCCGATTTTATAGTTATTGAATACCGTGGCTTTAAGCATCCTTCAATTAGGTGCTCACCCTTCTCGTGGCATGCTTTATTGCGCAAGAATCCAGAACATGGGACTACGTAGATTAGGCACCAAATATTCACGCATGATGTAATGCTCCAATGCTAACTTCGATAATCGCGGGGGAGGAAAACGAATTATTGAGTATAAAATTTGTCAATTTTGGTAGAAAGATAGTGCTGTTTAAAGGAGGAAAAAGATGGCGAATGGGCAATCGTTGAGAGCCTAATCAACTTATGGAAAATTGCATCTTGCATGAATAAAATAAATGCATGTCTCCTTTTAAGACAGATGCATGTTCAGTGCACAAGAATTCGCGATTCGATGCGTCTAAAAGTGTGAGAAAGTTACAGCATGCGGCGCATCGATTGCTTTATTGACGAGTCTAATCAAATTGTTGCCCAGTCGGTCACTAAAGGACAATGATCTTGGGAAAGTAATGGGGCAGCAATTGCAAAGGTGTGCCCGGTTACAGTTGTGGATGTGAACCTGAGGTGTACTTATTAGGCAAAAATCCAAATTAGTTTGAAGCATTAATTAGCCTGTGTGATAAGACAATGGGTAGAAGGCTGTGAGCACAAAAGAGGTGCCAATGACAACATAGTCTTTGCTGTTTGTTCGGGCTTCCTGCTGCGTCATTCGAGAGCCATGTCAATGCACTCACTCCTTGGTTAGAGAAAGAAGAAAGGAGAAGGAAGTAGAAGGGGAATTAAATTAAGTCGAATAAAACGTGACTCATTAGCACGGCATAGTATGGCACAAATGGTAACCAAATAATGGAAGAGCATTAAGTTTTGCCATGCTGCATTGGCGCTGGATGATATGGGCTTCTTTATTCTTACTGGACTTTCCACATATCCTTGGCTTGATGCTTCGTTCAGACATCCGCAGTTGTTTTCAGTCGACGTCACAAATTTTTCGTAAAATTGTTTCAAAAGCACCTGCTTATTGGTTTTGGATCGCCTGAGTTCTGCTTGGCATTAATGTAACATCTTGGGCTTTTGAAAGCTTGGAACGTGGGTCAGCAATGATGCACAATACAATTTGGCCACTTGGCTGGTACTTAAACCCTTCGGCAGTAAAGTTCTTTTGGCACAAAATGTAGAATGCAATGTTTGCTCCATTGGGTTTTGATAAATATTTGCAAAATTTATATACATTTTGAAAAATACAAGGGCCAAAGCAAGGATCCATCGACAGTAAAAGGTCACGTGAAAGCGTGTGATTTTCCGACAAAAACAAATGGAACCGGATATGGTCAGGTTGCGGTTCCAAATTTCAAAACATGTGCCGTCACGCATAGACAACCAAAAGATGATTAGGCAAGGTAACGCATTAAAGGGGCAATGTATATCGATCACTGGAATACACATTGCAGCAACAGGTGTTGTAAAATCGGAGCCGAAAACTGGCCACGTCCGGTGGCTGCGCTGCCTGCCTGGCTATTGTCCGCCGCCAAGTGGCCTCCGACGATCGATGTGCAGGCCCAGTGACGACATCACCTGACCTCATCATCATCATCATGAAATGGCTTTTCACGTGCAGCGCCACGTGTTGTGTAGTGGGAAGCGCGGCTTGGTCATGTTTGGTGCTCACGCTGCTTGCCAGGAGGTGGCTCGCTGCCACGTGGCCTCTGACAATCGATATGTTCTGCCTAGTTTTGACTTAACTGTACCTGATCTTTGATTTTCTCCCTCTGTCATTTGCCACGTTTCAAAAGACCTTTAGTTTTTATGGGTACGTTTCTGTAGTAAATATGGGAAAGTTGCTTTCATATCTTCTTGTGGAAATTTTTGCTACTTTTTGTGCATGCTCAGTAATAGCTTATATAAGTATGGCTTAGCTCATCGCTCCTCTTCGCAACGATTTTTGTGCAGACTCAATTCTCTTTACTTCTCTATTATGTTAGAAGAAGTTTTGAGTCTCGTTAGTGATGGTTATATGCTAAGATGCATTCCAATGTAAGTACACAAATGCCATAACATCGCCAAGTTCTTTGGATGCATCCGATCTGAGCAGAACGAATTATTCTAGCTGGTCTGCAATTTTTCCCTTTTACAGAAAATTTCTTTGGTAGAATGCTACAAGTGTACTAATACTTGAGCTTGTATGACTTCAGCATTCGTTTTCTTAGTTACCAGTCTCGCAGATGCTGACCACTGGTACAGCCAAATAGGCATGCATCACTGCCTTAAAAAATAACTGCTGTTGCAAGGAGTGCAGTCACGCTTTATGTGGACTGGGATGGCTGCGCTATTGCGCTTCTCATATTTGTCTTTGCACAGCAATCATGTGGAGCTTTAAATGTGAGCTTTTGCGTTGGATTTTGACCCATTTTAGTTGGATTTTAATGTGATAGCCACCGATAAAAGGGCTCCTGAAGGCGTAGCTTTGTTTGGCCAATCAAAATGCAATTTTATCAGATAGCTATTTTTGCACTTCATTAGACTTTGGATGTATCCACTTGACTTGAGCGTGCTGAAGGCCTTTTTACTAACAGGGTGCTGGTCGTTGATTTGTATACATTTCATTGGGGCATGCCTCCGAATTAAATTTTGCACAATGTATTCGCCTGCCTGACTGTGATGCCTGTTCTCATGCTCTGAGCCATGCCTAAGCACTTAAGACTTGGCGACAGGGAGTCGAGGTGCACAGCAGGCAGTAAGACATAGGAAAAGGAAGGATCTTAGCACCGGTTATTAAGGCGATGCCTCTGCAAAAGGCGCAATTTTAATGCAGTGGATCACGTCTTTTTCAATGCTTTCATGTCTGTGTTTATCTTCGCTTGCATATGTGGAGGTCATTTCATATTTATCAGGTGTGGAGACGAAAATGATGCAAAAGCGAGTAATAAGAAGGCCCAAAAGGGCAAATAGGAATTGTTAAACTGCAGTCATTCAGGCCGTAGGCGCAGGACTGAATTGTTCCAATAAGTGATCACATCGGTATCACCTCACCGATTCTGTCGCCAAGAACTAGGCGAAAATGAACATTAAGAATACAATGTATGATGTAAAGCATCCAATTGGACGTCTCTTAAACAATGAGACCATGCAAAGTAAAGTGATGTGTTGGCCACTCAGGGATATAAACGGAAAGCCGAGGGTTAAAATGAAGTACTGTGATAAGGCATAACAATTCACTGCAGAGAAGATACCGTCCGTGGTGCTGCTGGAAATGAAGAAAACGGCAGAGGCTTATTTGGACAAGGTGACAAATGCAGTTAGCGCGGTCTTGGCGTATTTCTGTGACATTCAACGCAAGGCGACGATTGATGTAGGTATAATAGCGGGTTTTAATGTGGTGCACATCATCAATTAGCCAATGGCAGCTGCTCTTGCCTACGGTGTGGACAAGAGGGTCGACGGTCAGCACAGTGTACAGTTTGGATTTGGGTGGCGGCATCTTCGACGTGTCTGTCACATCTATTGGAAATGAAAATTGGAAGTCAAGGCTGCTGGTGGTGACAAGCACCCTGGTGGTAGCAAATTTAATTCTAAACTGGTGAAGTAATGCGTGAAGACATTTAAACAAGAACATGGAGGAAAAGATTTGAAAACCAGCGCAAAAGCCATTAGTAGTCTGAGAAAGGCGTGTGAGGATGCAAAACAACATTGAGTTTGCTTGGGCACTTAAGCATTGATGTCGAATCGTTGTATGAGGACATAAATTTCTCTGATTCCATCTCAAGGCACGATTTTGAGCAACTGTGCTGGGATCTCTTTGGTAGAGTTTTGGTTATAGTAGAGGGGTGTTGAGCGGTGCAAAGTTGGACAGGGTCTATAGTTATGAGATATTACTGGAGGGTGGTTCGATGCGTGTTTATTAGAAGCAACGCTTACTGCGAGACTTCTTCAGCGGCAGTAAGATTAGAAGGTCTATCAACCCAGATAGGACATCAGCGTATGGTGTGGAGCTGCTAGGGTCTAGCGTGATTAATAAATTGTCGCTGGTGCTTCTGGAAGTCGCACAAAAATAGCATGTCCAGGAATACGCAGATGTGGTTTAGGAAGACAGTGCTTCGTCCGCATTTTGAGCACTTCCCTCTCCACACCAACACCTACCACACCCTCAACAACCCACCTCACTAAGAAGGACACTTTATTGCCAGCAACTGCACCACCCCCAGTACTACGCGATGCATTAAAGCGTCAGTGGATGTTAATTGAGTTAAAGGCACCATTAGGATGGGGGTACAAGGGTTGCGACGGAAACGAACGAAGTAGAGATAAAATGATGGGGGAAGCGGGAGTGAGATAAGACCAGTTACAAAGCCTTGGACGGCGCCACAATCGCCACATCAGCTTCCATCTCCTAAGGAAAACAATTCAAGCTGATGATGCAGCGCTGCTAATTGGTCACTTGTTAAAGACACGCAAAGAGCATTACCTGCTCTACCTGTTTGCCATTCCTGGCGTTAGGAACAATCTGATGAAGTCCCGGCAAGTACCTGTGCAACAGAGGTGGTATCCGATTGCAGCAAGCGTACATCCCACTTCTTTCCCCATACAAAAGACGTGTATGCTTGTGCTACTAAATACAAACAGTGGAATCTCATAGTAAATCACGAAAAGGGACATACATGGGCAGTCGTTCGGCCATCTACTGCAGCATGTGATTGGGAAGGACGAAACTACAAACGAAAAAAATGGAAAATGAGTTGAGAACTCACATACCCGCCACAATCCTTTAACTTCTTGTCGCGAAAATGCTCTCCTCTCCCGACGCCTTGCTTATTTAGTGCCTTCGATAACCTAAAACGCACTATCCACATCATCCAACGAACTGCCACCTTTGATTGAATGCAACGCTTCTCACTATGAGCTGTTAATGCATGATGCACAGTTGATGCAAGCAGCTCGAAAGTGTGGTTGTTCGCAATTCTTCACAGGTATGCTAAGTGAGTAGAAATGACTGACTACTTCCACTCACATTACCAGACTGGAGATCTTAAGTGTCGTCATCGCATGTCAACCTGTTGTTCCACCTTCCCAACCGGATAAAACGCAACGAAAAATCAACGAAAACATGCCTACTCCCATTGTGATCTTAAAACGACAGCTTGGTAGAGCAACCAAAACGCTACTCGCCACCCGGCCTAGCAACAGCTCCTAGCTATGTCAACCGCAGTAGCAATAGCACATTAGAGATGCTCAATGTTCAACCAGCGACCGTTATAACATTATTTCTTATTGATAAGGCGCGTCACAAAGCACCTACGGGCGGTCAAAGGCGTGGCAAGGCGGAAATGGTGAACATACGCGTGACTTTCATCCTCTTTTCGTGCAATAGTGTCTCACAACATGCACAGATACTTAAGAGCGTACAGCTGACGCTTATCCAGAGACTCCCCACCACTGCATGTGGTTTTGACAGATACTCCAGTGGGCTGAACTTCGGTTTCTTGTAAATCTAATGGGAGAAAGCAAAATGAAGGAAAGGGATACAAGAAAGTGTAAAGTGCAAAGCAACTAGGGCAGACAACTGATACGCACACGCAAGCGGAGCTCCTGACTGCGTTGGGGAACGTCAGTCAACAGATCTTAACTAACTAGTAAGCCACCAAGCACCTCAGCCACGTAGAGCAGATAGTGCGTATCTGGCCGGGCATAATCTATCAACGCCTCGGGAAGAGGTCTAAGCGCAGCAAATTCACACAATAACCACCCAGATTGACACTTTCCACTACAATGAAATGGTGGACAAGCCAATTTATCGTGTAATACAAATTAGCTTTCACTTCGACTACGAGCATCCCCTCCCATCATACCATCTAAAATTGCCATATTTCAGTCCTCCCCCATTCATAGGCTCCTGAGCTATGCAGCACTTTTCAAAAAGAGCTGAAATACTCCCATTGTTTATCAAATGACTGCCTCTACACCAAGAACAAGGAAACTAATGAGAACAGCTCCTCATGAAAACTGGCGCAATGGAAATGTCCCAATGAACTGAACAAGCCAGTAAGCCTTACCAAATAATTGCCACTTTCAGGGTCTCTAGTTTCTAATGGAATCTTCTACAGCAGCCAAGCACATCCCACGCAGTTCAATGTGAACTCAACCTATTCTTTAATCGGCCAACTGGAATGCTTTGCTTGGAAGAATCCCAACATAACTTTGCAGAAGGTAAGCAAGGGAAAACCGTGAAAATTGCAGCGCCTGGGCCGCCTGTCCAGTGTCGAATAGGTTTACGATGTAAACATCAAAATCCCTTTGCAACCACAACAAATCCATATTGGAGCTGTGTAGTACCTTTATCACCCTCGGGTTGGTGAACACATCGTTTAACTGGCTGAGGTGGCCATGAAAGCAACAGCATCAACAATGCAATCCTTGGTACGCGTGGACAGTTTATCAAGCATGTCATTTCCAGGAATGAGCGATAACTGTGGTGCTGTAGAAGGGAAGAGTAATCACAAGACTTGTGGTTCAAGGCACAAGAACAAGCATGCCTCATCACACTACTTACCTCTAAATCAACAACGAGTTCTGACGCCGTACCCAATTCCACCAACGTATTGCTTAAGCCGTCAACGATGTCGATAATATCCAGTGGTGCTTCATCCAGAGGCGGTGGCCTTAAATTCAATGCAGGGCTGTCATATTTGTACTGCCCTATGCCCTTGCCGTACGCCTCCAGCTCTGATAGATAGGGGTGGACGTAATCGCTGGTTTCTGATCCGATTCAAAAGTGCAATCTAAAACAACAGGACTGATTGGTTAGGAAGTCGCGAACCCTCCACAATGTATCTACATGAAATCGGATGAGTTGAACACCCTGCAAGCCAACAATCGCGTTTGGTTTTGATCTCAAGGTGGGGACGAATGACGCATGACTGTTGTCTGGCCGAATGGTGGAGAAATCTTGTGGTTGAACGATGAGCTTTGAAGCAGGTCGCTTTGTGAGACTGCTAAAATGAGGCGGTTTAAAGGCATTCTAAAATGCATCACGAACGGAACATATGGCACCCCTTCCGATGGCAGAGATGCCTGCTCTCCATCCAGGGTCACAGGAAGCTTGCGAGCGCTACTGTTATTCGGTCTGTCTTGACGTGCACTTTTGTATGAGCGACAGGGATTTTATATGGACAACTTTGTCAGCTCTGCCCTGAAGGTGTAGGATCATCTTTTAGTTAGTTATTGCTGCATTTGTGCCCTAGAGCATGGGAGGTTTTTGAAAATGTATGCTTACAGGATGCGTTAAAGACACGTACTTTGGAACCTAGACAAAATTTTCCCATGTCTTTCTGTTCTTCACTTCTGTTAGTATGTTTTAACCGAGGTATTTTGCACCGTGTTGAGCAAGTAATTTAAGTTCAATCCTCTCACTCTCCTTTGTTGCACGTGCGTTTTATTTAAACAAAATTTAGTTATCGTAATTAATACCAGCCTTTAGTTAAACTACAGGCTTTAGCTATTTCAAAATTCTCTCGGAATCGTACTTGAGACGGTGCCTTCTTTTTTGACAGCATTAAGCTACTTGTTTAAGTACTTTGATGGAAGATCACTTTTCTCTGGTGAAGCTCATGTCTTCAGCAGCTGCACGTCAATCTTGAAACGAAAATGTGTTGTTGGCTGCAAAGATTGAAGCATTTTCACGTGGCTGCTTTGACCACAGGAAAGGTTTTCGTTCGTAATTCCTCAGTTGTGTAGAGTGGTCATTAAGGCTTCTAAAGAGTCTGGAATTCTTCCTAGCGCTCCTTCCTTGATGCGGTGAACTAGAGTCTCGTAAAACAGGTGCAATTCCGTGGAGAATTACGTGGAAAGTTGCGCCCTCAGTGGGACTCTAAGTGTCACTTAATCAGCTCCTCTATAGCCTCTTTCAACCACCGTGAGTAGAGTTAATGCCTCGGTGTTTATGTAGCCAGATGGGAGCTTAATGTTAAGTTTGAAACACTTGTTTCTTAGTGATTTGTTGTAATTTGCTGACAACAAGCGCTGCATGTACACCAGCTGCAAGCAAAATGGTGACATGGACGTAAATGTTCTTGGTGCTCTTAACATCCCACCTTTTTAAAAACAACTTCTTGGCGAAAATGGGTTATTAAAGCATCTGGGCCGTAGTGGACTTGCTGAACTCAAGATGGATGAAATAATGTTGTCTGAATTAGTTACCTCTTTCCTTTAGCAGGCTATAAAATGGTTTATTTAAAGCATTTCGGTGGCAGATGACTCTTGCTCTGAGCAAAAGTTAGTCGCTGTGCCTTCTTCTGCCCCGCAAAATCTTTGTCGCTCGTCCTTCTTGCTTCCGTACACCAGGTGGATACATGTAGAGCAGCCTTAAATGCAGATGAGTCTTGCACATTCTGCACGGCAGTTTGGTATATCCAACCATGCTTTACTCAGCTATCGCAGCTGTATGCAAAGTAAAATAACCCTCACCTTTGTCTGAGGTAAACAAACCGTAGAACCTTGTCCATTTAATAGCCGGTGTTTCGTTAATGACCACTTGTTTGGCTATATTGCTAGCAATGGGTGATTCTTCCCATGAGAGCGCCGATGATTTCGGTGCCTATACATTCACTGAATGCATACATATTCAACCAGAGCATAATGCCTTCTTTTTACTTTAGGGTGGTCTCGAGAGTCTACATACGCACTGCAATTTCAGCTAATTAATAGAAATTAGGAGAACTTTTACCACATACCTCAAGAAATTGCATTTACCTATCCTGTACAATGTTAGCCAATTCAAACAATAGATAAATTGCATTATGCGGGCCATATACCTGCTCACAAAAGTGAAAATTGTAGCTTTCGTCTTTAATTTGTTATGTACACGCCCGCCTAAATCAAATGGTCTTCGGTTGATTTACTATGCGCTTTTAAAAAATCGGGCAAGAATGTAGAAGCATGAATAGTTTTGCAACAAATAATCAATTTGCTTTTCCACAAAAAAATAAGCTCATACAGCAAAATAAGAGGATTTTCTCATTTGTTTGAGCTCCGCAGGTTCCTAAGTTTGTTCTAATATGACTTGTGAAGTGCAGACTAATGTTTGTGCAAACACGCCTGTGAATTGTGTTAGGTTATAAAATCGTTCAGGACTTAGTCGTTTACTTAGCGCTTCCAAGAGTCTGCTCAGCTTCTTAAGCAGTGAGTGAAAACCTTTAATTATAAGCCGGTAAATCTTTTCCCGCAGTACCTTGTCCTTATTTGAATTGCCGGCGTGATAATATAAAGCACCTTATCAGACGAGGACAGCATGCTGGTCTGCTCGAACCCAGGCCTAGAATGAACCACTGGTTCTGCTCAGCAAGACTCCATAAGAAGCGCTTCGGCATTACCAAATATCCAAACATGAGTGACCCAGCAGCAAAAGTGGATGGGTCTAGTAAAATTAGATCCTTTTTGCAATGTGCCAGCCGATGAATCATCAGCTGAACTACACGGGCCGGTTGATAAGAACCAATTTGATCTGAACATAAGCTCAACAAATTTATTGGGCGGAAATGTCATTAGGTTAGGCAGCAATTTACTGCCCATTGCTCGTAAATTATGCAGTTTTTGCCATTCAACTCCATCCCAGTCACCGCAGCCCAAGCTCCGAATAAGTAGATCATATCTGCCTTCCTTCTTTTTCCTTCATTTTCATATCTAATCCGCCAAATCCCTTTTTTAGGTGACGATCGAAAGCGTAGAATGAAAGAAGGAACGAATCCACGCCGTGTGTTTGTCAACAACCTGCCCAGTGGTATAAGAGAAAGGGAGCTTCTTGACTTGTTTCGAGGACTTGGAAGGGTGCATTGTGTCAAGCTCTTCGTCAGCCCTGAAACCAATGAGAGCATAAGCTGTGGTAACTGTTTCCTTCAAAAATGATCAAATCGTTGAATAAGCAGTGTGTGTTATTACGATTCACGGAGCGCGCAAAGAGCAATCAATGTTATGCACGACCGGGTACTGGCTAACAGAAGGTTGAGCGTGAGACTAGAAAGATTCACAGGTAACTATACGCACTTTTATTTCATAAATCAAACACATTACTTGGCTGCCATCATAAGCATGCCCGCCAAAATATTAAATGTAGAACATTGATCTAACATTGTATCAGCTTAAAACTCTCCCTGTTGTGATGGCACACAAATAAGCCACCATTCATTTGATTTGGCTAATCATAAATTCCCTAGATCCCTCAGCCGCACCACACGTTCGGAATGAGTGCAATTTACAAGTCTTACATTTGCCAAGGGAGACTAGGGAAGAGGACCTCTCTAATTTATTCAAGAAATTTGGGAAATTAGTCAGTGTTGATGTCGCCATCCAAGATCCCTTTTATGAAGAGGAAGCGTATGGTTAGTGCTTTTCCTGTCGATTTGAGTAACAAGCCCTATTATCTTGGCATATTATATTAAAAGTGTCGTATGCAACCGTTGGTAGGTTTTGTGCGCTTTGACAATTCCTACAGCGCAACAAATGCCATCAATGCCATGGATGACTATCTCCTAGGACACAAAAGACTAGAGGTGATGCTAGAATTTACTGAGGGCAAGTTAATACAAATGCATTGCTCCCTTAGAGTCATTGCTCTTATCTTGACATAGGTAGCACGCAATATGTAAACCACAACAAATTGCCTCCTTGTGACCTGTTAACATATGCTTTCGTTCTTTTAAGCGCAGTCGCAGCTAAAACCTCTGTTTTGATGTTGCTAGTTGTGTGCATTTTTCCTCTTAGACTATTCTCTGCCATGAATGAATCGATGTGGATGACTTGGCGTTTGTGTACTTCCCATTTGCTTCCTTCTTTGTTTGGACTCCGCTTTTCGTTTGTAAATTCACCACTTCATGGTGTGCTCATAATGCTCTAATGCGCAAATAATAAAAACTAAATAAAGCTTTACCAAACCTGCCTTTTCCATTCCGAGCTAGAATTTCGTCATTCGCTGCACCAGTCGGTCAAGCAATGCTTGCCATAGAACTTAATCGGAAGTTCATTAAGAGGTTTGGTTCCAACATCACCAGTCTATTTCGAACAGAGGCATAAGAGACAAAATTGTATATCGAGTGATAATACCAGATGCTTCGAGGATGTCCGATTTTAAACAGTTACGTTCATAGACAAAAAAATGCTGGAAAAACTATGCATGACCGAATCACTAGTCAATGTAGAGAGAAGAATAGCAAACGGATGGAAGGCTGTAAGAATGTGGAATGGGTAGATGGAGGACTAATCTGACAGAGGACGGCAGCTTCTACCTGCAGCCCCGTGGCAGTGGCATGCACCCCATTGACTTTACTCCATTTGTGCGAACCCCACCTTCATGGCCTCCGGGACAGCCTTAGTGGCGGCAGTTGAACCAGCGTGCATGTGATGGAGTACCTCCAGCTGCTCCAGCTGCTCCAGCGCCTGAACCCACGTAGACTACAGCGCTGTGCTAGAGCACATGAGTTCTTCACGACTTGTGCCCTTCTCCACCACTGCCACTTCGCGATCCCCCAGCGATGGATGGCCTCCTGCGTCTCCGCTGCAGCTGTCGTCGATGATGTTCGATGTAATGTAGAAAAGACACCTGCGCGAATGGTAAACACTACTACTTAGACCTTCTTCAATCACTCACAAGTCTCACACATACTTAGAATCTTCCAGCAACTCTCCTTTTTTAGACTTTAATTCCAACTCATTTGCCTTCAAACGTCGCCAGAGGTGGAAAGTCTCATATCAATAGACACGCAAATAAATAGGCAGATAAGGCTGAGCAGATTGATGAGTTAATAGATGGACGGTTGGACAGACTTGATGAATCGGTCTTGGATATTTTCGTCGATGAGGGAATCATTTTTCTTAAAACAATGTTTGCGGAACTAGGAACTAGCTAAAATAAGATTCGTCTGCATTAATAAATGAACCAACAAATGGATTTTGCTTTAGAAATGATCCCTCAAAAGTGGCATCCTTAGCATATTCTGCAGCATTGTTAACTCCAAAGAAGAGTTCAAAGAAATAACGGGACAAATAGCCCCAAGCATTACGCATTCCTTCCCAAATATCCGTTAGAGAAATGCCAAAACCTACACCAAAAGCCGCCTTGAGAGAACTTAACTCGTATGCATCGACAGCGATACCGAGCCATTCAATGTGACGTGGCAACACGATACAGGGGTTGGAGAAACAATCAGATCCGAGTGTGCCACCCACACCCATCGCTTTTGTACTTTATTCTATTTTATTTGTTGTGAAGAGATTTAATCAATTCCAAAGAATAAGCACCTCAACCATCACTTTGACCAAATGAGGAACAAGTGGACATTTAAGCAACCATAAGAACTGATAAACATATATGGATTTGTCTAACCTGAAGCGCAACTGGCTGCTCCATCCTGATAACAACCACTGAGTTTTGAGAGGTATTTAGAGGGACAGCATCCATTGTTGGTAGAAATAACCCATTTACTGCTAGAAAGGAGGTGCATTTTGTTGCTAAAAATGCGATGACAAAGCCTACCTATCACCCCACGTTCAGGTGACCCAATAGAAATAATCACAAGCACAAGACATCAATAAAGTTTTTCGTTTAACAAGTAACGAAGTAGTAACACCTGAGAGGTATAGGCAAAATTAGACCATCAGGAGGAGCAGAGCTGCCTAATTGCAAAACCTTCAGACCTGCAGAGTCTTCGCCGGAGTGGTGGCCAATCGCCTTCACACAAGGGCAATTGAATGTGGACAGAAATGCCAGCCGATTAATAAGACCATATCGATAATCAGGAGTTTGTCAACCAGAAGAAAGTAACTGCGTATGAACTTTAATTGAGGTGCTTTGCAAAGTCGAGCAGACGCCACCGCTACTCTATAGCCCGCCATGCTCACCACGGCACTTCAATTCACAGTCCGAGACCCTCTCTACAATGCGCATGCTTGGAACGGTTTTTGCCTCTGCCGCCTAAAAATAGCAGCACAGCACATAGTCGACGCTCCTCCTATACCACTGTAGTTTGGGACCATCTATATTGTTAAATTTCTCGGCCAATCGTCAGCACCAATAACTGGTGCGAATCGCAAAGAGCCTGAAGAAATATTGCCAAGGGAGTGGGAAGAATGAAGAGGAAGTACACTCTTCAAGCACGTCAATGGACAAGTACTTCTGCAACTATTCACCAACCCTTACTGCCTTCAAGAAATCCCAGTCATCACCGAATCACCGTGATCAAATGCGTCTACAGTCCATCACGCACGCACACCATTGCGCGTAAAGCTCAACCCCTTAGAAATGGAGGGGTGAGTGCTTCAGACCCGTGAGGTGACCAGTGTGTAGGGGGTTCAGTGATAACCGATAGTGAAATACTTATTGGCCTAGTGATTGCAGCAACATAGCCCACTTCCTACCATAAGTAATTCTCCCAGTCAGACAACTGGTCGAAAAACCAGTTTCAGCCAATGTGTATGAGAAATCAAAACAAGAAGAGCAAAAAGTACTGTATCAATGCCAACGCATGTGTTCACCTATTCCTAGCGAGTGACTGCAACGAGATTCACTGCAAATCCGTGGGTTCAGCTTTGATATGAGTTGGTGCTTGAGGTGCGTCCGAAAGCAAAAAATGGTTACTTGGAGGCCTGTAACTGCTTGCTTGGAAATGGTCACACTAGTACGCAGGTCGTGCCTTGTAGCGGTCTTGAATGCTTGCTTTCTGAGGTATTTGTTACTTTCACTTGCGTGCTTTGGCTTTGCTGTGCGTTGAAATTCACTTACCGGATTTTCTTTTCTTCCTTTCTAAGTATTGCGAACCTGTGGTGGTGGTGGGTCGACATTGGAAAAATCTGTGGAATGGTAGATGGTGCGATATTCCCGAGTTACCTGCGGAGGCGTCTCTATGGCTTTGCTATGTGGATGATGTCGGAGACAGCATCGGTGTGTTTAATGGCATTCCAATAAATTTCGCCTCATTTAACGCAAGCATTGGGTAGTTACATGGACTCAAGCTGAAGTGACGGGAGGAGTATGAGATTAGAGTTGGCCTGACAGGAAAGCTTACTATCTCTTCCGGAAGGGTTGGCGAGTTGCGGTGATGATAGTGACAATGCTGAACCAGAGAAAGTAGGGCAAATTCTTGCAGTCTTTTATTAAAATCTAGTCCGGTCTCTTTTGGGGAAGTAATGTTTGTCTTCGCAATTCGCGGTTTGTGTTTTTTATTTTACTATTTGTTCATTTTTTCGCAGCATGGCATTTTATGTCATTTTCTAAGTCATCCGTTTTTGTACATAAAACTCATTTGTTGGTAGTCATGCAAATGTGTGCACGAAGTCCGATATGTACGTCTGCACGTGTAGATTCTTATTGGGCAAGGTTCACGAAGAGAAGTTGGACAAGTTTTTGGTGTCTTTGAACACCACTGAGGTTTGTTCGTTCCGCTGAACAGTTGTGGAAGGGATTGATCGGTGTTGCTTTGGTGGCTTGTTATGTTGTGAGTTGTTTCGCGATGAAGGGTTTTGTGGGAAACAAGACCTCATTTATTGTTAAGATGTGGAAAATCTACTGTGGATTTGTTTTTATTTGGCGTTAAAGTCATTGCAGGTCTAAGGTACGGTGGGAGTGATTTTCATTCTTTGAAATGCTTTGTGATAAGCATGGAGTTATTAATGAACAGCACTAGGTGTCGATTTCGCCTTCGAAATTTGCACATTGCAGGTAGAGCTTGTCATCACAGTAATGTTATGTTGATTTTGTCGGCCTCTCAAGGAGGTTGCCTGCCGATGAAGGTGGGCAGTGTTACTGACTAACACTCGCTCTACTGCCACCACCGCCTTCAGCGCTGTTTACGGGGCGCTTTTCAACAGCATCACAGACCCATCAGACCGCTGACGACGCCTATCGTTGTCGATGGTGGCAATGGCAAGGGGGGATGTGGATGCAGAAGTGGACCCATGGGAAGCCACTGGGGCTGCACTGGGCGCCTTTGAACTCGTCGTTGTTGTGGTGGACAGCTGTGGTGTTGCAATTATGCCCATCGATCCCACTGGAAGTTCTTTTGCTCAGTGTTGGCGAATCATCCACTCTGGAGATAAACACTGCGACTTTGTGCTTTGTGGACCTATGAACAACTGAGTGCGGTGTGTTGGATAATTTGAATAGGGTGAAAGAGTAACCAAGTCAGAAATAAATTAAACTACATTCCTATGGGACTGGGCTTGTTTCATATGCTTGTCAGGGTGGAAGTGAAGTGATGTAGGCGCTAGTTGTAAAATTAATTTTTGTTTTATAGATCCTAAACGTTGAAAAATTTTACAAAATGCTTGTGTGGTTTAGTTATGGATGTCTGGGGCAAATTTCTCCCAAAATGAATGCATGAGTTTGCGTTGCTCTATAAGCTGAAAGCATGTAAATGAGAGCTCTGCACTTTATAACTTCGAAGATCCTATGTATACTTATCCGGTAGGTTATTTGGAATGAGTCAATCGAGTCTTTTTGTTATTTCTTGGTGAGAAACTCTCGCTTTAAGGGTTGAGGATGTCGACGATCCTGAGAATATCAAAATGTTACACTGATGCGACGCTATAGCGAAGCAAATGTGGTTGATGAAAAGCAAACTGCGGGAATGCAAAGCAAGAATTAAATGGTATTTCAGTTGAGATCCAAAAAATACAAAATATTTCTATTATTAAATAAAGCTGAAAAGCGGCGGGACATTTGCAGCATGAAGAACAAATGCTAGTTTTCTAAAAGTAGATAAATTAAATTTATGAGAGAAAGCTAGAAAATGCGACTAATGAGCAGAACAAAACACTTCTGGCACTTGTGAAGACAATCGTAGCAGCATTTTCCTGCTCCTCCTCTTCCTTCCCTTCCACCTTGCTAGAAGAAGGCCGAGTTCTTCTATGAATCACTATATTTGGGGAAAAAGACAGATAAAACGGCCCAAGTCTACGGAGTTTGAGTCTCCGGCTCCAGAAGGGAAGCCGCGAGCTCGTCTGCGACTACGTGGATATTGCGTTCCCGCCTCTCACCTACCGAGCGCATATAAACACCACCATTATTACACAGTCCCCTCCTTTTTTGAGCACCGTCCCCGGTGCTGCTCTCGTCCATTGGCTTTAGGCATGCCAGCGGGCGGTTTTCCCTCCTCCACAATTCCGTAGACTTCGACCTCGCAGCCAACTGGCGGGGAGCCTTTGTAAGGTCGCATCTTATTATGGTGGACTATTATTGGTTGAGTACGAAATTCCGCGTTTCGGACGAGGTAGTTCGTGGGGGAGAGAACTTTCACTACGCGGAAGAGATCTTTGCTCCAAGGGTGATAAAATCTACGATGAGTTCCAGGTGGGGGATTCGGCTTGTATGTTTGGACGAGGTCGCCTTCGTGGTAGGTGTTGGGTCGGCTGCACTTGCCATAGTACCTCTTTTGTCTACTATAAGACGTTTGTATGTGTCGCTGAGCCAAATTGAACGTCCTTCTTATCCCTTCTTTTAGACGCAGAACGTATTCCGGCACATTGTCGGGTGTTATTTCTTTGCTCGGGAGAAAAATGTCGGACGGAGCTCTCATTTCACGTCCTGTGAGCACTTTGATCGGAGAAACACCCGTTGACGCGTGAACTGTGGCTCTATGCGCGAGAGGGGCGCGTCCTAGGCTTAGGTCCCAGTCTTCTGGCTTCGCCCTTTGGTAAAAGCCTTCAGCAGTCCCACCAGGGCGCGATTCGTTCTTTCTACCTGTCCGTTGCCTTGTGGGTGCCCTGGTGTCGTGCGTGTCTTTGCGATTCCGAGAGTCTTGCATAGTTTCGTAAAAAGTCGGCTTTCGAAATTAGGACCTTAATCGCTGTGAACTGATTCGGGCACACAGTGTTGACGGATCTAACGGTTGAAGAAGGTCGAAGCGACTGTTTCGTCGCCTTGAGCCTTCATGGCTTCGGCTTCAGCTACCTTCGTGAAGTGATCAACCATAACTAGGATATACCGGTTTCCCCTTTTGGTAAGTGACAGGGGACCCTTAATGTCAATGCCCACCCTTTCGCCCGGGAACCCCGTAGGCATGGATTGTAGGGGTGCCGTCGCTATTGAGTGGGGTTTCTTGAAACTGCTACAGGTGATTCAGGTTCGGTAGAAGTCGACTACGTCCGGGGTAAGCGAGGGCCACCAGTATTGTCTACTCGAGGCCTCCACCATCTTCTTCTCACCTACATACCCCAATTGCTCGTGCAACTCCTGGAGGACCGTTTGTATCAGCGATGCAGGAACAACAAGACGTTTGGGGGACGTGGCATCTTCTTGATACCATAAAACTTCATCTTCCAGGGTGGGTTTGGACCACTGTCGCCATATTTGTTTGGCTGCTTTGCTGGACGAGTTCATCTCTTCTGCAGTAGGCTTGTGCGAGGATGCCACAAACCTCTCGTATACCAACACCGTGTCCGGATCGGTACTTTGTGTGTTTCTCTACTGGTGTCTAGTAGGCTCGCTCAAAAATAGCGTGCCCACTATACCGCTTTCTCTCTCTGCTGAGAGAGATCTGCGAGACAATGCATCCGCGCTGCCATGCGTAGTCCCTTTTCGGTACTGCACTGTAAAATCGCATTGCTGCAGTTCTTCGTACCAGCGCGCCGCGGAGCGGTCAATCTCCTTCATTGTTCTTAGCCAGGTCAGCGCTTGGTGGTCCGTTCTCACAATGAACTGTTTCGCTACCAGGTAGTGTTTAAAGTGCCAAACCATTGTAAAGATGGCGAACAGTTCGCGTTCCGTTGCACCTTTCTGTCTCACTTCTTTGTTAAGCCGGGTACTTGCGTATGCGATGACGTGTTTCCTGCCTTCTTTATCCCGTTGGAATGGCACACCCCCTATGGCTACGTCGCTGGCGTCTGTGTCTAGTACGAAGGAGGGTGCGCCGTTCTCGAAGTTGAGTAAGGCCAGAACCGGAGCGGAGCAGAGCCTGCGCTTTAGTTCCTTAAAGGCCTCATCCTGCTCGTTCTCCCACTTGAAATTCTTTTCGCCTGCTTCTCTGTTAATTTGTGCAGAGGACCGGCGATCTTGGCAAAGCCTTTGACGAAACGTCGGTAGCAGTTTGCCAAGCCAAGAAAACTGCGGAGTTCCGTCTGATTGGTCGGTATCGGCCCTGTTCTCACTTGGTTTGTACTGTCTTCGGTGACCGCCATCCTATTTGACGAGACTGTATGCCCCAGAAATGTAACCGAACGTTGAAGAAAGTGGTATCTCTTTGGGTTCAAGGTCAATCCGGCGTCTCGGAGGCGATCCAGCAAGAGTTTCAGGTTGGCATTATGCTCCTGCATGTCTCTGCCAAGGACAAGGATGTCATCGAGGCAGATTATACAATGTTCTGGAAAAAGCCCCATTAGTGCAGTCTGTATCAGGTGCTGGAAAGTACCCGCGGCGTTGCATAGTCCAAATGGCATTGTCTGAAATTCATAGAGTCCGTTCGTTACTATGAAAGCTGTCTTCTCCTTGTCCGTCTCCGCTACTTCCACTTGCCAGTAGCCGGATTTCAAGTCCAGAGTGGAAAACCACTTTGACTTGTGCGAGGAACCTAATGAGTCGTTGATGCGAGGTAGTGGGAAAGCGTCCTTCTTAATCACAACGTTCAGTTTCCTGTAGTCAACGCACAGCCGTAGACTCCCGTCACTTTTCTTTACTAGTGCAATCGGGGAGACTCGTGGTGGTTTGGATGGCCGTATCACGTCGTCGGAGATCATCTCCTTCAGTAGACGATTTACATCTTCCAAGAGGAGCGGAGGGGTGCGTCTCGGGGGCTGCCATATTGGCTTAGCTTCACCTGTATCGATGGCATGTTTAATGATGCTCGTCCGACCGAGTTTGGTTCCTTGCCAAGCGAACATTCCGGAGTATCTGCGCAGCAATGAGTGCAGTTCCTACCTTTCGCTGTCGGTGATATTTGTTAACCTGAGCAAAGTTCATCTAGGTTGTTAACAGGAGTACTTGCAGCTTCAAACAGAGCACTGCAGATTTCGTCGGGGTCCTTTGCCAGGGAAGGCTCGACCGACTGTATCGCTTAGTGCTGTTGGGTCATAAAGGTACCCTCTGCGAAGTTTAGGATTGCTCCAGTCTCGCGAGGGAAATCAACGCCCAGTATCGCGTCCCACACTAATTCTGGACACGTAATAAATTGTAATTTCCGGGATTCCTTCCCTATTGTGATCTTTAGCGACGCCTCTCCGATCGCTTTCATCTTCCTCCCTTCAGCTGAGTGCAGTATTATGGAGGAAGAACGAGCACGGATCTTGCGGAAGAGATCTGGGAACGCTTCGGGATTCACAAGGCACTTAACCGCTTTGGGTAGCATGAAGAAAGCACAAGACACCTTATCGTTAATTTGACCTTCAGTATTTATTGTTCTGCATTTGAAATGTGTGTGGGCAATTTTTCACCCCCATTCAACAGTATCAACGGATCTAGAATAATAAATAATTAAATAAATAAACCGAAGTTAACTCTTATCTGAAAGTCACTCCACTACCTCTTATGGATAGCACCTACTGAGTGTTTTATTGGCGCCTCCCCCCTCTCCTCCTCCTTCCCTCTTTTATCTTGGTTCTCCCTAGATTTTTATGCTCTCCCCAATTCTATTGGCCTTCTTTGATATGACATAAAATTTGTAGGGTATTTGAAAATTAAATTATTATATTCACTTTTTAGACAGTTAAGTTTTTTATTTATAATCCACAAATCGTTCACACATCATCTGTACACACAAAAATGTAAACGTGTGGAGAGACTCATTGTCCTTTTTTCTTTCCCTTCTTCTTCCTCTTCCTTCTTCTTCTTCTTTTTCCTCTTTGTGGTCCAAACAGACGAAACAAAATTTCACATAGACGTGTTGTCAGTGCAGAAATATGCTATCACATGTGTGTGTGTATGTGTGTATGTTTATGTTTGAATGAATGAGCGATCGAATGTGCTTGTCATAGAATTGATCGCTCCGTTTCCACAGAAAAATGAGGATGTGGGATAGGTTCCCGAGTTCACTGAAGGCCAGGTAGCATCGGGCTGAACACATTGAATATCCGTGGCAATACCACCTCTGCCTCCACCTCCACCAGCGCCACCACCGCTAGTTAAAGATGTTGTTGATATTGGTTGACTTGCGGTTACATTATAGCTCCACGAGGATGGATGTCCACTGAAGTAGAGGCTTTCTTCCGATCGTGAGTACTGTGGAATAGCTGTACTGAGTGATTCGGGTACCCCATAATCCGGATGTTGGGCTGTGTGTCTATCCTCCAAAAATGTGGCCAATTGGTATAATTCTGTGACAGTGGTGGTGGTAACGGTGGCGGCGGTGGTGGTGGTAGGGAATGTAATGGTTTTGTGTCTGAATTCGGTGGATGGTGTTGATGTTGTAGGAAGGCATGTTGAGGAAAGGATTGGTAGGTACTAGCTGTGTTCAAGGCTCTCGAGTCGTATGGTGCCTCAGGCTCCACAAGGAGGCAAACAAAGTAGGTGGAGCGTTTTTGATTGCACTGACTCATTCTTAGTTTATAATTCTCAAATTATTGCACAATACATCGTTCAGATTTGCAATTATATATTTGTTTATGATCTGATTAAAATAAAATATTTGAAAGTACATAACTGCATTAAAAGACTGTTTTTAATTTCTCTCCCTCTCCTGCCCTCATTCTCACGGATGGGTGAATGGATATCCATTCACAAGAAAAAAAGGAGGAGAACTTTGCTTACTTACTTACAGCCGATGTCACTCCACCCTCTGGATGGTAGGCGTAGGGAGAAAATCGTCCAACTCCAAACTCGCCGTACACTCCATTCTGTCGCATATCTTTGGGTTCAATCAAAGATAATTTTTGAGGACGCGATTTTAGGGAAGATGGACTAGAATCTCTATCACCACCACCGCTACCATTGGGACTGGTCTCATGCAATGTGCTTGTTCGTACGGCTCCAGAGAGGGGGTAGGATGGAGTGCTGTATGATTTGGTCCAAGCTAATGTAGTCTCCGCGTTTCGATTTAATGCAGCACCGGAGATAACTCCAGCAGCGTTTGGTAATAATGCTGCTGCAGCTGCTAGACTGGCTGACCAAAAACGATTGTTTGATGGTCTGTCAAAGATGTAGAGGGTACACACGATTATTGTTTGCTTTCATTAAATTCACAGAATTCTACAAATCAGTCTTTGTCTCAATGCCCTAGCGCTTCCTCTTCGACTGCCTATACCTCTACTCTAACATGTCCACGACGTTCATTGTTGTTAACTTGACCAGCTTACACCATAACCTGATCTCTCTTCATGCTGGCTTCGAGGGGATGTATCCGGAAGAGGTGATTGACATGCGCGATGCGCCTTTCCTCTCTTTGTGACACTTCACTTCACAATTGACTGCACTAGTAAGGCGCCCTTATTGGAACCATTCAAAATAAATTAGACTGGTAGACAAAGAGTAAGTCGCCTCTAAGTGGTAAGTACTGCATTCACCTGGTTGTTGCAGCCTTCTTCTTCTTCTTTACCAACGGTTGACCCCCATTTTTGGTTTTTTGCGTGCCCCAACCAGCCGCGCCATCACCAGAGGTAGAACGTCCAACTGAGGTGTAGGGATTCGTTGGCTTCAGTATGCGTTTTAGGAGCCGACGACGAGCATTAGTGAACCATTTGTTAACTTGGAGTAATGTTAAATTTGTCTGGCTTGCAATTTGAAGTTTCTCATCCTTCGTTGGATAGGGGTACTAGCAGGATAAAAAATGTATCGAGTCATATACTACTTAAATAAAAGGTGACAAATACTTCATAAGTTTAATCCCCAAAATTTGAGCATTTTGTTTTGAGAAGAAAATCTAAGACAAGACGTGGTCTTGAGAGACTGCAATGCTATCACTCGATTGACAACAAAAAGGGGACAGACTAGTCCGATTCCAATACCATTGGTCCTGCAGTCCATAAACAGTGTCGCCGAGTAGGCTGAGGGAAGACCGTTGGGACATTTGCAATCTCACAGACTGAGAGCACAAAGTCCATCAAACAACTTCCTTCCATGCAAACCCCCATTTTTAATGAAGATAATTTGTCCTCAACGACCACTAGAAGTTCAACTCGTCTCATGGCATCTGACTGCATCTGCTCTGAGGGTGATTTGCACGGCTTCAATGCACAATTACAGACAGGAGGTTTTCTGCTTCTTTTCACTTCATTTATGATTGACAGAAGTGGGATACTAGTTTTTGTGACGGCTAGAGACAGCTGGTTCATTCAAATTACTACGTATATACTGTTGGACGTATGTGGGCCTACACCCTCCACCTTGTGGACGTGCCTGTGGTTACGTACACACACACACACACAAATACATGCGGGCGTCAGGAGCTACTTAAACGTTTTCAGTCTTTAAGTGATACATGGAGGGCAACTTGGGTGATAGAGGGGTTTGAAGGTGAGGCCGGATCCACTAGGACACCCAAGGTGTCATTTTGCCATCCAACAGGCCTACAAACAGGAGGACTAAATGCACTCACTGATTCCTCTGTCCTCCTGAGTTTGAGAGTCCGAATTGACCGACTCTGCATTACGATCCATAAGTAAAGGATGTGGTATAATAAATAATTCCGGGCGACGTGTCACCTCAGCACGAAATCTGACTCAGAGGTAATGCTACCGGATGGATAGTTTCAACCTTTTTGCACTTCGTTGATGTCTGTCCACATTCTGATCGCCTATTCGCCTCAGTGGTAAGGTTCAAATGCCCATTATTTCTCTCATTTACGTTAGGTTTAAAAAGTCCTTTTGATTGGAGAAGCAAGTTAATCGGAAACATAAGAACGGAGGTGTAAGAGGAATTGGACGTAGTGGTAGGCGGTCGGTGTTATTGGTAAGCGCTGTATTTTTGCGAGAAGACTCTGAAGCAAATTACATGAACGCATCCTTCGGACGTAAGCAAATCTCTAGTTCTCTGTACTCGGTTTGTTTGGAAGCATCTCCGCATTTCTTTTGGGAAAAAGGCGAAAGTATATGCACATGTATGTGTATTCCACCATTTGACCTAGTCCAGGAAGGCGTTAACCAGGAACATACTTGAAATTCCGGCATCTCTATGTCCAGCTCGGGGCATCAAACTTAACTTTGCATTTGATGTAAAGGTGCCATCTTCCGACCGAGATCAAAACGTGGTTGGATGGAACTGTGAGTTGGCAGTTTTAATGCAATTTGCTTTAAACATTTTGGTTCCTCATTCAACAGTATAAGTCTATGCGTATTACTATGATAACCAATTGCCATTAGAGACCACATTTAGCTTTATGTCGCTTCAATTTGAACACATTATAAACACCACTTTTACGAAAGTAAAACTCTATGTCCTTAATTTGAGAAAATCTGAGATGCAGGTATGTTGGCTACCGAATCAAGCTCTAAATCCTCTACCCCATCTTATGCAGCGCAGTTGAGAGAAACAATAGGCCTCTGATTGGCAATGGAAGTGAATTATTGCAATGCTATTTGCCATTTTTAAACATAAGAACAGTCTAGGCTCGTAAAGCATTACATGAAATGACATGATCAGGGAGTGAGTGGGCCACTAGGACCCGTCTTACCGGTGGATTTAATTTAATATTTATTGGACTAGCCACTATTTCGAGTGAAGACAGACACACCTCTCAGCGATCAAACTGCATGGTTACAATGCTTTGGAATATTCTGCCACAGAGTCTCCGTCAAGGTATGCTTCGTTCTCTAACAGAGCTATGAGTGCTCGTTTAGCATTAATTTCCTGCTATGGACACGACGAGTGGAGCCGAGCCTGATGTTACTTGGCTCGAGGAGAATAAAATCGTAGGAAATCGGGTATTAGTTTTAAGTAATTTAACTCCACTGTGAAGACACATTATAAATATCCTGTTAGTGAAACTTGACGGAGTCAGTTGCTGACTGATTCAAGATGCATGTATTGATGAGATTTCGCTTTTACCCACCCATCTAAGCTGTCGCTTGCAATCATAAGTTTTGTCGATAACCGCACGATCGCTAATCCAATTCGCGCGTTTTAAATGCGCAGACATTCTATTCACGACGCGATTTTCATCATAACACATGAGGCAGCAGAATACTAGATCAATGCGTGTAATGCTTACATGGTGAGAAAAATGGGAGTTTCTGACCATTTCTCCTCTTCTCACATTTTCAGCTACTCTACACGCACACACGTCTGGCCAGGCTTAGTTTTTGCGACCACTGGTGAATTTGGCAGATCAGCCTTATTAGACGGACCATTTACAGTGTCTGCGCATGAAGGACCAGCAGTATAACTTTGAATGCACATAAGTAATAGCCAATCATCATTAGTACAGGAGTGCGTAGCCAGAGTGGTGAACGCCTTAGATGTGTTAATGCAATTGGTCTAACTACAAGGGACCATCTGCAGGAGATGCCTTAAAGGCGTTAGGAATTGCTAGGTCTTTAATGGTCTTTGCACAGACTCGAATAATATTACTGCACAGAGGAGCGAACTGACATGTTCTGATTGGCAAAATCCGTACCACCCTCAACCAACCACTAACGTTGCGTAGAGACCGCTGTGCACAATTAAAATGGCCAAACCCTTTGTAGGTGTGGAAGCATATTCAAGCAAGTGGTTCACTGCAATGTCCTCGCTGATTACTCTAGAGCCATGTTAAGACAAATAACAATGCCTGAAACAGAAGTCAGTAGTTCCCCTCACAATCACACATGAACCTTGAATATAGCACCAAGGGGACTGATGGGCTCCTAGGCAAACATAACTACCACCTAACCATAAAATGAACATCTTTGTTGGGAACTGAGCTGCAACTCTACAGCAGTAAAACCTGGTGACGCGCAAATGTGCTGTTTGGAGGAGAGAGGCAAACAAATAACTGCTAAGTCAGATTACACAAGAGGATCCTTTTAACCAACAAGAAAGACCAAGGTAGACTTTAAGAAACATTCCAAGCCTAAACAGCACGCTTTAAGCATTTACTCAGCAGGTAACGATGAGGGGATCTTAGATGTATGAACTGATCGAAACAAAGATAGAAAAGCCCAACCATCACTTGATAGAGTGGCTTTTGTGTTACTAAATTGGAAAAGAATAAGCCATTGTGGTGAGAAATTGTATAATTTACAACGAATAAACCGTCAACCATCCGCCAATAGCTCAAAATATTGCTTCTTACAGTCTTAGATTCAATTGGATTGCCATTACTTTCGAAAAACAGTGTCTTTATTCATCTAGGGGAATAAAATGAGCCCAGTTACTTCGACCATGAAAACATATGTTTTCCACCATGTAATGCCGCTTACCTACTTATAAAATGTTAGTCGTGTGGTCGAAAATAATTAAAGAAGAGTGGTGGATCCCGAAATGGCGAAGTACATACGCAGGCACAGAGATACGGAGCACAGAACAGGGAACATAAAATACATTGGTTTATCCACAACCCAAACAAGGCATATAGCTCGCCATCTAATACTTCGGACGTTGACAAAGGCAGCAACCTAAACGAAAACATAAAGACCGCATACAATGTGCATGCATCGCTACAGTTATAATGGGCAACGTTATAAAAGCTATGCAAAAATAAAAGCCTAAGTAGATTTACGATGAAGTGCTTGCATGAATAGCACATGAAACACGTCTGGTAAACTTCTATTTACTCAAGCACTTTGCTCCATGATTTGTATTAGTATCTAGAAGGAGATCAAGCATCCGCGCTTGCAGCTCCACCACAAGCGGCGCTACTTCCTTGTTCGCGATGACAGATGCGTGTCGCATGTCGAGGGCGTGATTGTTTTTTACAGTGCGTGGTATCTGAGGGCGCATTCATGTATTTTAACTCGCCCACTCGTGTAAACGGCGATTTTGGAAAGCTAAACAAACGCTCAACTGCGAATATAAATGTGTGGCAGAGGTGGTGCACACTCTATTCGTACGTGGTTACCTTTAACACTACCAAGCTACATCATGCTTTCACATTCTGGCCAAATCTACTTTCTTCTTCTTCTTGCATTCGCCTCACATCGCGTCCCTGCTGCTGTGGTGCCAGGTGGAGAGGCGGAGCAAAACCTGGAGGAGGACCTCTTCGAGGTGTCTGACGCCCTGGAAGGTGCGGAAGTGACTGGAGCAGGAGAAGATGGGGAGGAGGAGTTTGTCGAGGAACCCGGCAAATCTGACGGTCGGGTGGATGTCCTTGTGCCGGCCAAAATGGGGCAGCTTCCGACGGAGGATCGGTGGCGCGTTTAGACAGATCGGTGACGGGATTCAGAGAGTCTTCAAGGGACCTTGGAAAATCTGTGTATCCACATGCCTGAGGGGTGGCAGAAGACCAGGTCCGTGGCATGCTTAGTTGTCTGCGAGTAGCCCTCGCCTGTAGCAATGCTGATGGAAGTTGTCAACAATCTTCCTAATTTAACTGAATCAGGTTTACTAATGTGCAATAATGAACCGTTAAGACATTTGAACACACCTATGTATGAATGAATCAGGTCGTTTTGAGTCGAGCTAATTCTGTACGGCGAGCTATATGCAAGTTTTGCCTGGGTCATTCTGCGTGGAACGCTTGTTTAGGAAAGAGGTGGCTGAATGAATTGTGCAGCCTTCGAGTACCTATTTTGGCATTCGTTTCTTTTGCTAAGCTAATGACATAAGTTTCTACCCATCTCTCACATTACAATAGCCATCATTTTACTTCGATAGCCTCTGATTATTTGATAGTTTTTCCAAGGCGGCCTCGAGCGCTCCCTGTTGCAGTAGGTAAACGATCGGAGTTTAGTAGGCGGATTAAAGTGCTTATTATATGGCATCTGCAGCAGACTGTCAAATCAGTAGTGTTTCACGGCAGTAGAATTTTTGGTAATGCGTTAGCTTGCCATTCGGCAATTATTTTAGTCATTAGTGCCACTATGTGATTGCTATTAAGCTAAAACTAAGTTAAGAAAAATAGTTGTTAATAAATACAGCTTGCAAGTTTTACACCACACCATATTTTGCAACTGAACAGCAGCGTTGGGAGGGATTTTCAATGCTTTTTTATCTTTCCTTATTTAGTAACAAACTCTCTATTTCAGTATGGGATAGCCTAATTTTGTAAATCAATTGAATGTGCAAAAAAAGCCACCATTTGCTTTTTATCTAAGCACCATCATGTTTTGACTTACTTTACTAACAAGAGTTGCTTAAATGCGCGGACGAGTAAGGTTTACAGTGGTTGGAGCATAAATCCTTCCAGTAATGCTATCATGCTTGCATGAATTCCCCTTCTCCTTGCCCCACCACTAAAGTTTAAAACAGCTTCAGTTGTTTATGAAGATGGAGGCGAGATCCTAAACCCGGCTAAGAGCGGTAACGCGAACGGCTCGTGGCCGGTAAGAAAGGGTGCAAGTGCAATTGTGAAAGGAGTGAAGTATTTACTTAGTGTCAATGGTAATAAGGGGTGCTCATGTTTAAAAAAAGTGAAGTATGTTTTCTGCCTCATCAATTAACCCATTTTTCTTGGAAAATACTCTGCTCGATTTATCCTTACAGGCTTTCTTTCAGTACGTTCCGCAGCCTGGTATATCCACGCCGTCAACATTTAAATCCAAAATTCTAATTTGCATTCGACCCACAGACTCCTCCCATTCTACATAGTTCCTTCTCTAACACCATGGTATGACAGCTTGTGTCCTCTTCTTGACTGATTTCCAAAATTAAACTTTTCTGTCACTAGGCTAGTAAATGCTCGTTTAATCGCTGCCGCAAATATTTTGCCATCGACTCCTTCTTAGTCAATGCCTTTCACGATTTTTCCTAACACTGGTTAGTTTGCATGAAAGAGAAGTATGTTATTCCAACAAAAGCTAGACAAACAACGCATCAGTTCACACTGCAGGTACTTCGACAGAATGTGAGTGAACCTCACTCACAAGAATGCGTGAGGAAATTGAGGCGGCGTCAGCAATTGTATGTTACCTTAGCCATGTTGCCCAATGTTTCTACGTTCGAGTGTATGAATGTCCAGAAGTTCAAGCCTTCCAATGGTTGATGTACCAGAAAGGCAAATAAATCGAATTACATGCACGGATGGGCAGCAACTGCGGCCTTGCATACATTGACCACATTAGTAAATTAATCAAGGGTAGGGCAGTAGTAATTTAAGCTGGTTATAGCAGTAAAAGGTTAGTGTCTGACAGCAACCCAGTGTGTGTAGAAGTTTCTGCTTTTAAAATTGATTCGGAATCTTCACTGGCTATTTTTTAAGTTAGGCAAACAGAAAGTGAAATAACGCAAGTGCATAAATATATAGATGAGTGGTATTTTATGCTTTTGATGGTTTGCGCCTGTCATAAATAAAGCTGCCCTAAAAATGCTTTTGATTGCCGTAATAGGCAATAAATGGAGCAAAGTTAAGAATACATTAACTGATTCGCTTGTAAAGTTCCGACCAATTTCTTTTCATATCACTATTGCCATAAAGTCAAGACCACAATGACACCTTTGGGGGCATTTTGTGGTCTGAAATTTTTGGAAGAATCATTTGCTATGCTCTGAACATTTTTGACCTAGCAACACACCATGAGTATATGAGGTAAAAACAAAAGTAAATAGCAAGATTGGGTAAAGGAAGAATCTATTCAATAAAGACATCTGCATTTGTAGATTTTTAAAAGCAATCTTGATGATGAGATTCCACAGTTCAGTTGCTTGGTTAAATAATCTTAAGTACATACAACGAACAGAAAAGAAGCATGGTAAAAATCCGTAATCATTATAGTTTCTTGACTTACAATGCGGCAGCCCCAATGCATTGCTAATGGCATTTATTATTTCAAATGAACTAATGGCGAAGTAAGCAGATTACCTTTCACTCTTCTGCCGTCAGCACCACCCTGATCAGCATCGTCCCCACTCCCTTAGTCCTATTAGGTCGCATTATCATCTTCTGTGCCAATTCGGACAATTCTATCATTGGGCAAAGCTTAGGCCTTACAATTTACTGCAAGAGCACAGCTGCGTAAGCTTGTTTCTTTTTGGCCTTCTTAGCTAAAATAGACTCCTTCGTTATCGGCTAGGTCTAAATTTTATTGTTTAACACGAGAAATGTCATTGCTACCAGGAACAGAAGGAACAGCTCAGTGTAAAACTAAATACCTATAGATAAAACCACAAAATAGATCGCAGCAATACATCTACGCTACCTCATTTTTCGTATTAAAATCGTTTGCACCACACTGTGCTCATATCCAAATATCAAATGTCTTACAAGTGAACTGCAGTCTACAGGCACTCCATAAAAGCGGAAGTAGCCCAAAATTTGAAACCTAATGTCAATTGATTCTTGATTAGAGTGTAAACATGATGCAGCTAATGTCCCCATTCTTCTCTGCTATTTGGGTCATATTGCGCTCTCTACAGCCGCAAGACAAAATGCTGTGGTTTAAACAAACACTTGCTTTTTACGGTACCATAGCAAGCCGTCAGCCAGAGTCTTATTGTGATCACTTCTTGGTCAAAATAATGTAAGCAAAAAGCACAGCTTGCTTGGGCTAAATTGCATTTGTTTTATGTGTGCATCGTTTTATGCATTCCCTGATGTAAACCACCAGTCAAAAACAAATAGCATTCAGATCCGTTTTATGGTGGCGAAACGGAGTGAGCGACTAGTTCGCGGCTTTTAAACTTCCTCTTGCCCAACCCAAAAGGCTTCTAACCACAGCCCTGTAGCTGCGGAATACATTGGTTTGACTTGCACTTAAGACGTAGTTCACAAGTGTGGGTATTGTAGCAGTTTGCAAAAAGCAATTAAATCATGAAAAGATAAAATTTGACTGTCTAGCTATGACTATTGTTATTTTTTGCACACATGGCTTAAGAAAATGCTAGAACTGCAGTTTATTCCGACCTGAGTTATGTGGGAAGTAATAATAAAGGCAGAATTCTGATGCAGAATTCTGATTCTTAGCTGATTGCACTCCAATCGGACGCGATTCATTCTTGTGAGGCAATGGATTTTGGCCCGTCTTTGCTAAAATTATGGCATTGTAGTGTAGCAACAGAAAAAATTTGCCAACAGGATAGAAAGCAGTTAGCACTGATGACCTTGAAAATTCTGAGTGGATTGCTGAAAATAAACACTTGTTTCAATTGGCATAATATGCGATCTGCAGTTAACTTGTGTCTCAGAAAGTACAAACTTCATGTATAAACACAAACATTATTACACAGCCCCCTCCTTTTTTTGAGCACCGTCCCCGGTGCCGCTCTCGCCCATTGGTTTTAGTTATGTCATCGGGGCTTTTCCCTTCCTCCACTATTCCGTAGACTTCGTCCTCATATCCAACCGGCGGAGGGCCTTCGTAAGGTCGCATCTTATTGTGGTGTACCGTAATTGGTTTAGCACGAAATTCCGCGTTTCGGACGAGGTAGTTCGTGGGGGAGAGGATTCACACTACGCGGAAGGGATCTTTGCTCCATGGGTGGTAGAATTTCCGATGGGTTCCAGGTGGAGGAATCGGCTTGTATATTTGGACAAGATCTCCTTCGCGGTGGGTGTTGGGTCGGCTGTGCTTGTCGTAGAACCTCTTTTGTCTACTATAAGACGTTTGTAGGTGTCGCCGCGCCAAATTAAACGTCTTTCCTATCCCTTCTTTTAGGGGAAGAGCGTAATCCGGCACATTGTCGGGTGTTGTTTCCTTGCTCGGGAGAAAGATGTCGGACAGAACTCTCATTTCGCGTCCTGTGAGCATTTTGAACGGAGAAACACCCGTTGACGCGTGGACTGTGGCTCTATACGCTAGCAGGGCGCGTCCCAGGCTCAAATCCCAGTCTTCTGGCTTCGCCGCCTTGGTAAACGCCTTCAGTAGTCCCACCAGGGTGCGGTTCGTGCGTGTCTTCCTAATTTCGAGAGTCTTGCACAGTTCCGTGAAGAGCCGACTTTCAAAATTAGGATCTTGATCGCTGTGGACTGATTCGGGGACACCGTGTTGACAGATCCAGCGGTTGAAGAAGGTTGAAGCGACTGTTTCGGCGTCTTGAGACTACATGGCTTCAGCGTCAGCTACTTTCGTGAAGTAATCAAACATAACCAGGATATACCGGTTTCCTTTTTTGGTAAGTGGCAAGGGACCCATAATGTCAATGCCCACCCTTTCGCCAGGGAATCCTGTGGGCATGGGTCGTAGGGGTGTCATCGCTGTTGTGCGAGGTTTCTTGAAACCGCTACAATTGGTGCAGGTTCGGCGGAAGTCGAGTACGTCCGGGATAAGAGAGGGCCACCAGTAGCGTTTGCTCGAGGCCTCCACCATCTTCACTAGCGCAATCGGGGAGGCCCACAGTGATTTGGATGGCCGTATCACGTCGTCGGAGATCATCTCGTTCAGTAGACGGTTTACCTCTTCCAAGAGGGGCGGAGGAATGCGTCTCGGGGGCTGCCATATTGGTTTAGCTTCACCTGTGTCGATGGCATGTTTGATTATGTTCGTCCGACCGAGTTTGGTTCCTTGCCAAGGGAACATTCTGGAGTATCTGCACAGCAATGAGTGCAGTTCCTTCCTTTCGCTGTCGGAGACGTTTGTTAACCGTGAGCAGAGCTCCTCTAAGTTGTTGACAGGGATGCCCGTGGCTTCGAACAGAGCACTGCAGATTTCGTCAGTGTCCTTTCCCAGGGAAGGCTCGGTCGACTTTACTGCTTTGTGCTGTTGGGTCGTAAAGGTACCCTCTGCGAAGTTCAGGATTGCTCCAGTCTTGCGGAGGAAGTCTACGCCCAGTATCGCGTCACATACTAATTCTGGACACATAATAAATTGTAATGCCCAGGATTCCTTTCCTATTGTGATCTTTAGCGACGTCTCTCCGATCGCTTTCATCTTCCTCCCTTCAGCTGAGAGTAGTTTTATGGAGGACGATCAAGCGCTGATCTTGCGGAAGAGATCTGGGAACGTTGCGGGATTCACCAGGGACTTCACTGCTCCCGAGTCCAGGAGCAAACGACAGGGGTATCCTTCTAACTGGCCGAGAGCTTGTAGAAATGGACGAGGGGCGTTTGGGGGTTGGCAAGATAACGAGAAGTAGGTCTCACCTGCTCTTGGGGTCTGGCGTGAGGGGATCCAGCGGGAACGTGGCTGAATTGGCCGTCGGTGGGACGTCTGGGGGGTAGACATCAGCGGAAGTTCCTGACGGAACTTAGACGCGGCCTTGATCAACCGATTGAGATCGATGGTCTCAATTGCGCTGAGCTTCGCGGAGAGGCTTGGTGATTGGACTCCCTCGCAGAACTGGACAGCCACCCAGCTGGTCATTTTGGCTGGGGGGCAACCTTTGAAGGCTCTTTCTGCCAGGAGTTGTAGGCTCCGAGCGTAGTCTTCGTCGGTTTCATCCACCTTTTGATCTCGGCGGAAGAACTCTTTGGTTAGAGAACGTTCGCGCTTATCAATGGCCAGTTGCGAGAGGATCTCACAACAATTGTCGATGTCGGAGTCGGGAGTGACTCCTGCTCTTATTGCTGAGAGAAAGAGCTCTTGCGGAAGAGCCTGGAGAAGAAGCTGCACCCTCTGTTGCTGGGGGTACCAGTAGGTGTAAAACCTCGCAGTTTACATCCAATCTTCAAAGTCGATATCGCCTTTGAAGGGAGGAGGTTCGCCGACGCTGCTACCAGTGTAACAGAGTTCTTCTTTTCCTCCTTCTCATCCCTTTCTATCTTATTGGAAGAAGACTGGGCTTTTCTGGGCATGATTTATTTAAGAAGAAACTCTAGGCGGGGAAGTCCAGACTACGGGGTCGCGCTATCCGGCGCTGGGGGAGAACACGCTAACTCGCTTTCGACCACGTGTATATTGTGTTCCCGCCTCTCACCTACAAAGCGTATATAAACACACATTATTACATCATATGCATTTATTTTGTTTTACATAATGTGTAGTACACTCAGTTTAACATAAGTGATCAAACGGTTAAGTTTATCGAAATATTGGAAAGCGGATTAATCATTAGTTACGTGTATGTATCCATTTTTGGCAAAATTTTATCCGGCTGCACTTCTTTTTATCGCTGTATTCGATACCAATGTCTCTTGTCCATTCTTTTCAAATGTCATCTCTTCTTCGAATTCAGACATGGATTATTTTAGCTCTACTGCAGGTGCTACAGCGCAATTCAGACAACCCTTGCATGAATTCTCACCTACGACATGACACACCAAATAAAATCAAGCCTGAATACATCCATTTGGCTATGGCGTTTGTTAATGAGGCAAATTCTTATGAGTTATTTTGGCACTTAAGCATTAAACACTTATGTTCTCTAAGAAGAGGCATGAATCTATTTTATTTTGCGCATAAAATACACTTTTAGCAGTTCTTTCGTCATCTTTTTATCCATGTGAACGTTGGTGTCATTTTAGTTAAATTGACGAACCATCTGTTCGCTAATTCATCTCTTTCCCCTGCGGTTATCCAATCCCTGGCTTTTAAAATTATTAGAAATGTGCATTACCAGGCTTGATTACCATTCATTTTTCTGTCTTCTATGCCACGGCCGCGTTCACCACTGCATCTTCCGCTGGTACCAGCAGTAGGATAACTCAGATATGACGTCCTCGCATTCTGTAGTCACAGCAGCCACTCCAAATTACAGCCATCCATGACACCATTAGTACAGTCAGATGGGTGTCTTGACACAGATGCTGATGGCTCTGTGGGAGTGTCATTTCTCACTCATAAATTCATCCACACACCGACCTCGCCAACGTACTCTTCATAGCTAATTTCATTTTCTCATCTATTTCTTTTCTGAAACTCTTTTTGTGACTAACACCGCGACCACGCACTCTGGCTATAACAGTCATCAAATGATAAACGGGGTGAATAGAGAGAGGATCTACTTCCTGTATTTCTCTTGAGTCCTTTTTTGTGCACATTGCGATTTTCCTCTACCTTTTATCCCTCCATACGAATAAGTGCATGTATCTCCACTTTCTGGTAGGCAGTTGATATTAGCACCTTTGCTACCATGGGCATCAGCAAGCAGACGATTTCGGGTAAATCAAAAACACGCAAAACACGCTTGAAGAATAAGCCAATTGCTGATCATCTGCCATGCCAATAAGCTTAGAATCCATTCTCGGTTAAATCTTCTTTTGCCGTGCTAAATAGCAGATGCGAAATGGAGATTTACTTGGGAGCGGGCTGCACGGAGCTATCGCTCAACAAATAAATAGCAAATTGCGCATGTATTTCCTGTCACGAAGTTTGTCTATCATGGTGGAAAGAGTAGTACTCTCCTCTTCTGCCTCTTCTGCTTCGTTTTCTTCTTTTTCTTTTCCAGCTATTTTACACATGCACAAAACTGCCGATTCGTCACCTTTTCTTTGCCTCCATCCCTAGTCTCCATACCGATCGACTTTGAGTGCTGTCATCACTGAGTCGATGGGTTGGTGAGTAGATGGATGGGCAGCCTAAACGAGGGATTAAAAACAGCCCCAAAGTTGGTGTAGTGGGTCCAAGTGGACAGTAAACGTTGGTCGCTCCTATCTCTGCTCCCACTTTCTGCACTGTTGATTGGTATGCCTTCGTCACCTCCTCCTCCTCTCCCTCTCCCAGCAAGTCCGCCATCCCTACCCCAGCCAAATAAAAATTTCTTCACGGGCCTTGTGAACTTTATTTCTGCCGAGCGGCCTCACCCAGTAGTAGCGGTGGCATTGTCTAAATAATCTAACTACTCAAGCCCACCTCAGAAATTACAAATTTTAACTGCCCTTAACCACCTTTATTACTTTGAATCTAAAAAATAGTCTTGCTAACGATGATTTGGTGATAAAATTCACGCACCGCACCTGCCGATGAAAAAAAGTCCCGTTTAGGGGCGTGGAAACCGTAGCGTAGGCATCCAAGGGTTGTCAGGAAATAACGGAAACTGCCATGACTGATACAGCTACAACTTTGCCCATAGGGAGCAACTTAGTGGTAACATTTGGAAGCGGAAAACCTCTTTCAGTCTCCCAAGCACTGACTGCACCTCTGCCTCCTCCATCCACCACAAGATTGTCCTCAACCTCAAAGACGAATGACATTGATGGAGGCCACGACTGTAGCGAGAGGATCTACACCCTCCGAGTACCACAGGTCAACGACAACCACGAAGTTCCATCCTCTGCAAGGGTAGGCAATATCCACTCAGTGACCGCCATGCAGACAGCGCGTACTCACACCTCCACCCCGCAGTCAGCGTGTGCTCGTTCTGGCATAGTTCGGTTCTCTTGTAGAATGATGACGACGTCACGCTGTTTGGGGCAGGTGGGTTCAATCAAGCCACGAAAACGCGAGCGTATTGACAAACACCTATCATTAAAACTATTGCAAAGGGATATCAAAGGGAGGCTTACCGCAGAGCATTAAGTTCAAGAGACATGCTAAATTATCAAGGTTTGTTTGTTTTTTGTCGTTCTAAGTAATCCAACTTCATGGTAGCGTATTAAATGAAAATAAGCCTTGTAAAAGGCGCCAAAGTTACAAACCAGTAATACACAACAGAGTATCCAAGTATTCATTGATGTGTGTAAGCATCTGTAAACTGGCAAGTCAGATATCAAACAACTAATTGTCTAATGCTTACCAGAATATAAAGACATGTAACAAGCAAACTCAGCACCCAGTAATAACTTTGGAGCACGAAAACCGTATCGTCTCATTGTCAGTTTTGAGCAATTCCTCCACACGCGTACCATATTCTTCATTAATTGAGGCGTTTGAACCATCAGGGCAGAGATTCATCGTACCCTCTGCTGATAACCCATTCAACACGTGAATTGATCCTGTGGGTGGTTTGATGCTCAGCTTTGGAACAAAATCATTGCAGCGAAATTATCTGTTGGCTTTAAAGTACACATGAAGCCGTGTGGGTGAAGTGGATTTAAATATCGCACTGAAGTATGGGTTTCCCTTTAGACGTCTGAAATAACAGGGAATTGTTCTTCCTCGATAGACTCACTGCGGTTACGGAAGTTCAACAAAACCATACGGAGTGGCTTTTGAACATTTGGTCCCAGCATGAAGAGAAATCGCTCTACAGGAAACGCCGAAAGGCTCCGAAGTTCTTCTTCGAGCGATGATACAGAATTGATCAACAGCTGCAGTTTTCTGATCGGCATTAATGACTTAGAATTAGCGTACGATAGAATAAACCCACTGAAATACTGCTACTACTAACGTCGTCTTTGCTGCTCAGTAGCTTGTAGTCAGGGAATTGTCCGGTGTTGTAGAGGAAGAAATGTAAGACTTGTATCATGAAAAGAGTCTTCTGAGACGATAGCAAGGTCGACTGCCCAACCAATAAATCCGAAACCGACATGACCCCAACACGAACACTGAGTGAATTGATGTCCAAACGACCGCTGATTCCTAATAATCCAACTAAATGAGTGATTCAAGCAACGTGAGTCCTAAATCCACTGCAGCTTAAAGTTGTCCTATCAGAGCTCAAAAATAATTAAAAGGAGCAAATCAGAGCATTTACAAATGATACAAATATAAAAAGACGACGTCTTTGTGGAGCCATCCAAAAGAAAACAATTAGTTCAATCAGCAACTAATCCTATTCTAGATGCTGCTGCATCTCGCACTTAAGACTTATGTAACACACCCTGTAACCCTGAAGTCAGAACGTCGATTTGGTGAGGGTGCAGTACTCTCCTCTTTCACCTCCTCTTTCCTACAATCACCACAGGAACAGCGAGGCTGAGTGTCCTGTGACATCTATTATCTTGGAATAATAAGGAAGGGTATGGTCTCAATGGGAACGGAATGATGGGCTTGAGCTAGCTTTAGGGAACCAAGACTCCTTGCCAAGCATATGGCTCGAGCTGTATTCCCGCCTCTTGCCCAAAAAGCACTTTTAAGACAACACAAGTATTGCATGGCCCTCTCGTCTTTGTTAAGCACTGTCCTTGTTGCTGCCCTTATGGGTTGTCTTTAACCATGCTTTAGGTGAACTCCCTTCTCCCGTTGGTGCGTATGCTTTATCTGCATACCCGGCTGGTGGTGTGCCTTTTGAGCGTTCCAACATGCTGTAGTGGAGGGTTATTAGCTAGGCATGGGGTTGTGCACCACAGGTGAGGTATTCTTTTAGGCGAAATAACATCCACTACCCAGAGAAGAACTTAGCTCCAAGGGTGGCAGAATTTGTGGTGGCTCTTGGATGCGAGAATCGGTCCGATTATTTATGTAAATTTGTCTCCTCGATGGTTGCTAGTCCGACTGTGCATGTCGTGATATTTCTTCTGCCTGATATAAGAGAAGGTTTGACAAGAGCATTCACTCCATAGTTTAAACACGTAGCGGATTGTTTACAGGTGTCTCGATCGGAAGTCGGGATAGTTAAAGATCTTGAAGCGAATTAAGCTTGAGCCTTCTGACCAAGGCGCTCCCTTGATTGCTCTCAGGAAGATTGCGCTTCTAAATTTACCTCACATTTTATGGTTTAGACCATGTTTTTTTAGATTAAGTCAAGCTATACCAAATTTTTAAATACTTAAATGTGAGTCCCATATAGTATTGGATCTTAATTATAAAAATACTGGGTTGCCTTTGGACACTGTTAAAGTGGGATTTTAATTTTGCTAACTTTGCATCTAGTCGTTCATGTGTCAAATGCTGCAGGCACTTTGGTATTGCCACGTGAGGTGCATTATCCACCAAGATATAAAACCCCAAAAGTTGCTGGTCGGTGTTAATGGAAGGATTGTAAAGCTGGCTGACTTTGGCTTGGCTAGGTTTTCGGTTACCCGATTTTCGCGTTGACTCACGCGGTAGTTTCCACTCTCCTCAAAACACCCTTAAGGCATTTGTCTGACTAATTTCTAAATGCTGTGGGCCGTCACTCTATGGTACAGCTCTTCTGGGATTCCGCTATGCAAGACTCTCCATTGTTGCGACGTCAATACTTGGTCTGTGGGCTGCATTTTTACAGAAATTGCCACACGAAGTCTGCTATTCTGCAGTGACCCAGAGATCGACTAACTTCTCCAAATATTCCAAATAAGGAGAGCACCGAGAGAGGGAACTGGGCCGGTGGTTAAAAATTGCCTAATTACAGCCCTGGATTGTTTCCGTCTTGGAACGCCAGTAGAGTTGCCTCTCAAGAAACTATCATGGTTGCGCCTAATACAGACGGTCTTGATTTGTTAACTGTGAGTGATCTAACACGTTCCAGCCTTCTCTTTTCTATTTCCTATTGTCACCGCTATCCTCCTATGTCCTCGCTGTTTTCATGATTAGCATTATGTTATTGGTCCTGAGGAGGAGAAGTATTTCTTGACATGCAATCACTGACTCATTTAAACCTAAGCGCTTCTTCTCTACGATCCACCATCCTGCATAAATGGACAGCAGGCTCTTTTGCATCCCTACTTTGCTGATCCTGACAAAAAGCCGCTACCTGCATTCGGCGATGAGCACTTTGGACTGCTGATTGGCAGAATTTCACCAAATTTTGTCGAATCATTCAACCCCTTAATCAACATTGATGGGAGTGATCCAGAAAGGAGCAGAAGAAATCTCAAATACGGTGGTAGTTTCTGTTTCCTAACAATTTACCATAAGATGTATTCAGTTCTAACACATTGTCCTCCTGTTGGCTTGGTAAGCTAGGAGTGGTGCCTTCTATAGTGTTACTAAGTGCATCGACGTACCAGGTCTCATTGCCCTGTGACAAGTTTACAAGGAAGAATTTGGGAAGTCAATAGCAGAGAAGCCACGATGCTCCTCAAATCCCAAAAAGCACGTTACAAAGCTTCTGGTTAGCAATCATGATGTAAGTAGGTCTACAGCTTAACCTTTCACTATTTATGCTCTTACACACACTCATGCCTCTCTGTCTTTTCATTTTTGCTAACCAGTCGTTTAGTCTGATGCTGCCACTGTCATTACCGCACTTGGTGCTCACCATGACGCATTGTCCTTCTTCATAAATATTAGATTATTAGAGCGCCTAGGTTGTCACAGGCAAATAATGATGCATGAATGTGCACTCTCATGGAGCCAGGTACCTTCGTGACCAGAATTAACCAAAATGAAAGTCAGATGCATGTTTAATCTAACTAAAACTATTGACGTAGGTATGGAGAAAAGCTCTCTTATCCTTCTAACTTCTGCAATTGCTTGCAGCACTTCTTGGTTAAAAATCTGACATTTATTGTAGGTCCGATGTGTAGACACCCTAGTTTCGCAAAGAAAGTTGCGGTGGCACAAGCATGCGTGAAGATTTGATCTAAGATTTATTAAAATTAAGCCATTGCAGCAGGTCTTCTTCTGTAATTGATTGCTACAGTTATCATTTTACAGTCCCACAATGCAGGTGTGGTAGAAGTGTGATGATCATGTTTTAGCAACGAAGTCAAGGCCAGCAAGGACACAGAGCTCCATTTATTTATGCTGCTCCAAAGTTAGTCGAAATCAGGAATTGTCAGCTAATGTGTAGGGTGTCTACTGTGGCAAGAAAGGCTGGTAGGCTACAGTACAGAGGTGAGCTCTTTGCAGCAGTTTTGACCAAGAATTGCGCTGAATGAAGCTTCAGCATCTTGCTTCCTCATGCGAATTCCTGCTGCATTTATCATTATAAAATCTGGAAGTGCGGATATGACCAAAATGCAAACTATTTCCGCTTAAGTGACTCCGAAGGGTCTCGCTTCTCTGCCTTCCTTAAGCTTCTCTCACCATCCCCTCCTTTGAACCCAACATTAATTTAACCGAAATGCAGGAAAACTCACTCCCCTTTCGCGATTGAATTTAATGCATGTAGCACAAACAGGGAGACACATATTGCGAGCTGCAATACGTGAGAGCATATAGAGCGTACTAGGAGTTAAAGAAGACGCTCACAGAAGCTGCGCTGGAGTGAGGCATGAGACAGGAGATGTAGACTCATTTTGAAGACGAAATCAGGCCTACTGCTTTTATTAGTGCGCCTTGATTACCAATGCCTACGAAAAAGAAAGAATAAGGAAACCTTATTTACATGGCATGAAGTTGTGTCGAGTCGATTGGGCGAGTGTAATTAAAGTGTTGGGGTTGACTTTTATGGCAGCGTATAAGACGCCTATGAGGAAGAGTCATGCACGATGGATGAGGTAGCCCTGTCCACCCTCCTCTTTCCTATTTCATCCAGGTCCGTCATAAGCTGACTTGGGTTAGTAGTTTAGTCTGCTCTGCTCTGTTCTAGTCCAATCTAGTCAAGTCTAGTCTTGCGAATCATGCTATAGTGATATCAAAGTGGGATATGGGTATGTAGTAAGCTATTAAGCACTGGTATATCTCCTTTTGTTGCTGCTCATTAGGTGACTGTAAATGCATGTGAGGGGCATGAGAAGTAATTGCAGCACAGTCAGCGTTGTGCAGGGTGGGGACTGATTAGAAGAAATAGACGACTAACTCCTGCAGAATTCCATTAAGCTAACGAAAGCACGCATTTGATCTGCATCCTTAATCCTACACTTGGAATAATTGCTGTCTTGCATTACGAATGGCAATAGTAGTCCATTCGTTTCTTTGATAGCAGTGAGGTAACTTTAATACTTAGCTGAAAGAGGCAAAGGAATGATTGAGGCAATGGAAAAGGGATGAGAAGCCTTGGAAATGAAAGGAGAGAGGGTAGGAGGAAATTAGAGAAGATTGGGAATGTGCACTGTGAGGTAGCTCTGCATAGTGCTGTAGTGTAGCATGCCTCAATCCTTTCCATCTTCCCTTCATCTATTCTTAGACCGTTTTACATGCCCAATCGTCCAGCCGTGTGGACGAGTAAAATATGGAGAAATCGACTTAATAAAAGATATTTGAGTTTTTTAAGTGGCACACTCGAAGAGGCCAACCATAGCTCTCCTTATCCATGTGTCCCATACCACGTATGAGATGTGACAATATTGAAATGGTGCAAGCAAATTAAGCAAAAGATGAGAGCGGCACATGGACAGGTCGTGAATACGAAGGAATAGAAGGCAAATGCAGGTGTGGAAAGAGTACGCACGTAACTGTTGTAAATGATATGAAGGAGAGATAACTGTTTGTGAATCATGATTGTTGTTCACTACTCGATAAAGCAATCTATTATTTTCAATATCTACTACTTGCTTCACCTAAATCGACTTTATTTCCTTCATCCCATTTTCTCATAAAGCCGCATCGTCACTTTTCAAATCTGAACCATTTTAGCTTTGCCATGAGTGCACAAACCTTTCCCACTCTTTACACTTTTCCTACATCACCGTACTCTCAGTTTTTTCACATTTTGATCATATCTACATTTTTAGATTTTATAACGATGAATGCAGCAAGAATTCGCATGAGGAAGCAAGATGCTGAAGCTTCATTCAGCGCAATTCTTGGTCAAAACTGCTGCAAAGAGCTCACCTCTGTACTGTAGCCTACCAGCCTTTCTTGCCACAGTAGACACCCTACACATCAGCCACACCTACCTTGTCCGATTTTATCACGAGAACTGTTGCTAACTCTTTCAGATGACAACAAGCTGGCAATTCCTGACACTGGCGAATTCCGGAACACCGTGGATCAAAATAAACGGAGCTGCCTGGCAAGAACGATAGCTGGGCGAAACAAGATGAGAGTTATATGACAGTACATCACGCGAGTCGGCGTGTCTGACAATTCGTTGTATGGCAAATCGGATCAAATCTGAGATGCGTGAACCGACTAGTAGCACGTCTCGAATGGTGTCTCAGCGCCGTCTGGTGTGGACCTTGACAGCATTCCTTGTAGGTGGTTTAATAAGAGTGAACATCGCCTGCCTTTCAACTCTATATCCTGGCTAAATTTCCTGCATGGTGGTGCATGTAAAAGAAATGGGAGTGAATGAAAAGAAATGCAGATACCAATATGCTTCGGGCGAAATACGCTGCCTTGTGGATACTGCTTGTCATTGGTTCTCTACCTCTGAATTTCTTTTCTTTTGAAGTGACGACTTTCGGGCATTTAGAAGTAATTAGTGCAGAGCGAGGTATTATTTGACTAGAGAAATTGGAGTCTCACTCCTGGCAGTTGCCACGGAGCTAGTGAAGGTTCGTTTCTGCTGATTATTCCTAGTCCCATGCTAGGGCCAATTGTTGCCTTGTACTAGGAAGTACAATGATGGTAAATTAACCTCTACATTGTAGGCAAATGAGTATGATTTTTGGGCCGAAACTGGCAAAAGAATGGTTGGAACGATATATTTATAGAAGGGTGGGAAAAGTCATCATCGAATGTACCTGCACAGTACTGGAGCCCTACGTTCCTTATTTTCCTTCCTCTTCCATACAATCTTGAATGCCTTCTTTGTCATTCTCGTAACCATGCAAATGAGCATAGCATGCAGAAAATGACTCTGGGGAAGCAATGTTAGTTTCCTTCGAATGGCACACTCCAAGGCGGCACCAATAGTTTTACATTGATACGTAATAATGCGTTAAAATATTAGCAGTGACAATGTTAAACCAACAAAAGTAAGGTTAGAAAGGAGGAGAAGGTGGAGCAAAGAATGTCTCTTTCGGCACTTTAACGTTCTTTGAACAAAAGTGTAGGAGGTTAAGAGATGTAGACAGTCTGAGTGGGAGGCGGTGATGTTAAATAACAAGGATAGTGGGAACGACGATAACTTGTGGAGCAAGATGAATGGTAGAGGGCGAGGGGATGAGTATGTTTGTTTGGCGTTTGTCCGTGCGCTTATCTTCCTCTGACTCAATCGTTGGCTTCTTGGAAGTCTGCGTTTGTAAAGCTACGCCTACTGTCACCCAAAAGAACGGGGAGGTCAAACCATCACAATGCCTTTTACATCCTTGAGCTCCGACAGAGGCACCCACCTTAATCAGTGGTACGGATAATGGTAGAGGAGTGTGGTTTGGTTCTTCTGACACCGAGAATTCCGTTGTTTTTTTGGACGAGTCATTCTGTTTGCTAAGTCTGCCTACTGTGGAGGTTAATGTCAACATTTCCACCGAGGAAATGAGCATATAAATTTTTGGTTAAAGGAGATTCAAAGATTATTTTCTTTTGCCTTCTCTCTCTTCTTGCTTTTTCGATAAAAGTCGCGTCGGTTACATGTTCAAATCCTTTAAGTCAATCAGATTCTCTTGTAATGAGAACTCAAAATGTAGGTTTTGCTCAGCCCTTCTTAACACTTATTTATTTATTACTAATGCATCAAAGGAAAGGTCTTAGTTCAAAATTTAAGGAAGCGAATCAAGCTTGCAGCTGGTTTTCTCACTTGGATTTACTTCATCACATTCTGTGGCGCTTGTGCATTAAGCTATTGGGACTGCAAGGCAATGAAAACAGGTTAATCCGCCCTACCCACTTTCCAAAGGCGTATTCGCCTTTCCATTCTTCTGAATTGGTTGTAAGTTTAACTTAGTCAAAGTTGTAAATAGATTGTGAGGAACCGTGATCAAGGAAAAGAGCATGAGCATGAAATTTTGAGCAAATAAGGATTGATGCTTTGCTTAGGCATAAAATGAGACGTGCGGAAGCTTATTTTGAGGGAGAAGAAGACCTAATGCTCGAGTTAATCGTAAATTATGCATCAAGTGAGGAATAAGGCAATGGCGGATACCCAAAGCTCTCCCGTTGCCCGAATTCGAGGGTCAAACAAAACACTTGAGTATTCTATCGCCTCTGTCCTTTCCTTGACTCTTCTCTTGGTAAGCCGATGACGTCAGCCATGACAGCTTATCAGTAGTGCAAGAGAAACGTCCATAAATCGCTTGCTGAATTTCTATGCAACTAAGGAGGGAGATGTGTTGCATTCATAACTGTAATATTGTGCTGCCAATCAAATTAACCGGTGGACAAAAGAGGGGTACCAGACTAGTGAGCAATCGAGCACCAACTTTCTGTCCTCGCTTCTTTCTTGACCGGGGCCAACCTTTTTGGTCGTTAGTTACAAGCACCGATTGAAACACGAAGTCATTCTATTCACGATCAATCATGCACTAAAACAACCCAAATATATGTAAGGAGGTGGGAAAATCAGTAAAATTACTAAATGACCAGTCAAACAAGCAATCCATCAATTAATCATATAATCAATTGGTCAGTCAAATAGTCCAGTAGTTGGTTGATGGATCAGTTAGGAAATCAAAATGTCAATCATTTTGATTGGTATGGCTAACTAACTTGGTTCTACGTGCAATGAAGAAGATACTAGAACGATGTATATAGATATTTTAAGATGCAGACTGTTTTACATTTTCCTTCCTGCAATCACCTCACCATGTCTACATCATCCTCTCTTTCCCATCCTCATCCTCAGCTAGCTTCGCCTTCGCTACCCTCCCATATCGCCCTCCTCTGTCGTTCCTTGTGTGGTTTGCAGTTCGTTCTCTGACAGTAGCGTCACTGAGGGTTGGCGATAATGAAGCGAGAGAGTTGGATCTCATCATGGAGGGTAATAAGTGCCGCCAAGTCACTTGCTCATCCAGATCAAACCTTTGGTTCGTCGCAGCCAGATAGTTGCACTAATCACGTCCTGCCACATCATTTTCCACCAATATAATCTCCTTGTCATCGTCCTGGGCTGGCTGGTTTTGGTTCATAAGGATTATCATCTGTCCAGACGCTACTTACTACTTATACATAATGCGAATGCCAATCGAGTGGCATGTCTTCTTCAGTCCTAAAGTTGGTCTCGGGAAGCCTCAGTCCACACTCGTCACTAATCCACCTCTCATTCAACAGGGTTGCCAACTTATGCTGCAATCGGTTGACTTGCCCTTAATAGAGGGCTGAAATTTGGTGGTTCAAATCTCTGCTATGCAAAACCTCTTGCTCCTCCGAAAATGACAAAAGCGCTAATAGCAGACATTATGATATTTGGCATCTGCTTAAATTTCAATCTAACCGGTAGCATTAGTGTAACTTCTAATGTAGCTAGAAGAAAACTGGACCTGCGTCGTTAAAAACGTTCCATGGATTGCAGCAACATGCTTTTCTGACTTGACCTGAAGAAAAGCACAAGGCTAAATTAAAGGTTTTGTAAAACAAAGTTTAATCGCAACTCATTGCTAAACAGGTAAATGATCGAGTTTGCTTCAGACACCAGCTGAAGGGTAGCCCAAGATTAAAGCATTTTCTTAACGCTCTATGATGATCAGCCTTACATTATCCAAATGTTACTTATGTGCGATGACACTGAGGTGTGTGATGGGTTTCACTACAAGTGCTTTGCAATTAAAATCAAACCCAACCCCTGATTGGCCACATCGATGAGCGCAAGGGAAAGCACTGGTTCCCCTAGGGAGGAATGCATGCGATCGGTCAGTCTGCATTCTGCAACAGCACTGAGTAAAAGGAAGACATCAAGCTATCAGTCTATATCCCTGCAAAGTACAGTATACATCGTTTGAACTCGAATTTCTTTAGCTTATCTTCATTTGACGGATTGTAACTACTAGGTTTTTAGCCAAAATTTGAATTCTAGACAGCATATATCACAGATCACTTACGAACTACATGATTGGCGGACGAACTGTCGAGCAATAGCCGCATTCTCCAAATCGCAGGAACAAATTTTTATTTTGCCTCCAACTCTACAGAAATGTAAGGCATGAAGCACACGAGCACTGGCGGAAACGCCACGCTACTTTTACCATTTTAACTAATAATTTAAAGGGCTGGGGCTTTATGCACTTCCTTGACGTCACCTTATTTCTCAGACGATCGAAATGGTCGCCGCTTCGAAAGGATACCGAAACCGTTCCCAACGTCCCTCCAAAACATATTTTGGCGTCGTTGAATATCTCGCTCCCCATGTTTGCCAATCCAGTGCGTGACTGACAAATTCTTGTCATTGCTTCTTAGAATTTATTTGATAGCCGATCAGCGTTTCATAGACAGAAGGGATAGCACTGCAAGCATGAGAAATGCATGCTTTTAGTAATATCTCATCATGAGGTGCCCATGCTAATCAGCCTAGGAAGTCAAGCTCTTGCCAGTGCGTGGCTGCAAGTTAAGAGAAGTGGGCTTACATTCTTTCCCAAATTACATCTTGACAGGACCATTCAAATGCATCCCTGCGATTGATTATGCACGCGACATCATGGGTGCACCACATTTGTCAATCAGTCCGTGCAGACATCGGGAGAGGAGTATCCATGAAGCCCAGATTTGGCGTGAACTTTGCGAAGAAACGCATCATACTTTCGTCCTTTCCTTCCACATCCTCCACAATTATCGCGCCCAGTGTATGATCAGGGGACGAGCTCGATGTGAAAGCACGAAGTTCAATTATAATCATGAAATCATGCTTTATAAACATGGAACGCTTAATAATGTAGAGCACACGGTCATGAACAGCCCGTGATGCTATTTTTTCGCTGCGAATTCTCTCATAGAGACTGTCACAAGGTTAACATTTAGTTCTGTTTTCATCTTTACGAAACACCGGTTCATGAGATTCAAGGCACAATCAATCAACTCATACCAAATTTGTCCAAAAAAGATTTATCATTTTCATATGCAAATCGCTGCAGTTTGTCAGAACCTTTTAAAATGAAGACAAGGACTGCCAACGACTTGCCAGCTCTCTTGTATTCTTCCCTGATTCAGTCGGCAGCGTTGCATTAGCTAGGATGAAGGTGACAAGAGTGCAGTTTGCTCTTTCAAAAACGCCTTGAGTTGTTGTGATAGACAGAAAATGAAGACCATATTTCATTCGCTACCAATGCTGCTTAACAGCATTACGAATACTTTTGGGGCTTAATGTTTGCAACCGTGAATGCAGAATACCGTATTTCTTCATGTAGATTCACTCCCACCTGCCGATGTATGAATGCGGAGTTCGCAGAAAGAGTAACCACTCTCAGTTTGGGATTGTCCTACGAGCATTTAGAGTGTCAATTGAACTGGGGTATTTGCAAGGTGTTTGAACCAATTCAGGAGCAAGATCAGTAGTCATAGTCTTATGCAACTTTGTCTACAAGGAATTTATTGTATTACTAAAGCCTAAGAAACCTGAAACTCAGTGGTAGTAAATGTTCTATTAACTCTCAATGAGCATTTTGCTTAAAAGGAAGGAGGTTTCTCGCAGATGCTATTGCCATAAATGCATTTAAAATGAGTGTTTTAGTTAAAAGGTGAATTAATCAACTTGCTTCTCCCTACCTCAGAGGTTTAAGCAGATGATGCCAAACTACTAGATCGAGGCTTTTGGCACGGCCCAGACGGCGGTCTTCCCAGCTAGGGCAGTGCAGCCACCAAATTGACCGTAACCGAAACCGGCAGTCGAACAGGCAAAGTATTACACAGCCTCTCTGTTCTTCCCAGCGTCGTTCTCGGAGCTCCTCTTGGTTAATCTCCAGCGCCAGCCATCACAACGTGATCAGTGTTGGGAAACACCCACTAGCTAACTATACTAGCCATCGAATTTCGAGCGCATCGGAGCAGATGCTTGGCCACGCTGAAAGGCAGACGTCATTTTCAGACATTCTGCTATGAGTCACCAGCGATTCACCCAGCCGAACAAAGCAATTCTTTCGCGCCGCTGCAGTTTATCATAAGCGGTCGGGTCATTTTTCCACTGTTACCGGTGTAACGTTTCGGATATTCCTTGAAGGCAAAAAGGCATAATATTAGGGCAGAATACGTACACTTTTGGCAAGCAGAGGGAATGGGGTTACTGGCATGGTCCAGGGACCATTCCGCCGACTAGGGCCATGTGGTCACCTAAGCGACCTGAGCCAAAACCGGTCATCCAAACAGACTAAATTTTACAAAATCTACAAAATTAGCGCATGCAACTATGAAGTAAAAAGGCACTCAGACTAGTCTACACGATATACTTAAGACGTTGATTATTGTTTGGGCCGGATGCATAAATTCGTTGAACAGAGAGGATCTGATGCTGCTGACATAGCTCAGGGCCAATCCACTCTGCAAAAGCAGCGCAATCATTTTCTTAATTGGCCATAACAGAAGCTAGTAGTCAAACAGTCAACAAAGTATCACAATTACAGTCTAGTTAGTAAAGTGGGAAGTGGACAATGTACTTGTAATAAAGAGTTGTGCTAGTAAAACTCTGCTCCGCTTTCCGCCCTCCGCCTGCCTCCTTCTAATCCTGTCAAGCCACCCATTAATGCGACAATACACGCTTCATCGCTCCTTTCTCCCCTGTAACGCGATAATTATGTGAATCACACTTTTTGCAAATGGTCATGTACATTACTCAATTGATAGTCACTAAAATCATTTTGGTTACAAATTTTCAGCAGACATTCATTGTTATCGTCAAACACATCAACAGTTTGTGTTCTCACACCATTGCCGCCTTTTTCAAACCTTTGCACCTATTTCATACAGTTAAATAACTCCACATCAACTCACATCTCTCATCGATGCTACAGTTACCCGACTACCCTCCTACTTCATCATACAGCAGAGAGCTCTAACATTTCTGTTTTAAGATCCATTCGACTCTCACTCCGCATTTCCACGAATTGCTTTTTATTAACTACATCTGCTTTGCTATCGCGTCCCAAAGACGTGATATTATGATATTCTCAAGGTCGTCACTGTTCCCACCTTCAGGAGTAAAAGTTATCCACTATGAAGCAATGGAAGGAAAACGCAAACCCATTCTTCGGTGCTTTGGGCAAAATAGTTCACGTTAAGTCCTCAAAGTAGAAGCACCACCTAGCCTTCACTTGCATAACTTCATTTCATGCAACAATGTACCGTCATGTACTTGGTTTTTAAACAACTTGTCCAGTACTCAATTATTATAAAAACACAGAAGTAAATATTTCTGATCAAGATTTTTTGTAGTTAATCAAAAAAGAGGAAGAAAAGAGAAGAAGAAGAAGGAGAAGAGAGTTCATAATTTTGTAGCTAGTGCCTGTCTCGCCTCACTTTCGTCCTGACAAGCTCGTGATGCGAGTCCAGCCTTATGGAAAAGCATCGCAGGTTATTTCTAATTTAATAATTCCATCATTTGCCCGTGTTGCAAAGTGCATTAAGCAACTTTGCCATGTTTAAAGACAGGCTCACCAACTGGAGGCAGGTTTCACTGCCCTGCCATGGAGGCAGTTAAAAGGCTAGTGGACTAATGTAACATTAAGCAAGGTTAAGAAGGACTGTAGGCACCACAACAGAGACTGCTAGAAGCCATCTAACTATATCACCTCCTACTACGTCCTCCATCTCATTTGGCCATTTCGTTCAGCATGTCATTCCACTCCACGCAGTTGCCTGATTATGGTACTAGCCATCGCACCTAACAACGTTGCAGACCACCTGCAGAATGGAAGGTAATGCGTGTTCACTCAAACTGCATTCAGCCTTCTCGCACTCCGCTCTCTTGGCATACACGCCCCTGTACAAGGTGGTTGAGGACTTCTTGTCTCCTTTCTCTATGCACAACTCTTCTACTGCACACTCACCCACCTAACTACCTACAAGTTACACATTCTGCACCCCTTAAAGCCCTTCTCAAGACTAGGTAGTAGCAATTCGCTCTTTTAACAACTCATCACGCATTTAGCGGTGGAACTGGAGCACCAAACTGAGACTGCTTTCAAATGCACTCATTACCTGTGCCAACAAACTGCAACCCAACAATATAAAAACATTTGCGCACCCGCTGAAGCGAACCATGCCGCAGCTGTCACTTGTTCATCCGAATAGGCTACGACTGTGCAATGGAACTTCGCCGTTGCCAGTTCATACACACCTACTGCGGTGCCTTCAGCTTTTTCCTTCCCCGAAGACGAAAGGTGATATTACACGCGGGCAAAACACACACATGTATTTAACACACCAACGACCCATCCCGCGAAGGTACAACGACTAGACAACTAAGTCGCCTCATCACCAAAATCCGTCATTTAACAAACCACCGACGCACTACATAGTCCACTTCGCCTTGCTCTCCTTGGTAAGGGTACTGCATCGTCAGTGTAAGCAAATTTCGTATAGGATGGGCAATGGGCTCAACATCACGTGTTTCCAAGACCAGTGGAGGATAGATTTGCCTAAAAGCAAAAGCCAAACTCTTATCAGCGTCGCGACATCACGACAACTATAATGGCAGAATAGTTAAGCTTTGACATGGCTATCAGTCTAAAATCTATCGCCACATCAACGCATGCAACGATCGATAGACCCAGCCACTTGTCTGAGGCAGTAGAAATGCACCCAATACCATCAACTGGCAGATGACCGCTAAGCAGCACACAGACGCACATACAAGAATCCTAAAATCGCGTGATTTCATGCAGTGTAGGCTGCATACGTTGGAGTCTGCAGAGATAAGTGGGGCATTTTTCGTTCCTCTTACAAATTAATCACAGTCGGACAATAAGCCATTCTACTCACAGAAACACTCGTGCATGTAGGCGTCATCAAATTCCCCTCCTTGAGCAAGTTACCCATGCGTGGATACACGTCAATAACTTGCACCTTAAGCCCTAGCATTAGGCAAGCAATTATCCAATCTAGCACTAAGTCATATAGAGAATCAAACCTACATGTCAAAGCCTCATAGTAGAACCACACTTCCAATTACTCCACACCCACTTCATATCAGCTCTATCTCATACCATGGTGGCAAAAGCGACAAAACCTGAACATCTTATATTAAAAAAAGAACAGACAACTAATAATTGCGAGAAGATGTGAACATCTTGTTCAGCTTGCCCAAAATAGTTGCACAGTTACCGATTCTCACTTGTTTCGCTCCCGAGTGGCACTCACACACCGCACTCAGTCGTTCATAAGGTCTCCAAGCGCAAAGGCGCGTTCCTTATTCCCATGGCGAATGATTAGCCAACACTGAAAAAGAGGAATTTCGGCAGGACCGATTGACCGGATGATTGCAACACCACAGCTGTCCACGTCGACGACGACATGTTCAAAGCCGCTAATTACCGTCTTAGTGGCAAACTATGAATCGGGTTCTACACCCGCATTCTCCTTCGTCATTGCCACTGTCGACAACGATGAGCCTGTGTTGTTAAAAAGCGGCCTATAACCAGCGTTGAAGGAGGTGGCGGCAGAGAGCGAGTGTTAGTCAGTACGACTACTCACAATTATCATCCACCACTCTTGAGAGGCTGACCAAATCAACACAAAAAATATTGTGCTAACAACTTTCACGTGCAATGCGCGGATTTCGAAGGCGAAATTGACACCTAGTGCTGTTCACTAATAACTTCATGCTTCGCAGATTCTCCGCAATTTAACAATAAATAAGGTCTCGTTCACCACGAAACTTTCCTCCACAAAACAACCCGCCCCAAAACAGGCCACCGAGACAACTTAGATCAGCCACCTACCACAATTGTTCAGCATAACGAACAAGCGCGATTGTTGTCTACAAATAACAAAAGATTTTCTCCATGAGCCTCATCCAATAAAAAACGTTGCACAAGTAGGTGTACATTTCGAAATCTGTGCATACATTTACATGGCAACCAACAACTAGATTTTATTTAATGAAAATGGGCGACTTAGAAAATAACATAAGAAAGCATCCCAACATGCCATGGAGAAAAATTAATAAGTGGCAAAATAAAGAACGTACACATCGAATCGCAAAGGCAAACAAACACTAAATCACTAAAAGGGATTCGATTGGATTTGATTACAAAGTTGCATTAAGTCTTCCCAATTTCCCTACTTTAGCAATGACACAATCACCATCGCAACTCACCATCCGCTCCGAACGGGACAGTGAGCTCTCCCGCCATTTCAGCTTCAATCTCACACTCGACTCGTCACTTTAGTTTACGTCCATGTGCTTGTCCAATGCTTGTGCCAAACAAGGTGAAACCTATTGAGATGCTATTAAATACACCGCTACCGCCCACATAATCCACGTCGCAGGACCAGAGAGACGTTTGCTCAAGTGACCCAAACATCTTGCACTGTATACCAACCCCATACTTCTCAACTGTCAGTCCACCACCATTGTAGGTCCGCAATATCTGATAGAAAAAAACAAAGGAAAGCCGGAGTTGAATTCCGACGCACTGCAAGGCCAAAACATTCAAATGTAAGTAACAAAAATGCCTAAAAAGCAAGCATTTAAGACCGACACAAGGTAAGTCTGCGTAGTGGTGCAAACATTTCTAGGCAAACAGTTACACGCCTCCAAGTAACCATTCATTTGCTCCTGGGTTTACCTCACACCAACTTATATCAAAGCTGAACCCACGACTAACTACTTAAGCTCCACATAACCCACTTCGCAACCACATTATCAGCGTAAAACCAGGATCACAAAGACAAGAAACAATTAAATTGCAAAGTGTTCCGTGTCCTCAACATCAGTTCTACCAAGACAAACGTTATAGTCATGGAACTAACCCACATTTCACAATGAGTAAAATATGAAAGGACCTAGAGGTAACTGGTGGGAGCATGGTGAAAGCCGGTAGCCTACAGCCAATTTCTATCCGCGAAATGTGTAGAGCAACGGCGAAGGCGAGATGCATGTTCAGCGCTGTTAGGTGACACCCTCATTCCCAGAATATAATGTTCCACTAGGAATATGTACTATCGCAGAATTAAAGATTGACAGCGCTGTTCGTACCAAGTAAAAGCAAGGGTGCACTTGGGTCTTCCATAATTTAAGCAAACAAGGCCTGTGAAGCGAAAACTCGGACGCAACGAAACCACCATAGAATCCACAAGAAAACAGGATTCAGACTAGTTGCGCAGGAGGCGATTAACAAAACAAAGGTGCTCAGATTTTGTGTTCACAGATTACTAATGAGCTTTTTAATTCAGCTTCCTTACCCTTTAAAATAGAAAAGCGCTGCACTGCTAAAAGTACATGGTCAAAGCCGATATAAACTTGCATATTTATGCAATTTTAAAAACATTCAAAAGATCACAAGTAAAAGCAGGTATTCTAAAAGCAAATTACAGTCCTTATAATAAACAGTTACATTGAAAAGGTAGTGTTTGAAAATATTAGCCATAAAACATTTCGTTTAATTTCCTGTATATTTGACAAGAACTCTCAAATCAAATGCGAGACAAGGTTGTAGCGTCCTGTAGCTTTCATTTAGGTCAAAGAAGACATGGTTTTGGGGCAGAATACATATGTTTGGGGACAGAGGGTTTGGGGGCTGCTGACATGGCCCGGAAGCCACCCAACCGACTAATACTATACGGCAATTCGACATGGTATTACACGGTCCTTCCCTTCTTTCTAGCGTCGTTCTTATTGCTCCTCGGCAACCCTCCCGTGCCAGTCATTACAACGTAATTGGTGCTGTGAGAAGCACCCACGAGCTAACCACGCCAGTCGTTGTGATTCGGGTGCATGTGTTCTTGCAGTGCCATCAATTTCGCCTAGCGCTCGGTGCAGCAAAGGCGTATTCCCAAATTCTTCTCTTCCACAATTATGTGTAATACTGAGATTGATAGAGAAATGAACCAAAGGTTTCGAATGGATCAAGACAAGCGCACCACGCATTGCAGTCCTTGACCTTTTGATGTCGTGGCATAAATCAGAGGGTATCGTAGAGCCCTGAGTAAATAAGGCGATCAGTGTAGCGCCCCGAGACTCTTTTTAAGGTAAAAGAAGGCACAATACTGGGGCAACATATATATTCTGGAAACAGAGGGCTTAGGGGCTGTTGGCACGGCCCAGAGACCGGCCAACCGGCTAATACAATATGGCTAACCAAGTGACCGAGACTGACATTCCAAACAAGTAAAGTATTACAAAGGTAGTCTTAGGCTTTCCTTGTAGCTTTATAATAACGTGTCAAATATTTAAAAAAAGTTTGCTTGCATACGTTGCGGCAAGTGCTACTAACTTGTTTTATTTTAGTTTATGGTGCTTTGGCAATATGCCTGTAACAGTTTAAGGTGTTTTGCTAAAGCATCTTCGGACAATCTGAGGGCAAAAAAAGGCATAACACTAGTGCGGAATCTATGTGTTCAACGGCACTATAGAAACCAGTCAACATTAGTGCTGACCAGTCTACTCGAAAGATTGGGTGCCTTATCGGTGGAGCATTCGAATGTGCATGGCAGTCTAGTAGAGGAGACAGGTACTTCGGCATGTACGCTCTCCGCAGACGCCACAAAGCAACAGACGGTGTGCATGGGCAATGGACACCCACAGATCTGCTCACGACGAACCTACTTTGCCCCTTTCACCCATCACTTCCTCCCCATCTTGCATTGCCGGCACAACCCAACATCCAATAGAAGTGTGATTCTGCCACCTATCGCATGCTGCTTCCACGCCTATGGCCACCTCGCATTGCACTGCGGCACAATTCTTATTGGCTGCACAGCACTTCAACCGAGTTACCCATCTCATTGGCTCGCCACCTCTCACTATTCTTGCTGCATCCGACTGACAACCGCATCCAACCCGACCTGATCTCACCTAACCACAGCCATAGGGACAATCACCTCTGCTTTTAGCTAAGCCAAGCCAATCCATCGTCACATTAACCATTGCAGTAGACAATTCCGTGCTTCTCCGCATTCATTTACATGCTTACAACACCTCCACGCGCATGTATACACAGTCGGGTGGATGGTAGGTAAGTGGCCTCCATATACTTGCACAAGTATATCCGCAGCGCTATTAACAAACATGACAAGAATTTTGCTCATAATTTGCCATCATATTAATACATCACCTTACATTTGTAACTGCTAGTCATTCGAGATTACGATTAGCAGGTTCTTTCTTCGTATTTATGCATACACATTGATGAACTGTTTGAGCATTTGTAATCGTATTTAAGTGCATCTGCTTGTACTGCCAATAAACAAAAATGGGGTTGATAAAATAAGATTGGTAAAGGGAATACTAAATGGGTGCTTACAAAGGCTGAGAAGTAAGACGGTGCTTGAAATGCACAAATAGACAGAGCTTATTTTCTGACTTCTCCGTTGTTCACTCATCGTAGTCTTCGTGACTCAGCTCATTACCTACCGAAGTGCTCAAATGACCTATTTTTGATTAAAATAAAGGGCAAAGTGCCACGAGAAAGTGACGCAAGACAACATCCAGAGTTTCAAGAAAATCACCTGTGGGCTCAAGGTCCATCTGGGCAAGGCCATTAAAAACAGCCATTGCTGCTCATCAAAATTCCACGACCTTTGTCCGGAATTGCAGACATTGATCGTAGTAAAAAGCCGGCTGATGTTGAATGGCAGGAGTGATTTCGATTATCAGGATTCCTCTTTACTTTAAACGTGATTCGAACGCCTTGTGGAACTACTTACGACCTTGATTCTCATCCATTTTATTTATCCATGGTTTAGTTCAGACATTCTCATTAACGCCGTTAGCACCGCTTCATGTGTTGTGTATAGTAGCAGCAATGGAAAAGTTGTATGTGTTTCAGATTATTTAGGCTGTAGGATCTTTCGTGATTCCAAAATCTTGGTGTTAGGTGATTGCGTAGACTATCTGCATTACGCAAAGCTGATATTTTGTGTTAGTGGCGGTGGTGGAGGTGAAAGCTTCTTATAAAGCAAAACTCGATTCGGGTCATTGCATTTTAGTCTCTGTGGGTAATGAAGAGGAGCGTGGGTGAAATCACACCTTCGCCGTGTGTTTGCGCACATGTGCGCTATCCGTCCAATTGACCGCTCCAACGCAGGGGAGGTGTGGATGGGACGTGACACTCAGGATGCAAGATGACTCATTTTGATATGTTTCGTGTTTACTGGAGAGGACAAATGACATTGTGGCCAATGCCAATGCCACGTGCTTTGAAGGCCTGTGAATACGGGGATTGGGGTCATGGGAACGTGGAATAAAGTGGGGTGAGCAAAGTTAGGGAATGCGGTGTGGAGCATTTTAATGTTAGTGCCTGAAATAAATGAGCCATCAAATCAGACCTCTCTCGATTTTTTCTGCTCAAGGAGAAGATATGTTTGAGATAAGGCTCTTTTTGCCACATGAATGTGCTGCCGTAAGATTCTGTCCAAGTTATCAACTCAGCCACTTAGATATGAAGTTTGTTGGTCAATATAGTGGATGCAGTGGTATTCGACGGGTTCAGCATTTTCTCCACCTCTTTATCTAGGCAGTAGTCAATGACCTGGTTGAATACAAAGTCGTAACATGGACCTTGCCAAATGAAAATAACGCGTTCTTCATCATGTCGAAATGAAAAGAGGCAATGAATACATTGGAGTGAGACATGTTGACCCAGCCATGAGTAATAAGGATGTCCTGGGTTAATGGTCTGAGTAATTAACGCAACATTATTAATAAATGAGGAGGTAATTTCCCTGAAAACGAAAAAAATTGGCTGACATCTTGGAAAGCATAACTACTGACGTTCCGTAGGTGTGTAACCTATTGATGAGGTTGATTAGTGGTGAAGATGGTCAGAGGGCAGTCTGCGAAATAATTGCGTCAAAGTGAGCATGCACATAGGAGTCAAGGCGGACGGCTTCAATTTAATGGCTGGCTTGTGCCCTTGGCGGCGTGCTACTTTCGTTCCTGATCCATAGAACGAACTCTCGACTTCAGAATATTAAATCAGTTTTGTGCAGCTTCGCTCACTTATTCCGGTCCTGCTGTCGCAAGGAAAATAAATGTTGCTAGGGCTGAGTATGCAGATGCCTTAGCGCTGGTCTCTCACATCTCATTAACCACATCTTTGTCTGCGCTCACCACTGACAATTCTCTCCCTATGCGCGCCTTTGTGCAGCTGCGAATGATGCAATGGTGTAGGAGGTGGCAGTAGGGCATTGTGGCTGAGCATCATTCTTGAGACCTCAGTTTAGCACAATTCATCCATCCTCTGAACCAGATCCTGTTTCGCATCTTCTTTTAGGGTGTAGTTTTGTTGCATTTTCAGCTAACCGAACTCAATGGAAGTTTGCACCGACTTGATGGGCTTCGCAGGTCTTAGTTTTGCTAAATTTATGTTGGTCTAGACGTTCAGTTAACCCACAAAGCTAAGCAGCCGATTAACATGGAATCTGGCAATTCGTTTGATAAATGGCAATAAAACCTTTGGTCTAACGGAACATACCTTCCTTAAAAGCCAGAGAAAGTAGTAAAAGACTGTCCTGCATTTATGGCCAAACAATGGTTATTCCAATCCTCGCCTTCTAGGTTGCACTTTTATGCATGTCGCGAATAACGTAGCTTATCTTACTTTTGCTCCTATCAGTGATAGAATGTTTCATGTAGCCGTGTTAGCTGTTTAAGCATTCAATTGCCAATCACGTTACAGACCATTAAAGGCATTTGTGAGGCTTTAATACGGATCTTAGAAACGGCTTTACTCAACCTGCAAGTTACGTGTACGTGCACGAATGCGTGCATCGCGAAGGATAACTGCTTGCCTGCCTCTCTGTGAGGCGTTATTCCTGAGAACGCCCACTATTCTCCTCTCACATCATCTCGACCACTCACATCACTAAATATCGGTTGGCAGTGATGGATTTAACTTAAGTGTACCTGTTTTGCAGGTTAAACTTCGCCTAATGTCAAACATATGGAGGATTTCCCATTACCGGTCGCATAATGTGAATTAATGCATTTTACGCACTAACCGGGAACAGGGCACTCTGAAGCAGAAGAAGTTGATAAGATCGCAAAAGACGAGGACGAAGAGGAGGCAGATCAAAATAGTAGACAAAGAAATATTGCATTTAAACTTGTGGTGACAGGTATTCATGAATTCCTTAAGCGGGCTAAACTAGTCACCGCTGAATAGCATAACACTGTCCAGCAGGCACGAGCTGATTTTTCATCCTTGAAGTTCGCTGGAAATGGAAAATTGCATGTTTGAGCGCACTGCACTTTCAATAATCGCACAACTAACGTATATGGGATCACGATAGGGCGAAGAGAGTCAGCATAAACCATCTTCGGTGTGAGGTGGACAATTATGAGTCCAGATTTATCCAGCAAAATTAACACCACACCAATTTCCGCAACCCATCCAATATTGCTTAAAATCAAATACCTTCCTTGCGATTTCAAAGAATTTGCGTTATCGCTTCATATACGTGTCACTAACTTGACGAGGGAGGAAGGTTTTCATTTAAGCACATTCAAATCTCAGAGCTAATCTCGGTTAAAAGCACGTCATTGTTATGCGTGGAAAATCTTAATTATCCTAAAAGGCGGTGTAAATCAAAGGTCGTGCTTGTAGACTCTAAATGACAAGGTAGGAAATAATGGCTGTTGCAGCACTTTTACCGGTGTAGGTAATGAGGCCTCTGGTTGAAGGTCATCAAAGAACTTATAATTTGCTAATGCATTCTGTATGCTCAACAAGAGAAAAATCAAAATGAAGAATTATGTAGGCAAAAGCACAGATATCTGGTCATCTGTTGAGCAGTTGCAAGCAGCAATTGGGATTAATAGCATTGTTTAAGCGTTCAAAGTAAGAGAGAAGTGGAAGAGATCTTGCACACCGCTAACCAACTCCTTCACCTGCATGGCATGCGGAGGCTTCTTCACAGGTGTCGGTGTAGGCACAATCTTGGTCATGTTTGCTGTTTGTCACCATTGCTGTGACCATTGGCACGGCCGTACACATGGTAATCGCCGTTGCGGCCTCTGCTCAGACAACCATGCCCTCTTCTTCGGCCCACATTGTGAACCTTTCATAACCGCACCCTACGCTGCCCACTGCCACGGATACGAAAATGGCCAACCTCCCCACTCCATTTCTTTAACTGGCTCTGCTTTCTTCAGCTGACTTGTGTGGTGGGGTGTGTCCGATTATGCACTAGTCGCTTTATCTCTAATCTTTCTGCGTGACGCTGGTGCCCATTGTACTGTTAGTTCTACGCTCACACTTGTCTGCAAATTGCATGTGACTGACTTAGCTTAGTATTATCCAATTAGGCGTCAAAGTTAGTGAGAATTCATGCAAAACCTTTGTGAACTGGCTTTGCCAGTGTGCAGATGGTTGGCCACAGGCTAGCATCGAACTGAACCGAACCACTATACCCGGTTCATTTATGTTCCGGTGATAATCATATTCATTTGAAATAATCCACTAGTAATAACTCCTTTTTTAGGCTGTTGTTGATTTGTCCTACCACCAACCACAGCCTTTAGTAAGTCCCCTCCAAAATGCTCGCTTCATATACTTGCTTCCCGGGACTAGGATTAGGCTCACGGACCTACACACATTGACGCCTTCACTCCTCGTAATGCAGAATTCGTGCTCGACAGAACCACGTTCGACACGAAAAGACGGTTAGTTGGGATTGGGGACAGTTTAACAGACTTGGGCTTAAAATTGTGCAAGTGATATTGTTTGGAGTGCCCATTTTAAGAATGATGACGCGGAATAGAATAGCACCAAGCGCTTCTACTAGCTGCACAGCTTTCCGTGAGTAAACTTGATTAGTGATGTTCCTCAAATCCGGGACAGAATATAAAAGAAAATTGGAAGTAAATCTGGCGTGAGAACGAATAAAGACAGAAGTCTGAAGCAGGAGAAGTAAGGACTCCAAAACGAGCGCTCTGATTGTATGCGCGAATGAGTGAGATGAGGTTGTAAGGTGTGAAGATGCACCAGACGAATGACCTCTAGTTGGGGTATGGGACGGTCTCAGTTTGGCCTTTCTTCAACTACCATGCTAAAACTAGCACTCGCCTCGGTCCTACAAGTAGTGGCGAATATTAGTGCGCTCTAGGTCATCTGTCTGTCTGGTCGTGGTAGTGACAAATTGGAAGGAAGCGACCAAGTTTGTGAATTGTGTGTCCTTCAGAAAACATGGTAATCAAGTCAAGAAATAACATATTTTGTACAGCTCATGAAATTCTAACCATGTCTAGCCAAAAAAATGTACGCAAATCAAAGAAGCAAGTTTAGTAGGTAAAGGCACTAGCAATCTGCTGTTATTGTTCAAGATCATTGCCACTCAATACGAGTGGGTGTGACCGCACTTCATCTAGGCTTATTTTCAAACAAACCAGAGTTGCTCTTGCCGTCCCAGCTCTTCACACGCTTCTGCTTGCTCTCGAGATTGAGGTTTTAAGTGGTTACCCAGCGTGGCGTCGGCTTCATAGCGAGCCACAAAAGCCTAATTAAGTACAAAAGTAAATAAGGAAGCAACGGAAACGCTCCCATGCTTTTCTCATCTCGCGCAGGAGGGTTAAACATCTTTACTTAACTGATAGCAATCAACTGCACCTGAAAAGCTTGCAGTGGATTTGTACAGCAGAACGCACCCTCTGTGGGTCATATCAGAGCATAGTCTGTTGCATATTTGCATGCCAATTTAGCAGTTATATGAAAATTCGTCTGTGTAGAAACGTAAATCTTGGTTACTTACTGCAATAACGAAGCACGATTGCTATTTTTTGCAAAGGCCACCAAGCCTTGTGCACTTTGTTTAAAATAATTAACGAAATTGCAATTAATAACATTCTCCTTATTTTTTGGTGGTTATCGCTGGCGCATGTTAGAAAATACTAATTTTATCCTTACATGTTTGGCGTTCCACGTCTACTAGAAATTCATAGAAAATTATGGTAGGACGATAGATTATGGGAGGATGATGTTCAGAAGGATTGTAACCAGAGGTCAAGACGCAGAGCAGGATCCAACTTTGCGGAGACCAAGGAGCTTGTGCAACTACCCACAGAACATGAGATTATTGCAGTCATTAACTAGTTTCCAGTTCTAGAGATGAATTTAGCTGCTGCCTACTGGTCCATAATTATCTTGAAAAAGGAACCTCCGTTGAAAAGAATATGTTGTCTTAGGGCACCTGCAGGGTATGGCGTCAGGCAGCCAGAGGTGATGAGTGGGTCATTGTTAGTATAACTTGGTCCGTTTTCTTCTTCGAAAAGGAGACATTCTTCAACATAAAGTTTCTCCAAATTTAACTAACTCCGATTTTTATGAACGAATGTTAAGTAAATCCCAATTCCAATGACAGTAACTAAGGCATGAATTCGAAACAAATGTCCTCAAGTAAGCAGAGCAAGTGTATTGAGTAAAGGCGCTCGCAAATCCAAGGAAGGATAGGGTGATAAAAGCTCGATGGGGCAGAGCTAAATGAAGCAAAGAAGGTTGTCTCAGACAAGCGTAAGCAGGCCCATCATTTGACAATCAACTTGGCCGCCGTGAGAATGCTTAGAGGCGAATGCAACTTTGATCTACGGTCAACTCCCTAAACTCACATCTCAAGTTTTACCACCAGTCATTTTGCCTCATTATGCGTGTTGAGTATTGTCATAAACCCCTTAATATTGATGGAAATTGCCAATAAGTAAAAGACTAACAGAGTGAAAACCGAAGAGGTAGAGAAGAAACATGTGCGCATTGGCCGATGCCACGTCCAAACTACAGCCCCCAAATGTGCAAATGCTGATTTCGATATTGATGTGGCAACTACTCCTAAAACACAATGCTTCCGCTTCCGTGTCTCAAAATGTACAGTTGAGTGTTCAAGATGCGTTCAAATTTCCGCCTCACGGAGTTACTTAGGATGCTCCAATTCGGTGACCACTTGATTATGCAATCTACACGAGCGAATTAGTAGTAAGTTCGAAGCAAAAAAGCATTGACATGCTTTGGTAATTTCATTCTTTCATCCACATCAGTGGCTAGTTAGCAAAGCAAAACACCTGGCAAGCTCAGTGAGGCATTTTGGTCGTTTAAATAACGTATTACATGGGGCCTTTTAGCCCTTCCGATGGTAGCTAGCAGTTGCATTTAAGCGATTCGAAACATGCAGCTCATTGCAAGATTGAGCGCAGATCTATCAAATCACAGGACATGCTACTTCTGTTAGGTCCCTGTGGACAGTGCAGCAATAGTTAATTAGCCTCGTTGACCGTGATCCCTAAAATTCCAGTCTAAGAATGATCACAACATTCCTCTCTCCAAACTGTCCTCCTTGGATTGGTTTTGTAGGACAATGCTGTACGGGACGTTGGATTTGCTGGCAAAAGTTTGCCAAAATATCATTCCGCTTACCGAGTACATTATAAACACATCCAGAGCAATTTGTACAGACATGGAGCATTCTTGCTCGCATCCAAATGCTTTTACACTGTTTATCCTCCACTGAGTACATGGAAATGAAAATGTCATAAAACTGTTTCCACTAGCTTCTTTAATGAGCAGGTTTAACCTACTAAATGCTGCCCACTTTGCTCAGGAATAAAAAAACGTAAAAGCTCATTTTATGGATACCAGGAAAACAAAGTAGCTATTCTGTACAGCGTGTCCATTTACAAAGACCTTTGCTGGTTCTCTTGTTACAGCACTGAACACGATCCGCACTTTTACAGGCCAACACTTGACCTCCTACGGGTTACTCTGCCTCAAATATGCTACTGCAAAACTCAAGTTTTATCCACGCGCTTCCTACTTCCCTGCCTCAGTTTTAGTTATGAAGCATAAAATTGTCCAACATTCGCGTCTTTGTCTAGTCTCCTCAAATAGCCTGTCCTATTAAAGCCCATAAGCTCGCGACTGCAACAATCAAAAGGCCATCCCATAAAAACGATGGATTGGCATGTAAATAGCTGGCATCTTCTTTGGACAGCACAATCACTAATTAGGCAAGTCAAGGAAGACACCACTTGATTGACGTTGCAAATGACAATCGTCCTCATTCTCTTCCATTTTCTTCGCACGCTCCCCTTGCATTTTGATTAAATGGAGAAGAAGAACTGTTTCCAATGTTAATGAGGGTGCGAGACAACCGACCATGATAGTGCTGCAGTTCTGGTGTGCGTATAAGTCGGCTGATTGGAAAACCATGCTCTGATATGATCCACAGAGGGTGCGTTCTGCTGTACAAATCCACTGCAAGCTTTTCAGGTGCAGTTGATTGCTATCAGTTAAGTAAAGATGTTTAACCCTCCTGCGCGAGATGAGAAAAGCATGGGAGCGTTTCCGTTGCTTCCTTATTTACTTTTGTACTTAATTAGGCTTTTGTGGCTCGCTATGAAGCCGACGCCACGCTGGGTAACCACTTAAAACCTCAATCTCGAGAGCAAGCAGAAGCGTGTGAAGAGCTGGGACGGCAAGAGCAACTCTGGTTTGTTTGAAAATAAGCCTAGATGAAGTGCGGTCACACCCACTCGTATTGAGTGGCAATGAGTACTTATTGACATGTGTATTAACAGTTTTGTTAACATCTCAAAATACAGTTGGACTTCTTAGCCAAAAGCTGCAAGTTTTTGAAAGGTAACAATAGTACTCTTGTTACTTATAAGCATTGTCTCAAATTGATCAGCGGCCTGATTCAAAAATAATGGAGGCAAAACAAGAGGCTGTCGAAGTTGAATAACAAGCACTTCCCTCTGTATAACAAAAGGCTGTCCACATTTCCCTTAATAGTGCATCGTTTGCAATGCGTGGATTTACTGTGCGCACTTGCAGCAGCAACTCGGCCGACATTTCTTTTGCAGGTATAACTTTTGAAACCTATGCAATCAGACCTACAACTCTCTCAATCTTAGCGAGTTGTGATATCCTGTCTGAATTTAGGTCCCAATGCCTTTACTAAACTTAACACTTTGAATTTTATCAATCACAAATTTCAAATCAGCTAGTAGTAGTAGGTTCAACAGACCTGAAACTTCTCACCAATCCCGAGTCGCCAACATCGACAAGACTCACGGTACCAGAAATTTCATCTGCTCCACTCTTGCAGCTACGTCTTCCATGCCCGTCTAACTTGACTTTAAATCAAAATAGGTCGCATTGACTCATGCTGACTACTTGCGTTGACATCATTAACTGATGGTAATCGACACACATTTAACCTGGCTACGCCGTCGGTATCGTTGCTAGCAGGCTGCGCAAGCCCATCGGTTACAGCGGTTCCCACAGAGACGAGCATAAATGCTGGGCCATGCGCACTGAGTTGCAATGTGCTTTTTAAAATAATCCATGACAAATGATATCAGGGAAGTAGTTTCTACACCTTTCGAGAAATCAGATTAGAATATCACGATTAAAACAATCTTTCGCAGTTTTATGCATCCCATATACTAGGTTGATAACCGCGCTAGAGAAAAACATTTCTCCCACAACCTTATAAAATAGAGATGGGACCTAGATCTTTCGAATTCATCGACCTCTTAATATCCGCTACCTCAATTACACAAACCAAGTATTGGTAAATGGCAGAATATTTATTGGCAGAATGTAGTGGATTTCACGTTAATTTGGATTATGATACAAAGGGACTAGGGTCATCTAAAACAGTAAAAAGATTGTGTTATAAGACGCAAAGAAATTGAAAAATTAATGTCATTTAACGTATGCCTAATTATAGGCGTTTACGCAAAATAATACATTTGGAAGTAAGGGAGAAAATGCTTCGATGCAAGAGACTAGGCAAAACGCTGCATTGAACAAAGCATACGCCATGTTTGAAGTCTACGCAGGACAAAACTCTCAATGGAAGAAACTGCTCTGCATTTAACAGGGTGAACTTAGCTAGCAAAGCAGAGTCACCCAAAAATTGCTCAAATTGATAGTCATGCAACACAACGGGAACATAGGAAATGTTGGAGTCAACATCAGCGGAGGCTTACAAACCACCACATCAGGCGACGCCCATTCAACATCTAAACCATTACGCTAGTATGGTAATGGCCATTACAATTATTCCCAAAACCGAAAGTTATGGATCCAAGTGCTAATAATGCAATGGCTTACTCACTATTAAGCGCATCAACCACTTTAAAACCTGCTAGAAGTTGATAAATGGGGTGTTACATTAATAGGCAATGCGCTGGACAGCATCGAGTGATGAATCGGGTCACGTCTGATTAGCTTCTAAGGAAGAAGTAAAAGGAGTTCAAATGTACACGGGCAGAAGTTATGACAGAAGTTAACACCTGTAGCTTGTGAAAGGCCTACCTTCAGAGCGCTTCAACTGGACCTTGAGTCGTTTCCTCCCCACAGCATATCCATTCAGTGCTCGTATCGCATTCTGCGCACTCACGTTGTTATCGTAGCTGACAAAACCTATAAATGGATACAGCGCAAATGAATGAGGACATGGAAGTTGGAAGGGCACTTAACCAACTTTCTGCACGCACCAAAGCCTCTGCTTTGGTTGGTATCTCGGTCCACATAAATTTTCACACTTAGCACTCGCCCAAACGGTGAAAAGAGATTGTACAAATCCACTTCACCCCACTCCTGAGGGAGATGGTAGATAAATAGGTTAGAGCCTTCTGGACCCCTTGTCACTGGCATCCGTGTAAAGGGCTGTTGTTGGAGAGGAGTGGGTACCACTTGGGCGAGGTCGTGAGCCCCCAATGCTATTGAAGGCGAAACAGAAGCAGTTCCAAACTGAGGGTCGATGTACATTGACGGTGGAGCAGCTAAAAGTAATGCATGATGACAAATTGTCAGAAAGGCAAATCTTCACAGCAAGGGGTAGTAAACGACACCTTACCTGCGCCGCTATAGAGAGTGCCTGGTATCGTAAGTTGCATACCCCAGTTTGGATAAAATTGGTACTCTTGCTGCTGCAGTTGCAGCATGGGCTGGTGTAATTTGTAATCCTCTGCCATACACGCCATTAAATGCGTCACTAAGGCATCATTACTCATGGCACCGTTTATAGCAGCAGCAGCAAGATTCTGCCACACTGGCGCATAATATACTGCGCCTGGCAGACTCTGTGCAATCGCTGTGGGGCCCTACAGTGGTAGAACAGATAGGTTAATATTCATTTCAGCCTTTGCTGACACATGTAACCTTCGGAGGCGTTTGAGGCCTAAGCAACCCATTAGGGCTCCGCGTGTATGGCAGAAACAAAATTCCCTTATTAATCCTTAAATAAAGTAATGGATGCCGTCAACGCATTCGCTGACGGGTTGTTGCGAAGGCAGATAACCGCTGTGGTCATCACTGGTAGGAGCAGCAGCGGTCACGAAGGAATACACTTTAAAATTTGTAGGCATTACAGGGTCTGTCGTCTGTCAGCAGAGTGCAGTAGACTGTGCAACTCTATGACCTCTGAGCGAGACCACAACTGGGCTCGAACCTGGGCCTGATGGTGGCATATAACCGCTGAGTGGAGGCACTAATCCAGATGCAAATTTTCGAGTCTCTATTCAAAGCAATCGTCGTTGTTAACTATGGCAAGTCATGGATAGCGTCACGAATGCATTGCAGCACAATCCCAAATACTTACGGCAGCTAAGAAGATTCCATGCGCAGGAGTCAGCAGATTAGGTCCTCCTAGGCCAAAAACGTTCCCTGTGGCACGATCTTTGTTTCAGACAAAAGTATTTATAAAATAAACCAGAACTGAAGCCTGTAAAAATAAATTTATTATGAAGTGTATTCCTTAACTTTAGCGTCGATTGAACTCGCGCAGCATGTCAACCCTTTCATCAGTAAGTAGGCTTTTCTGTTATGCACTGACGAAGTCGCTTATAACTTGACCACACCAAAATTAGAAACAACCTCGTAAATAGACTTAAGTGAGCAAGCCTAAGAGTACGCACCTAAATGGCTAAAATATTTATGTTACCTGAATGTGCCACTCTGCTGGATGTGTACCACTGAAAACTGGGGTGTATAAACAGGAATGGGACTCAATCTACTCTTGCTGGCTCTCTTAAGAATACTACTAAAACATCAACAAGCGAAGAAGATAATTGATTGAATCAGGCACAGAGAAACAGTAGAATGTGATACTTTTTCCTCCCTAACTATATAGACGAAGTAGTGCCATCTACGTTCTTAATAGTTGCAAGACTGCCAAGTCTGCCATCATGCAAGCAATTCGTGTTCACGCACTTGGTAATCACGATCCTTTTGTTAAACCGCAAAGTGCTATGAAAATAAATAACTTATTTTTGACATGTAGAAACAAGGTGACTTAATCGAAAACTGAGTAAGTCACCTGAAATCAATCAACTCTAGAGCACTTTATTTGACAAAGGCACTATAAATGAGAAGCACTCACTGATTCCTCTGTCCTCCTGAGTTTGCGAGTCCGAATTGACCGACTCTGCTTTACGATCCATAAGTGAAAGATGTGGTATAATAAATAATTCCGGGTGACGTGTCACCTCAGTGCGAAATCCGATCTGGAGGTAATGCTACCGGATATATATTTCAACCTCTGCACTTCGTTGATGTCTGTCCACGTTCTAATCGCCTATTCTCCAACAAGTGAATCACAGCACCCCCTCTGGAAGACTATTGGTTGGGCATAATCGATGCGAGTGTGGGGCATCTGATTGGACAAGCCGATGAGTCTATGCAACTTTTGGGTCCGCACTTCGTACTTTACTCAATGGATGAGAAAGTCAACTTCCTACATAAATACAGCCTAGTCAGAGTTGAAATAATTGTTTTAATCATGTCCATCATAAAACAAACGAGACTAATAATGCTGTTTCCATTTCCCCCTGTCTTGACTCAATGAATGGAAATAGAATAGCCTTTTATGATGCTTTAGCATCTGAACGCAGTTAGCGATCGCTAAACTCTAATCAGCTACTAAACTTAATAATACATTTTAGCGAAATCAGTGGGGTGATGTTTGATGTGATGCTTATTCCATACTTTAGGTTTAGGCAAAGTCACATTCCTGTGAAGATGATCCGAAAATAAGTAGGATAGAGGAAATTGGTTTAGACCTTTTGTGGAAGCTTCAATTTCGACCTCAGTGGTAAGATTCAAGTGCTCATTATTCCTCTGACTTACGTTAGGTCTAAAAAGTTCTCTTTGATGGGGGAAGCAAGTTAAAGTGAAACATAAGAACGGAGGTGTAAGAGGAATTAGACGTAGTGGTAGACGGTCGGTGTTATTGGTAAACGCTGTATTTTTGCGAGGAAACTCTGAAGCAAGTTACATGAATGCATCCTTCGGGCCTGAGTAAACCTCTAATTCTCTGCACCCAGTTTGTTTGGAAGCATATCCGCATTTCTCTTGGAAAAAAGGCGGACGTATATGCATATATATATATATATATATATATATATATATGCATTCCACCACTTGACCTAGTCCAGGAAGACGTTAACCAGGAACATACTTGAAAATTCGGCATCTCCATTTCCAGCTTGGGGTATCAAACATAGCTTTGTATTTGACACAAAGGTGCCATCTTCCGACCGAGAACAAAACGTGGTTGGACGGAACTGTGGGCTGGCAATTTTATGCAAGTTGCTTTAAAAATTTTGGTTATTCATTTAGCCGCATAAGTCTATGCGTATTGCTGGGATAACCAATTGTCATTAGAGATCACATTTAGCTTTAGTCGCCTCAAATCAAGCGCATTTTAAGCACCACTTTTACGAAAATAAAAGTCTATGCCCTTAATTGGAGGAAATCTGAGGCGCAGGTATGCTAGCTACCGAAACAAGCCCTAAATCCTCTACTCCATCTTATGCAGCGCAGTTGAGAGAAACAATAGGCCTCTGACTGGCAATGGAAGTGAATTATTGCAATACTATTTGCCATTTTTAAACATGGGCAAAGTCTAGGCTCGTAAAGCACTACAAGAAATGACATAATCAGGGAGTGGGGAAATTTAATTTACTAATCATTGAACTAGCCACTATGTTGAGTGAAGACAGACACGTACCTCTCAGCGATCAACCTGTATGGTTACAATGCTTTGGAATGTTTTGCCTCAAAGTCTCCGCCAAGGTGTGCTTCGTTCTCTAACAAAGCTATGAGTGCTCGTTTAGCATTAATTTCCTGTTATGGACATGACGAGTCGAGCAGAGCTTGATGTTACTTGGCTCGAGGAGAATAGAATCGTAGTAATTTGGTTGATAATTTTAAGCAATTTAGCTCCACCGCGAAGACACATTATAAAAATCCTGTCAGTAAAACTTGGTGGAGACAGTTGCTGACTGATCCAACATGCATGTTTTGACGAGACTTCGATTTTACCCACCTATCTAAGCTGTCGCTTGTAATCTTAAGTTTCGTCGGTAACCGCACGATCATTGATCCCCTTCGCACGTTCAAATACGCAGACATTCTATTCACGACGCGATTTTTACCATAACTAGATCAATGCGTGTATTGCTTCCTCCTCCACCTTAGTTTCGTAGCCTCTTCTCCCACATCCGAATGGGACCCATGTAGATGGTCAAATAGTGCTGAATTGATTCACTACCATGCAACAAACTTAAATGGTGCATTAATGGAATGATACTGATGGAAGGCGATTGTCGCTATCGTTTGCGATTGGACTTTAAGTGAACTCGCTATGAAAAGCTCTCCTGTGCTAAGTAGCACACTATTTGACATGTTGAGCTAAACTGTGATTCCATCCAAACGGACAGGAATCATCACTCACAGCTGAGATAAACGTCCTTATGTTCTGAGGGAGAATCAATGTGTCGTCTTCTCGGTCCTGCCGTAGCACGATAGTGACTTTTAAACTTTTCTTGAAGACGTAGTCGCTGTGAGAGAGCTACAATTGTTGTACACTTGCCTTTATGATTTTGATCTCCCTCTTGATATTGCGAATGTCTCTCCACGTCCTTCAAGGAAAACGCAATTGTTACTTTAGCTTGGTCTTGCTAATAAATGTAATTGTTCAAATTTTAAGATCCTTCGAACATCAGAAGGTCTTCTCTGAAGAGATGCGAAGGTGCCTAAAATGAGAAATTTCTAGCCTAATTGCAAGCCCATATTTAGTGGTGCTTTGGATAAAAGCTCCACGCAAGCATCGGAAGACAGTTACAGGCTGTCGTGACCACATTCATGCAGTTCCTCATTGTAGTGATTAGTTTTAGAAAATTCATTCAGTAGCAATACGAGTAGGTACTACTCTTCAATATCTACCAAGCATTTCTTATTTTTGCTCCCCAGAGTATGTAAGGAGGAACTTGGCAAAGATAAACAAGGAAAGTTTTGCATCGTTTAGTACTCAGAAAAACTAGAGCAAGATTAATTGCTCTTCAAGTAACACCTATTCATCACCATTGCATCCTGGTTATGTGTCCATGCATGTAGCCCTCCAAGCGAGCCTCTCCTTTACCGTCTTAGAGGGAAAACTGGGTCGGTAAGGCGTGCATTCATGTTGAGTTAAATCCGTAAATTGGTCGTGCAAACTGGAGTAATGGGCATCAGTACCATGGCTGCTCTTATCTCAAAGAGCCGTCACAAGGGTTCGCACAGCAGTCAGGCTCAAACATCGTTAACAATGTAAAATAGCGTCCAGTTCAGAGGACGTGGCAACATCCCTGAACAGGATATCAGTGTGACAAGTAGCAGTAAAATGTGGAATGCTATTAGTCAAACAGACCTTTTCAAAGGCAAATAATCTTGCATTTAAAACTAAACTCCTCCGGTCGCTCCGTTAAATAAGTCTAGATACGTCCTCTTATTTGTTAGAAAGAAAGCAATCCTGAAGTCAGAGCTGGTGGCAATTCGCTTGAAGTTCTCAAAATTAACTGTCTATAGACGAGAGACTTTGGTCATAGATCCATCTGGATGTTCTGTAACAAACATTTGGTGTCAACGGAGGAAGGCTATAACTCAGTTATGTCCAACTGCTGTGCTTTAATCCAGCAAGGTGGTATTTCATCATGTTGGGTGACAATCGTAAATGTAGCGGTCAATAAGGTCAGGGGGAGTTTTAGAGCTGAGTCAGCGTAGTGAATTTTCGTGATCTCGCCTCATGTCACGCACAGCTGGGCCCGAATATTTCGTCTCAGATTTGGTAAGTCTGGAACAAACCAACACCCTGACTTTGTAAGTACATAATTTATAGTAGGTTGTTTATTTATTGTTATATTTATCAACTCTTTTGTTAGCTTATCTGCTTGTATTCGTCAGATTAAAAAAAAAGATTAGCTTCCTCTTAATAAGCTATAAAATCGCAGTCTAAGTTAGGAATGAACTAAGATGAACGTCAGCTATTGCTAACTGGTAGAATGATTAGTTAACTGAATTACTTCAAACTGCAGTCCTATTGCTTTTATCAGACCTAAATTAAAACTGGGTCTATCTTAAATGGCCTAAGTGAAAATGGGAAAATGCTTTAGGCGCTGAATTTACCCAAAGACTGTTGGTTGAATCTGTAGGGGTAGCATGCCGTTGCTGCCTGCATTGGGTGGTAACATTCAAAGCCATAACTTGGTATACAATTAGAATTTACAGCAAACAATGCTGACACTACTGTGCTATCTGCAACCGAACCCAGACAAGATGAGGGCAGAATTTGTGCTTTAGTTATGCGTCAATGCGTCGGTTAAAGTACATAGTATATCCACTCCAGTCATTGCTTCTAAAATATGCAAAGTTTATCCGCTGCTTTTGGTGAATGCAGGGATCTTAAAATGATATTTAGATGATGAGATGCAACACACCGTGATGCAAAGTCGACCTGGAAAATAATATGGAGAAGGGAGTGGATTCAAGTAGTGGTATCCTTTATTAGGAAGGAAAAAATACAACGCCTGTACTAGGGCAGGTTCGAATGCTAACCGGTGTTCGAAGGGTCACGCAGTCGTGCGACATTCAAAGCCGAATACGTTTTTCACTTTAACTTACCTCTATAAAATTTGGAACTAGCAGCACACTGCGAGAAACAGTGACCTCACTGGAGTCAGAATAGTCGGGCTTCAACAAGAAACTACAAAGCAAGTCATAAATATTTCATGTAATGACTGTTTTTGAATTAAATGTAATGATACCCGACTTGCTGCTCATTTACTTGAAAATGGTACAACACACTCAGAGAGTGGTTGGTTTATGGGAAATATCTGGAAGCTGCTGAATCTTTGCACTGTGATGAATTTCGCCAAAGAATAAATCAACCTACCAGAAACAACACTATTGTCGAAATAGAAGCTGCATTAAGAAATTGTCTGCAGTCTAGGATGCGGCGAGTTGCAACATATTTGTGTCGGTTTAACTAACATCAAATAGCAAGGGCACAAATTTTTGGATTAAGCGTTTGTAGAGGCTTGTAATCTGTGAAAGTCAACTTTTGCCTTGATGAACAGGACGTTGAGAGCTCTGAGAATATTTGTCGTTAATGTTCTCAAACAATGCAGGCGACTTCATAATGAGTGACATGTTAAACTGGCAGCTTTGCGCAGTGAAAATGAAAGTTCTAACGTTACTATAATTTCTGCAGTCGTTTGTGTCACTCTCACTACCGTTTGGCAGTTGTGCTCTTTAGATGTGCAGGCCCCAAACATTTCCAAATCCCTTCAAACAGGTCCACTGGTACCACCCTGCAAGGGCATTTGACAATTGGTGTTGGTTGAAGCACGTGTCAGGCCTAGACACAACACTCTGAATTCATTTTTTGCAATCAATGCAATTGCGCGACATTTCCAAATGGCCTTTATCAGTTGTAAGCTCAACAAACGATCTACCTTATTTCACAAAATGAGCTACTATCAAGTTTTGCAATTAGTGAGGCTTGCTTACAGCGGGGCACATACTGGGAAGAAGGTACTCCAATCCCTATGTGTTCCTATTGGTTGCCTTGAGTATTTACAGCTTAGATGCTACTAAAGGTTGGACACCACTGGTCAGATCTTAAACAAGTCCCACGCTAACGTCTTTGGGACATTTAAATGCTGGCTGCTTTAGTGTTTGTGATGAAGTGCATCTTGAAAGCTAAGCACATAGGATTAGGCTGATAGCAGTGCCTTACATGTGCCCTGCAAATCAACGTACCGATTTTGTAAACACGCAAGGGAATTACTAAAAATGCACCTCTTTGCAATTCTCCCTGTGCAGGATGCTTTGTTGCTTATGAGAATATTCTTGGCGCTGGAAGAAGTTGTAATCTGTCAAAGCCTTGAGTAAATGGCCAGGGGCAGTAGGCAAGTAGCTTTGAAGGGCTTTGCATAACTGACCCGAAAAATATAATCACAAAGACATCTTCGTCCCTCCTCAACCAAAGTAAACTGGCATAATTTCTACGCCTACAGAAGCATTCGTCTCTTGGAGAAGGAAAGAGAAGGAAAAGCATTTCCACCACACATTCGAGACTGCAAATTCCTTATCCTTGGCATGTGGACACTTCAAGTGTGGCTACGTACTCAGTGCGCAAACAATTTAAATTGGATCGTTTATTATTTTTTAGGGTTTTGTCTCGTCATCAAGGCTATGCATTCCAGATACATTAATATGGACTGGTACATAAGGCCAGAAACCGCAAGCCAAATTTTGATCGTTTTGAATGTGTGACATTGACAGATAAACGACGAAAGATAGCAGGCAAATCTGATGAACTGCTTATAGGTGGATTGCTTAACTGGAGCACATTGCCACTGACAGTGAGCTTGCGAAGACTTGGATTCTAGCTAGACTCAGTTTATAAGACAGGCAGATTGAGTTCACGCCTGACTGTGTTCAACGGACTGTGTTTATGCCCACTGGTAGAAATCACATCGTCTCTATGAGGTGGCGTGGAAGCAACTTCATGATAAGTGTGATAAACATTAATTGACGACTAGGCATTCATCCGAAGAATGAGATCAGGGGACCGGTGGCAAACAATGTCACGCCAACCTATTCTGTCGTCTGTCAAACTTGAAACCAGTTAACAAAGTGGGACAATTGTTGCAAATCTGGTGTAGAACAAACGTCATATCTGTCTTGCTGAAATCAGCATGATAACCACAGTTAACTTTTACTTTGATGCGGCAATTGCAGACTGACTCTGTGCTCATTGGTGGTGGCGCATGATGGCTCTCGTCCTCACTCTTGTAAGTGCAAACACCTTCAAATTCGAGAGTCAGTGTGGTGCACTTAAGGGTGCTACAGCAAATGGCTTCGCAATCGGCTCGAGCATTAGTGGTGAGACTATGGTAATTTGGCATCCATCTTATTCTCTTTTACACTACTTGCTGCTACTGTCACTGCACTAGCCACCGCTTATTTTACACATGGATTAGATCAGTCTGACACCCCCGGTCTTTGTTCGATTGGGCAACCCAATCCTGTTAGCATCATTACGTCCTATGTGCATTATGCATCAAATATCTTGGTTCAAGTAGCACGTTTGGGTCGGCCTTCTATCCCTCTTATTATTAAGGGAGGTTATTAGTGCAGTTAAACACCTCAATTGTAACAAACATTAAAGCGAATGGATAGGTGAGTCGATTTTTACGTTGCGCATGGAGCTAGTGGCAGTGAAATAGGCAACAGTATCGATGTCGATTTTGCAGTAAGTTTTGATTCACAAAGAAGGCCTTGAGTTCCCATGTTAGTTTATTGCAATGATTGCTGTTGGACAAGAGAGATGCAGACAGATGTGGTGACTGGATTTGACAGACGAAGCAAATCAACAAGCTAGTACCGTGGTAAAGACGATCTGGTTCCTCCCATGAGGGGTGATTTGATTGCACACCGATACCTCTGTCGTGTAATCAATCTATGATAGCATATTTTGACACTGTTGAGTTCAGGTCTTATCTGCTTACATTTTCCCACTTTTACCACTTAGCTCCTTCAATTCATCCGCTGATTTTTTTATCACACTTTATTCATTTGATCGCTAGGTTAATTTTATTTGGCATGCTTTCTCAACGACTTTGACACGAAGCGTAATTGCCACATTTCCTTGTATCCCATGCCAGTGAAACAATCGACTGCGGATGTTGTGTGCAATGTGGTGCTGGAGCTGGCCCCAAATAAAGTCACTGGAGCGCTCACACGTGTGCCGTAATCTCTCCAACGATGCGTCCATCATCTACGATCCAACTAAGCCATTGAAGCGATGGAGGACGTGATCTTGGCCAAACGTGTCGCGGCGTTGCGATCGGCCTTGTCCAGATGGACCTTAAGCCCACAGGTGATTTTCTTAAAACCCTGTATGTTGTCTAGCGTCACTTTTCCGTGGCACTTTGTACCTTTGCTCCCAGGTCCCTTTGCCCTTTGTCTTGATCAAACAGGGGTCATTTGAGCACCTCGGTAGGTATAGACCTGAGTCACGAAAACTACGATGAGTGAACAACAGAGACGTCAGAAAATAAGCTCTGTCTATTTGTGCATTTTAGGCACCGTCTTACTTCCAGCCCTTGTAAGCACCCATTTAGCATTCCTTTTACCAATCTTATTTGATCAGCCTCATTTTTTGTTTATTGGCAGTACAAGCAGATGCACGTAGAAAAGATTGCAAGTGCTTAAATAGTTTATCAATGTGTGCGCATAGATACGAAGAAAGAACCTGCTAAATACAATTCCGAATGACTAGCAGTTAGAAAGGTAGGGTTATTTGTTAATATGATGGCAAATTATGGGCGAAATTCTTGTCATATTTGTTAGCAACGTTGTGGGTATACTTGTGCGAGTATATGGAAGCTACCCACCTACCGTCCACCAGACTGTGGGTGCATGCGCGTGTAGGTGCTGTAAGTGCTTAAGTGAATGTGGAGAAACACGAAATTGTTCAATATAATGGTTAATGTGTCGATGAATTGGCTTGGCTTGGCTTAGCTAAAAGCAGAGGCGACTGTCCCTATGGCTTTGGCTGGGTGAGATCAGGTCAGGTAGGATGCAGTTGTCGGTCGGATCAGCAGGATGAATGCGAGAACCAATGGCAGTAATAGTGAGAAGTGGCGAGCCAATGAGATGTGTAACTCGGTTGAAGCACTGGGCAACCAATAAGAATTGTGTCACAGTCCAATGCGAGGTGGTCATAGGAGTGGAAGCAGCATGCGATAGGTGGCAGAATCACACATCTACTGGATGTTGGGTTGTGCCTACAATGGAAGATGGGGAGGGAGTGATGGGTGAAAGGGGCGAAGGAGGCGAATCACGGACCAAAGTAAGTTCGTCGTGAGCAGATCTGTGGGTGTCCATTAACCGTGCGCACCGTCTGTTGCTTTGTGGCGTCTGCGGAGTGCATATATGCTGGAGTACCTGTCTCCTCTACTGGGCTACCATGCTCATTCAAATGCCCCACATCTAAGACGCTCAATCTTTCGGGTGAGACTGGTCAGTGTTAATGTTGACTGTTGACTTGGACGGGCAGTCTGCAACAGCCTCCCTTGGGACGATGTGAGTCATTTCTAGTTGAGCAGTTAGTCAGAATATACCACTTTTCTTCATAAAGCCCTCAACATTCCTTCCGCCAGAGAGGCTTACAATGACTGCCCACCCATTAAGTACAATGCTACAAAGGGGAGTGTGGAACAAAGTATTCTAGCGCAGCCTTTATCCTTATTCGCTTTAGCTTGGCATAGCTAAATCCAATGTGGTGCAAGGAAAAATGGAGCGAGGTGAAGAGGAGAGTGGTTCTACCTTCACCACCTAGACCACTCGAGTAATTCGTGTTGTCCTCTCGTCACTAATCCACCAAAGAGCTGTATTCTTTTACACTCACGAACAGAGGCGATAACCGTCATTGCGTGCTGTCATGCTCACATCCATATGATGGCACCAACAATGGGATTAGCGGTAGCATTACCAACCTCAGATGCACTCTCCTCTCCACACGCCGACAGCCATCCACCATCATTACACCTCTGTTTCTACTCCATATAACCACTGTGACAGCCGAAAGGCCAGCCGGAAACTCAACAGGTAGACAGAAGCACGGAAGACTCGACCGCATCAAAAGGTTTTACTAACGCCACCTGGAGAGAGAAAGAGAGAGAAACAGTAACAGCGACAGACTAAGTTTGTTGACGAATGTCAAACTCCAATCCAGCTACCCACTCACGCGTCTCTAACAAATGCAAAACCAAATCCTGCTGCTGTGATTCTAACTCTTTCCTAACCACCCGACATGGCCCTCCTACACCGCCTCAGTTTCCTTGCTGTAAGAACAGGGAGAAATTACTGCAATCTGCAATATGACTATAGAAGTGACCCTAACCAGGAACGTTGGATCGCTCACTCATGCGCCGCAACGTCTCTACCTATACGCCTATTGGGTGTACTGCAACCTCGTCACGGAAGCCGCAGAGGGCAAGACCCCAATCATACCTCCAACAATGACGACGTTGAGACTCGCGTGCCCCATGTATATGACAGCGTCGCGGATGACGTTCCCCGAAAAAAGAAGCTTTGGCAGACCAGCCCAGAAATGCTCCAATGAGCTGTTACTTTCGAGTTTTGTACAAGTTTATTATTCCATACTTATGAAAATGTGTTTGTGCTGTCTTTGCATTACTTCCTAATAGGGAGCTTATGCCTCTCACATGTGAGGTTGATGACGACCTTGAGAATATCAAAGTGTCACATATGCCTCCATTCGTCCCCATCTTTAATCCTGCACACACATTTATGCTCAGCCAACTACACGATCATTAGTCAGTGTCTTATGCTTTCCCTAGTTCGCTGTACTTCTCCTTCGTTTTGTCTTTCCCCTTTCCCTTCCTCCTTTCTCTCCTCACACCTTAATCCTATTTGAAATGCGAAATGCACTTGTCCGTGCACCAAGATTTGTCCATTCATAGACGATGCTAATCGCATCACCGTCATTGTAATTCAGCACAAAAGTTGTGTCCGTGGCTCATTATGTACAATTCTTAAATGCAATGTACTTACAAATTTGCACTGCACGTAGACCATCTCTGTTGGCACACTTGGCTGTCTAGATTACATCACTTAATCAACGCTAACTTTAAGGTTGGTTCAGACTTCAGAGAGCATGGAGACGATATAGTGATGCAGGAAAAGACAAACAGCCTTGGTTTGGCATGGGACTCACCTTAAGTTAAGTGAGTCTTTCTGTTTGCGGTGTGGGTTGTGGGTTGAGTGTGTGAGAGGTGCCGAGTAAGGCAGGAAAAGAATTAGACGTCACACACCCACGTGTAACAAAAAAGATGCATGAGAGGAAATTGGTCAGAGTCGTGGAGCTCGTGGTTGATTGTGCCTCCACAAACAGCGCCCCAGTGAACTCCAACAATGTCGAATGTTCGCAGCCACCACTGCATATACTGCGGACTTCGTAGTCCATCGCATGACTCAAGAGTTATTTGGGCAGCATGCGAGTTTGTTAACATGAAACCGTACATCAGACTGCACGAGTTAACAAAAGTGTACTGCTCTTAAACTCTTTGGAATAATGGCAGGAAAATTTCACAAAATGAGGCCCGTTGCAAACATAATCTCAAGCGATAAAATATGTGCCACTGGTAGGCTTCGGCTTTCAAACGACACCAGCGAGACTGAAAGTTTTCCCCACAGCACGAAAGTTAATGGTCTCAACATAATGGTGAGTGAGGGATTTACGACTCAGGGTTGTTGCTGACAAGACAAAATTATGAGCGTTCACTAAAGGAATTGTTGCATTATGCATTGTGACCACCAACTTACGCCGCCTTCTTCGGGCAAGTCCTTTTGATGGTGGATTTAAAAGACGAACTAACATCCTTTGCCTTGTAATGTCACTGCAATTGGTCTGCTGGTCAAATCCGGCAAGCATCCGATTTCTTGTGATGTATTTCTGATCCATTTCTTTTCGATGCTGCTATTAGTCTAATAGGAGTTGGACATTCCTCAATGATTTTGCTCCCATTGCTTTCCTTTAACCAATGAGAACTTTGCCTCGATTGTGCCTACAATCTGGCCAAATCCTTATTTTAAGCTTGGTGGTAGGCCGCCATGTGGGTCAGCAGTCACGTAAGTTCAAGTCATCACGTCGCCTATTGGCAGCACATTGTTTGAATACATGTTGTCCTTACAAGTCTTGCAGTTACCCCAACGAGGCTAAACACTATTCATTGCATAGTTATGGATTGGGCAAGATGACGTGGCAGGTGGCATCACAACATCGTGCTGACTTGTAACACCCCGCTCTGCATACACACCAACATTTCACGCATTGTAGGCCCAGAGTTTTGTACACGACTACATTAAGTCTTAAAGCGGCAGCATAACAGTCGGTAAAGCTTGATTGAAATTCGTACAACACAGAAGTTGCTCACCAGTGCATACTTATTGTGTGGTGTAAGATATTATCTTCATCTAGCAAGAGAAGAATGTTTTTGTGGGTGAGGACTTGGCCCAAGCACTGGTGGAGCATGAGTGTTGACCAAAGTAGTGATTCGTGTTTGCAAATTAGGGGCCGGGTAGAGTGTCAAACAGTCAGCTATTTTTAAATTTTTGTAGCAGGACATGCCAATAGAGGTCCCTGCGTCCACTGTAAGCACATCGGCTTTAAATTTGTCCATTTTTAATAGAACGAATTCCTTAGATCATGCTTACAGCAGTTGAAGGAGCCGAGAAGATGAAGAAGTGAATGGATGGACGAATAAAAGGAATAAAAGGGTAAAACCGAAAAGGTAGTACACTCGCATCGAATAACTTAATTCCCACACTTGCATAGATATCATAGCTTAGTATCTTGTCCATTCCATCCTCCATCTCTTGCCTTTGCCTCCAGCTTTCCACTGTTCCCCATCAGTCAAATACGCACTGGTTTGTGTTTCCCTTACGCACTTCATCAAGAATTTACATTTGCTAATACGGTGGAGTTTCTTAGATGGTCTGGTTCATACTTCAATCATTTTTATGCCTACATGTACATAGTGTCATTTACCCTATTTGGAAGCACCCTGCTTAGCCGAGCGTAAGTAGTTTTGTTGGATTTGGACTAGGCTTTCTGCTCATTCATTCACATTTCAGAGCTGCTTAAAATGTCTCTGCACTTCAAATGCCACGCTACTTGCCTCTCGGTATTGACTAGAAGGACTGAGGCTTAATGAGACCTTTCCATTTGTCTTGCAGATACTTTGGGACCAGTGAGGAAAGCATAACTTCCTCTGTGTCATTCTTTTCCCACTCCCACTTCATGCCTCCAAAACATTGCCCCTTACGTTATACATAATTGCGCCACATCACACCAAGTTTCTCTAATTTTCCTAATAGTTATCAAACGGACAGATGCGGTCTTTTCGCGTGAAGGAAAACAACCAATTTATTGTGGTGCCGAATTTCGTGTGAGTAGCATAGCAGTGAGTTTCTTACGTTCACCCACCCTTTTATCAGCGTCGTGACTGTCATTCAAATCATCCACCACTGATTTTGCTGACACTTGTTTGGCTTTCATTTTCCTTTGTTGGTTTCCCTGCACTCTAAAAAGACCTTGTAATCATCATTGTTGGCAAGGGGATTAGGCTTTACAATTGGGTAGTCAAGAGACATCAAGGTTGGTTTTGTACTCCGAAAATTTATGCAGTCAAAAGCGAAATAATTTAGCTTGAGCAAAACTTGCCCATGATAAAATATGGTTAGCAATGTAAGATAGTGTGAGTTGAGTGGATTGACATGAAATCAATGTATGTTAACGGTGATAAATTATAAGACTGCCGTTAGCACCAGCTAAAATTCGGCTCTAATTTGCGCTTACTTGATGAAATGGCAAATGAGATTCATTAGACGTTAAAAGGCGGTAGGTTAAGGAAATAATTTCATCGATGAATGCAAATAAGTAGTAACTTAGCAGATAGGAGCATAGGCATACATATAATGCGCAAGTAAGAGGCGTATAATCCTCTCCAACTGATGCTATAAATCAGAATTGATCTGCGCCCACCCTAGCTCGTTTCCCTCATAAATTTAACCAATTTAGCGGTCTAATCAAGGCGAAGACTCTCATAATTGGTAGAATGGGATGATAGGCCACACTGGCTGAACTCTGCTTATGTGCTGATCTCAAATCCCCTCAAGACAAGACAGCACGCAATGTAGCGTAAGCACCCACCATTTGGAAAGTGGAATAGCACTAATGATACCATTGATTATTGTCGTTCATTGCATTATATTTAAGAGAACTTCGCGATGGCGTACTTGTCTTTGCACCTTTAATAAGTACATTTTTCTGCAGCGCCACAGCAAATACAAGAAACCACATGACATTGACAGATCGCTTGTAACACAGCAAGTAAGAATTGAGTGTTACTTTGCCCCTTTTACATGCAATGGCTTCTAATTGTAAGAGCTCTTCATCTTACTTGAATACAAGATTAGGATGCAGATCAGTTGCGTAGGTGGTTACCAATCAAACAACCTTGACCAAAACAGGCGAATTTATCTCAAGTGGTTTCAGTTTAAAAGATGTGGGTCAAATAATTAGCCAGAGACTCGCACGAAGGCACCGATGACTTGTCATTGTCAAAGTGGATCTCTATACAAAATGAGGATACTACCTTCCACCAATACTTGTTTAAATAATGGCTGTGGCGTTAGCACCAGCAAGCCACTCGTTTAATGCATCGATGGCATCGTGTACTACCTCGCTTCATCACATAAGCTGGACACCCATCATTACCATATGCCTAGTGTAGGAGAAGCAGATGTTAACCACGAAATTAAGAAAATGGCATGCACTTTAGTCTGTGTGCACATATATCACAAATTTACCTAAAAACTGACCTCTACTTTCCGTACTTAAGTAGCGGTAACCTCTACACTAACTGAATCTGATCGCCACAAGCAATTTCGCCATCTCTTGTCAATGATCATCCTTTTGCAAATCACGTCCAGCTAACTCACAAAGACACATTGCAATTGCATGGTGGAAGCCGTCACTCGCTTCAATGTAAGTGACTGACCCATAATATAGAATTGCAAGCGGAACAGCAGGCATTTGTTTAAGCTGCAGGGCCCTCGAAACGGATCAGTCAAGGAGAGGTTGATGCGCTGTTATTTACCTGTAGTGGCTTCAAATCTACGACGTTTCAATTGGTATAATTTGGCTGTGTCCTTATTTCCATTGATAGCGTGGAGGAAACGAAGAGAACATATCTTTTGAATAGGCAGGAATCTTATGCGTTTGTAATAATTGTCCTTTCCCGAAATTCTCATTATTAAAATTCGGAAATGCGATGGGTGATAGCTTTATGCAGCCGATAATGTCGCAAAATACACACGAATTAACTTGATCCCAGTAAGCAAGTGCGTGACACTGCCAAAAGTGAGACGGTACCCCTGGAAAGGTGCTGGTGGCTTGGAGCAATTTTATCAGTTTTTGTCTGATTTGGTCAACAGCAAATCACATATTGACATGCATACTTCCATCGGCTGCACTGAAGGGTCAACCATTTAATGCCATCACAATAATTGTCGCCTGAGAACAGCGTAGTGAAAATACTTGTCACATTTTAAGATAGCCGTCAATCTTGAGAGGAGCAGTTTCACCAGCCCTATTATCAACCCAAGAGATCCCTCAATCAACTCCAATGCATTGGCAGGGAAGAATTTGGTAAGCGGTACGTCACTATCTGGACTTCGGAAGTTGATACGACTGGTGTACGGTGCGTTATCTCGTAGCATGCAATAGCTGCCCGTAAAAATTGTCCAAGCATGTTCTTAAGAGTTATAATGCTCATCACTCCCTTGGCCACTAAAATAGCATCTAGGCTGCATTCGCCAATTTGAGTATTCCTTACCTGCAGCTTGAAACTAGGTCAGGGATGAATACTCTTTGGCAGAGAGGAGGTCAAATTCTCGCTACCATGCCATCACCTCCACTCCCTCACTTCATCGAAGTACTCCACGGCAGTGGTTTGCCCCGTCTGCTTCCGGCACTTAAGGCGTCATCGGCAGCTTAAAGCTCATTTCGAAGCGTTGCACACAGGCAAGTGCTTTCAAATGCCCCTATACGAAATCCACTTATTTGACCCCCAAAATTTAAGCATTCTTTATGCTGATCAATGCACGGTTAGGTGTCTTTTCCTCCCTTGTAGATTTAGCACGATATGCGTGCCTTACTTGCAGGCTCACTTTTAGCTCCTTCTCTTGCCCCAAATTTCACAGGGCTGTCTGTCATAAAGGAAAGTCAACTCAAATCTTGTATTAATGATAAAATGCTCTTCGATTTCAAAACGTTTCCTATAACCTTCTTTCGTTAGAAATGCCATCTAGTAACGTGGGTAAATGTGTGATAAAATCCATGTAGAAAGTGAGACATTTGCACCCTTTTCGGGTTGTCCTGTGGCCTGGATGAAAGATCCAATCTGGCAGAATATTTCTTCAGCCTATTTGTGGAGTCGCAAAAACTAAGTGAGTCGATCTACCTCTGCGATAAAACTGCATCTAGCTAAGTTAAAATTAATCTTGCCTCCTACATACACCAAATCCGTCCTACCTCTGCGATTTTACAATTTGGTGCGTAAATTTTGCATTCACTTCGCTTAGGAAATTAGAATTTTCCCTTGTGGAACTAACGACATGTTCTTCCCATTGTAGTACTTGATGAAGATGCTATATGTTTTAATGGACTTAAAGAAGGTTGTAAATTGTTTTATGATTCACCGATCACAGAAGGTCGGTTGGTGCTTTTGCCTACTCTGCAATGATGCAGTGAAGTTCCAATCTTCTATGCCTCTTTGCAGTCGTAGTTCCTTAGGCCTCATGCGTCCAACTTAGCCATGACCTTGTCGGCGCGCTGTGGACTACTCTCCATTTATCGCGTCAAGAAATGAGGGCAGCAGTGGGTGATGCAGAGGGACGTAGGATTAGGAGGTGTTTTAATTATTTAAAGTAAATTTAAACAGTACATAATATATCTCACGTTCTAAATAAAAAGAATGGGATCAGATGAGCGCGCGACTTAGAACTCACTATGTCAGTGGTTACGTACAATAACCAGCATTGTGAGGCATAAATTGTGGAAACTATGTTTAAAGAATGCCTTAGCTATGTTTTGAAGTTTCTTTATTCGTGGCAAGAGAGGACAACGCTTTTACATAGGTGTGTACTGATATAGAAAGATGGGGCTATGAGTCTCTGCCAGACCGAAGGTGATGGCATCCAAGACACTGTTTTCCTGTTGGGCGAGTGTTACCAGTTACGTGTGTGACAAAGACTAAATAGGGTAACTGCAAAGGGAAGAGATATTATTGACTACAGTCTTCACTCTGAGATAAAAACAGCTAGTGCGGTCGGTAAAAACCTTTGGAGAAGACGGTTACCAGTGGCTTTAGTTATCTCCTCGTCCGATTATAGTCTTACATATTATATATTTATCATGAAATTACGCAAATCTCGAGCTTTTATATCAAAGTAAGCGACAGTTGACATTGGAAACTACGAGACGCAGAGGAACGCGGAGGTAGAGGATGATAAAAGGGAGTGCTTTTTACACGTCTTTCTTTTGTCCAGCGTGTAGCATGATAGGTTGTCGTTTAGGATGGACAATTCACACCACAGTGATTCGTTCTCCGGCTGCGACTAAATGCGATTCATTTTAACTCATCACTTGCTATTCGGGCCATATTTCAACCTGTAGACAGACCTCATTAGGCAAATTTTTGCCTGTCATACTACCATCGTGCAGTCTCGCCTCATAAATTATGGTCTTTTAGCGGTCTATATATTTGCTAAACTTCTAAGGCGGCGCTGATAGCAGGCTTTGTACAAAATAATTGCTCTTGGCATCTACGTACTGCGAGATGAGACATGGAGACGTTGTTCCAAATGTGGTGTGCTCGTAGGTTGGACTTCGCACTTAGTTGCAAAGGGTGCTTTCCTGTAGACATGGTCAAATAACCATAATTCTTAATGCAATTCATTCCAAATAAACACGCGAGTTATTCAAGTCGTGTAACGCAAGTTGGCTTTTCCACTTAGCATGTTTGAACACAATAAATTGCTAATTCTCTCCTAAAACAATGGTGTGAAACTTCTTCCTTGCAGGTGATGGCTCGTGTTTGAAATGGTATTCGACGCAGCCAACTTTATTGCATCCTGCGGTGGACTGTCTCCCATTCCTAGCGTCAAGGCATGAGGACAGCCGACGGTTAAGTGAACGAGCTCATCGCTAAGAACGATTAATTTTGCGCGCAGAAGTAAAATTGGGCAGTACGATACTTTGCCTCCATCTTATAAAGAGAGTGCCTTTTGTCATTTCATTGGCTCCATGGTGAAATGCATTGGTAAGTTGGAATGAATTGTGTCTTGGTTAGGGCCAATACTGACCAGGCTAAGAAGAAAGCTGAGGAGTACTTGGTGGACTAAAAACTTCTGCCTGATCCAAAAGCAATACAATGCAGCACTCGCACTTCTATTAGGTGGAAATATCATGCCAAATACGTTGAATGGGAACCAAGTAATATAATCGCAGAAGATCTCCTAAAGCAGGGAGGGCCGCAAACCATTTTTCGACCTGCTGAGAACTTTGCTGGTACGGAGGTGTGCACTTAGAAAGAAGACAGGTTAATGCGCCAATCGCTACCTCTCTCTCCGAGTGAGTGCCAATCGTAAATGCTACAGATTTTGTCTGCTCAATTCAGTGTGCAATGAAACGAATCACGAGCACCTCTGATCAGGTGAGGGGGGAGTAAGTGCTTGGAAGGTGATAACCCGAAGATAGTGCATTCTTCGCTCTCTTCCTTCCACACGGGCTAGAGTGAAGTGCTTCTGTGGGGCAAATTATGCGGAATGTTATGAGAGGTGTGAGATTCAGCAACAGGTTGTTATTTATAGAGATCGCTCTGCTTGACATCAGTCCTCCAGCTTTCATTGAAACAGATGGGCTTATATTCCATCCACCCTGCTTGGATTGCATGAAATCCAGTGGACAGACTCCACAGAGGTATCCAGAGGCTAAGATCGAGTAGAGATCTAACGTGTCCTTTAGCTAGTAGTTCAACACAACTGCTTTTGCAATTCTTCAGGCGCGAAATCGAACCTTTACAGAAAAACTTGTGTTTCATCACCAACGTGATATTGGGTCGTTCTCAAGTACTCTTAGAGCCAGTGATTAGGTGGGACTCAGGGCTCTCGTGGCCAATTCATGCTTTGAATTACAACGGTAAAGAGTGCTTCCAAGAAGACTTCAGCTCCTTAAGTCTGTGGCTAGCATTAACTACTTTAATTGTTTCAGCTCACCTGCCAATAACATACATTTCTTCACAATACTTTGCCTTTTTTGACCCAGTAAAAGAAAAAAGATGCTACAACATTACCTCACAGCATTGGCTGAATCCTATGAACTTTAATCTTAACTAATGCCATTCGCATCCCAGAAATAGGACAGCTCTCAACATGAATAAGGAGAATTCTGGACGACAGGTGCAAATTCAAATAGGTGTCTGAAGTGGCACTGACTAGACAGAGCGCAGAACACAAACAGTTCTGGCATTAGAGGGTAGAGTGTGGACGACCACAGCTCTGTCTCACGCGTTAATGGAAATTCCCAAATAACTATTCAATTTGCTGCCTGCTGCTCCAATAATGCACTGCCTCAACACTCTCCCACTTGAATTGGCAATGCTTGCATTGTGCTACGGTAGGAGTGCTATGTACTGCTTCGCAAGTTTGCATCTTTCGGGAGTTATGTCCTTTGGAGAAATGAAGGAAAAGTTTAACAATACTGGGCTAGCTAGATAAAATGGGCGAAGCCTACCACAACTTAATTTGACAAAATGTTAAGTAGGGACAGATGTGTGCTATGCCATCTTTCAAGCCACAACATGCAAGAGTAGAACGTGAGATGGGCAGCAAGAAATAGCAGAAGAATCGTAAACCTCGGTCACAGGTGCGAAACTTTCAAAGTAAAATGAATACCAGAACACAAACACAGAAGGGTACACCGGAAAACATCTACAGAATACAACAAGCTAAGCTGCTGAGTTAAATTCTCACTTGATCTGTTCCAAAACGCGTGATTAAGAACGCAGTGCTAATTCCGTGCTGTCTCAGTTATTTTTACCAAGCGTCGTGTTCCTTATTCGCTAGGCATGGCATCGTCTTGGTAACGTCACTTTGAACTGTTCCACAATGTGAGCAGCATCACTGTTGACACACTAGTTTCTTTCACGAGCAATTGTTCACTTTGACACTAAGTAAAATACTGCCAATAAGCCAACGTTCCATCTACGGGTAGTCTGTGGTCTAAGTCCCAACACCCAGTTTACTACAGAGGACAGCTGGTGTTCAACACATGCCTGCCAAGAACATCGTCTGTCCGACATTGTGCATGCGAAGTAGGTAGCACTCCCCCAATCGAATTCGTAATGCACGCAGTCAGCTTGTCTTGCACATCACTCCATGACCCTAACTCCAGTAATCCTACAAATCCACAGACTTCACCATGGATTGTTGCTGATTACGCTCCGATTGTGATTGGGATAGCACAAAACGTCTACATGTCGAAACACTATCCATACATTGTTATGAGTTGAGCAACGAGGTATTGAGAGGTATGGGAAGAATCGCTTCGAAAGGACAAAGGAGACGATCGGCCCTTATGCTTTGGGTTCGAGGCATCATTCTTTTCGACACTGTTGCCTTATTTGCAGTCTGAGTGCAAGTAGTTGTAATCAAGAGTGCTTTTGATAGCAAAAATGAATTTGAGCATCTTGCGTCTGATACTTGCTCAAGAAGACTAGCGAAGATGCCATTGGTAAAAAGGCAATTGGCCCACTTTTAACACAAACAGCAATTTTAGCTGTCCGTAAATTATTCATGGGAACAATTAAAGGTAACTACTGAGGAAAGTCTGCTGACTCCGCACTAATGCCCCATCGTCCAGCAACCTTTCGGGGACCTGTTACCTGCCACCTCATCTTTAATTTGTGTGGATGTGTATCATAAGAGGCGGGCTTACATTTAAGACATAGGCACTGCAATGAACTCGGCAACTGACGGTGGGCACATAGTTTGGGTGGGATAGGCGAATGGACGGAAAGTGGATTTTGGGATGGACACAAAATGAGTGGATTCGAAATTAGGTTGAACTGCAGTAATTGCAAACTATCAAAGCACATTTTTCGTGCGCAGATGGATGTCTCTGTTAGCTGATGCAGCGGGCTCGAAGTACTCTGTTATCCATGTATATTTTCCACCTCCTTGCATACTTTATTGCGCACAAGGAAATGGAAAAATGGTCAGGCTAACTATTCCATAGGAACATCGATTGATAAGCAAGCAAGCAGAAATGATGTACATGAGAGGACGAGGAAGGGCCATTGCCGAATGTCTCCCCACAGTTCTGTGGTACTGCGCTCCTTATTTCTTTTCCTCTTTCTGCCATATGCTTCCATATTAATTCATTTATCCTTTTATCTGGCCATTTATTTAAGTGAAGTATGTAGGAGCCGACATTGTGGAAGGAATGTGAGTTTCTACCACATGGCACACTCAAAGACGTTACTCACATAAATGAGGTAAGGAAGAAGGTGAATTTTGTGGCATAATCCACCTCCAATTTCTACTATTTCCATCGTTTTGGCCCTTTTACGTCTATTGAACAGCAGCGTGAGGTTGGTGGTATGCAGAGAGAGTAAGAGGGTGGCGGTGGAAGTGGAAGATGTAAAGTTGATCAAAGGTGAGCAGATAAAAAAGCGGGAATGAGGCGCCGATGAAGGTCTGGATGGTGTGAACGACATTAACGTGGAGATGCGAGACGAATGGTGAAAGGCGATAGAACGCGTATGTGAGCGTATGTGGTGGTTTGTTGCATGGTTATCTTCTTCTGACTCGATCATTGGCTTGTGTCGCGTGGTGACTTTATGGAAATAGACGTCTTTTGCCCTTGTATTTCTTCACTTCGGTTGGAACTAGTACATCATAGTGACCCTTGAGCAGGACAACTTTAGGCATTTAAGGACTTATGTGCTCCACCATGAGGTGCCTGCCTCAATCCCAAGGGGAGGGAAGTGACAACAGGCAAAATTAGGCCAAATTAACTCGTCTGTTCACATGTGTTGTAGTCCTTCATCGATACCAGTACAACTGCCATTTTAGCTAGTGAACTCAATTAGATTTGCTAGAACGACTCGGTAAACTGCACTGGCAGAAGTGCAGTATGCAAGCTATTTAAAAGGACGTGTCCGGAGGAAGTGTTAACGATGCTGTCAATGAGAATGTCAAAAAGTGGCTGTCTTGACTCATGGAAGCCTGCATTGGACCAACTGGTCCAATATCCTCCTACTAGAAAACCGTTCTCCTACAAAGTTAAGCATGGGCTGCTATTTTTAATTTACTACGATCACTGTGAAGTGAGATCTCTCTCCCACCACATGTGATGAGAATTTGACGGAAGCCTAGTACGTCTGCGGTAAGTGAGGTCCAAAAGCATCATTTGCTAGAGGCCTATGCAAACCTTTTGGTCCTCTTGACCCAATAGCCAGTGCAACTCTTGAAGTGCTGTTTGCATTAACGAACCTAGGACCACTGCATGCTTAGGAGACACCGTTTACTTGTCACCATAAAATATGGTACTCCAGGGAGAGTTAAAGGCATTTTTGCCAAATCCACCTGTTTGCCTTGCAGGACGAGCTCATCTCCTCAGCTGTGGGCTTAAAGGAGGTTGCTAGAAGCTTCTTTTGTCCCACAATCGTCTCAGAATTGATACTATGTGTCTTTCGCTATTCATTTCTTCGCTGAGAGGGGTCTGTAAGCCAGTGAGTTTTGCGTTGTCATGTATATTCGCTTTTCTGTACTGAGCTGTAAAGTTATATTGCTGCAGCTCCCCACTCCAGTGTGTAACTGAATTGTTAATCGACTTCGTTATTTTAACCAAGTCAGCGCTTGATGGTCTACTCGCATTATAAAATGTCTCGCTATCAGATAGTGTTTAAAGTGTCTGGCATCGATTAGATGACAAACAGCTCACGTTCTGTTGCGCTATTCTCCCTCGTGATTTGTTGAGTCTAGTACCAGCATAGGCGATGCCGTGTTCTCTTCCTTCTTTGTCCCTTTGCAGAGGCGCACTACCATCACTGGCACCTGTACTTGATGCAGTGTAGTACGCCGATCTCAAAGTGTGGTGAGGCTTAGATCGGTCCAAAGCAGAGCCTTAGCTTTAGTCCACTTAATGCTTTGTAATACTCAGTGTCTCGCTGGAAATACTTTTTGCCTGCTTTTCATTTACTCTGTGCAGGGGCTAGCAATCTCAGCCAAGTCTTTATCGAAAGGCCTGCCGTGGGTTGCCAAGCCAGAGAAACTGCTGTGCTTCGCCTAATTGGTTGGTAACAGCTAGATTCCTGCTTGTTTCTTACGGCCTTCGGTGACCACGACCTCACCTGCCAATAATTTGATACAAGGTTAATTTTGCACCTTGCAGACGATCCGGCACTAGTTTCTGACTGGCGCTGTGCTCTCAGATGTCTTTGTCAAAAGCGAGAATGTCATCGAAATAGGACTTCGTGGCATTTTGGGAAAGACCAATTAGTGCCGTTCCCGTCAGGCGTTGACACGTAGCTGCAGCTCTACAAAGCCCAAAGGACATTATCTGAAATTTCCAAAGCTAGTTTGTTTGAAATGTTTAGCTGGATGACTCCTTCATTTCTTCTCGTCTTCCGATGACGCAAAAGAGACCGGTTTCCTGATCTGACAGGGGCTACTATTAAAGGTTACATAAGGCATTGTTCTTCGTGGCTGAATTTAATAAAATGCCAAACTATTTCCTGAAGCTTGCTAATGAGTGGATACGTATGCTTGATGTGAATTTGGAAGAGGAACCCGCAATTTAGTTCTTATTCCTTTTCTTTGCTGTTTTTATCCCATTTCCAAATTCAAGTATGCAGAGGCACCTGATGTGGATAATTTAGCTTGATCATTGCTGCAACGGTTGGAGATGTTTTATCGAGTGTCCAAATCCACGTAGGAGGAAGAAATAGGTAACAGTTGACCTTTGCGTTAACAAATTAATTGGCTTTTCTCTAGAGCGATTCAAATGAGCAGTTGACATCACTGAAGCCGGTTGATAGTCTCTCCACTGGTGCGCTGACTATCTTGACTCTTGCGCACATCAGCACGTACCACTCAGAAGAAAAGTCGTATTCAGTGCTATTTGCCCAATCATTTGGTAGGCTACGTGGATTGGCGTCCTGTGATTTGGCAGCACGCCCTAAATCATATATGCATAAGTGTGTACATATAATCAAGGATGAAATAAAATAACTCAAAATCATGCATCTCTCTGTTATTAGAACATAGTTAACTCGGACAATAGGGCCTAATTTATATTTTACCACACTAGACTAAATTATGCTTATCAAATTTTCAAAGTGCACTCTTTCAAACTATTTCGAAGACCTGTCCATACTAGGTTTCAAATAAGGACTGTCAATAATGTCTCAATTTGAAGTGCGTTTTCGCCATGAGTGTACAGCTGGGCATTATTCACCATGAGGATCGACGTCTTTGACTCCATATTCTTACAACCAGTTCCTAAGTCTCCTTTCCTCCACTCCTCTTCACATTACCCCTTGCTAAATGAGCCATTCATTTTGCTATAATTAATCCACCCATTTTGCCTCCAACGTCTCACGCAAGCACCAAGACATGGACATGCGGGTCAAAGATAAAGCGTCTACTGCAGCCAAACTTTCCATGGGGCGACCAAAGGCTAGCAAGACTATGGCATTGCTAGTCAACTCACCTAATCTTCGATCTCCGTAACGAGCTGGGTGATGCCTTCTCACTCAACATGCCACTAAGACTATCGTCACGAGCAGAGTAGTACTTTGCACTTTAAGGTACAGTAAGGCCACTTCAAACATGCGGCAGTGAGGGTGTTAAATAGGGCGCGGCTCTAGATTTGTGGGTTTTAGAAGATCCAAAATGCCTGCAAACTTGAAGAGAAACTGAGACTGTGACTGATCCTGCTTTTAGAGTAGGAGCAAATATTCTGCTCTCTTGTCTGAATGAGTCGCAACTGCGACCGCCCACTTTTAAAAGTTCATCAAAGCATAGTCAGTTCCTTTCAACTATGGTCTTCCGTATGTGTCTATCTTCTATTGTTTCCGTTCACCACCAGAGTTGCATGCATGCGTAGACTTATCCAAGTGTAACAGAACTCGACGATTTCACTACCTAATTTGCATAATTGTGGTTGGATTAAATCAAATGATCAAGCAGAGCATTTGAGGCTACCGTGGTTCGTTTAAGTAAGATCACACATTCAGCACCGATCACTATGAGAAGCAAACAAGTCCTCTCTTCCAAAATTACAGCAACTATGCAGACAATGCACTGAATTTCGTGAAATGCAACCAAATGAGCATGGAAATGTCCCTAGATGTAAGCTAGCGCGCAGCTGTCACCTGGTCGACCTCCTTCTGCAATCAACTGCATTTCAACCAGCTGATCTGATAATGAGAACAATAAAGCAAGCGTGTCAGAAAAAGCAGATCTGCAACGTCGACTTCCTGAAGTATCACCATTTAGGTAAGATTGCAAGGTCCTCGCCCATTCTCCTGTTAAACTGCCCCGCTTTCCAAATTTCTAAACTTGAGGACTGTGAAGACCTAACCGAATGTATAACGGACAGGGATTGAAGTGTCAATACAACACAATCCTAAATCAGCTTCATTTTGTGCAAAGTGCGGCTCATTGAGCATCACAGACTAGGAGGCGAATATGAACTTATGTTGCCACTCTAACAATGACATCTGAAGCAACCATACCACACACCCCGACTGGCTCGTCCTCAATGACTCTATCGTTGATCAGTAAAACAGGGCACTGCAAAACATTCACCTTTCTTCTTTGTCCCATTAGTGAGCATCAAGCATGGCAATAATAGTAGTGGTATCAGAAATCAGCAATGGGGAGATGTGCGTAAGAAAACTAGTGATAAAGTTAATCAGTAGACCTTTTGGCAGTATGGTTTTAAGCCAGAGACTGTGCAACTCGCTTTTAAAACCTGCGGAATGTTTCGGCTTCTCTGTTTCGGACCTCTTTAACCTCGTTTTTGTATACCTGAGAGATGCTTTATTGATGCACCCAGTAACACCGTAGAAGGCCTAACCTCAGCCCAATAGAGACAAAGTGTTAGAGCTCAATAAGCTTTGTGATTAAAGGTAGGAAGCAGAAACTACTGTCTTACATGGATTTTATCTGCTTCTTTTATCCACTCTTTATCCCCTCCTTCCGAATCTGGGTCACTGTAGTCAATTTTGATCAAGGTGCTGAATAGGCCTACAAAAGCCAGTGGAACATCGCTAATTGGTTGGCCAATGCACTCACAACCTGCCTAGGCTTAAATGAGGTGGTGGTAGCTGCATGTTAACAAACACTTATCTTTCTCAGGAACGATAATGCAACACCAACTCTAAGTGCCATTGTTAAATCAGTTTAAAACCAATGGAGATACAAGAACAATCTGAAAAATCGTGTTGCAAAAAAGATGGGTCGTCAAGCTTTGGGAGACAGGAGGATTTACCACGGCCCTGTGTGTTTTATGAAAACAACCTCATTCAACGCAACAAATACCCACAATGCAAAATGCGCCCAAATAGGCTATCCACATAACGTACTGCAGAGAAGTTAATTCAAACTTAATTCCAACAGGCGCACCACGGTTTAGACGACTCATTGTTCTATCGCTAATAAAAATCTGTTCATAAAAATAGGTACATTTGTATGCTAAAGGGACTCCACGCCCCATTCACTACTTTAGCCTCGAGTAGTATGCTAGCAGTACTCCAAATCAGTCAAATATAATGAGCTGACAGAAAATAAAGGCTTCAGAATCGGCGCCGGACCCACTTATACGAGTCAGAACACCAAATATGCACATTGGTGGTTGAGATATACACTTACTGGGGTTCCTATCGGGCGAGCTGTTCACCAAGACATTGGCTGAACTCACGACAGAGAAAAGGGACATGGATGGGATGGCTTGTGTGAAACCTCAAGTCACACTGAGGATGCAACTGTTTGATCGTTTGCTCACTGGAGGATATGAACCTGTGGTTCACCGTCCCATGGAAAGGGTGCTAAGTGAATGACGTTTTCAAATTAGGCTATGAGGTTCTTGATGATAGAGTAATGGCCAATGACAGTGATGCGTAAATTAGATGTCGACTACATTCATAGTAAATGCAAAACGAGAGACGACAACCCTTCCTGGAGGCAAATAACACATCATGTCACGCGCTTGTCGCTAACTTGGACAAGAAAGTTCGTGATGGAAAGGTGCAGACCAACGACTGTGCTATACAAACAAGGTGTTATTCGTATCGTATGCAACTGGAAAAGGCAAAGCAAAATCTTATCCAGAGGAGACGAGATCATGTCTTCACGTGAAAATAGCTTTGCTTTGGCACTGACTAACTGCTGCTGGCGAAATCTTTTCATAGACAAGGCAAGATTCTGCATAAAAGCATTACCTGAGTGACAAAGCTAAGTCAGGCATTATAAATCCCCTCTTCGCAATTACTTAAAGGCCTTTGTTAAGAGTATTTCCTTTTTGAAAAATCTTATCTCAATCAATCAGATTCATTTTTCCAATCTGTTATGAGATTACCAAGATCAGCTTGCAGTTGGTCACTCCTCGTTGTTGAGGTTAGTAGCTTCCCAGTGGCTAATCGAGGAAGGACACTCCTTCCAAGCAGTGCCACTTACTTGGAACATCTTCTCATTTTTTGGCTCAGTTAACAGCCCAAATTTACATTTTTAGTTAAAAAGGGTAATAATGGCCAAAAAGAAGTGTAGTAAATCACATCGTACCCTATTTGGACTTTGTGTCAAGCTCTACTTGTGTGCATTTTTCCATGGCAAACCTCTCAGTTCAGCAGGCCTATTCTTGTCGTAGGGGTGAAGTCAAAGGAAGCACTCAGAGCAAGTAGCATGAGTAAAGGCAGTAGTCAAATCAAGCAAAGACAACGCAACATAGGCCATATGAGGCAAAGTGAAACAAACCATGATGATTGCCCAAGGTAATCACAAGCAGACTTATTAGTTAATGAGTAAAATGACTCGCGTAAGTTCGCTCACAGATAGATGCTACCTAAATTTATCTGTCGAATTCCTAAACTCACCTCCCAATTTCTCCATCAGCGCTCATTTCGGGTCATTGCACATGCTGAGTGTCCGCACAATACTCTTGGTGATAATGGAGGCCAATGCTAAGCAATACACTAACGGAGGCTAACAGATGACGAAGGGAGAATGCACTGATGTTTAAAGAAAAGAATAAAAGTAGCAGTTGATAAGGCAGAGTGCCTTGATTTCATGCCGCAATACACATGGTAAAGTTCCATAGAATGTCCCAGAATTGCAACAATCACTTCTTGTTCCTGTTTTGACACCTGATTCTGCATCCTACTCCAGTAAGTCAGCATAGAGTTTAAGGTGGAAAACACTGACGTGTTTTGCTAATGTGACTGGTTTGTAGGCACGCCTGGCTGGTCCCTAAAATACACTGCTTGAACACATTCATTGAGATATTTTGGATGCTTATTTGAAGCAAAGAGAATGTCACACTTAGTCTCTCTGAATTACCCTCTCTATTCCAGTTTGGTAGGATGTTGCCGTCCCAATCCTTGGTCCTGCTGGCCAGAAGTCATATCATACCGTCATCCCACTTTCTAAGTAATCGCCAAAGCCATCAAGAGAAAGTTGTAAGTGCGGAGGATTCTTTACCTAAAAACACTAAGTTTCTACTGGTTTTCTCTATAAGCAAAAATTAACAGAACAAGTAGCAGCCAGTCTATCAAGGAACTTCACAGTGTGAGCTTATCCACGCACAAAAGCTAGTGTTGGTGCCCTGGTTACAACACTAAATGTAAACCGCATTCCCACTGGCCAAAACGTTGACCCTTGAAAGGAATTCTGTCGCTCATTATAGTGATGCCAAGCCTACGTCTCGTCCACGCATTTTCTCATCGTAGTCCCCATTGAAATTATGGAGCACACAATCTACCGACACACCTTGCACTTACAGTTGCAAACATCACAAAGCTCTTCCCAATAGTATAAAAGTGATGTTTGAAAGAGTCGGTTTCTTTTTTGAACACCCTTTTGCATTAAATTGTAAATTAACAATGCCAACTATCTTCAATGCAATCCATCTGTTTTGCATGCATGTTTCTAAAGTTGCGAGGAGCGTGAATCGTTAGTGGTTCAGAAAGCACTGGAAACTCTGCTACACGTCAGAAATCACAATCACACTCTGTAACTGATTTAGTGATGGATTCGAGCCGGCTGTTCTGCCTGTGGTGTCCACAATTCAGCACCGTAATGCAGACCACTGCCACTAAGTATCAACAATAACTACGCTGACAGTACCTCCGTAGATGTTTTGGTTCCCACCAAGAGCATTGCAAACCCTCTCATTAGTGCAGCAAAATGTCGAATTTACACACAAATATCAAATGGGAATAGAACGGCACCAACTTGATTCGCTGACACAAAAATTGCATCATTGATTCAGTAACGCCAAGAAGTAGTCCTTGCTATCTCTGTCCGTCTCTTCGTCGTAGTACTCGCACGCCTTCGCAGCAACATGTCAACCAACATCCCTCATTCACGGTTGCAATGCAGGTGACGATTAAGACCTGCGGTCTCACACTCCACCAAAGTATGCTGATGTTGCGCAGAATCAGCGCGTCAGCACCAATTATATTGTTGCAAGACTTGGGGAAATGTGATATTAAAAGATCTGGTCAGCTGCCACTCGGAACGCACGTTCACTTCCAAGGCATATATTCTCTCTTCCCACCCATGTGCAGCACACCCTCATCAAAATACATGTCGAAAGTGGCTATAAACCATCTTGCCATCGAGGTCGGTGACTATGCTTTTAAAACCGAGTAGCTTCAACAAATGGCCTCCTCATATCCATTTATTAAGAGTGCGGCAAACGAAGTCTGCTCTCACCATTATCGCTTAGATCTAATAAAGTGACAAGTCTAGCTAAAGAATAAAAACTTAAGTTCAACAACCTAATAACTTCATCAGAAATATGGCACAGACATCGTTAATTAACTGGCAAGTCAGTTTGTGAACTAAGACCAACAGTCGAGTCATCGTCCCCTCCACCAGAAACTTAATCTCAAAGTCCACTCTGGGTTTCATTCTGGGCTGAGAATTCAGCTTGGTGAGATGTGTATTTACGCAAACTCACTTCTTCGTGTGTGCAACAGAACAATGCTCGATGAGCACGTCTACTTGCTGATGCCAACTTAGTTTAAGACATTTATGAACACTTCCACCATGGATATTTTCAGGTATCTAGATTAAAAAGGGCTTTAACAAAATGGACAGCTTTAGCAAAAGCAAAAACATGCGAAACAACGTAGCATTGCCTGTTGTGTAGGAATGCTGCCCTGTTCAGGCACTAGTATTTGCACTGTCCCGTCACTAGGATGAATATAACAGTTAGCATTAAATGACGACAAGCAAAAGTCAACACTTGGTCAATTGGTGAGGTCGAGTTGCAGTGGACAGACGAAGAGGCAACCTTGAAAAACGCGATAAATATGCTAATGGAGAGTCTTGAGTGCAGCAGCAATCGACAAGAGGGGAATGAAGCTGCCGGCAAGTCCGCTTTTCCTGACCACAACTGAGGCCCATCCGGATTGGGCACCCATGGATTAGATGTGGTTTGAGTACCAGCCAAATTCGAAGGCAAGCGTACATTATGGCTGTAAGTGGAAATAATGCAAAAATGCACGCTCTTTTTAATACCAAAGTTACTGCACTAATTGAAAGATAGAGGAAAATGTGTAACACTTGGCTTCCAATTCCCATAGATAAGTGAAAGACTATCATTGACAATGACCGCACCACTGTGAAGCATTAAATCATCAAATAGCCTATGCGTGCCACCCTTGCTGTCTTGCTGTTAGTGAGAGATGGCCAAGGAGGTTGAGTATTTGAGAGCAAGGGCGTGGAAAAGAAAGGAGAAGACGGATTGTTTAAAGTTAAATTGGTGGTTGTCTCGTCGATACCATCCAATACGGTTGACATCGGAGTCGTCACCTGATTTAATGTCACTTCGACGCACCATGGTGCGAGATAAATATAACTTCAACGCCTCACGTGTGCAAGGTTTTGTCAATGAGGTGGTTAAGTTGGCCACAGCCTAATGTCATGAGACATGCTTTACCTCAGGGAGTACAGGTCCCGTTTTTCACTAGAGCACATCGCTTATCCGAAGCACCTTGAACAGTGAAGCATAAGACTCGCTTCCACGGCTTAGAAATTGTTTTTGTCCGAAAGGCCACTAAAGTTGCTACAGTAAACCGCATGCCTGAACCCACCTCTAGTCACCAGGGCGCAAGACTCACCAGGTAAAAATCTCGCATCCTTAACCATCAGAGTGTGGGATGTAAATCAACAATAAGTGGTCACAATCAGTAATCATCAAAATGCTGCGCTTGTTCTTAGCTAGCACAACACAATGATGTTTTAATCTCATGTCATACGGTTTCTTCTCTTTGCTGACAAACTTGTAATGAGGTATTAGCCCTAGCGTTCCAAACCGCCCAGTAATTTGAGTTCTTCATGTGCAATGCCTATTCCTTTACGAGGAAAACTAACTTTAAAAGTAACTTATTATTTTGAAGACATAAAGAAGCGGATGAGCTGCGGTGATTGTAAACCTCATGTCCATACTAATCCAGGAGGTCCTTCTAACCATTCATTGAATTTTTCCCACACACTCTGTTTCAGGATCTCGCGCCACTTGGCTTTCCACTTTCGGGCTATTTGGAAGTACAGCTAATGCATCTGTTTCATTTCTATGCTTTGTTGATTAGCTGCCAAAAAGTGATTGGGCACTAGTTCGTTCATGCTCAAATGGTCTTCCAAATTACTTGGTACCCTAAGACGCCTTGTTTCGTAGGCAATTTCTCATGCTTTGCAGAGACAAGTCTAAATTTTTTAGTAGCCCATCACTTAGCGCACACAAGAAAGAAACAGGTTTAGTACAGTAAACTTGACCACACGCCTGCATTACCTAACGTCTTCTCTTCTGTGCTATAATCAGATGTCTGATTGGGGATTGATCCAGGAAGTTCCCCAACTTGCCCATTGTATTCGCTGCAAGCTCCGTTGTAGGATGTCACGTAACTCGCCTTCCTCTCCACCAAAATGATTATGCTCGCCGCCATTCGATAGCATCATTTGTCGTATTTTGCGCACACTTGGACCACACACACCACAGTAGGCAAATTATAGTTGCATCATGAACTTTACTGTGCACGTACATTGCGGGGCACATAAGAGCATTATGCAGAGGTATGCATACCAATGCTTTGTGCTGAACGAAACAATGTCTGTTTTACTGTAGGTGATGAGGATCTGTGCAACGGGTGGTCAAGTTTTGCAAACAGGCGCATGATTGGTTGACCCCAATTTCAACATCTCTAGTACTTCATCACACATGCAAAGAGAGTGAACACTTCATGCAAGTGAAATGCAGAGCAACGGAATGAATGAATTTATCGTGACTAGCAAAGGAGAGTGTGTAATGCCTCACAAGATGAAGACTACTTCCTCCTTAGAAAGGCGCAATTATGTAGACGTGCACCAAGTATTTTCCTTCCATAACAGAACCTAAACTGCATGGCAGCTTTCTTCTACTTTTTATCTGCTCTCTCCTGGTGTCATTCAAAACGCACGTCTTTACTTGCAAAGGGAATTGCACTAAAACTGGTCAGTGAGTGCTTCGGCACGAGATGAGCTGTTAATAGAAGGTCTATAAAAATCAAAATTGTCAAATCTTTCTTCAAGTAACCTTCTTTCTCACCACTTTTACACAAGTAAATTGTAAAGTGGCCCGACGAAGTCATTTTACACTGATGGCACGGCAACGCCTAAAGTATTAGAAGGTTAATATCAAAGAGTTCTTTCTTCTTGTTTTGCTTACCTTTTAAAATGCAACATTTTTGCCATTCCTGCTTTGCGATTTGCCTTGTAAAGCCTCGCTACATCAATGAATGCTTCATCACCATGAACAACGAGCTGATTAAACAATATCATAAGTCGCATACACATGCTGCCACAAGGCATTACAACTGCATAAAACTTAATACGCAATATTTTAGTCGGTGAAACGAAGGTAGTGGCATCCAGATTAGGTACCAAAACTTTGTGTGGTGCTTTATAAAAGGCATTGCACTCCACTTCCCTTTTATCCAAAAGCTATTAGGTCTTCGAATAGTTTAATTAAGCTGTTTGCCGACTACGGTCGGGTTGCATCAAAGTGGGCTCAAATTTGGAGCCATGAGAGGAAAGCCAAGCCATTCCTACAGAAATACCGCACTTTTCACAGCTATTCAACAGAAATTGTCAATATTGTTTTTACTTTGCCCTCATTTACGGCAATATGCATGTAAAGTGCGTCTGGAGTGCCATTTCTGTGATTTTACGCATCTCTGATCTCGACGGTAAACCTTCCGCCCCAACTTGAATTTTTCCAATCAGCTAATCGCAACATTGGTGTCTCGTGCTCCAAATTGTGACGCTCTTTGAGGGCAAACTTGCCCATGACCAAGTTGCTTTGCCTTGCGGTAAATCAAGTTTCTGTCACTAATGTCATTATTTGGTCCCTTACGTGACACTCCAAGCATGAGACTAGGCGAGGGCAATCGACCTGTTTATTGCAGTTCTCAAGCAAAAGACATCCACTCCTTCTCTACGCACTCATTTCACAATTGCAGATCTGTCTGCATGCATTTCAAACAATAACACAATTGGGTGCGTTTTTACTCAATTAGCTTATCGTTTCTAGATGCAGTTTTTTCACAGGATTGATTGCTCTGCAGAAAGGCACCGGGTTACCCTTCTGTAGGGGGGTTAGCACATATGCTACACCAACAGGGCTGACAGCTCATTGCTTTGAAAGGCTTATTTGCTCTCAGTAGTGTCTTATTCAAAAATGACCATATTTCAGGACTGAACACACTTGTTTACATGATACAACTATGAATGCGAAGTAGCACAATGAAATAGATGGATGGCACCCATCCTTACATACGTAATGCTTTGGTAATGCACCATTGGCCCTGATCAATTATAGTGGCGTGGCCTCTATAGCTAAAGTGGTTAGCACGAGGAAACACGAAAAATTCACACACTGTTGCATGGTGTACTGGAGCGTTGGCGTGTACCGAGGTGGAGCACGGACTCAGTCCTAACCAACTGGCAGATTCTGTGTTCTTGCAGTCAAGTGCAGTGAATTGCACCTAAGGGTGAAGAGTGTAAGGACATTTGGGGCTTATTCGAGAGAAAGCAAGGACACTGCGCGAACGTGGTGTTTAACACAAGGGTTTCATTGTCTCGAAAGGGTCAAATGCGTATATAAGTAGATTAGATGACTAAAGCAACTGTTTGATGTAAGTCCAAGGGTAACTAGCGTCATCGCTTGCTTATTTGGTCGAGGTTTAATTATAGACCATGTTCAGGAGAATGGCAGTAACAGAAACAATAGTGCGACCCGCAACAGAAGGAAGTTCTTCAAGTCCTTCTCATTTCAGTCCTCCTCCATGAACTTTGAAAGCACCATCAATCAGTCAACCAAAGTGAACATCTAGGTATTTGCCTTACCCTCTGGTCCCCTTTCTACCTATCTTGGCACTGAAAACCATCCCGATCGTGGAGGTGGGACTCAATAGATGCAAAGGACCGTGTTGGCTTCGTCACAGTATACGTCATCAAACAAAACCCGCTATTTGGAATAACTTGAGCTATTCCAATAGTGATTATGTAAAGACCGCGCTAACGACGAGTCCCTAATCATTTAGTTCTAATATCAGATTATCCATTTCTTTCCACATAGCTGAGTTCAGTATGAGCCGATGATTTTGCTGTACACCGCATCTCTTTGTGCCGATCTACAGCCATGAGTAGCTAGTCAGCACATTGCCCACCTAGAAAGCAAGCAACTTTTATCCTCTTCGTCATTTGTGACATGCAGAATAACCAAAATTGAAAAGGGATGGGAAGTCAAGGCGCAAGAGAATAAAAGATGCGTCTTCTTCCCACTACTCAATCGTACACCTTAAATGTGTCTGAAGAACGAGTAGGACTATTTGGTTAGCCCCCTGATATGTTCATTGATTCTTGGGCATTTTACTCCCATTCGTGAATTTCCTCGCCAGTAAGAGGCGCTTCACTTCTAAAAGCAATGCACAGCCAAAAGTATGAACTCAACAACTAGTTGCTATCAATCAGCTCAGTCCGCCTTCGACGCAATCAGACTGCCTCATGCTACGATTTCTTCTCTATCCACTAAATGTGTACATACATACATTTCAGGCGCCGTTAGCTGCAGGCTTAGTTTACCCATCTATATGCCAAGCAGAATCTCAGGCATGGGCCTAAATCTTAAGAGTTTAATGAGAGTGTGCCTAAATCGGTTCATCCCTTACTCATCCGAACAGTCCTTAAGCATGTAAACTTGGCCTTGACGCAAGATTCAAGCAAACACAACAGTGTTCAGAGGCAGGGACATCCCACTTGGGAGAACAAAATCACCTGCTAAGAAACTATACCCGTGCCCGAGTACAACCGACCTCTCCCCTCCCTCAATTCGCACACTCAATGTCGACATCCACGATCCTTTCAACTACTTGCTACGTAACGATTTGCACTGAAAGAAGTACATTTTTTAGTCGATTGCCATCCAGATCCCAGTTAAATCGCGTGGAACTCTTCGATGTGATGTAGTGCTGTGCCGCGATGGCCGTGATATAAAAGAGGAATCGACCGTGTTTAACGCTAAATGCCGCAAACACATCATTAGGGTTTGATTAAACTGAGGACTAAAAATTGTTGGATCCACCCAAAGTAACGATTTCTCTGCTCAGAATGGTAGCACTTGAAATGCGTTTGTCATTAAAACCAAATATGTATATTTTAACGAAAAAAATGCAACCGTGTTGATTGCTCTTATTAATTTTAAAGACAATGGCAGCCTTAACAACCAATAATGCTCCAAAACTTTAAAATAGACCGAAGTGCTCCTTTCCTCTCATGTTCCTTGGCCGTATGTTTGTCTTGCTGATTGCATGTTTTCAGTTCATTTGCCTCTCACAGCTTCTTTCCGCCAACTACAATCGTATTTAATAAGTTGAACACTTGAAACAATAGAAAAGGCAAACCCAAAATCATCCAAATTGCTTGAATCTAAAAAGACACGCTAAAATTTGCCTTTTTTCTAGTTCTGTTGCATCAAAATACCACGAGTGGCATTAGTCAGCTACCGATTGCATTTGGGGTTGTAGGTATGATGCACATTTGTGGTACGCTCTGTGGAGCCATCTTGAAGTGTCAGTTAGCCTGTGTGGTGAGATGGAGGGTGAGAAGATATGAGTGCAGTAGGTGTTGCAAGAAAAGCAAAGACTTCATTACACGTCTACTCTTCAAGCAATTTCATCATAGGCTGGTCAGGCGGCAGTGAATTTACTCGTGGGTTGGAAGAAAAGAGCAGAAAAGGAAGGAGAATTAAGCTGGGTACCCAGTGATGGGAGGGACCACAGAAAGACAGCACGGTACAGGAGCGATGGTAGCAGCATACGTTGCTGTCAGGTTGCGCTGGTGCTTGATGATGTGGGTTCTTTATTGATGTATCGGTCTCCCTACGTCTTCCTCATGCACTGCTGCAAGTCACTTCAGTCAGCCTCATGAGAAGAGAACTGTCGCAAGCGATCACAGGAGTGAGTGAGTTATCAAGTTTCATTTATATCAATTATGGCACTAAATTGGCGAAAAATTGCAGACGTATACTCAGGTTGTCATGCTTTCCTTTGCAAAAGTAGGCCCCTTAAGCATCGACCAGACATAACCTATCTGCTTTACTTCCCTGTAAAATCCGAGGTGCAGGAGAACTGATTTCAAAATTCAATGTCATTCAACGTATGCCTAAGTATAAGCGTTTATGCGAAATAGCGCATTGGGAAGTAAGGGAGAAGAGTGTTAAGATGCGAAGACCAGGTAAAACGCTGCATTAAACAAAGCATACGCTATGTTTGAAGTTTATGCAGGACAAAACTCTCAATGCAAGAAGCTGCGCTGCATTTAACAAGGTGAACGTAGCTAGCAAAGCGGAGTCACCCAAAAATTGCTTAAATTGATAGTCATGGAACACAACGGGAGCATAGGAAATGTTGGAATCAACACCAGTGGAGGCTTACACACCGCCGCATCAGATGACGCCCACTCAACATCTAAACCATCATGCTAGTATGGTAATGGTAATTAAAATTATTCCCAAAACCGAAAGTTATAGATCCAAGTACTAATAATGCAATGGCTTACTCACTATTAAGCGAATCAACCACTTTAAAACCTGCTAGAGTTTGATGAATGAGGTGTTAAATTAATAGGTGGTGCGCTAAACAACATTGAGTGGCGAATCGGGTCACTTCTGATTAGCTTCTAAGGAAGAAGTAAAAGGAGTTCAAATGTACACGGGCAGGAGTTATGACAGAATTTAACACCTGTAGCTTGTGAATTTCCTACCTTCAGAACGCTTCAACTGAACCTTGAGTCATTTCCTCCCCACAGAATATTCATTCAGTGCTCGTATCGCATTCTGCGCACTTACGTTGTTATCGTAGCTGAAAAAACCTGTAAATGGATACGCCGTGAATGAAAGAGGAAATGGAAGTTGAAAGGGCGCTTAGCCAAATTTATGTGCGCACATTTACGAGATCAGTAGTTCAGTAAGGATCCATTGCAGTAAAAAAACGTTTGGTAAGCAATGAGTTTGAAATAAAAAATACATTCCTGTTGCAGCGATTTTGCATAAAAGCATTTATTTTTTAACGACAAGAAGCAGCGCTGTTGTTTGCTCGCCACTGACGTAGCCGTAGGCGGTGTGCTACCCCAACAGGATAAAGAAGACAGGGAACACGTCACCGAATACGTAAGTACCAGGCTCAACAAAAAAAGGAGACAAAAAAGTGCAACAGAACGCAAACTGCGCACCATCTTTACAATGGTTCGGCATTTTAAACACTACCTGATAGCGAAACAGTTCATTGTGAGAACGGACCACCAAGCGCTGACCTGGCTAAGAACAATGAAGGAAATTGACCGCTCCGTGGCGTGCAGGTACGAAGAACTGCAGCAATACGATTTTACAGTGCAGTACCGAGAAGGGACTACGCATGGCAACGCGGATGCATTGTCACGCAGACCTCTCTCAGCAGAGAGGAAAAGCGGTATAGTGGGCACGCTATTTTTGGGCGAGCCTACTAGACACCAATGGAGAAACACGCAAAGTACCGATCCCGACACGGTGTTGGTATACGAGAGGTTCGTGGCATCCTCGCACAAGCCTACTGCAGAAGAGATGAACTCGTCCAGCAAAGCAGCCAAACGGAAATGGCGACAGTGGTCCAAACTCACCCTGGAAGATGAAGTTTTACGGTATCAAGAAGATACCACGTCCCCAAACGTCTTGTTTTTCCTGGCTCGCTGATACAAACGGTCCTCCAGGAGTTGCACGAGCAATTGGGGTATGTAGGTGAGAAGAAGATGGTGGAGGCCTCGAGTAGAAAATACTGGTAGCCCTCTCTTACCCTGGACGTTCTTGACTACTGCCTAACCTGCATCAATTGTAGCAGTTTCAAGAAACCTCACACAACAGCGACGGCCTCCCTACAACCCAGGCCTACAAGATTCCCGGGCAAAAGGGTGAGCATTGACATTATGGGTCCCCTGCCACTTACCAAAAGGGGAAACCGGTATATCCTGGTTATGGTTAATTACTTCACGAAAGTAGCTGAAGCTGAAGCCATGAAGTCTCAAGATGCCGAAACAGTCGCTCCAACCTTCTTCAACCACTGGATTTGTCAACACGGTGTGCTCGAATAAGTTCACAGCGACCAAGGTCCTAATTTTGAAAACCGACTTTTACGGAACTATGCAAGACTCTCGGAATCACAAAGACGCGCACGATACCAGGGCACTCACAAGGCAACGGGCAGGTAGAAAGAATGAATCGCACTCTAGTGGGACTGCTGAAGGCGTTTACCAAGGCGGCGAAGCCAGAAGACTGGGAACTAAGACTAGAACGCGCCCTCTAGCGTATAAAACCACAATCCATGCGTCAACGGGTGTTTCTCCGTTCAAAATGCTCACAGGACGCGAAGTGAGAGTTCAGTCCGACATCCTTCTCCCGAGCAGATGAACAACACTTGACAATGTGCCGGACTACGCTCCGCATCTAAAAGAAGGAATAAGAGAGACGTTCAATTTGGCTCGGCGACACCTGCAAACGTTTTATAGTAGACAAAGGAGGTACTACGACAAGCGCAGGCGACCCAACACCTACCACGAAGGAGATCTCGTCCAAATATACAAGCCGATTACCCCACCTGGAACTCATCGTAAATTTTACCACCCTTGGAGCAAAGATCTCTTCCACGTAGTGAAAGTTCTCTCCCCCACTAACTACCTCGTCCGAAATGTGGAATTTCGTACTTAACCAATAACAGTCCACCATAATAAGATGCGACCTTACAAAGGCTCTCCGCCGATTGGCTACGAGGACAAAGTCTACGGAATTGTGGAGGAAAGAAAACCGCCCGATGGCACAACTAAAGCAATGGACGAGCGCGGCACCGAGGACGGTGCTCAAAAAAAGGAGGGGGCTGTGTAATAATGTTGGTGTATGCATGCGCTTTGCAGGTGGGAGGCGGGAACACAATATTTACGTGGTCGTGGACGAGCTCGCTTCCTCACTGGAGGAACTCGGCCTTCTTATAACAAGGTGGGAAAGAAGGAGGAGGAGGAGGAGGAGGAGGAACGGGAAGATCTCACTACAATAGTACTGAGGCAGAATATATATTCTGGTAACAGAAGACTTGGGGCTGCTGCCACGGCCCAGAGGCCGACGACCGGCTAGTACAATATGGCCGCCCAAGTGCTGAAACCGGCAGGCCGAACAAGTAAGGCATTGCAAAGGTAATCTTAAGCTTTCCTTTTGGCTTTATAATAAGTTGTCAAAATACTTAAAAATTCTTACTTGCATACGTTCTAGCAAGTGCTACTAATTTGTTTTATTTTAGTTTATGGTGCTTTGACAATATGTCTGTAACAGTTTAAGTTCTAGTGAGTGCTTTGCCGTATGTGTTATGAAATAAAAATTGCATTCCTGTTAAAGCGAATTTGCATAAAAGCATTCATTTTTGATGACAAGAAGCAGCGCTGTTGTTTGCTCGGATGATTAAACAAGTGCATCTACCCATCAACAGTAAGCTGCTTGGAATAACTCTGCCCCTTGAGCCTCTCGCTGCATTTGGTGCAAATTCTGAAGTTACCTTTAGATCTGTTTAGTTTTTATTTTTACAAAGTTGTAGACTGTTATAAATGGCATAGCATTTCAAAGACACGCAAGTTATTTGGAGAGAACTTGTTAACGGCCTCAGGAGCAGCGGCAGCAGTTACAACGGCAACGGAAGATGATGGCATCAAGGGCGACGGTTAAAAAATTGTTTGTCTTTTAATCTTTTAGCATTGGCTAACCTGCTGGAGGGGTGAAATGGTAAGTGAGCGTAACGGAACAGATGAGGAGCAGGTGGTTCATATATGTGCGCTTGCATTGCCTTCCATGGATATGCACACTTGGACACAATGTCACAAAACAATAGACACCTCTGTGCACACCCGTCCACATTACAGCTCTGTGAAATTGGTAATTCTGTAGTGTTTGATACAAAAGTACACATTAGATGGAGTAATGATTAGAACTTATTCAAGCACGTTTTCTAGACAGCAAGGCTAGAAATCACTTTTATGCTCAAATGCACGGCAATTGAAATCACGAAACCCACAAACGCCAACAAAAATGCCATAGTTTGCCTACATATGCAGCTGCTAAGCCCAAATTTAGTCCAGAAAATGCATTAACTTTCCTAATTCGGAATCAACATTGTCCTGATTGTTGTTTGATAAAGCCATCGAAACGAATTCCAATAGGTGCACTCATAGGATGTCATTCAGTGCTCATACATATGCAAAAATCATTTTGAATTAGACATGACAAACTTATAATTTGAGGAACAAAACAGCATAATTAGCGGCGAGGACGTTGCGAAGCGATTATGAGATGCAGCTAGGAAATTCGAGTACTTCGTTGGATATTGCAGCCAATCAATAGAAAAGGGTTTGCATGCACCTCCAAATGACGTCTTGACAAGCCCATCCAAATATGTCCCTACGATTAGCAATTTGGAAAACGTCCTTCTGGATGCACCACATCCTCCAATTCATTGGTGCAGACATCAGAGGTGAACCACTTGTGAAGCCAAGTTTCTCTACACAATCCATGAAGAAACACATCCCGCTTTCCTCCTTACACTTTACGTCTTCAATTGGGATAAATCCGAATGTCTGGTTGGGAGACAAGTTTGCCACTATGGCGCGTAATTCGGTCCTAGCATTAAGGCGCCGCTGCAGGAGCGATGAAAGCTCAATGATGTGGGGAACGCAGTCATAATAAGCCAGTGCACCTCTTTCTCTTCTTCGAAGTCTTGCATATTCGTTGCCTAAGAGTTGTTGGTAATTAATCCCAAAAATGTGCCGCAACATTAAATTATGCTTTATGGGGCGCAATATGCTAACAGCTACAGCAGTAGTGCTAGTGGAATTCAATATTTTCATAGGTAATTCCATAAGCATCAAATGCGTGACATTCGAAGGGGACAGCTTTGTAAAATCTGTTATGGGCTCAATTAGAACACAATCCACCCTTTTTGAAGCATTTGCGGGGACCGGAACCGATGAAAATTGAAGACCAAATTCCATCTGCTTATAATGCTGCTCAATGCATTCGTTAATTCTTGAAAGGGACAGCGTCTGCGAGTGCGACAATAGAGTTTCGCAGGCCTGCTTGTCAATCCATTTCCACTTGCCGATGTATGAATGTCGACTTTTTGAGAGGAGAACTGATTTCCACTCCGGAATTGTCATGCAAACACTTGCTATGTCAACAAAGCCGAGGTATTCGCATATTGTCCGACGCACTTCTTCAGGGAGGTTAGTGATCGTGACTTCGTGTATTTTTGCCTTAAAAAAGGACACTCCTTTGCTAATTAAAAATGTTGCACCATAGAACAATTTTGAAAAGTCTAATGATGATAAGAGTTGCCTGGAGTAAAGTGAACAAAAACGCGCTCGTTGGAGATCTGATTAATCCAGCTTACCTCTGGCTCCATGTCTGCGGTTCTGGCCAACACTGCTGGAGTCGAGCAGCATAGGACTATCAGATTAAAGTGAGCATTTTACATCTCTGTTCATTTAGCCACTTAAAAAACAGTGTTCACTTGACTGATAGCTCACTATGAGGAGTCGTCAAATTTAACAAATCAGAGGACAAATCAAGATACACATTTCTCTGCAATCCTATACAACACGGCCAAAATATACAGCTTTGTATACTTTTGATTTCTAGTCTCTTTTCTTCGATTGATTCAAAGGCCAGATAAAGGGAATAAACGAGTAAATCTTCATGCTACTGGCGGCGCCAGTGGACCCGGCTTTGCTTAAGTATCAAGTCAACATTGGGGATTAGCTCATAGCCACAAAGTTCAAGCATCATCCATGTCCACGATGCCAGAGAATACACATTCCCATGTGTTCTCTACTAAGATTTGTCTGCAGGTAAAATGAACTTCATTATCACCCAGGCAATGGCCTAGAACTATGCTTCGATAAGTTGTACCAGCACGTCATCGGTCATGTAGACGCCTCCATCGGCTAGCAGAACAAGCCTTTTGTATGTAGGTGGATGGGTACTGCATTCTGGCAGGTAATTTGAATGCTAATTATGTTTGAAAAGTTTTGCACTATCAAAGTCAACCGCCTGCATCATCCGATCAAGTATGTGACCATGAAGCGTGAGAAACTGTATCTGTCTGTTCATGACCACAATCCAATAGACGATTAAACTCTGCGCCGAAATATCGTACTCTTTCGTGCTGTTTTTCTGAAACCAATTTAGCCATTCTTCTTTAATTCTGTATGCCTATGAGGACAGCCAATTCGCGTTTAAAACAAAAAGAAGGCAAAGCTTACGTCTTTTTGATTGAGGCCATTGGCATATTATCCGTAAAAGATTTGATTTAAGATGAGATGGTTTCCTCGAGGTACGTTATCGATACCGCAGAATCAAGACCATCTGAAATCACCTACTGCCAAAAGAAATACACCGCCTTGGTTAGGTGGTGGGCTAGATGCTTTTCAATGTTGTGAGATAAAGCTTCATTTCTGCGTATCAAAGATACTTTTATCACTAGAGCATGTCATCTACCCTGTCGTAATCTACATGCCCAGAATCCATTCAAAGCAGTGCAGAGCTAAGTCCACTCCTACGTTTAAACAAGAAGTACATATCCATTGCTGCAAATGACATACTTTAACTCGCTTCTAGCTACTAAGGACAATCTTGCTAGGAATATCTCATCTCCTCCGTTATCGTCTGAGTTGGTCAAGTTACCACTCTAGCAGCACATCATGCCTACTTAAATAACATTAGAAATGTGTAGTCACAGTCAGTCAAGGACCAAAATTCCCTGCAATGTTTTGTCTTTATTCTTGACACAAAATAAAACTGGATGAAATTTTCAGGTGCAGAGCTACCAGTGGGATCAAAGGTACCTTTATTGAAACTTAAAAGGACAGCTTATTGTTCACGTTTATGCCTATAGTTTATAGATCAGCATAAGGCATTTTCTCCCTGCTGATAAAAAGCTGTGAGGCATTGGTTTAAGCAAACTTAAGTTTGATGTTCCAAAACACCTAGTGCATTAAGGAGTCCCCTTTGACTGACAACTTCCTATCCCGTGCAGGTATTCGAAACTCAGAAGATAACTCGTTCCATGGAAGAAATAACGAAGAAGCAAGTGATTGTAGGGCTCCACAGTGATTGCACAGAGCCTGCCAGGCGCAGTATATTTTCCACCAGCGCGGCGGAGTCATGCTGCTGTTGCTATACATGGAAATGCCGAACCATTCGTCACAAACGAGATTGCTGCTCCAGGAGCCCATTAGAAGGCCATGAGAAATAATGCCTTGGTGATGCAGTTGATTGCGTCTATTGCAGAACAGTGCAACTTACATCAGCTCATGCTGCAACTGCAGCAACAGTATTTCTCTCCCCGCAAGTTCTTCAGAGCTACCAATTTTACCCAAACTTGGCATGCAACTTACGATACCAGGCACTCTCTATAGCGGCGCAGGTAAGATGTTGTTTACTATCCCTTGCTGTGGAAAGTTTTCCTTCCTGGCAATTTGCCATCATGCATTACTTTTAGCTGCTCATCCGTCAATGTGCATCGATCCTCAGTTTGGAACTGGTGAGCTCGTGCTTTACCTTAGCATATCTAAATTCATTGCTTCTGTTTTGCCTTCAATAGCATTGGGGGCTCAAAACCTCGCCTAAGCCGTACCCACTCCTCTCAATCAACAGCCCTTTCACGGAAGCCAGTGACAAAAGGTCCAGAAGGCTCTAACTTATTTATCTACCATCTCCCTCAGGAGTGTGGTGAAATGGATTTGTACAATCTCTTTTCACCGCTTGGGCGAGTGCTAAGTGTGAACATTTATATGGACCGAGACACGAAACAAAGCAGAGGCTTTGGTGCGTACACAAATTTGGCCAAGCGCCCTTCCAACTTCCATGTCCTCGTTCACTCGCGGTGCATCTACTTACAGGTTTTGTCAGCTACGATAACAACGTGAGTGCGCAGAATGCGATACGAGCACTGAATGGATATGCTGTGGGGAGGAAACGACTCAAGGTCCAGTTGAAGCGCTCTGAAGGTAGGCCTTTCACAAGCTACAGGTGTTAACTTCTGTCATAACTTCTGCCCGTGTACATTTGAACTCCTTTTACTTCTTCCTTAGAAGCTAATCAGAAGTGACCCGATTCGCCACTCAATGTTGTTTAGCGCACCACCTATTAATTTAACACCTCATTCATCAAACTCTAGCAGGTTTTAAAGTGGTTGATGCGCTTAATAGTGAGTAAGCCATTGCATTATTAGCACTTAAATCTATAACTTTCAGTTTTGGGAATAATTGTAATGGCAATAATCATTGTTGTTATCTATGGCAAGTCATGCGCAGTGTCACGACTGCATTGCAGCAAAAAATCAAATGCTTACGGCCTCTAAGAAAATTTCATGCGTTGGAGTCGGCAGATTAGGTTTTCCTAGGCCGAAAAAAGTACTTTGTGACGCAGTCTTTGTTTTAAACAAAATTAGTTGTAGAATAAAGTCGTCGCTTAGGCCTCACACGTCACCGAATGTTACATGCGTAAGCAAAGTCTGGAATGAATATGAACCTGTCTGTTCTACCACTGTAGGGCCCCACAGCAATTGCACAGAGCCTGCCAGGCGCAGTATATTTTTCACCAATGTGGCACAATCCTGCTGCTTCTGCTGCTGTCATAAACGACAATGCCGGACCAGTCACTACAAACGAGTTTGCTGCGCCAGGAGCCTATTACGAGATCGCGAGAAATAACCCCTCAGTGATGCAATTGATCGCGTCTATGGCAGAACGATACAACGTACATCAGCTCCTGCTGCAACTGCAGCAGCAACAGCATCTCTCTCCGCAAGTTCTTCAGAGCTACCACATTTAAGAATGTCAAACACACCAATGTGGTAGCAAATATTATTTTATCACAGTTGTTCCTCCCCTAGCCTCTTGCCATCACGCGTAAGATTCCTAAGATTGAAAGGGACTGTAAAATCAAATATAATTGCAAGGTATTCCTCCACCTTCTCCCATCTCTTGCGATCATCCATAATCTAAAAGGATTGGCAATTCTTAGGCACCACTATAGTAGTAGATGAAACTGTTCGTAGGTGTGTAAGCATAGATGCTAAGAGGTCGGTCCGTCTAGCTCGAAAGCATTGAATTACTCGTCCAGGAGCCAGATTCCAATTGCTTTCTAGTCTGCAAGATAGATTTAGGGAACATAAGCGCTTTATCGCCCTCTTTGCTGCTGGATGGTTTTCTCTCTTCCACTAGCAAGTAAGCAACTAGCAGAGCAACTGTTTGGGGTCGCCTCCGGTTTGTACGAACGTTGATCGGCTGCGTATGGGGCAGTGGGTAGCAAACCAGATAATGTTTAGGTGAGGGAAGACTAACGACGCAATAGGAGTGTTTGATCCAAGAGCAGTCCAATTTGCGGTGATATTTGGATGGGACAATCGGTCCGCATATTTAAACGACGGTTTTTTGCGGTAGGCGCTTATTAAAAGACGCTCGTCATAATATTTCCTCTGTCTGCTATAAGACATCAGCAAGTGTTACCGCGCAATAGTAAACGTCTTTCTTGCGTCTTCTTTTAGCCGTAGTAAGTACTGAGCACATTGTCGTTTACCACCGCCTTGTGTGGTAAAAAGAAATCGGAGAGGACTCCGATTTCGCGGTCTGTGAGCACCTCGGAAGATGAAACGCCAGTTGATGTGTGGACTGTAGTGCTGTATGCAAAAAGGGTGCCGCCTGGGCTTGGATCCCAATCTTTAGACTGTGCTTCCTTTGTAAGAGGTTTTAGCGGTCTAATGGGAGTGCGATTCGTTCCCTTTACCTGTCTCCTGCCTTGTCAATGTCCAGGTGTTGCACATTTTCTTGAGATCCTAAAGGTCTCGCATAGTTTGGACTAGTCAGCTTTTGAAGTTAGGATCTTGATCGCCATCGACCGATTTGGACACGCCTTGCTGGCCGATCTACGGATTGATGGAGGTAGACGCCACCGTCTCAGCGTCTTGCAACTTCCTGGTGGTAGGCCCGTACTGTCTACACTACTCAATCGTCCAAGGATTCCGTAGGTCTGAGTTGCGGAGGTGCGTTTGCTGTGACATTAGGCTTCCTAAAACTGCTGCAAGTGATGCAGATTCAACAGAAGTCCAGCAGGTCTGGTATAAGTGAGGACCACCAGTTTCGACAGCAGCAATTAGTCAGTGCTAGAACAAAGCAATTTTCGCATGAAGGCATGATCTCGTCTTCTCTGGATAAGGTTTTGCTTTGCCTTTCCCAGTTGCACACGACACGAATAACACCTCGTTTGCATAGCACAGTCATTGGTCCGCACCTTTCCATCAAGAACTTTATTGTCCAAGTTAGTGACAAGCGCGTGACATGATGTGTTATTTGCCTCCAGGAAGGGTTGTCGTCTCTCGTTTTGCATTTACTATGAATGTAATCGACATCTAATTTACGCATCACTGTCATTGGCCATCACTCTATTATCAAGAACTTCATAGCCTAATTTGAAAACATGTCATTCACTTAGCACCCTTTCTATAGGACGGTGAACCACAGGTTCATATCCTCCAGTGAGCAAACGATCAAACAGTTGCATCCTCAGTGTGACTTGAGGTTTCACACAAGCCATCCCATCCATGTCCCTTTTCTCTGTCGTGAGTGCAGCCAATGTCTTGGTGAATAGCTCGCCCGATAGGAGCCCCAGTAAGTGTTTATTTCAACTACCAATGCGCATATTTGATGTTCTGATTCGTACAAGTAGGTTCGACGCCGATTCTTAAGCGTTTATTTTATATCAGTTCAGTGCACTTAACTGATTTGGACTACTGCTAGCACACTACTCGGAACTGAAGTAGTGAATGGGGCGTGGAGTCCCTTTAGCGTACAAATGCACCTATTTTTATGAACAGGTTTTGATAGCGATGGAAGAATTAGGCGTCTGAGCCGTGGTGCGCCTGGTGAAATGAAGTTTGAATTAACTCCTCCGCAGTGCGTTATGTGGATGGCCTATTTAGGCGCATTTTGCATTGCGGGTGTTTCTAGCGTTGAATGAGGTTGTTTCCAGAAAACACGCAGGGTGGTGTTAGTCCCTCCTCTCTCCCAAATCTTGGCGACTTACCTTTTCTCCAGCATTGTTTTTCCATATTATTCTCGTTTCTCCATCGGTTTCAAGCTGGTTTAACATTTGCGCTTAGAGTTGGTGTTGCATTATCGTTCCTAAGAAGGATAAGTGCTTTCTAACATGCAGCCACCACCACCACCACCACCACCAACAACAACTCATTGAAGCCTAGGTGGCTGGTGAGTACGTTGGCCAATCAATTGGCGAAGGTCCGCTGGCTTTTGTAGACAGATTGCCTCCTTTGTCCTTTCAAAGCAATTCTCCCCACACCTCTTGATATCTCGTTGCTCCACTCATAGCAATGTATGGATAGTGTTTCAACATGTGGACGTTTTTATGCTGTCCCACTCACATATGAAGGATCAAATAAGTCGTTCCTTTGTTTGGTGGAGCGTAAGCAGCTACAATCCATGGTGAAGCCTGTGGATTTATAGGATTACTGGAGTTGGGGTCATGAAGTGATGTGCAAGACAAGCTGACTGCATGTATTACGAATTTAATTAGGGGAGTGCTACCCACTTCGCGTGCACAATGCCAGATAGACGATGCACTCAGCAGGCACGTGCTGAACACCACTTGTCCTTTGTAGTGAACTGGGTGTTGGGACTTAGACCACAGACTACCCGTAGATGGAAAGTTGGCTTATTGGCAGTATTTTTTAGTGTCAAAGTAAACAATTGCTCATAAAAGAAACCAGTGTGTCAACAGTGATGCTGCACACATTATGGAACAGTTAGAAGTAACGTTGCCATGAAGTTGCCATGCCCAGCGACCAAGGAACACGACGTTTGGTAAAAATAACTGAGACAACACGAATATAGCACTGCGTTCTTAATCACGCGTTTTGGAACAGATCAAGTGAGAATTTAACTCAGCAGCTTAGCTTGTTGTATTCTGTAGATGCTTTCCAGTGTACCCTTCTGTGCTTGTGCTCTGGTGTTCATTTTACTTTGAAATTTTCGCACCTGTGACCGAGGTTTACGATTCTTCTGCTATTTCTTGCTGCCCATCACACGTTCTACTCTTGCATATTGTGGCTTGGAAGATGGCATGGCACACATCCGTCCCTACTTAACGTTTTGTAAAATTGAGTTGTAGTAGGCTTTGCCCATTTCATCTAGCTAGCCCAGTTTTGTTAAACTTGTCCTTCATTTCTCCAAAGGACATAACTCCCGAAAGATGCAAACTTGTGAAGCAGTACATAGCACTCCTGTCGTAGCACAATGCAAGCATTGCCAATTCAAGTGGGAGAGTGTTGAGGCAGTGCATTATTGGAGCAGCAGGCAGCAAATTGAATAGTTATTTGGGAATTTCCATTAACGCGTGAGACAGAGCTGTGGTCGTCCACACTCTACCCTCTAATGCCAGAACTGTTTGTGTTCTGCGCTCTGTCTAGTCAGTGCCACTTCAGACACCTATTTGAATTTGCACCTGTCGTCCAGAATTCTCCTTATTCATGTTGAGAGCTGTCCTATTTCTGGGATGCGAATTGCATTAGTTAAGATTAAAGTTCATAGGATTCAGCCAATGCTGTGAGGTAATGCTGTAGCATCTTATTTCCTTCACCAGGTCGAAAAAGGCAGAGTGGTGCGAAGGGATATGCATTATTGACAGGTGAGCTAAAGCAATTAAGGTAGTTAATGCTAGCCACAGACTTGAGGAACTGAAGTCTTCTTGGAAGCACTCTTTACCGTTGTAATTCAAAGCATGAATTGGCCACGAGCGTCTTGATTCCTACCTAATCAATGGCTCCAAAAGCATTTGAGAGTGACTCAATGTCATACCGGTGATGAAACACAACTTTTTAGCATGGGTTTAATTTCGCGTGCCTAAGGAATTGCAAAAGCAGTTATGCTAAACTACTAGCCAAAGGATATGTTAGATCTCTACTCGATCTTAACCTCTGGAAACCTCCGTGGAGTCTGTCCACTGGATTACATGCAATCCAAGCAGAGTGGATGGAATATAAGTCCATCTGTTTCAATGAAAGCTGGATGACTGATTTCAAGCAGAGCGATCGCTATCAATAACAATTTGTTGCTGAATTTCACACCTCTCATAACATTCTACATAATTTGACCCACAGAAGCACTTCACTCTAGCCCGTGTGGAAGGAAGAGAGCGAAGAATGCACTATCTTCTAGCGTTCGTCACCTCTGATTCCCATTGGGTTTTCATTTTCCAAGCACTTACTCCCACCTCACCCGATCAGAGGTATTCGTGATTCGTTTCATTGCACACTGAATTGAGCAGACAAAATCTGTAGCATTTACGATTGGCACTCACTCGGAGAGAGAGGTAGCGATTGGCGCATTAACCTGTCTTCTTTCTAAGTGCACACCTCCGTACCAGCAAAGTTCTCAGCAGGTCGAAAAATGGTTTGCGGCCCTCCCTGCTTTAGGAGATCTTCTGCGATTATATTACTTGGTTCCCATTCAACGTATTTGGCATGATATTTCCACCTAATAGAAATGCGAGTGCTGCATTGCATTGCTTTCGATTAGGCAGAAGTTTGTAGTCGACCAAGTACTCCTCAGTTTTCTCCTTAGACTGGTCAGCATTGGCCCTAACAAGACACAATTTATTACAACTCACCCATGCATTTCACCATGGAGCCAATGAAATGACAAAAGGCACTCTCTTTATAAGATGGAGGCAAAGTATCGTACTGCCCAATTTTACTTCTGCGCGCAAAATTAATCGTTCTTAGCGATGAGCTCGTTCACTTAACCGTCGGCTGTCCTCATGCCTTGACGCTAGGAATGGGAGACAGTCCACCGCAGGATGCAATAAAGTTGGCTGCGTCGAATACCATTTCAAACACGAGCCATCACCTGCAAGGAAGAAGTTTCACACCATTGTTTTAGGAGAGAATTAGCAATTTATTGTGTTCAAACATGCTAAGTGGAAAAGCCAACTTGCGTTACACGACTTGAATAACTCGCGTGTTTATTTGGAATGAATTGCATTAAGAATTATGGTTATTTGACCATGTCTACAGGAAAGCACCCTTTGCAACTAAGTGCGAAGTCCAACCTACGAGCACACCACATTTGGAACAACGTCTCCATGTCTCATCTCGCAGTACGTAGATGCCAAGAGCAATTATTTTGTATAAAGCCTGTTATTGGCGCCGCCTTAGAAGTCTAGTAAATCCACAAACTGCTAAAAGACTATAATTTATGATGCAGGACTGCACGATGGTAGTATGACGGGCAAAAATTTGCCCAATGAGGTCTGTCTACGCGTTGGAATATGACCCGAATAGCAAGTGATGAGTTAAAATGAATCGCATTTAGTCGCAGCCGGAGAACGAATTACTATGGTGTGAAGTGTCCATCCTAAACGACAACCTATCAAGCTACACATTGAATAAAAAGAAGGGCGAGTAAAAAGCTCTTTGTTTTATTATTTTCTTCCTCCGCGTTCCTCTGCGGCTTGTCGTTTCTAGTGTCAACTGTGGCTTACTTTGACAAGTAGATAACATGTAAAGCTGGAGTCGGACGAGAAGATAACTAACGCCACTGGTAACCGTCTTCTCTAAAGGTTTTTACTGACCACGCTAGCTGTCTTCCTCAGGGTGAAGTCTGTAGTCATTAATATCCCTTTCTTTTGCAGTTACGCTATTTAGTCTTTGTTACACACGTAATTGGTGACATCCGCCCAACAGGAAAACAGTGTCTTCGATTCCGTTGCCTTCGGTCTAACAGAGACTCACAGTCCCATCTTTCTATATCAATACATATCTATGCAAAAGCGTTATCCTCTCTTATAATGGATAAAGGAAACTTCCAAAGATAACTAAGGCATTCTTTAAACATAATTTCCATAATTTATGCCGCGCAATGCTGGTTATTCTCCGTAACCACTCTCAGGGTGAGTTCTAAGTCACATGCTCATCTCATCCCATTCTTTTTATTTAGAACGTAGGCAATGTTATGTGCTGTTTGAATTCGCTTTGAGCAATTAAAACACCTCCTAACCCTACGCTCCTCTACGTCACCCACTGCTGTCCTCATTTCTTAACGCGATAAATGTAGAGTAGTCCACAGCTTGCCGACATAGAGATGGCTAAGTTGGAAGCACGAGTTCCAAAGAACTACGACTGCAAAGAGGCATAGAAGATTGGAACTTCACTGCATCATAGCAGAGTAGGCAAAAGAATCAACTAACCTTCTGTGATCAGTGAACCATAAAAACTTTTACAAACTTCTTTATGTCCATTCAAACATATAGCATCTTCATTAGGTGCTACAATGAGAAAAAACATGTCGTTAGTTCCACAAGGGAAAATTCTAATTTTCTAAACGAAGTAGATACAAAGTTGACGCACCAAATTCTGAAACCGTGGAGGCAGGACGGATTTAAGGTATGTAGGAGACAAGGTGAAATTATATTTTTAAAATATGAATTTCAACTTAGTTTGATGGGGTTTCATCGTTGAGGTAGACCGAATCACTTAGATTTGTGACTCCACAAATAGGCCAAAGAAATATTCTGCCAGATTGGATCTTCCATTCAGGCCACAGGACAACCCGAAAAGGGTGCAAATGTCTCACTTTCTACATGGATTTTATCACACATTTACCCACGTTACTAGATGGCATTTCTAACGAAACTGGGCTATAGGAAACGTTTTGAAATCTAAGAGCCTTTATTCATTAATACAAGGTGCAAGTTAGCTTTTCATTACGATGGACAACCCTGTGAAATTTGGGGCAAGAGAAGAAGCTAAAAGTGAGCCTGCAAGTAAGGCACGCATATCGTGCTAATTCTACAAAGGAGGGAAAGACAACTGTGCATTGATCAGCTTAAAGAATACCTAAATTTTAAAGGCCAAATAAGTGGAATTCGTATAAGAGCATTTGAAAGCACTTGCCTGTGTGCAACGCTTCAAAATGAGCTTTAAGCTGCCGATGACGCCTTAAGTGCCGGAAGCAGACGGGGCAAACAACCGCCATGGAGTGCTTTGATGAAGTGAGGGAGTGGAGGCGATGACATGGTAGCGAGAAGTTGACTTCCTCTCTGCTAAAGAGCATTCATCCCTGACCTAGATTCAAGCTGCAGGTTAGGACAACTCAAATAGGCAAATTCAGCCTAGATGTTATTTTAATGGCCAAGGAGGTGATGAGCGTTATAACTCTTAAGTGCATACTTGGACAACTTTTACGGGCAGCTCCTGCATGCAACGAGATAACGCACCGTACACCGTACACCAGGTTAGCGAATGGCGATGGGTCTGGAACTTGCGCAAGCTGTGACTTATCCCTTTCCTCCTCTTACCTTTTGCCATTGTGCACGCCCACAGCTGCATCGCTAAGACCAGGGTGCGATGCAAACGAGTCAAGACATAAAATCAAGTTAAGTAACCCTAGAATCGGTGTGAAACATGGCAATAACTCTAGTTTTTTCATCATTATACTATGCTCTACCACTTAGCATTCATTCGCGTTTGCAGCTTGTCGATACACGCAGCTAGGCTGCGGTCTTAGTAAAACTTTTAAAGGTACGCCCATTTGTAGCGTGATATGCATAGAAAACCACAGAAGTTTGTTTAATTTACTGCGTTAATCATGTCGTTGCTCGTGCTGCAGGTATTTAAATAATCTATATTCAGTCTGACGCAGTAAGATGTGCCAAGCATTTGTCCAGGCGCTGCAGAATTCGCTAATCACTTGTCTTCTGGGTCAGCTTTGCGTCCTACTGATGATCAAACACAGGCTCAGGTTGACATCATGCTCTTAACTACTATTCCAAATGATAAGACTATCACCTTACTATATGATACGGCATTCGTCCAGTTAGCCAACTGTGAGGTCGATATCAGGCATTGGAGGATGACAGCTACGGTATGGTTCAAAGGTTACTGCATGACATTCAATAGGCTTTTTGACAAAATGAAAACCGTTTATTCAGAGCCTCAGCTAGTTTTGCTCATTATTGTCCTACTTTAAAGTGTAGTAGTGAAAATCAGTAGAGTCCTGCAAATCTTTAGTGTGGAATCTATTGAATATGGCTTTCTCTTCCACAATCTCGGCTATTCACAGTGGTTCATCTTGTCTACGATCATTTCGTATGCTGAACAACTTACTCCTCCCTACAGAGAAAACAAACGTGGCCAGTATCAGCCTCCATCGCAGAGAGCTCGGGCCTGTAAAAAGACTATTTTGTGAAGTGCCTCTTCATTTTTGTCTTAAAATTTTGCATGCAATACGGGCACGCCTTACCTTCTGGGCCACGAAGCTAAATGCACATTTGCAACAGGCAAGGTAGTTAGAATAAATATAGCAAACTGTTTCCATTGTTGGTGCTATCGGCCGCGTTGTTTTGTTGAGTTGGCTTAGAGGCGCCTTAGTCAATTTTTATCAGTACAGAGGCTTCGGCTAGTGAAGATGTGCGTGCCATCTGCAGTAGATTGATGTGGCGAAGGTATAACTTTGGATTCATCGACTGACTTCTGTTATTTGCACAAATTTATAGGAAGCGACCTCTCAGCTGTCCATGTACTCCCTCCATTATGGCCAAAAACTTATACAAAGTTGGCACTGCAGTTATTTATCACAAAATTTGCCAACAGGATTTGCGAAGCGTTTCCATGTGACGAATAGAATGAGTGCCTCCTCTTTTAAACCTATGTCTTTGCTGAAGTCAATTCCAACGATAGCTACTTAAAGAATGGGCAGTTTGATAAGCAACACACTCAAACACTTCAGATCTGCTACAATTCATACTCAGTCTGACAACCCGCAGCAAAGTTGACTCTCCTCCCGAATACTTTACTCGCCTCCACAGCTCCTTTAACCAAGACAGCAAGGTGCAGCAATTCGCACAGGCTTGTTCGCATACGCAAGCACACATTGGGAGGTAGTTGCAAAGATACTAATCCGTTAGTCGTTTGTCAGTGGCCTAGGCAGAAAATAAACAATCGTCTCTGTGGTGACCCTTGAAAGGGCCATTGTCGCGTTCATGATTGCTGCAGATTTAGCAAGTCAGTCAAGAGGTCGGTGAAGCACCTGTTTGACCGACGTTTTGCTGCCCATCGGCTTCTGCGTCCTTTTTGGCAGCACACTACACTGCGCGATGATCACACCGCCCAACAATTTGTTCAACTCCTCATCATCGCGGATAGCCAAACGCAAGTGACAAGGAATTATCCGCGCCTTCTTGCTGTCCCACGCTGCATTACCCTATAGCTCTACAATCCTGGCAGCCAGATGCTCGAGCATAGTGGCATTAACATGCTCCGCGCAATTTCCACGGCGCAAGAGGCAGTGCGCTTGATTCACCGAGAACTGCAGGCTTGCCTCCACCGATCTCGTCTTCGCTTTTGGCCCGTGATTTGCCTCCTTGGCCTCTTCTACTCATTTCACTCACCCATTCTCTCGTCGTTGACACAACCGATTGAAGCGTGATTCCGTCTCATGACAGACGGCTCCCATCCTATAAGCTCCACTCACCACCCTGGGCCAAATTTATTATTGGCTGCAGAGCAGCTTAACCACATTTCGCATCGCATTGCTTCACCAACGCTAGTGCCCGCTGCTATTGGTTGTTTCCTATTCAACTTGCTGCACTGCGATCATCTGCCACGATTACAATGCACTGACAACATTCGAGCCCTGCTCCGATTTGACCTCGAGATTAGCGATCCCACTAGCACAATGTCTTCCACCAGCTTAAATTTTGCAGGGATCTGTCTAAATGACAACATCACATAAACAACATCAATTAATCACCGTTCTTGAAACAACACCAACACTGATGGCACAACAAACACTAGCCAAGTCAAAAGCTATGAGCGGAAGATAGAATGCCACAATGCAGCCTACATTAGTGCCCACCTTTTTTGTAGACAGAGCAGTCCCATTTTCTCGTTCTCAAAGGCATGCTTTAGAAATGAAAGCGCAAAGGTAACGCAGTTAAAGTAATCCTCAGGACGTGGTAAGTTACGATCGTTTGCCAAACTCAGATCCTCAGAGCCACTCCTGTATGATACTTAACAGTTTCTAATCGAAATTCGCAGAATGCTCTTGCTTCGTACAATAATTATTAGCGTCGAGAGCAGAGAAAGAATGAAAAGGAGGGCTATTGTCGAGGGAGGCCGATTCTACTGGGTTCTCAGTGCACTGGCCGGCTTGCTTCGTGGTAGAGCGTTAGTAAGCGAAATCGAGGAAACATTCATTTGCGTTTGTGCATGCATGCGAACCATTGAATGTTGGCGTGATGAGCATTACAGGCAGCAATTATTGCATTCTCGTGCAACAGTTTCTTGCATTCAAGATTTTTCCAGAATCAGCAATGTGTTGTAAGCATGCGCATTATAAGCCCATACAGAATATTATTCTAGCAATACTTCTTTTAGTTAGTTATTGCTGCACTTGTGCCCTAGGGCACAGGAGGTTTGTGAAGATGTGGAGTGTAGTTCTCATCTTAAACGCCCAATTTCTTCCACCCATCTATCTTTTCCTCATTCCGCAATCTACCTCTCTGTCCAAGCAAATGTTGCTAACATGCTCTAGGTATTTTATTAAAATAAACATGCCTGGTAACAAAAATGAACCTGGTGCTCTTGCTGTTGACACACTAACTTCCCTTGACAGGTCCAATTTAAAAGGGTGCTGCTGTATGAGTTAATGGTTGGGTCGACGCTTGCAAGCGTAGAGAGAAAACCAGAGCAATGTGAATGAAAATGGAGGTGAAGCAAGAGTTGTCGTGGCTTACCATTAATTCCTATGACTTGTGATTGTTTCTTATTGCTTGGCCGATGAAGATTCTTTGAAGAAGTTTGGAGGGAGTAGTGAAGAAACAGTAGGACACCGAATGCTATCGGGAACCGAAGTGGAGTAGGGGCGGAGTGGATCAACTGGAATGCAGCTCCTGACACGGGCTGAAAGCTTATTTGGTGTTCAAAACCTTTGTTTTGGTTGCGTGAATCCCAATTGACCTTTAAGAATTTCATCATGGTCCTTCTACAGGACAGCCCCTAAGTTGGATAACTTGATGCACGTTTGATTGGTTCGTCGCTGGGTTCCTTACTATGTACATTAAGGTGGTTCGCCTCCATTTCTAAGCAGACCGGATCCGTGCGAGTGCCTACATGAGTGTGAAAATATACTTCGTCGTATTCCTTTGCTGTAACCATGCCTAACCGAAATGTCTAGCGAAGTCTCTTTCTCATCTATTCATCAAAGTGACTTCATATGTCTGCTCCCGATTTTATAGTTATTGAATACCGTGGCTTTAAGCATCCTTCAATTAGGTGCTCACCCTTCTCGTGGCATGCTTTATTGCGCAAGAATCCAGAACATGGGACTACGTAGATTAGGCACCAAATATTCACGCATGATGTAATGCTCCAATGCTAACTTCGATAATCGCGGGGGAGGAAAACGAATTATTGAGTATAAAATTTGTCAATTTTGGTAGAAAGATAGTGCTGTTTAAAGGAGGAAAAAGATGGCGAATGGGCAATCGTTGAGAGCCTAATCAACTTATGGAAAATTGCATCTTGCATGAATAAAATAAATGCATGTCTCCTTTTAAGACAGATGCATGTTCAGTGCACAAGAATTCGCGATTCGATGCGTCTAAAAGTGTGAGAAAGTTACAGCATGCGGCGCATCGATTGCTTTATTGACGAGTCTAATCAAATTGTTGCCCAGTCGGTCACTAAAGGACAATGATCTTGGGAAAGTAATGGGGCAGCAATTGCAAAGGTGTGCCCGGTTACAGTTGTGGATGTGAACCTGAGGTGTACTTATTAGGCAAAAATCCAAATTAGTTTGAAGCATTAATTAGCCTGTGTGATAAGACAATGGGTAGAAGGCTGTGAGCACAAAAGAGGTGCCAATGACAACATAGTCTTTGCTGTTTGTTCGGGCTTCCTGCTGCGTCATTCGAGAGCCATGTCAATGCACTCACTCCTTGGTTAGAGAGGGAAGGGGAGAGAAGGAAGTAGAAGGGGAATTAAATTAAGTCGAATAAAACGTGACTCATTAGCACGGCATAGTATGGCACAAATGGTAACCAAATAATGGAAGAGCATTAAGTTTTGCCATGCTGCATTGGCGCTGGATGATATGGGCTTCTTTATTCTTACTGGACTTTCCACATATTCTTGGCTTGATGCTTCGTTCAGACATTCGCAGTTGTTTTCAGTCGACGTCACAAATTTTTCGTAAAATTGTTTCAAAAGCACCTGCTTATTGGTTTTGGATCGCCTGAGTTCTGCTTGGCATTAATGTAACATCTTGGGCTTTTGAAAGCTTGGAACGTGGGTCAGCAATGATGCACAATACAATTTGGCCACTTGGCTGGTACTTAAACCCTTCGGCAGTAAAGTTCTTTTGGCACAAAATGTAGAATGCAATGTTTGCTCCATTGGGTTTTGATAAATATTTGCAAAATTTATATACATTTTGAAAAATACAAGGGCCAAAGCAAGGATCCATCGACAGTAAAAGGTCACGTGAAAGCGTGTGATTTTCCGACAAAAACAAATGGAACCGGATATGGTCAGGTTGCGGTTCCAAATTTCAAAACATGTGCCGTCACGCATAGACAACCAAAAGATGATTAGGCAAGGTAACGCATTAAAGGGGCAATGTATATCGATCACTGGAATACACATTGCAGCAACAGGTGTTGTAAAATCGGAGCCGAAAACTGGCCACGTCCGGTGGCTGCGCTGCCTGCCTGGCTATTGTCCGCCGCCAAGTGGCCTCCGACGATCGATGTGCAGGCCCAGTGACGACATCACCTGACCTCATCATCATCATCATGAAATGGCTTTTCACGTGCAGCGCCACGTGTTGTGTAGTGGGAAGCGCGGCTTGGTCATGTTTGGTGCTCACGCTGCTTGCCAGGAGGTGGCTCGCTGCCACGTGGCCTCTGACAATCGATATGTTCTGCCTAGTTTTGACTTAACTGTACCTGATCTTTGATTTTCTCCCTCTGTCATTTGCCACGTTTCAAAAGACCTTTAGTTTTTATGGGTACGTTTCTGTAGTAAATATGGGAAAGTTGCTTTCATATCTTCTTGTGGAAATTTTTGCTACTTTTTGTGCATGCTCAGTAATAGCTTATATAAGTATGGCTTAGCTCATCGCTCCTCTTCGCAACGATTTTTGTGCAGACTCAATTCTCTTTACTTCTCTATTATGTTAGAAGAAGTTTTGAGTCTCGTTAGTGATGGTTATATGCTAAGATGCATTCCAATGTAAGTACACAAATGCCATAACATCGCCAAGTTCTTTGGATGCATCCGATCTGAGCAGAACGAATTATTCTAGCTGGTCTGCAATTTTTCCCTTTTACAGAAAATTTCTTTGGTAGAATGCTACAAGTGTACTAATACTTGAGCTTGTATGACTTCAGCATTCGTTTTCTTAGTTACCAGTCTCGCAGATGCTGACCACTGGTACAGCCAAATAGGCATGCATCACTGCCTTAAAAAATAACTGCTGTTGCAAGGAGTGCAGTCACGCTTTATGTGGACTGGGATGGCTGCGCTATTGCGCTTCTCATATTTGTCTTTGCACAGCAATCATGTGGAGCTTTAAATGTGAGCTTTTGCGTTGGATTTTGACCCATTTTAGTTGGATTTTAATGTGATAGCCACCGATAAAAGGGCTCCTGAAGGCGTAGCTTTGTTTGGCCAATCAAAATGCAATTTTATCAGATAGCTATTTTTGCACTTCATTAGACTTTGGATGTATCCACTTGACTTGAGCGTGCTGAAGGCCTTTTTACTAACAGGGTGCTGGTCGTTGATTTGTATACATTTCATTGGGGCATGCCTCCGAATTAAATTTTGCACAATGTATTCGCCTGCCTGACTGTGATGCCTGTTCTCATGCTCTGAGCCATGCCTAAGCACTTAAGACTTGGCGACAGGGAGTCGAGGTGCACAGCAGGCAGTAAGACATAGGAAAAGGAAGGATCTTAGCACCGGTTATTAAGGCGATGCCTCTGCAAAAGGCGCAATTTTAATGCAGTGGATCACGTCTTTTTCAATGCTTTCATGTCTGTGTTTATCTTCGCTTGCATATGTGGAGGTCATTTCATATTTATCAGGTGTGGAGACGAAAATGATGCAAAAGCGAGTAATAAGAAGGCCCAAAAGGGCAAATAGGAATTGTTAAACTGCAGTCATTCAGGCCGTAGGCGCAGGACTGAATTGTTCCAATAAGTGATCACATCGGTATCACCTCACCGATTCTGTCGCCAAGAACTAGGCGAAAATGAACATTAAGAATACAATGTATGATGTAAAGCATCCAATTGGACGTCTCTTAAACAATGAGACCATGCAAAGTAAAGTGATGTGTTGGCCACTCAGGGATATAAACGGAAAGCCGAGGGTTAAAATGAAGTACTGTGATAAGGCATAACAATTCACTGCAGAGAAGATACCGTCCGTGGTGCTGCTGGAAATGAAGAAAACGGCAGAGGCTTATTTGGACAAGGTGACAAATGCAGTTAGCGCGGTCTTGGCGTATTTCTGTGACATTCAACGCAAGGCGACGATTGATGTAGGTATAATAGCGGGTTTTAATGTGGTGCACATCATCAATTAGCCAATGGCAGCTGCTCTTGCCTACGGTGTGGACAAGAGGGTCGACGGTCAGCACAGTGTACAGTTTGGATTTGGGTGGCGGCATCTTCAACGTGTCTGTCACATCTATTGGAAATGAAAATTGGAAGTCAAGGCTGCTGGTGGTGACAAGCACCCTGGTGGTAGCAAATTTAAGTTTAAACTGGTGAAGTAATGCGTGAAGACATTTAAACAAGAACATGGAGGAAAAGATTTGAAAACCAGCGCAAAAGCCATTAGTAGTCTGAGAAAGGCGTGTGAGGATGCAAAACAACATTGAGTTTGCTTGGGCACTTAAGCATTGATGTCGAATCGTTGTATGAGGACATAAATTTCTCTGATTCCATCTCAAGGCACGATTTTGAGCAACTGTGCTGGGATCTCTTTGGTAGAGTTTTGGTTATAGTAGAGGGGTGTTGAGCGGTGCAAAGTTGGACAGGGTCTATAGTTATGAGATATTACTGGAGGGTGGTTCGATGCGTGTTTATTAGAAGCAACGCTTACTGCGAGACTTCTTCAGCGGCAGTAAGATTAGAAGGTCTATCAACCCAGATAGGACATCAGCGTATGGTGTGGAGCTGCTAGGGTCTAGCGTGATTAATAAATTGTCGCTGGTGCTTCTGGAAGTCGCACAAAAATAGCATGTCCAGGAATACGCAGATGTGGTTTAGGAAGACAGTGCTTCGTCCGCATTTTGAGCACTTCCCTCTCCACACCAACACCTACCACACCCTCAACAACCCACCTCACTAAGAAGGACACTTTATTGCCAGCAACTGCACCACCCCCAGTACTACGCGATGCATTAAAGCGTCAGTGGATGTTAATTGAGTTAAAGGCACCATTAGGATGGGGGTACAAGGGTTGCGACGGAAACGAACGAAGTAGAGATAAAATGATGGGGGAAGCGGGAGTGAGATAAGACCAGTTACAAAGCCTTGGACGGCGCCACAATCGCCACATCAGCTTCCATCTCCTAAGGAAAACAATTCAAGCTGATGATGCAGCGCTGCTAATTGGTCACTTGTTAAAGACACGCAAAGAGCATTACCTGCTCTACCTGTTTGCCATTCCTGGCGTTAGGAACAATCTGATGAAGTCCCGGCAAGTACCTGTGCAACAGAGGTGGTATCCGATTGCAGCAAGCGTACATCCCACTTCTTTCCCCATACAAAAGACGTGTATGCTTGTGCTACTAAATACAAACAGTGGAATCTCATAGTAAATCACGAAAAGGGACATACATGGGCAGTCGTTCGGCCATCTACTGCAGCATGTGATTGGGAAGGACGAAACTACAAACGAAAAAAATGGAAAATGAGTTGAGAACTCACATACCCGCCACAATCCTTTAACTTCTTGTCGCGAAAATGCTCTCCTCTCCCGACGCCTTGCTTATTTAGTGCCTTCGATAACCTAAAACGCACTATCCACATCATCCAACGAACTGCCACCTTTGATTGAATGCAACGCTTCTCACTATGAGCTGTTAATGCATGATGCACAGTTGATGCAAGCAGCTCGAAAGTGTGGTTGTTCGCAATTCTTCACAGGTATGCTAAGTGAGTAGAAATGACTGACTACTTCCACTCACATTACCAGACTGGAGATCTTAAGTGTCGTCATCGCATGTCAACCTGTTGTTCCACCTTCCCAACCGGATAAAACGCAACGAAAAATCAACGAAAACATGCCTACTCCCATTGTGATCTTAAAACGACAGCTTGGTAGAGCAACCAAAACGCTACTCGCCACCCGGCCTAGCAACAGCTCCTAGCTATGTCAACCGCAGTAGCAATAGCACATTAGAGATGCTCAATGTTCAACCAGCGACCGTTATAACATTATTTCTTATTGATAAGGCGCGTCACAAAGCACCTACGGGCGGTCAAAGGCGTGGCAAGGCGGAAATGGTGAACATACGCGTGACTTTCATCCTCTTTTCGTGCAATAGTGTCTCACAACATGCACAGATACTTAAGAGCGTACAGCTGACGCTTATCCAGAGACTCCCCACCACTGCATGTGGTTTTGACAGATACTCCAGTGGGCTGAACTTCGGTTTCTTGTAAATCTAATGGGAGAAAGCAAAATGAAGGAAAGGGATACAAGAAAGTGTAAAGTGCAAAGCAACTAGGGCAGACAACTGATACGCACACGCAAGCGGAGCTCCTGACTGCGTTGGGGAACGTCAGTCAACAGATCTTAACTAACTAGTAAGCCACCAAGCACCTCAGCCACGTAGAGCAGATAGTGCGTATCTGGCCGGGCATAATCTATCAACGCCTCGGGAAGAGGTCTAAGCGCAGCAAATTCACACAATAACCACCCAGATTGACACTTTCCACTACAATGAAATGGTGGACAAGCCAATTTATCGTGTAATACAAATTAGCTTTCACTTCGACTACGAGCATCCCCTCCCATCATACCATCTAAAATTGCCATATTTCAGTCCTCCCCCATTCATAGGCTCCTGAGCTATGCAGCACTTTTCAAAAAGAGCTGAAATACTCCCATTGTTTATCAAATGACTGCCTCTACACCAAGAACAAGGAAACTAATGAGAACAGCTCCTCATGAAAACTGGCGCAATGGAAATGTCCCAATGAACTGAACAAGCCAGTAAGCCTTACCAAATAATTGCCACTTTCAGGGTCTCTAGTTTCTAATGGAATCTTCTACAGCAGCCAAGCACATCCCACGCAGTTCAATGTGAACTCAACCTATTCTTTAATCGGCCAACTGGAATGCTTTGCTTGGAAGAATCCCAACATAACTTTGCAGAAGGTAAGCAAGGGAAAACCGTGAAAATTGCAGCGCCTGGGCCGCCTGTCCAGTGTCGAATAGGTTTACGATGTAAACATCAAAATCCCTTTGCAACCACAACAAATCCATATTGGAGCTGTGTAGTACCTTTATCACCCTCGGGTTGGTGAACACATCGTTTAACTGGCTGAGGTGGCCATGAAAAGCAACAGCATCAACAATGCAATCCTTGGTACGCGTGGACAGTTTATCAAGCATGTCATTTCCAGGAATGAGCGATAACTGTGGTGCTGTAGAAGGGAAGAGTAATCACAAGACTTGTGGTTCAAGGCACAAGAACAAGCATGCCTCATCACACTACTTACCTCTAAATCAACAACGAGTTCTGACGCCGTACCCAATTCCACCAACGTATTGCTTAAGCCGTCAACGATGTCGATAATATCCAGTGGTGCTTCATCCAGAGGCGGTGGCCTTAAATTCAATGCAGGGCTGTCATATTTGTACTGCCCTATGCCCTTGCCGTACGCCTCCAGCTCTGATAGATAGGGGTGGACGTAATCGCTGGTTTCTGATCCGATTCAAAAGTGCAATCTAAAACAACAGGACTGATTGGTTAAGAAGTCGCGAACCCTCCACAATGTATCTACATGAAATCGGGTGAGTTGAACACCCTGCAAGCCAACAATCGCGTTTGGTTTTGATCTCAAGGTGGGGACGAATGACGCATGACTGTTGTCTGGCCGAATGGTGGAGAAATCTTGTGGTCGAACGATGAGCTTTGAAGCAGGTCGCTTTGTGAGACTGCTAAAATGAGGCGGTTTAAAGGCATTCTAAAATGCATCACGAACGGAACATATGGCACCCCTTCCGATGGCAGAGATGCCTGCTCTCCATCCAGGGTCACAGGAAGCTTGCGAGCGCTACTGTTATTCGGTCTGTCTTGACGTGCACTTTTGTATGAGCGACAGGGATTTTATATGGACAACTTTGTCAGCTCTGCCCTGAAGGTGTAGGATCATCTTTTAGTTAGTTATTGCTGCATTTGTGCCCTAGAGCATGGGAGGTTTTTGAAAATGTATGCTTACAGGATGCGTTAAAGACACGTACTTTGGAACCTAGACAAAATTTTCCCATGTCTTTCTGTTCTTCACTTCTGTTAGTATGTTTTAACCGAGGTATTTTGCACCGTGTTGAGCAAGTAATTTAAGTTCAATCCTCTCACTCTCCTTTGTTGCACGTGCGTTTTATTTAAACAAAATTTAGTTATCGTAATTAATACCAGCCTTTAGTTAAACTACAGGCTTTAGCTATTTCAAAATTCTCTCGGAATCGTACTTGAGACGGTGCCTTCTTTTTTGACAGCATTAAGCTACTTGTTTAAGTACTTTGATGGAAGATCACTTTTCTCTGGTGAAGCTCATGTCTTCAGCAGCTGCACGTCAATCTTGAAACGAAAATGTGTTGTTGGCTGCAAAGATTGAAGCATTTTCACGTGGCTGCTTTGACCACAGGAAAGGTTTTCGTTCGTAATTCCTCAGTTGTGTAGAGTGGTCATTAAGGCTTCTAAAGAGTCTGGAATTCTTCCTAGCGCTCCTTCCTTGATGCGGTGAACCAGAGTCTCGTAAAACAGGTGCAATTCCGTGGAGAATTACGTGGAAAGTTGCGCCCTCAGTGGGACTCTAAGTGTCACTTAATCAGCTCCTCTATAGCCTCTTTCAACCACCGTGAGTAGAGTTAATGCCTCGGTGTTTATGTAGCCAGATGGGAGCTTAATGTTAAGTTTGAAACACTTGTTTCTTAGTGATTTGTTGTAATTTGCTGACAACAAGCGCTGCATGTGAACCAGCTGCAAGCAAAATGGTGACATGGACGTAAATGTTCTTGGTGCTGTTAACATCCCACCTTTTTAAAAACAACTTCTTGGCGAAAATGGGTTATTAAAGCATCTGGGCCGTAGTGGACTTGCTGAACTCAAGATGGATGAAATAATGTTGTCTGAATTAGTTACCTCTTTCCTTTAGCAGGCTATAAAATGGTTTATTTAAAGCATTTCGGTGGCAGATGACTCTTGCTCTGAGCAAAAGTTAGTCGCTGTGCCTTCTTCTGCCCCGCAAAATCTTTGTCGCTCGTCCTTCTTGCTTCCGTACACCAGGTGGATACATGTAGAGCAGCCTTAAATGCAGATGAGTCTTGCACATTCTGCACGGCAGTTTGGTATATCCAACCATGCTTTACTCAGCTATCGCAGCTGTATGCAAAGTAAAATAACCCTCACCTTTGTCTGAGGTAAACAAACCGTAGAACCTTGTCCATTTAATAGCCGGTGTTTCGTTAATGACCACTTGTTTGGCTATATTGCTAGCAATGGGTGATTCTTCCCATGAGAGCGCCGATGATTTCGGTGCCTATTCATTCACTGAATGCATACATATTCAACCAGAGCATAATGCCTTCTTTTTACTTTAGGGTGGTCTCGAGAGTCTACATACGCACTGCAATTTCAGCTAATTAATAGAAATTAGGAGAACTTTTACCACATACCTCAAGAAATTGCATTTACCTATCCTGTACAATGTTAGCCAATTCAAACAATAGATAAATTGCATTATGCGGGCCATATACCTGCTCACAAAAGTGAAAATTGTAGCTTTCGTCTTTAATTTGTTATGTACACGCCCGCCTAAATCAAATGGTCTTCGGTTGATTTACTATGCGCTTTTAAAAAATCGGGCAAGAATGTAGAAGCATGAATAGTTTTGCAACAAATAATCAATTTGCTTCTCCACACAAAAATAAGCCCATACAGCAAAATAAGAGGATTTTCTCATTTGTTTGAGCTCCGCAGGTTCCTAAGTTTGTTCTAATATGACTTGTGAAGTGCAGACTAATGTTTGTGCAAACACGCCTGTGAATTGTGTTAGGTTATAAAATCGTTCAGGACTTAGTCGTTTACTTAGCGCTTCCAAGAGTCTGCTCAGCTTCTTAAGCAGTGAGTGAAAACCTTTAATTATAAGCCGGTAAATCTTTTCCCGCAGTACCTTGTCCTTATTTGAATTGCCGACGTGATAATATAAAGCACCTTATCAGACGAGGACAGCATGCTGGTCTGCTCGAACCCAGGCCTAGAATGAACCACTGGTTCTGCTCAGCAAGACTCCATAAGAAGCGCTTCGGCATTACCAAATATCCAAACATGAGTGACCCAGCAGCAAAAGTGGATGGGTCTAGTAAAATTAGATCCTTTTTGCAATGTGCCAGCCGATGAATCATCAGCTGAACTACACGGGCCGGTTGATAAGAACCAATTTGATCTGAACATAAGCTCAACAAATTTATTGGGCGGAAATGTCATTAGGTTAGGCAGCAATTTACTGCCCATTGCTCGTAAATTATGCAGTTTTTGCCATTCAACTCCATCCCAGTCACCGCAGCCCAAGCTCCGAATAAGTAGATCATATCTGCCTTCCTTCTTTTTCCTTCATTTTCATATCTAATCCGCCAAATCCCTTTTGTAGGAGACGATCGAAAGCGTAGAATGAAAGAAGGAACGAATCCACGCCATGTGTTTGTCAACAACCTGCCCAGTGGTATAAGAGAAAGGGAGCTTCTTGACTTGTTTCGAGGACTTGGAAGGGTGCATTGTGTCAAGCTCTTCGTCAGCCCTGAAACCAATGAGAGCATAAGCTGTGGTAACTGTTTCCTTCAAAAATGATCAAATCGTTGAATAGGCAGTGTGTGTTATTACGATTCACGGAGCGCGCAAAGAGCAATCAATGTTATGCACGACCGGGTACTGGCTAACAGAAGGTTGAGCGTGAGACTAGAAAGATTCACAGGTAACTATACGCACTTTTATTTCATAAATCAAACACATTACTTGGCTGCCATCATAAGCATGCCCGCCAAAATATTAAATGTAGAACATTGATCTAACATTGTATCAGCTTAAAACTCTCCCTGTTGTGATGGCACACAAATAAGCCACCATTCATTTGATTTGGCTAATCATAAATTCTCTAGATCCCTCAGCCGCACCACACGTTCGGAATGAGTGCAATTTACAAGTCTTACATTTGCCAAGGGAGACTAGGGAAGAGGACCTCTCTAATTTATTCAAGAAATTTGGGAAATTAGTCAGTGTTGATGTCGCCATCCAAGATCCCTTTTATGAAGAGGAAGCGTATGGTTAGTGCTTTTCCTGTCGATTTGAGTAACAAGCCCTATTATCTTGGCATATTATATTAAAAGTGTCGTATGCAACCGTTGGTAGGTTTTGTGCGCTTTGACAATTCCTACAGCGCAACAAATGCCATCAATGCCATGGATGACTATCTCCTAGGACACAAAAGACTAGAGGTGATGCTAGAATTTACTGAGGGCAAGTTAATACAAATGCATTGCTCCCTTAGAGTCATTGCTCTTATCTTGACATAGGTAGCACGCAATATGTAAACCACAACAAATTGCCTCCTTGTGACCTGTTAACATATGCTTTCGTTCTTTTAAGCGCAGTCGCAGCTAAAACCTCTGTTTTGATGTTGCTAGTTGTGTGCATTTTTCCTCTTAGACTATTCTCTGCCATGAATGAATCGATGTGGATGACTTGGCGTTTGTGTACTTCCCATTTGCTTCCTTCTTTGTTTGGACTCCGCTTTTCGTTTGTAAATTCACCACTTCATGGTGTGCTCATAATGCTCTAATGCGCAAATAATAAAAACTAAATAAAGCTTTACCTAACCTGCCTTTTCCATTCCGAGCTAGAATTTCGTCATTCGCTGCACCAGTCGGTCAAGCAATGCTTGCCATAGAACTTAATCGGAAGTTCATTAAGAGGTTTGGTTCCAACATCACCAGTCTATTTCGAACAGAGGCATAAGAGACAAAATTGTATATCGAGTGATAATACCAGATGCTTTGAGGATGTCCGATTTTAAACAGTTACGTTCATAGACAAAAAAATGCTGGAAAAACTATACATGACCGAATCACTAGTCAATGAGAAAGGGGTCAAGGTCGCGAAGAATGAAGTGCACCTTCAATTAGGAGCACAATTTAAGCAAGCACAGCTCTTACGCATGAACACTTCCTTGATAACCGACGAACATGTAATACTGCTGTTTCGTTATCTGTTACTATCCAAATTACTGATAGGTTTTGATAAAATGCAATGCCACGTGATATTTGCCTTGCAAAGCCTAGCCCACCAACACAGAGGCTGAAGTAACTCCCTTTAGCAGTGCAGCAAATTTTTTTGCCTTACCAAGTCATAAATTCAGGTATAAAGAAATAACTCAGCATTAGGACCAATAAAACCCTACAATTTGTGGCGACGTAATAGCATTTACTGGGATTCTATGGAAACAACGCGAGCCAAACCTCTGTAAAGCAATAAAAATCAAGGCACTACAACGAACTAGCATTGTAGTTTGTGTCAAATAGATAAACCAATGCCTACAAAAATGATGTGATTGCGTTTGTTCTTGCAATGCCTCCAGCGTCGCGAATACTGCGCAGCATTCTGTGCAGTGAAGGCGTGTTTCTGGGTTCTCCATTCTCATGACTGCAGTGTGGCGTAATAAGGCATAGCTTTAGGAGAGGTTAGCATGTGGTGCTGAAGCTATGGGTGAGGAGCAGAGCACTCATTAAATTTGTTCGGAGGTCAACGGACGCAAGCTCACAAATACATTTTCCAATAAGATGGCGGAGGAGCGAATCAAATCGTTCGGATCGAAGGCGGCTCACAAGGCATGCATTGTGACGTCAGGCTATTTTCGGGTTGAGTAAAGTACTTGTGGTAACAGCATATGTGATGGTTAAATGGAAGAATCGAGTTTAGATGAATACGAAGTGCACCTAAGAAGTGCCTAGAGTAATTAACACGGTCAAGCCTAAGATGCTGCTTCCGAATGGCGTCAAGCACAATTCACACCTGTAGCCACCCGTTTTAGTCAAGAGAGGGGCGAGTTGTGACAAGGCTTATAACGAATGCAATGGGTAGAAGGGGAACCACTCGGATCAGTCCTCAACCAGATATATGATTACAACACGAATGAGCAGTCGATGCGTATTTGGCCAGAACTTGGAGCAGCACAGGCATCTGGTTGCAGTTCACCACGCTTAACATACCTTTTGACGTGAGTCCAAGTGTTGAGCCTCCACTGTGCCGTTTACCCGAGTAGCATCACTCACCATGCCACTGCTGCCTGAATCATCCATCATCCAAGTGGAAGCCAAGAACACGCCACCCATGCATTGCCGAGTTGACGATCGCTGCAGCCGCTAATGCAGTTGTCTTGAAAGCAGCTAGTGTTGTGATGGTAACGGCAGTGGCCAAGAAATACTCACATCGAGATAACTTGGCAAGAGTGTGTTACTAATCTACAAAATTGAGGACTCTGCGTGCTAGGGAGAGTGTTCAGGCGTAGCAGAGCATTGTGCTATTATACCTCAGGAGAAGTGAATCACGTGATCAAGACAGACTGCAAACAACAATAGCTTCTGGCAAACTCATTAGCGGATAACTTCACTTCAAGGTACACGACAAGTTGCACAAAGACTCCAGAATGTATGCGGGATAGAGTGGTGCTAAAAGAGACGAAAAATTGTTTTGATCTCACTAAGTGGGGATAAAATTCTGTCCATTGCGTCTTTCAGTGCAGTGTTCTTGGCAATATGCAGTCAGACGGAGAAATTAAATGATCCCAGTTCTGGGGTTCCTTATTATTAAAGCACAACTTTGTACAGCTGAAGGGTTGCCCTCAATGTGCTTCTCGTTTAGAAACAACAATCTGTACCTGATAAGGCGCAGCGCTTAAGACTTGAAGCCGAGCTCAAAATTTTGGGCACACAGGTTTGATTGGCATATGGAAGCTAGGCTTTCGAGGGTAGAAACGGAGAAGATACACACCTGATTACGCTTCAAATACGGTCGAGAAGTGAATGTGGCCAGATCTATAATAAAATGACTAAACATTCAGCGATGGCTGAAAGTCCATTCAAAGGCTGAACACAAGTGCAGGAGAGAAGGCCATGCACCACCCACAACCTCAAACCAAGATAAATCGTGAACTTACGCATAAAAGCAAATGAAGGCTAAGCCTACAAGCAGACAAGTCCATAATGCTAGACATCTAGCACATCACGCCTCTTAAGCAGGTAACTCAAATCAAGCCCATCCATTGCAATAGCGACGAATAGAGACGAGACTTGATGATCAACTGTGAGAGATGAGGAAATTGTTGGAATTCATCACAGTCAGCTGTTTTAGACCCAACGCCTAACCAGTGACGGCCACTGCGTTGCAACAGGACATTCTCTTATCCCCAAACCACTGAAAGCATTTGAAGCCTGTGAATTGGAAAACAAATTACCATGCCTGTCATAGGTGCAGTCACGACTCAAATGGATCCACCTAGATATCGTTGGCGGCTGCCACAATCCTACGTGGTTTTCAAGCCAAGTGGTAAAGGTAAAATAAGTGATGGGCGGAAAGAAAATAAATTAAAGTATCTACCAAATGATGGCTTCTTCCATTCCAATAAAAATTACACGCTAATTAGGAGGCAGTTAAGCTATCTTTGATGCAGTAAGGGATGACAAAGGAATTAAACGTCTCTGCAGTGGCTCGTTAAAGTAGTGCAAATGCATCACATGCTCGTAAAAGGAATCCAGCACAAGGTCATTTTCGTCAACGCAAGTCGAGAGTGCGCGGAAGATATTTGCGTAAAAAGGCCATGCGAAAGCTAGGGATGGAGTGACATTGAACGAAATCTTTGGTTGCTGAAAGTAGCCAACGTATAGGTTTTAGCCAAATGAAAGTGAAGAGGGAAGAGCAACAGAATTCACACCGCGATTTCGGCGTAACCAACCATTGGTTTCTTGCTTCTTCCAGGCACGTTGCGCTGAGTGTGTTGGTTGAAGCAATAGGCCGATAATAGTCATCGGTTTTGTGGCTAAATAGCGTGGATACCGCAACCATCTAAGTACGCGTTCTTGCCATGTTGGTGACGGTGAATGGTTGGTGCACTTTGCCTAGTGAGCTAGAAAGTACTATCCATCCACAGTGTAGACTCGTGTTTAAAATGAAGGAATTTATGTTAAAGATCCTTTGACACATTCAAGCGCCAGCTGATATCAGGCTAGTCTACTGCAACCCTTTTCAAAGGCTTAGCTAGAATTCATGCTCATTCAATAAAAGTGTCACAGAAATATGCAATGCAAGACTATATCCGGTGACGAACTCCTCTGGTCCGCGCAAATGATTAGTACTAGTTAATTATCTCAACTTGACACATTGCAACGCTTTTTCATGCCTTTCTAGCGACCCGTGTGTTAGATTTGAAGGCATATAACTTTATTCATTCGCGCTGCTTCAAGCTGCAGATTAAGCTTTCCCTGTATTTACCATTGGCTCTGCTGGTCAGCTGAGGAATAAGAGCGCTGGTTCACAGTTATGCAGTGTGCCCTGCATTACCAGACTACAGCACACTCTTCAATTAATTTGCTTAAAATCTGCAGTGGAATAGGTGTATTGGGGCAGCCAACTGATGCTTTTGATCAGGCAGCTAGTCCTAACATGCGTAAATCTCTATTCAAATAGTAATTTATCATTGCACTCTAGCCGCAGCACACGCAGATGCTTGCATGGAATTACGTTTAAAAACATATTTCAGATGTCCATGTATCCTTTTTATCGATTATGCTTTAGCAATCTGGCAACTTGCGATTGGGTGTGACTGGAACTGCGTCGAAGTCAAAAAGACAGGAATTTGAGTAAAGGAAACGTGTCGAAGCAAGTTTTACGCCTCACTTGGATTGTCTTTAAATGAGGAAATGTGGAGGAAATGAACAATTATCTCCTTTTCTCTTACACGTTTGCACCTTCCCGGAGAGTATACGGCTTCTAAAGTCACAGCCATTTGCTATGCCACAAATTTTTTTGCTGCCAAATAAGTGCCTGTGAGGTCTTTAGCTTCTTAGTTTAACTTGAGGTCCATCTTTACCTGCAAAGCGTGAAGTGCAAGAGGAAGCATAAGACTTTGCTCCGAACTAACCTTGCCTTCTGTATGCAATATCAAATAGGAGGTAGTGGTATGCTGCATTAACATGCAAATCAGACGATCCCACACCTTCAGGGCAGAGCTGACAAAGTTGTCCATATAAAATCCCTGTCGCTCATACAAAAGTGCACGTCAAGACAGACCGAATAACAGTAGCGCTCGCAAGCTTCCTGTGACCCTGGATGGAGAGCAGGCATCTCTGCCATCGGAAGGGGTGCCATATGTTCCGTTCGTGATGCATTTTAGAATGCCTTTAAACCGCCTCATTTTAGCAGTCTCACAAAGCGACCTGCTTCAAAGCTCATCGTTCGACCACAAGATTTCTCCACCATTCGGCCAGACAACAGTCATGCGTCATTCGTCCCCACCTTGAGATCAAAACCAAACGCGATTGTTGGCTTGCAGGGTGTTCAACTCACCCGATTTCATGTAGATACATTGTGGAGGGTTCGCGACTTCTTAACCAATCAGTCCTGTTGTTTTAGATTGCACTTTTGAATCGGATCAGAAACCAGCGATTACGTCCACCCCTATCTATCAGAGCTGGAGGCGTACGGCAAGGGCATAGGGCAGTACAAATATGACAGCCCTGCATTGAATTTAAGGCCACCGCCTCTGGATGAAGCACCACTGGATATTATCGACATCGTTGACGGCTTAAGCAATACGTTGGTGGAATTGGGTACGGCGTCAGAACTCGTTGTTGATTTAGAGGTAAGTAGTGTGATGAGGCATGCTTGTTCTTGTGCCTTGAACCACAAGTCTTGTGATTACTCTTCCCTTCTACAGCACCACAGTTATCGCTCATTCCTGGAAATGACATGCTTGATAAACTGTCCACGCGTACCAAGGATTGCATTGTTGATGCTGTTGCTTTTCATGGCCACCTCAGCCAGTTAAACGATGTGTTCACCAACCCGAGGGTGATAAAGGTACTACACAGCTCCAATATGGATTTGTTGTGGTTGCAAAGGGATTTTGATGTTTACATCGTAAACCTATTCGACACTGGACAGGCGGCCCAGGCGCTGCAATTTTCACGGTTTTCCCTTGCTTACCTTCTGCAAAGTTATGTTGGGATTCTTCCAAGCAAAGCATTCCAGTTGGCCGATTAAAGAATAGGTTGAGTTCACATTGAACTGCGTGGGATGTGCTTGGCTGCTGTAGAAGATTCCATTAGAAACTAGAGACCCTGAAAGTGGCAATTATTTGGTAAGGCTTACTGGCTTGTTCAGTTCATTGGGACATTTCCATTGCGCCAGTTTTCATGAGGAGCTGTTCTCATTAGTTTCCTTGTTCTTGGTGTAGAGGCAGTCATTTGATAAACAATGGGAGTATTTCAGCTCTTTTTGAAAAGTGCTGCATAGCTCAGGAGCCTATGAATGGGGGAGGACTGAAATATGGCAATTTTAGATGGTATGATGGGAGGGGATGCTCGTAGTCGAAGTGAAAGCTAATTTGTATTACACGATAAATTGGCTTGTCCACCATTTCATTGTAGTGGAAAGTGTCAATCTGGGTGGTTATTGTGTGAATTTGCTGCGCTTAGACCTCTTCCCGAGGCGTTGATAGATTATGCCCGGCCAGATACGCACTATCTGCTCTACGTGGCTGAGGTGCTTGGTGGCTTACTAGTTAGTTAAGATCTGTTGACTGACGTTCCCCAACGCAGTCAGGAGCTCCGCTTGCGTGTGCGTATCAGTTGTCTGCCCTAGTTGCTTTGCACTTTACACTTTCTTGTATCCCTTTCCTTCATTTTGCTTTCTCCCATTAGATTTACAAGAAACCGAAGTTCAGCCCACTGGAGTATCTGTCAAAACCACATGCAGTGGTGGGGAGTCTCTGGATAAGCGTCAGCTGTACGCTCTTAAGTATCTGTGCATGTTGTGAGACACTATTGCACGAAAAGAGGATGAAAGTCACGCGTATGTTCACCATTTCCGCCTTGCCACGCCTTTGACCGCCCGTAGGTGCTTTGTGACGCGCCTTATCAATAAGAAATAATGTTATAACGGTCGCTGGTTGAACATTGAGCATCTCTAATGTGCTATTGCTACTGCGGTTGACATAGCTAGGAGCTGTTGCTAGGCCGGGTGGCGAGTAGCGTTTTGGTTGCTCTACCAAGCTGTCGTTTTAAGATCACAATGGGAGTAGGCATGTTTTCGTTGATTTTTCGTTGCGTTTTATCCGGTTGGGAAGGTGGAACAACAGGTTGACATGCGATGACGACACTTAAGATCTCCAGTCTGGTAATGTGAGTGGAAGTAGTCAGTCATTTCTACTCACTTAGCATACCTGTGAAGAATTGCGAACAACCACACTTTCGAGCTGCTTGCATCAACTGTGCATCATGCATTAACAGCTCATAGTGAGAAGCGTTGCATTCAATCAAAGGTGGCAGTTCGTTGGATGATGTGGATAGTGCGTTTTAGGTTATCGAAGGCACTAAATAAGCAAGGCGTCGGGAGAGGAGAGCATTTTCGCGACAAGAAGTTAAAGGATTGTGGCGGGTATGTGAGTTCTCAACTCATTTTCCATTTTTTTCGTTTGTAGTTTCGTCCTTCCCAATCACATGCTGCAGTAGATGGCCGAACGACTGCCCATGTATGTCCCTTTTCGTGATTTACTATGAGATTCCACTGTTTGTATTTAGTAGCACAAGCATACACGTCTTTTGTATGGGGAAAGAAGTGGGATGTACGCTTGCTGCAATCGGATACCACCTCTGTTGCACAGGTACTTGCCGGGACTTCATCAGATTGTTCCTAACGCCAGGAATGGCAAACAGGTAGAGCAGGTAATGCTCTTTGCGTGTCTTTAACAAGTGACCAATTAGCAGCGCTGCATCATCAGCTTGAATTGTTTTCCTTAGGAGATGGAAGCTGATGTGGCGATTGTGGCGCCGTCCAAGGCTTTGTAACTGGTCTTATCTCACTCCCGCTTCCCCCATCATTTTATCTCTACTTCGTTCGTTTCCGTCGCAACCCTTGTACCCCCATCCTAATGGTGCCTTTAACTCAATTAACATCCACTGACGCTTTAATGCATCGCGTAGTACTGGGGGTGGTGCAGTTGCTGGCAATAAAGTGTCCTTCTTAGTGAGGTGGGTTGTTGAGGGTGTGGTAGGTGTTGGTGTGGAGAGGGAAGTGCTCAAAATGCGGACGAAGCACTGTCTTCCTAAACCACATCTGCGTATTCCTGGACATGCTATTTTTGTGCGACTTCCAGAAGCACCAGCGACAATTTATTAATCACGCTAGACCCTAGCAGCTCCACACCATACGCTGATGTCCTATCTGGGTTGATAGACCTTCTAATCTTACTGCCGCTGAAGAAGTCTCGCAGTAAGCGTTGCTTCTAATAAACACGCATCGAACCACCCTCCAGTAATATCTCATAACTATAGACCCTGTCCAACTTTGCACCGCTCAACACCCCTCTACTATAACCAAAACTCTACCAAAGAGATCCCAGCACAGTTGCTCAAAATCGTGCCTTGAGATGGAATCAGAGAAATTTATGTCCTCATACAACGATTCGACATCAATGCTTAAGTGCCCAAGCAAACTCAATGTTGTTTTGCATCCTCACACGCCTTTCTCAGACTACTAATGGCTTTTGCGCTGGTTTTCAAATCTTTTCCTCCATGTTCTTGTTTAAATGTCTTCACGCATTACTTCACCAGTTTAAACTTAAATTTGCTACCACCAGGGTGCTTGTCACCACCAGCAGCCTTGACTTCCAATTTTCATTTCCAATAGATGTGACAGACACGTTGAAGATGCCGCCACCCAAATCCAAACTGTACACTGTGCTGACCGTCGACCCTCTTGTCCACACCGTAGGCAAGAGCAGCTGCCATTGGCTAATTGATGATGTGCACCACATTAAAACCCGCTATTATACCTACATCAATCGTCGCCTTGCGTTGAATGTCACAGAAATACGCCAAGACCGCGCTAACTGCATTTGTCACCTTGTCCAAATAAGCCTCTGCCGTTTTCTTCATTTCCAGCAGCACCACGGACGGTATCTTCTCTGCAGTGAATTGTTATGCCTTATCACAGTACTTCATTTTAACCCTCGGCTTTCCGTTTATATCCCTGAGTGGCCAACACATCACTTTACTTTGCATGGTCTCATTGTTTAAGAGACGTCCAATTGGATGCTTTACATCATACATTGTATTCTTAATGTTCATTTTCGCCTAGTTCTTGGCGACAGAATCGGTGAGGTGATACCGATGTGATCACTTATTGGAACAATTCAGTCCTGCGCCTACGGCCTGAATGACTGCAGTTTAACAATTCCTATTTGCCCTTTTGGGCCTTCTTATTACTCGCTTTTGCATCATTTTCGTCTCCACACCTGATAAATATGAAATGACCTCCACATATGCAAGCGAAGATAAACACAGACATGAAAGCATTGAAAAAGACGTGATCCACTGCATTAAAATTGCGCCTTTTGCAGAGGCATCGCCTTAATAACCGGTGCTAAGATCCTTCCTTTTCCTATGTCTTACTGCCTGCTGTGCACCTCGACTCCCTGTCGCCAAGTCTTAAGTGCTTAGGCATGGCTCAGAGCATGAGAACAGGCATCACAGTCAGGCAGGCGAATACATTGTGCAAAATTTAATTCGGAGGCATGCCCCAATGAAATGTATACAAATCAACGACCAGCACCCTGTTAGTAAAAAGGCCTTCAGCACGCTCAAGTCAAGTGGATACATCCAAAGTCTAATGAAGTGCAAAAATAGCTATCTGATAAAATTGCATTTTGATTGGCCAAACAAAGCTACGCCTTCAGGAGCCCTTTTATCGGTGGCTATCACATTAAAATCCAACTAAAATGGGTCAAAATCCAACGCAAAAGCTCACATTTAAAGCTCCACATGATTGCTGTGCAAAGACAAATATGAGAAGCGCAATAGCGCAGCCATCCCAGTCCACATAAAGCGTGACTGCACTCCTTGCAACAGCAGTTATTTTTTAAGGCAGTGATGCATGCCTATTTGGCTGTACCAGTGGTCAGCATCTGCGAGACTGGTAACTAAGAAAACGAATGCTGAAGTCATACAAGCTCAAGTATTAGTACACTTGTAGCATTCTACCAAAGAAATTTTCTGTAAAAGGGAAAAATTGCAGACCAGCTAGAATAATTCGTTCTGCTCAGATCGGATGCATCCAAAGAACTTGGCGATGTTATGGCATTTGTGTACTTACATTGGAATGCATCTTAGCATATAACCATCACTAACGAGACTCAAAACTTCTTCTAACATAATAGAGAAGTAAAGAGAATTGAGTCTGCACAAAAATCGTTGCGAAGAGGAGCGATGAGCTAAGCCATACTTATATAAGCTATTACTGAGCATGCACAAAAAGTAGCAAAAATTTCCACAAGAAGATATGAAAGCAACTTTCCCATATTTACTACAGAAACGTACCCATAAAAACTAAAGGTCTTTTGAAACGTGGCAAATGACAGAGGGAGAAAATCAAAGATCAGGTACAGTTAAGTCAAAACTAGGCAGAACATATCGATTGTCAGAGGCCACGTGGCAGCGAGCCACCTCCTGGCAAGCAGCGTGAGCACCAAACATGACCAAGCCGCGCTTCCCACTACACAACACGTGGCGCTGCACGTGAAAAGCCATTTCATGATGATGATGATGAGGTCAGGTGATGTCGTCACTGGGCCTGCACATCGATCGTCGGAGGCCACTTGGCGGCGGACAATAGCCAGGCAGGCAGCGCAGCCACCGGACGTGGCCAGTTTTCGGCTCCGATTTTACAACACCTGTTGCTGCAATGTGTATTCCAGTGATCGATATACATTGCCCCTTTAATGCGTTACCTTGCCTAATCATCTTTTGGTTGTCTATGCGTGACGGCACATGTTTTGAAATTTGGAACCGCAACCTGACCATATCCGGTTCCATTTGTTTTTGTCGGAAAATCACACGCTTTCACGTGACCTTTTACTGTCGATGGATCCTTGCTTTGGCCCTTGTATTTTTCAAAATGTATATAAATTTTGCAAATATTTATCAAAACCCAATGGAGCAAACATTGCATTCTACATTTTGTGCCAAAAGAACTTTACTGCCGAAGGGTTTAAGTACCAGCCAAGTGGCCAAATTGTATTGTGCATCATTGCTGACCCACGTTCCAAGCTTTCAAAAGCCCAAGATGTTACATTAATGCCAAGCAGAACTCAGGCGATCCAAAACCAATAAGCAGGTGCTTTTGAAACAATTTTACGAAAAATTTGTGACGTCGACTGAAAACAACTGCGAATGTCTGAACGAAGCATCAAGCCAAGAATATGTGGAAAGTCCAGTAAGAATAAAGAAGCCCATATCATCCAGCGCCAATGCAGCATGGCAAAACTTAATGCTCTTCCATTATTTGGTTACCATTTGTGCCATACTATGCCGTGCTAATGAGTCACGTTTTATTCGACTTAATTTAATTCCCCTTCTACTTCCTTCTCTCCCTTCCCTCTCTAACCAAGGAGTGAGTGCATTGACATGGCTCTCGAATGACGCAGCAGGAAGCCCGAACAAACAGCAAAGACTATGTTGTCATTGGCACCTCTTTTGTGCTCACAGCCTTCTACCCATTGTCTTATCACACAGGCTAATTAATGCTTCAAACTAATTTGGATTTTTGCCTAATAAGTACACCTCAGGTTCACATCCACAACTGTAACCGGGCACACCTTTGCAATTGCTGCCCCATTACTTTCCCAAGATCATTGTCCTTTAGTGACCGACTGGGCAACAATTTGATTAGACTCGTCAATAAAGCAATCGATGCGCCGCATGCTGTAACTTTCTCACACTTTTAGACGCATCGAATCGCGAATTCTTGTGCACTGAACATGCATCTGTCTTAAAAGGAGACATGCATTTATTTTATTCATGCAAGATGCAATTTTCCATAAGTTGATTAGGCTCTCAACGATTGCCCATTCGCCATCTTTTTCCTCCTTTAAACAGCACTATCTTTCTACCAAAATTGACAAATTTTATACTCAATAATTCGTTTTCCTCCCCCGCGATTATCGAAGTTAGCATTGGAGCATTACATCATGCGTGAATATTTGGTGCCTAATCTACGTAGTCCCATGTTCTGGATTCTTGCGCAATAAAGCATGCCACGAGAAGGGTGAGCACCTAATTGAAGGATGCTTAAAGCCACGGTATTCAATAACTATAAAATCGGGAGCAGACATATGAAGTCACTTTGATGAATAGATGAGAAAGAGACTTCGCTAGACATTTCGGTTAGGCATGGTTACAGCAAAGGAATACGACGAAGTATATTTTCACACTCATGTAGGCACTCGCACGGATCCGGTCTGCTTAGAAATGGAGGCGAACCACCTTAATGTACATAGTAAGGAACCCAGCGACGAACCAATCAAACGTGCATCAAGTTATCCAACTTAGGGGCTGTCCTGTAGAAGGACCATGATGAAATTCTTAAAGGTCAATTGGGATTCACGCAACCAAAACAAAGGTTTTGAACACCAAATAAGCTTTCAGCCCGTGTCAGGAGCTGCATTCCAGTTGATCCACTCCGCCCCTACTCCACTTCGGTTCCCGATAGCATTCGGTGTCCTACTGTTTCTTCACTACTCCCTCCAAACTTCTTCAAAGAATCATCATCGGCCAAGCAATAAGAAACAATCACAAGTCATAGGAATTAATGGTAAGCCACGACAACTCTTGTTTTACCCTTATTTTCATTCACATTGCTCTGGTTTTCTCTCTACACTTGCAAGCGTCGACCCAACCATTAACTCATACAGCAGCACCCTTTTAAATTGGACCTGTCAAGGGAAGTTAGTGTGTCAACAGCAAGAGCACCAGGTTCATTTTTGTTACCAGGCATGTTTATTTTAATAAAATACCTAGAGCATGTTAGCAACATTTGCTTGGACAGAGAGGTAGATTGCGGAATGAGGAAAAGATAGATGGGTGGAAGAAATTGGGCGTTTAAGATGAGAACTACACTCCACATCTTCACAAACCTCCTGTGCCCTAGGGCACAAGTGCAGCAATAACTAACTAAAAGAAGTATTGCTAGAATAATATTCTGTATGGGCTTATAATGCGCATGCTTACAACACATTGCTGATTCTGGAAAAATCTTGAATGCAAGAAACTGTTGCACGAGAATGCAATAATTGCTGCCTGTAATGCTCATCACGCCAACATTCAATGGTTCGCATGCATGCACAAACGCAAATGAATGTTTCCTCGATTTCGCTTACTAACGCTCTACCACGAAGCAAGCCGGCCAGTGCACTGAGAACCCAGTAGAATCGGCCTCCCTCGACAATAGCCCTCCTTTTCATTCTTTCTCTGCTCTCGACGCTAATAATTATTGTACGAAGCAAGAGCATTCTGCGAATTTCGATTAGAAACTGTTAAGTATCATACAGGAGTGGCTCTGAGGATCTGAGTTTGGCAAACGATCGTAACTTACCACGTCCTGAGGATTACTTTAACTGCGTTACCTTTGCGCTTTCATTTCTAAAGCATGCCTTTGAGAACGAGAAAATGGGACTGCTCTGTCTACAAAAAAGGTGGGCACTAATGTAGGCTGCATTGTGGCATTCTATCTTCCGCTCATAGCTTTTGACTTGGCTAGTGTTTGTTGTGCCATCAGTGTTGGTGTTGTTTCAAGAACGGTGATTAATTGATGTTGTTTATGTGATGTTGTCATTTAGACAGATCCCTGCAAAATTTAAGCTGGTGGAAGACATTGTGCTAGTGGGATCGCTAATCTCGAGGTCAAATCGGAGCAGGGCTCGAATGTTGTCAGTGCATTGTAATCGTGGCAGATGATCGCAGTGCAGCAAGTTGAATAGGAAACAACCAATAGCAGCGGGCACTAGCGTTGGTGAAGCAATGCGATGCGAAATGTGGTTAAGCTGCTCTGCAGCCAATAATAAATTTGGCCCAGGGTGGTGAGTGGAGCTTATAGGATGGGAGCCGTCTGTCATGAGACGGAATCACGCTTCAATCGGTTGTGTCAACGACGAGAGAATGGGTGAGTGAAATGAGTAGAAGAGGCCAAGGAGGCAAATCACGGGCCAAAAGCGAAGACGAGATCGGTGGAGGCAAGCCTGCAGTTCTCGGTGAATCAAGCGCACTGCCTCTTGCGCCGTGGAAATTGCGCGGAGCATGTTAATGCCACTATGCTCGAGCATCTGGCTGCCAGGATTGTAGAGCTATAGGGTAATGCAGCGTGGGACAGCAAGAAGGCGCGGATAATTCCTTGTCACTTGCGTTTGGCTATCCGCGATGATGAGGAGTTGAACAAATTGTTGGGCGATGTGATCATCGCGCAGTGTAGTGTGCTGCCAAAAAGGACGCAGAAGCCGATGGGCAGCAAAACGTCGGTCAAACAGGTGCTTCACCGACCTCTTGACTGACTTGCTAAATCTGCAGCAATCATGAACGCGACAATGGCCCTTTCAAGGGTCACCACAGAGACGATTGTTTATTTTCTGCCTAGGCCACTGACAAACGACTAACGGATTAGTATCTTTGCAACTACCTCCCAATGTGTGCTTGCGTATGCGAACAAGCCTGTGCGAATTGCTGCACCTTGCTGTCTTGGTTAAAGGAGCTGTGGAGGCGAGTAAAGTATTCGGGAGGAGAGTCAACTTTGCTGCGGGTTGTCAGACTGAGTATGAATTGTAGCAGATCTGAAGTGTTTGAGTGTGTTGCTTATCAAACTGCCCATTCTTTAAGTAGCTATCGTTGGAATTGACTTCAGCAAAGACATAGGTTTAAAAGAGGAGGCACTCATTCTATTCGTCACATGGAAACGCTTCGCAAATCCTGTTGGCAAATTTTGTGATAAATAACTGCAGTGCCAACTTTGTATAAGTTTTTGGCCATAATGGAGGGAGTACATGGACAGCTGAGAGGTCGCTTCCTATAAATTTGTGCAAATAACAGAAGTCAGTCGATGAATCCAAAGTTATACCTTCGCCACATCAATCTACTGCAGATGGCACGCACATTTTCACTAGCCGAAGCCTCTGTACTCATAAAAATTGACTAAGGCGCCTCTAAGCCAACTCAACAAAACAACGCGGCCGATAGCACCAACAATGGAAACAGTTTGCTATATTTATTCTAACTACCTTGCCTGTTGCAAATGTGCATTTAGCTTCGTGGCCCAGAAGGTAAGGCGTGCCTGTATTGCATGAAAAATTTTAAGACAAAAATGAAGAGGCACTTCACAAAATAGTCTTTTTACAGGCCCGAGCTCTCTGCGATGGAGGCTGATACTGGCCACGTTTGTTTTCTCTGTAGGGAGGAGTAAGTAGTTCAGCATACGAAATGATCGTAGACAAGATGAACCACTGTGAATAGCCGAGATTGTGGAAGAGAAAGCCATATTCAATAGATTCCACACTAAAGATTTGCAGGACTCTACTGATTTTCACTACTACACTTTAAAGTAGGACAATAATGAGCAAAACTAGCTGAGGCTCTGAATAAACGGTTTTCATTTTGTCAAAAAGCCTATTGAATGTCATGCAGTAACCTTTGAACCATACCGTAGCTGTCACCCTCCAATGCCTGATATCGACCTCACAGTTGGCTAACTGGACGAATGCCGTATCATATAGTAAGGTGATAGTCTTATCATTTGGAATAGTAGTTAAGAGCATGATGTCAACCTGAGCCTGTGTTTGATCATCAGCAGGACGCAAAGCTGACCCAGAAGACAAGTGATTAGCGAATTCTGCAGCGCCTGGACAAATGCTTGGCACATCTTACTGCGTCAGACTGAATACAGATTATTTAATTACTTGCAGCACGAGCAACGACATGATTAACGCAGGAAATCAAACAAACTTCTGTGGTTTTCTATGCATATCATGCTACAAATGGGCGTATCTTTGAAAGTTTTACTAAGACCGCAGCCTAGCTGCGTGTATCGACAAGCTGCAAACGTGAGTGAATGCTAAGTGGTAGAGCATAGTATAATGATGGAAAAACTAGAGTTATTGCCATGTTTCACACCGATTCTAGGGTTACTTAACTTGATTTTATGTCTTGACTCGTTTGCATCGCACCCTGGTCTTAGCGATGCAGCTGTGGGCGTGCACAATGGCAAAAGGTAAGAGGAGGAAAGGGATAAGTCACAGCTTGCGCGAGTTCCAGATCCATCGCCATTCGCTAACCTTAAAATGATTTGAACTTTTACACGCAGTAAGGGCAATATAGTGAGAACTGACTATGGATGTTAGCAAACTTGACTGGAAAATACTTTCAAAGTACGTCGCTTAGGTGCGAGCGAGCACAAGGAAGTGAAACACTACAATTTTAAAAAACGGAAGTACAGAAATTACAATTCGTGCTGCAGAAGGTGTGGATGGTTTTCATTGAAGTGAATTAAACATTCAACACTCCATGAGTCACAAACATGGCAGAAAAACATTGCGAAATTAAACAAGTCAAATTAATGACTTCCGTTATAAGAACTAGTGTAATGGCATGGTTCAAGTCCTTCACATGAAATGCACTACACGTTCTACCGGGCGTGGAGCAGGATGCATTCCGTGTGGTAAAAGGTTGCTCATCTACAAACTGCCCCGTTCGTAATGCACGATTCAGTAATCAATCAGTCGCTGGTTATCTTGAAGAATCAGGAGGATAAGGCACCATTGCTGATACACATGCAGAAACAACGAAATTATGAGCATCGTAAATGGTGACTGGGTGGATAAAGAGAGGCGAGATCCACGAAGCCGCAATTACTCTCCATCGTCCATTCACTCCAATTAGGTCCAAAATTAAAAAGCAGTCTAGAATTGCTGCAAACGTCAGAACACGGACCGTTTTCATGATCACGTTTCTCACCATGGGATCCGCCGTCTTTGATAATGTGTGACAGAGGCACAGTACATTTCCTTTCACGAGACGGAAAGGGCACTATTTGCACTAATGCAGCGCATTCGACCCCTGTTCGGTTTTTATGCTTCCACACACATATGCTGAAAATAAGCACAATATCTCCACCGTCAAACCTAGTGGTTTGAAAAGAACTCGTACTGGGGCATAACTGCCATTTATTGGCTGGTGCTTAAAGAGCGCTTTCCCACTTTCGACCATTTTGTCAGTCCGTATAATTAAACTGGCCCATTAAGTAGCGCGTGATTGTGCCACGATTACCGAATGCATTTGCCTAAATCTAAAATCTTGTTTTAGATCGCTAATTAATTTTGATCTTGTGATTTTCGTTGTTGACATATTGATGTTGGAATTAAGTCATTACAGAAACGATGCGAATTGTACTTGTTGGCATTTTTGGGCATTCAACTTGGTTCGCTTACTGTTTGTCAGTGAAGTCGACGGCAAAGTGGACTTGTGCTGACGCATTTCGTGTTTTGCATGTCATTCAGAATGCAATTTTTTGCATGGGTTTGCTGTTAGGAAGGTCCACCCACACTCTCTATCCCAATCCCCGTCACCTTGACTTATCTTCCTCCCTTGTATGCAATACAACGTTTGCCCTTTTTAAAGGGATGGCATTTGATGCAGCAAAGCCGGACCCTACTTTTCTTCTAACTAAGAGCATCCATAGGTCACTGCCCTCTTTTCAACATCGTGAATGCAGCGTGTCCTGTTTTAAAGTGCGCAGTCAAAAATGGCACTAATTCAGGAACCAAGTCTCTACATAAGTATTTGGTACAAATTGCTTTCAATGAATACATTTTTATTGCAATTTAAAAACGACAGTTTGTATTTAACTTGCCAGAAGATATTGGCGTCATGAGGAGAGCTCTTACTCACTTTCGTCTCGTCTGCAGAACTCGATGTAGCATGCTAGCACTCCCATAAAATGACGAAGGAAACACAGGGGTAGATGAAAGCCCATGGGAGCAGCATTTGCGTTTTACATGAACAAGGTCCTTAGTATCTAATCGACCCGTGAGCAGTGCCGCAGCAACAGCATTTGCTATTATAGCAAGATTGCTGAAGATAGCTGAACGGAAGCCTGAGAAAACCAAAAGGGATTGCCAGAAAAATACGGGAATTTTAAGCGGCTTGTCTGTGTTGGTGCTTCAAGCATGTAACAATTGAAGTGTGGAGTGCTCGTTGAGCCTTTTATTTATGCGAGTAAGCATACTAGTTATCCGATGTGCAGTACCGTTTTGTACGCTTTGCTGGAGAAACACGGTGACATCAAAAGACGCAACTAAAGCACGTTCACGTGCCAATTTTACGAGAGGAAAATTGAAGTCCGTAGTTTTGAGAAGTGAAAGCCTGTTTTTCGCTAAGAATCAATCAAACATAAGTTAATGGTAGGCAGCGATTTTGAGAGGCAAAATGGGTTTCTGATGGGCAATAGAATGGAAAGGAATCAATGGCATTTGTCACTCATATTGTGGGAACAAAATTAAGGTACCTTTGATCAGTTGGAAAAGGTGCTAAACCAAACCATTTTAATGGGCTTGAGAATGCTAACCACACTCGCTTCACCAGTGGGCCGAGACTTTGAGCAATGACGAACTCTTACCTGACCGAATTTTTCCACGAACTGCATGTTTAGTTGCCATGCCTTGGGATATTTACCTCGATATCTTTGTCAGCAACTCTCTTTTTCTCTGACTAACCCATAAGTACTTATTAAGGATTGATGTTCTGCAATGACAAGATGATTGCATTGTTAAATAATGGTATTTTTCTTGAGAGCAGTGCAATCTTGAGAAATAGATTCGCCATGCTTCCCAACTTACTTCCACTGAAAGCATTCTACGTGTAGTCGTTTTGTGAAATCTGTCGACTTTAGTGGCTGACTACATCAACGCGCACGCTTTGATAAGTTTTACAATTCTCCGCCAGTACACGTTGTTGATTGTGATCGAAAGTATCGCCGCCAATTGCATGACTGTTATTCAGAGCTGTAAGTTCAACTGCACTGATTTTTAACCTCGTTCCGGTAGCAATGGCAACATTTGAATTGACTGCCGAAACGCAACTGCCTTAAGGTTTTGTTGAAGCAAATCTGACAGAAAGTAACTTAATTCTCCATTCGTAACTAATCTTTTGATGATTTCGGTATGGAATGCCCTTTACGGCTCAACAATGCACTTTCCTAATGTACTTTGCAAAGTGGCAAAACTGTGGTTTCATCCCAACAGACAAGAGCCGCCACTGACAATGACATTAAACGTATTAATGTACTGAGGAGAAGTCAATGTGTAGCTTTCTAGGTTCTATTACAGTGAGTTGTTCAAGCTTAAAACTAGTCATGGAGGCGTAATCGATGTTAAAGTGCTGCGATTTCTTTAAAATTATGCATTTAACAGCAAGAGCACTTCAGTCTTTCTGATTTCGACTTCTCTCCGTGGAATATGGGTGGCTCCCCATGTCCTCTGACAAAAAAGCACTGTTTACATGCAATGCAATACCCAACTACCTAAAGTTATCGCTTAATGAGCATCTACGTCATTGATGCTCATTCTCTAAAGATATGTTACGAGGTTTGTGCAAAAACACGATTTGCTGCTAGGACAATAAAATGAAAAGCTTTCGCGTGGACTAGATCATTGAGCTAATACAGAGTGCTGTTGGAAGCCTAATAAGTCGCCCATTTCTTTGGAGTCCACGAGAATAATTTGGAAGAGTGCCGCATCGAAGGAGCTCCAACGATATCCTTTCTTTTACTACCGTCTGTTCTTGTGCCAAACGCAACTATAGAGACGGGAAAACGAGTCCAACTATGTGACAAAAGGCTGAAAAACCAAGTTTTTACCGTGGGTTTCGTTTTCTAAACTCATGAAAAAAATGAGAATTTAAAGCGCAACCAGCTCAGAAGAGAGAATAGGTCACCTTATTTTGGGGGTTGCCTGAAGAGACAAAATATGAGGATTTCAAGGCTAATTTTCTACCAGGTTATTGAAGTACTTGGCGCGTCATGGCAGCGAACTCAACCTAGTGGCTAAGAGAGTTGATCTCATTGACGGAGACAACTATGCCCTTACTCCAGGGGCAACGCAAGGTCATGAGAATGAATGGGCCGGGATGCCGTGATCAGGGACTATCTTCAATGGCTCTAAGGAGGATTGGAAAAGAAGGTGAGAGCTCCTTCTGAAGCACCCAATAACCTTGATCAACGATAGTAACAGCTAGACTTAGGCGTTAAGGGTGGGTGATGCAATAATTTGGGCCAGAGAATCCGCCTCCTCTGTTCGCATTCACTCTCTTATTTGTCGTGCATGACATGGTACGTTTTGTCCATAATAAGGCAGATTTGCAACAGCCCTGTTAGCTATTCCTTTTGCGTCTGCTACTCGCTCGATCAAGCAAGAAGTTAAAATCCTACACTCTATTCTGAGCTGTGACAATTCACTAAGCTTGCGCTAGATTTATGTCCTGGTTTTTCTGAATTTCCCACTATGCTTCTTTCATATTTAGACCTAGCAGAATGAATTAAAAACCAAAGATGAAGTAAGATGGGCGAGGAAAGGCTGCGTACTACTCTCTACACAGAAACACATCTTCACTCAATTGATGGCATTACTCCCTTGTAGCATGGCAGGAATAATCATAATCGAGCATTTCGAGCGTAATCCCAACCACGATCTCAAGTTGTTCTATCAATCAATCGCGACTTGGCACTGTGCTGCATTTGGATAGGCAAAATAATTATGAGTTAATATACCACGCTTGGGATCATTACAACTGACTTATGCTAGCATCTCTCCTTTGCCTTCATTGAAGAATCTCCAGTAGATGGTGTAGTTGTAAAACCCAGCATGATTCCAAGCCAAATTTCACCTAACGATCTGATATAGCTTGCCAAAGCATCCATTTATTAATCAAATCCACCAGTGCAAGTGATCGTGTGCGTCTAACTTTGACACTTACTTCGCGACTACAAGAATATAAAAAGCCTGCAGTAAATATTGTTAGAAATGGTACACTCGCTGTCTCTAAATGTGTAATCATGACATCAAATGATTTGAACTTTTTGCGAGCATTACGCGTTGATTTAGCACTTCAATTTATCGAATTTTCTCTGCTTGAAAAATTGGAGAAGATTTGACAAGTGCATTTGCTCTATTGTTCTAGGCACATAAGGGGTTGTTTACAATTTTCTGGGTCGGTAGTAGGGACAGCTGACGGCTTTGAAGCAAATAGGGCTTAAGCATGCTAACCAGGCTGTCTGCTTGACTGTTCTCGGGGAAGTAGCGCTTCCGAAGGAGCATATGCATCTTAGAATTGCGGTGCAAATTCTAAAGCTTGGTGACGTTTCCCATTCCAGAACATTTTGTCCTAAACGGCAGTCTACCATATCTAATTTTTGAACATCCCTACTTGGATCTCAGGTGACATTGGATTGCATCCAGGCACTGCTAAAATAGGACTTTGCTATTGCTAACTTTGCATCCAGTCGTTCACGTACCGAATGCTGCAGGCGCTTCAGTATTGCCACGTAGGCCACATTGCCTATCGTGATTCAAGCGTTCTAAACACGCTGGACGATGTTAATATAAGTATTGTAAAGCTGGATGACTGGCAAGGATCCGTTTTCTCGTTAATTCACCTTGCTCATTGACTCATGAGGTAGTTGCTACTTCCCTCGAAAAGGCGCTAAATTATTTGTCTGGCTGATCTCTAAATGCCATTGAGGCTAAGCATCGCCTTGGTGGCACGAAATTTCAGTGACTGGTGTGGTTGGCTCGAGTGTGATTTCCTCACACCACCGATCACCTTGCGATGGCTGACCCCAAAATTTGATAAGCGGTGGGGCCACGGAGGAGGCGATTTGCGTTGCTCTCATCTTAGAAGAAGTTGAATAGTTAAATAAGCCGGTACAAATTGGGTGATTTTCGGCAAAATCTACCAGGATAAGTTATTTTGTCCAAAAGAAACGAATGAATATCCTCATATTCAGCTAGCTGTGCCTTCGCTACCCTCCCATATCAACCTCCTCTGTCGTTCCTTGTGTGGTGTGCAGTTCGTTCTCTGACAGTAGCGTCACTGTGGGTTGGCGATAACGAAGTGAGAGAACGGGATCCCATCAGGGAGGGTGGCAAGTGTTGCCAAATCACCTGCTCATCCAAATCAATCCTTTGGTTCATCGCAGCCAGATAGTTGCACAGATTACGTTCTGCCAAATCATTTTCCATCAATATAATCCCGTTTTCATTATCCTGGGCTGGTCGGTTTTGGTTCATGGGATTATCATTCGCTAGATGTCACCAGTGAGGCCTGAGTGAAGGCAAAAATGCAAATGATTGGGTGTGAGTAGAGGAAGAGAAATGATGGCTGAAAACTGCAATGAGGAAGGCGGACGTACCTACCAATGTGTTTGATGACATAGTCGAGAGGAGATGGTATTGACGGTAGATTGTAAGTTGTAGGAGTGGGAGACTGAGAGGAAATGGACGACAGAGGATACGGTGATGACTGTACTTATTATTTGACTGGCCGATTAATTTAGTGCTTTACTGCTTCTTCATTTTCATCTGGCATGCATCGTTGATTGACTGTTGATGAGATGATCGTTTTCGATTCAATCGGTAGTTGTACTGAGGTGATTGATCCTATCTGAGTAAGAAGCGAGGCTGCAGCACTGGAGTTCAAGAGACCAGCAGTCTAGTCTTCATGTCCCTTGTCAGGAGGATGGTGAGGAAGGAGATTAGTGTCATAACCAATGGACTCTCATTTCGGGTCCCCATTTCCTCACCAGCCTGTCCGTATTTGACCACTCAAAAAACAGCCCAATAATTAGGCAATTAGCACTTAGCCCCATCTTTGCTAAACTAGTGGCGTCGTAGCAGTTACCTCATCACAATTGTATGCCACGATTTCCCCACAGTTGCTTATAATAAACGCCGTGAAACTAGTTCCATAGGTGCTTGATATGACACGTGATAGCACTTTTTGCGTTCCTAATGCAGTTCCCATCCAAAGGGAAACTTTGGATCCAGCGAGCTTGCTTAACTGAATCAATGATGCTGTACAGGCAACTCTTTATTTTTACCGCTGCACCATGGTAGGATAAGTCGACCTTCTGGACCAATTAGCAACCCTAGCCCCAACTAATAATTCTACTCACTTCTTATGCATAATGCTTATGCCAATCAAGTGGCATGTCTTCTTCCGTCTTAAAGTTGGTCTCGGGAAGCCTCAGTCCACAATTCCCACTTATCCACTTATCATTCAACAGGCTTGCCGACTTATGCTGCAATTGGTTGACTTACCCCCAATAGAGAACTGAAACTTGGTGGTTCAAATCTCTGCCATGCAAAACCTCTTGCTCCTCCAAAAATGACAAAAGCGCTAATAACAGACATTATGATATTTAGCATCTGCTTAAATTTCAATCTAACCAGTAACATTAGTGTAAATTCCGGTGTAGTTAGAAGAAAACTGGACCTGCGTCGTTAAAAAACGTTCCATGGATTGCAGTATCATGATTTTCTGTCTTGACCTGAAGAAAAGCACAAGGCTAAATTAAAGGTTTTGTAAAACAAAGTTTAATCGCAACTCATTGATAAGCGGGTAAGTGATCGAGTTTGCTTCAGACACCAGCTGAAGGGTAGCCCAAGATTAAAGCATTTTCATAACGCTCTGTGATGATCAGCCTTACATTATCCAAATGTTACTTATGTGCGATGACACTGAGGTGTGTGACGGATTTCACTACAAGTGCTTTGCAATCAAAATTAAACCTAACCCTTGATTGGCCACATTGATGAGCGCAAGGGAAAGCACTGGTTCCCTTAAGGAGGAATGCATGCGATCGGTCAGTCTGCATTCTGCAACAGCACTGAGTAAAGGGAAGACATCAAGCTATCAGTCTATATCCTTGCAAAGTACAGTATACATCGTTTGAACTCGAATTTCTTTAGCTTATCTTCATTTGACGGATTGTAACTACTAGGTTTTTAGCCAAAATTTGAATTCTAGACAGCATATATCACAGATCACTTACGAACTACATGATTGGCGGACGAACTGTCGAGCAATAGCCGCATTCTCCAAATCGCAGGAACAAATTTTTATTTTGCCTCCAACTCTACAGAAATGTAAGGCATGAAGCACACGAGCATTGACGGAAACGCCACGTTACTTTTACCATTTTAACTAATAATTTAAAGGGCTGGAGCTCTTTGCACTTCCTTGACGTCACCTTATTTCTCAGACGATCGAAATGGTCGCCGCTTCGAAAGGATACCGAAACCGTTCCCAACGTCCCTCCAAAACATATTTTGGCGTCGTTGAATATCTCGCTCCCCATGTTTGCCAATTCAGTGCGTGACTGACAAATTCTTGTCATTACTTCTTAGAATTTATTTGATAGCCGATCAGCGTTTCATAGACAGAAGGGATAGCACTGCAGGCATGAGGAATGCATGCTTTAGTAATATCTCCTCATGAGTTGCTCATGCTAATCAGCCTAGGGAGTCAAGCTCTTGCCAGTGCGTGGCTGCAAGTTAAGAGAAGTGGGCTTACATCCTTTCTCAAATTACATCCTGACAAGACCATTCAAATGCATCCCTGCGATTGATTATGCATGCGACATCCTCATGGGTGCACCACATCCGTCAATCGGTCGGTTTAAGCAGACGATGCCAAACTACTAGAACGAGGCTTTTGGCACGGCTTAGACGCCGGTCCTCCTAGCTAGGGCAATGCAGCCACCAAAGTGACCGCAACCGAAACCGACAGTCGAACAAACAATGTATTACATACCCTCTCTGTTCTTTCCAGCGTCGTTCTTGGAGCTCTCCTTGGTTAGTCTCCAGCGCCAGCCATCACAACGTGATCAGTGGTGGGAAACACACCCACTAGCTAACCATACTAGCCATCGAATTTCGAACGCATCGGAGCAAATGCTTGACCACGCTGAAAGGCAGGCGTCATTTTTAGACATTCTGCTATGAGATATCAGCGATTTACCCAACCGAAATAGCATTCTTTCGCACCGCTGCAATTCATCATAAGCTGTAGGTCGTGTAGCGCTTCGAATGTTCCTTGAAGGCAAAAAGGTATAATATTAGGGCAGAATAAATACACATTTTTAGCAAACAGAGGGAATGGGGTTACTGGTATGGTCCAGGGACCATTCCGCCGACTAGGGCCATGTGGTCACCTAAGTGATCTGAGCCAAAACCAGCCATCCGAACAGACTAAAGTTTACAAAATCTACAAAATTAGCGCATGCAACCATGAAGTAAAAAGGCACTCAGACTAGTCTACACGATATACTTAGGACATTGATTTTCGTTTGGGTCGGATGCATAAATTCGTCGAACAGAGATGATCTGATGCTGCTGGCATAGCTCAGGGCCAATCCACCCTGCAAAAGCGGTGCAATCATCATTAACTTAAGTGGTCGTGACTGAAACTAGTAGTCAAACAGTCAACAAAGTACCACAATTACAGTTCAATCAGTAAAGCGGGAAGTGGACACTGTACTTGTAATAAAAGTTGTGCTAATGAAACTCTGCTCCTCTTTCCGCCCTCCGCCTGCCTCCTTTTAATCCTGTCAAGCCACCCATTAATGCGACAATGCACGCTTCATCGCTCCTTTCCCCCTGTAATATGGTACTTATGTGAACCACAATTGATAGTCACTAAAATCATTTTAATTGCCAGTCTTCAGCAGACATTCATCGTTATCACCAAACACATCAACAGTTTGCGTTTTCATACCATTGCCATATTTCTCAAACCTTTGCATTTATTTCATACATTCCAATTTCTCCACATCACCTCACATCTATTATCGACGCTACAGTTGCTCAACTGCCCTCCTACTTCATTCTACAGCAGAGAGCTCAATGTTGTGCCCTAACATTTCTGTTTTAAGATCCATTCGACTCTCACTCCGCATTTCCACGGATTGCCTTTTATTAACTACATTTGCTTTGCTATCGCGTCCCATAGGCGTGATCATATGATATTCTCAAGATCGTCACTGTCCTCACCTTCAAGAGCAAATGCTATCCACTATGAGGCAATGGAAGGAAAACGCAAACCCTTCCTCGGTGCTTTTGGCAAAGTAGTTCGCATTAAGTCTTCAAAGTAGTAACACCACGTAGTCTTCACTTACATGACTTCTTTTCATGCAACAATGCACCAGCATGTACTTGGTTTTAAAACAACTTGTCCAGTACTCAACCATTATAAGAACATAGTAGGTATTTCTAGTTAAAATTTTTGTGTTTTATCAAAAATGGAGGCAGAAGAGAGAAGAGGAAGAGTTATAAGCTTTGTAGCTAGTGCCTGCCTCGCCTCACTTTCGTCCTAACAAGCTCGTGATGCGAGTCTAGCCTTATGGAAAAGCATCGCAGATTATTTCCGATTTATTAATTCCATCATTTGCTCGTATTGCAACGTGCGTCAAGCAACTTTACTATGTCTAAAGACCAAGCTCATCAACTGAAGGCAGGTTTTACCGCTCTGAAATGAAGGCAGTTAAAAGGTCACTGGACTAATGTAACATTGAGCAAGGTTAAGAAGGACTGTAGGCACCACAACAGAGACTGCTAGAAGCCATCTAAATATATCACCTCCTACCACGTCCTCCATCTCATTCGATCATTTCGTTCAGCATACTATTCCATTCCACGCAGTTGCCTGATTATGGTACTAGCCATCGCACCTAACAACGTTGCAGACCGCCTGCAGAATGGAAGGCATTGCATGTTCACTCAAACTGCATTCAGCCTTCTCGCATTCCGCTTTCTTGGCATACACGCCCCTGTACAAAGTGGTTGAGGGCTTCTTGTCTCCTTTTTCTGTGCACAACTCTTCTACTGCACACTCGCCCACCTGACTACCTACAAGTTACACACTCTGCATCCTTTAAAGCCCTTCTCAAGACTAAGTAATAGCATTTCGCTATTTTAACAACTCACCACGCATTTAGCGGTGGGACTGGAGCACCAGGCTGAGACTGTGCTTTAAAATGCACTCATCACCTGTGTCAACAAACTGCAACCCAACAATATAAAAACATTTCCACACCCACTAAAGCAAACTATGCCGCAGCTGTCACTTGTTCATCCGAATGGGCTACGACTGTGCAATGGAACTTCTCCGTTGCCAATTCATACACACCTACTGCAGTGCCTTCAGCTTTTCTCTTCCCCGAAGACGAAAGGTGACATCAAACGCGGGCAGAATACACACATGTATTTAACATACCAACGACCCATCTCGCGAAGGTAAACGACTAGACAACTAAGTCGCCTCATCACCAAAATCCGTTATTCAACGAACCACCGGCGCACTACATAGTCCACTTCGCCTTGTTCAGCACTGTCCTCCATGCTCTCCTTGGTAAGGGTACCGCGTCGTCAGTGTAAGCAAATTCCACATGGGATGGGACAATGGGCTCAACATCACGTGTTTCCATGACCAGTGGGGGAAAGATTTGCCTAAAAGCAAAAAGTCAAACTCATATTAGCGTTGCGATATCACGACAGCTATAATGACAGAATAGTTAAGCTTTGACATGGCTATCAGTCTAAAATCTATCGCCACATCAACGCATGCAACGATCGATAGACCCAGCCACTTGTCTGAGGCAGTAGAAATACACCCAATACCATCAACTGGCAGATGACCGCTAAGCAACACACAACGCACATGCAGTGTAGGCTGCATACTTTGCAGCATACGGAGATAAGTGGGACATTTTCCTTTCCTCTTACAAATTAACCACGCTCGGACATTAAGCCATTCTACTCACAGCAACGCTTATACATGTAAGCGTCATCAAAATCCCCTCCTTGAGCAAGTTACCCATGCGTGGATACACGTCAATAACTTGCGCCTTAAGCCTTTGCATTAGGTGAGCAATGATCCAATCTAGCACTAAGTCATATAGAGAATCAAACTTACATGTCAAAGCCTCATAGTAGAACCACACTTCCAATTACTCCACACCCACTTCTTATCGGCTCTACCTCATACCATAGTGGTAAAAGCGACAAAACCTGAACATCTTATATTAAGAAAAGAACAGGCAGAATTAGTAATTGCGAGAAGATATTAACGTCTTGTTCAGCTTATCCGAAATAGTTGCACAGTTACCGATTCTCCCTTGTTTCGCTCCCGAGTGGCACTCACACACCGCACTCAGTCGTTCATAAGGCCTCCAAGCGCAAAGGCGCGTTCCTTATTCCCATGGTGAATGATTAGCCAACACTAAAAAAGAGGAATTTCGGCAGGACCGATTGACCGAATGGTTGCAACACCACAGCTGTCCACGTCGACGACAACAAGTTCAAAGGCACGCATTACCGTCTTAGTGGCAACCTATGAGTCGAGTTCTACATCCACATTCTCCTTTGTCATTGCCGCTGTCGACAATGATGAGTCTGTGTTGTTAAAAAGCGACCTATAACCAGCGTTGAAGGCGGTGGCGGCAGAGAGCGAGTGTTAATCAGTAAGACTACTCACAATCATCATCCACCACTCTTGAGAGGCTGACCAAATCAACACAAAAATATTGTGCTAACAACTTTCATGTGCAATGCGCGGATTTCGAAGGCGAAATTGACACCTAGTGCTGTTCACTAATAACTTCATGCTTCGCAGATTCTCCACTATTTAACAATAAATAAGGTCTCGTTCGCCACGAAACTTTCCTCCATAAAACCCGCCACAAAACAAGCCACCGAGACAACTTAGATCAGCCACCTACCACAATTGTTCAGCATAACGAACAAGCGTGAGTGTTGTTTACAGACAACAAAAGATTTTCTCCATGAGCCTCATCCAATAAAAAACGTTACACAAGCAGATGTACATTTCGAAATCTGTACACACATTTGCATGGCAACCAACAACTAAGTTTTATGTAATGAAAATGGGTGACTTAGAAAATAACATAAGAAGGCATCTCAAGATGCCATGAAGAAAAATTAATGTGGCAAAATAAAGAACATACACGTCGAATCGCAAAGGCAAACAAACACTAATTCACTAAAAGGGATTCGATTGGATTTGATTACAAAGTTGCATTAAGTCTTCCCAATTTCCCTACTTTAGCAATGACACAATCACCATCGCAACTCACCATCCTTTCCGAACGGGACAGTGAGCTCTCCCGCCATTTCAGCTTCAATCTCACACTCGACTCGTCACTTTAGTTTACGTCCATGTGCTTGTCCAATGCTTGTGCCAAACAAGGTGAAACCTATTGCGATGCCATTAAATGCACCGCTACCGCCCACATAATCCACATCGCAGGACCAGAGAGACGTTTGCTCAAGTGACCCAAACATCTTGCACTGTATACCAACCCCATACTTCTCAACTGTCAGTCCACCACCATTGTAGGTCCGCAATATCTGATAGAAAAAAACAAAGGAAAGCCGGAGTTGAATTCCGACGCACTGCAAGGCCAAAACATTCAAATGTAAGTAACAAAAATGCCTAAAAAGCAAGCATTTAAGACCGACACAAGGTAAGTCTGCGTAGTGGTGCAAACATTTCTAGGCAAACAGTTACACGCCTCCAAGTAACCATTCATTTGCTCCTGGGTTTACCTCACACCAACTTATATCAAAGCTGAACCCACGACTAACTACTTAAGCTCCACATAACCCACTTCGCAACCACATTATCAGCGTAAAACCAGGATCACAAAGACAAGAAACAATTAAATTGCAAAGTGTTCCGTGTCCTCAACATCAGTTCTACCAAGACAAACGTTATAGTCATGGAACTAACCCACATTTCACAATGAGTAAAATGCGAAAGGACCTAGAGGTAACTGGTGGGAGCATGGTGAAAGCCGGTAGCCTACAGCCAATTTCTATCCGCGAAATGTGTAGAGCAACGGCGAAGGCGAGATGCATGTTCAGCGCTGTTAGGTGACACCCTCATTCCCAGAATATAATACCCCACTAGGAATATGTACTATCGCAGAATTAAAGATTGGCAGCGCTGTCCGTACCAAGTAAAAGCAGGGGTGCACTGGAATTTTCCATAATTCATACAAAAAGGCCTGTGAAGCGAAAATTCGAACGCAAGGAAACCACCAATAGGATCCACAAGAGAACAGGATTCAAACTGGTTGCGCAAAGGGCGATTAACAAAACCAAACCTGTTCAGATTTTGTGTTCATAAATTGCCAATAAGCTTTCCATTTTAGCTTCCTTGCCTGTAAAAGTAGAAAAGCGCTGCCCTGCTAAAAGTACATGGTCAAAACGGATATAAACTTGCACATTTATGTTATTTTTAAAAAGTGTTCATAAAAATTACAATAAAAGCAGGTATTCTAAAAGCAAATTACAGTCCCAAAAATAACCCATTGCATTTAAAAAAGAATATTAGCCATACAACATTTCGTTTAATTTCCTGTATATTTGACAAGAACTCTCAAATCTGCAGCAGGACAAGGTTGTAGCGTCTCGAGACTTCCTTTTAGGTCAAAGAAGACACAGAATACATATATTCTCGTTAAAGAGAGATTGGAGGCTGCTGATATGGCCCGGAAGCCAGCCAACCGACTAATACTATATGGCAATCCGAACATGGTATTACGCCTGTAATACTTTGTTTTTTCGAACTGCTGGTTTCGGTCACTTGGGTGACCATATTGTGCTGAGTCGGTTGGCCGGCTAGTACAATATGGCCGCCCAATTGACTGAAACCTGCAGTCCAAACAAGTGAACTATTACAAAGATAATCTTAAGCCTTCCTTTTGGCTTTATAATAACGTGTCAAATATTTAAAAATTGTTGCTTTCGTGCGTTGTGGCAAGTGCTACTAATTTGTTTTATTTTAGTTCATGGTGCTTTGACAATATGTCTGTAACAGTTTAAGGTGTTTTACTGGAGCATTTTGGGACATTCTGAGGGCAAAAGAAGGCATAACACTGGTGCGGACCAGTCTCACTCGAAAGATTGAGCGCCTTATCGGTGGAGCATTCGAATGTGCATGGCAGTCCAGTAGAGGAGACAGGTACTTCGGCATATACGCTCTTTGCAAATGCACAAAGCAACAGATGGTGCGCACGGATAATGGACACTTACAGATCTGCTCACGACGAACTTACTTTGGTCTGTGATTCGCCTCCATTGCCCCTTTCGCCCATCACTCCCTACCCATCTTGCATTGCCGACAAAACCCAACATCCAATAGAATTGTGATTCTGCCACCTATCGCATGCTGCCTCCACGCCTATGGCCACCTCGCATTGCACTGCGACACAATTCTTATTGGCTGCACGGTACTTCAACCGAGTTACACATCTCATTGGCTCGCCGCCTCTCACTATTCTTGCCGCATCCGACCGACAACTGCATCCAACCCGACCTGATCTCACCTAACCACAGCCATAGGGACAATCGCCTCTGCTTTTAGCTAAGCCAAGCCAATCCATCGTCACATTAACCATTGCAGTAGACAATTCCGTGCTTCTCCACATTCATTTACATGCTTACAACACCTCCACGCGCATGTATACACAGTCTGGTGGATGGTAGGTGGGTAGCCTCCGTATACTTGCACAAGTATGTCCGCAACGCTATTAACAAATATGACAAGAATCCCGCTCATAATTTACCATCATATTAATGCATCACCTTACATTTCTAACTGCTAGTCATTCGAGATTACGATCAGCAGTTTCTTTCTTCGTACTTATGCACACATGTAGCTTGTACTGCCAATAAACAAAAATGAGGCTGATAAAATAAGATTGGTAAAGGGAATACTAAATGGGTGCCCACAAAGGCTGAAAAGTAAGACGGTGCTGAAATGTACAAATGGACAGAGCTTATTTTCTGACCTCATTTGTTCACTCATCGTAGTCTTCGTGACTCAGGTCATTACCTACCGAAGTGCTCAAATGACCACTGTTTGATCAAGACAAAGGGCAAAGGGACTTGGGAGCAAAGGTACAAAGTGCCACGAGAAAGTGACGCAAGACAACATACAGAGCTTCAAGACAATCACCTGTGAGCTCAAGGTCCATCTGGACAAGTTTGCTTGCGACGCCACGACACGTTAGGCACGCGAAGCGCAAGATACTTGCTGGCATGGACGTGGTCTATTCCATCATGCGCAGAGGACACATCCTCCATGGCTTTGGTGGCACAGTTAGATCGTAGATGATAGACGCATCAATGGAGAGATTACGGCACACGTGTGAACGCCCCGGTGATGCTTTGCGGAGCCGGCTCCAACTACATTGCACACAGCATCCGCAGCCGATTGTTTCACTGACAAGAGATACAAGGAAAAGAGACGATTTTGCTTCGTGTCAAAATCGTTGAGAAAGCATGCTAACCAAAACTGACATAGCAATCAAATGAATAAAGTGTGATAAAAGGCAAACCGATGAATGAATGTGGAGAACTGAGTGTTTTTGAGAGCTAAACCATGGTGAGAATGTTTGCTACATCACGTCGGAACCAATGGTCACAGAATCAATGAGATGTTGTTAGTAAGTGCATTTTGAAGGAGTGCAACATTTTCTTTTGAAAAGCAAAGAAACGTAGGCAGTATATCGAATGTATTCAATTATTCCCAACCGCCTGTTTTCCTCTAGCAACGCTTTAAGAGCAAACCAGTGGATAGACGAGGAAGTCCCAGATGAAAGGTTCCTCCACATATATAAAGCGACTTTGTATCAGCTCTGCCCAAAGCAAAGGCAGAGACTTCTCAATGCATTTGATGCAGACTTATCGTCTCAACGTCCAACGTGTTAAGCCAAATTCTTATGCCATAACAACTACTGAACTCCACCCCCAAGTCCCGCCACAATTCTGAGTGCCACAGCACCACTGAACGCTACCTATGCGACCCCTGCACCAGTTCTTTCCGCTGAATTTTTGGTTCTCGTTTGCGCAATGAATCGAGGGTAGTGTCACGGTGCCATTCACTGTTTTACTATCCCTCAAGACCCAATGGCACAAAAGTTTTGGGAGATGATAAGTCGGAATGTAACTTGTCTGATTATCTGACTACGACAAGCCAGTGGTCAAAATGAATGAGTAGACTGACTGGCAGCACTCGTCGCCCTCTGAGTTGGCATCCACTTCTGTCATTTCGTCATCAACCAACGCAGTGGCGCCACTGCTGGAAGCGAACTGAAATGAGGTAGATGTGGAAGTGGAGGCGGAGCCAGATGAGGAGGAAGGAGAGGGTGATGTGGATGTGGTTATGTGGTTGCACAGTTTGTAATGCCCTGGCGAGTAACCTTAGTATTTTCACCATTGCGCGCAGAACTGAGTCACTTAGCCAGCCGAACTACCAGCTAGGTTGAAGAGTTGAAAGGAAGATAAAGCAATGACTAAGTTAGGTAGAATGACTTAATGAAATAACGAGTGAGCAAAGGGATGAAGAGAATGGTAATGTTGTGTCTGCAGATACAGAGACGTGAGGGAATGGACTATCAGAATGGTATGCATATATGTATGAAGAGACAGAGAGGTGGAGAGGTAAGTGGATGATAGACTGGCGGAAAAATCAGTGCTCGTCTTAATGCTTCAACCAAAAGCTCATTTACTGTTCTCTCAATCCACCACCTGCTTCTCCCAACTCTCCCTAGTCCTTCGGTAAGTTTGCACTGTTTCACTCCTTCCTTCCTTCATTCATTCCATCCTCTCGTTCACTTTGCTGACGTCTATTCCTCCTACGGGGACATGCCTCACCCCCCTACACCTCGGCCTCCCCTCATCGCACAACTTAGTGATCGAAACGACTGAGGAGGCGTTTCCCCTGCTGCTGCCAGCGTTGTCCTCAATCCCAACCCAATTTTATTTACCGTTAGATTGGTAACTGGCTTATTCACTGATTACTCAATTGATTTCCTCATTCCTTTACGTCTTTGCTTTCACTTACACCGTTTTGCTCTTTGCCAATATGATGGTTTCGTGTTTTCGACTGCAGTTACACTAAACCACTGGGTGGGGAGGGGAGGGGGGGGGAGGGAGTTGATTTGGTCCTAGAAATGGGCAGGGCCACAGCGCTGATGCTGGACCGCCTACCAGCCTAGCACCCTGCTTTGGTTCACCCGTCAATAAAGGCGAAAACACAATATCGCAGCCGTGAGTGCAGTATTCCCCTTTTCTCGCTCCAGACTTGGTGGCATGGGAGCTCAGTGGTTGGCGCGCGGGTGCTCTTCCACCACTACGAATTATTTGGCTGACACTGTCACATTCTGCCCATTATAAATCCATTCCCAGGACTAGGTAGTGCCATGTCACCCTCAACACCCAACAGTGGAGGCTGCTTCGAGATGCACGCGTCATCTGTGCCAACAAGCAACTGCAACCCAACAAAATAAAAACACATTCATGCCACCCAAAGCAAAAGATGTCGCTGGTGTCACATAGTCATGCAAATGAGCTACAGCCAACAGTGCTTTGGGTCGCGACAGAACATTTCCGTGCATACATGCACACTGAAACGCCTTCAACCCTTCCCAAACCCCAAGAAGACTAGAGGAGGCACAAATTCGGGCAAAATACACATCTATTCCTCGCACCGACGACCCACTCGACGAAGGTACGACGTCAGAGAAAATAAGCGGTCCCATCACCAACATTCATAACTTGGCAAACTGCCAATGCATTGCATTGTCCCCTTCTCTTCCAGCGCCATCCTCCGTGCTCTCCTTGGTAATTGTGCTGCGTCTACAACCTCCTTCTCACTCCCTATGGCTGAAGCGGATCCCGTAGGCGATGATGGGACACGCTGACCATCACAGCCGAAAGCAAAAGTCAAAATTCTGTCACCGTTACCACCCCAAGACCACGATATTGGCAGGACAATTAAGACATGATGTAGCTACCAGTCTGGACTCTACTGCCGCATGGCAATCACACGAAGACAAGCTTAACTACTTGCACTAGGCAGCAGCGACACTCAATATCATCAACCGACAGATGGCCTTCAAACAACACACAGACTCTAAAACTGCACAACTCGAGAAGGGAATAAAATGAGCATTAGAATCTGTGGAAGCAAGTGGGACACAAGGTCATCAGGCATTTACCGTTTCTCCTACAAGTTAATCGCACGTTGGCAGTATGCCACCCCATTCACTGCACCACTCACACATGTTGACGTCGATAAAAACACCTCTTTGGGTAAGTTACGCATACGGGGAAGCTTTCCGATAACTCGCTTCAAATACCTCCCAACTAATCTACAACTGCTTCATATCGGCTTCACCTCACAGCACACTGTTATTGTAGGCGACAAAACCTAAACATCTTGTTTAAAAACGCAAGAAAAATAATGGCTGTGTGCCAACAACATCAGACTCAACTTATGCAAAATGCTGTCCCATAAGGAAGTACTCACCAGATTGCCGCCTGACACTTGTTTCGCTCTCACGCAGCACCAAAACACTGAATTCGGCCTTTCATAAGTTCTCCAAGCACAGAGTCGCGCTGCTTATGGCCTGTGTGAGCGAATAGTCCACGATGAGCAGAGGAACCTCCAGCAGGATCGACCGGTTGAGTACTTGCGACGCCACATCTGTCGACCGCGAACGCGACGATGACGCTTAGTAAGGTCTGAGTGACATCCCACAGATCGGCTTCGACGTCCAAAATCCTCCACGCCATTACCATCGTCGGAAACGATGGATGTTGTTGACAGCATGATGAGCCTGTGATGGAAGTAAAAAGCGTTCCATAACCCGCGTTGCGGGCGGTGGCAGCGATGCAGCTTGTTTCAGTCAATATGGTCACACGTCACAATCGCCAACGCCATCCTTGAGAAGCTGACGATTTCAACACAGGAATGCTGCTATGACAAGTTTGGCGCGTAAAACTAGCATCCAGTCCCGCTCACTGATTTCGCAACGACTTTGGTACCGTGAAAGGCCAAGTAAATATTTTCCATTGTTCTCATCAAATTAGGCCTCATCCGCCATAAGCCCTTCCTGTTGAAATAACCTACCATCCACCTAACCGTCAGGCCAGCCTCAACTACACCCCTTCACAGATGTTAAAAAACTGTTGTCATTGGAGAGAAAGTGTTTGCTTTATTCTCACTTCTAAATTTCATTCAAAAAAAGCCTCTGTATGCGTTCCGACATTTACATATACGTGTAAACTACTATACAAGCAAGTTCACAAAAAGGGCCTAAACCAGATTTCAAAATAGTTCTGCAGCACTCCTCCCCATTTCCGTCTTTGTAGCATTGACCCAATCACCACCCCAATTCACCGACCCTTCCCAACGCGACAATAAGCTTGCCTACCAGTCCAACACTAGTTTCACATCCACCTTCTCTGCGTAGCTTGTGAATATACGATTATCTAGTGCTTGAGCCAGAAAAGGTGACACCTATAGCTGTGCCATCAAACGCACCGATATCGTCCATGGCCAGATCCACATCGCGCGTAAAGGAGACGCCACTGCAGGTGACTGAAATCCCGCATTACCTATCATTTCACAGGTTCACCACCATGGTAAGTGCGTAGCATCTAAGAAGTAAAAAAGAAAAGAACGAGCTGCCAAAATAAGACATGCAAACACGAGCGATTAAAGAGTCTTACAAGCCAACAATTCAAGAATCCCCTAGGAAAGAGTTGCAGATCTCTGAGCTGCCATCTTTGGTCTCTGAGCCTACCACGAACACCAACTCATGCCAGAGCTGAACCTACAATTAAGCCATTTCTGAGGTTCCACATAACAAGCTTCGCAAAAGTAGTAACAAAACAAGGAACACGCACTCTCAATACGTTTTCCACTACCACGTATATTATGGCCATGAAACATGAAGAAACATGCACAAAAGTGGTAAAAGCATGCTGTCACACAAAAAATGCGCATCAAATCTATCGTTGAACACAACGCAACAACCTATGAACCACAACCTCATCTCACCTGAGAAATGTGACAAGTAGTGGCGAAGACGAGTTATGCATCCAGTGTTGCTAGATAATGCCTCCTCGTTTAGCGGGCGATGCTCCGCTAAGAATACACACTGCTGCCAAATAAGAGGTAATCACCACTTGACATACCAAGACAAGCCCAAAATCCACTTCAATTTTGCAGCTTTATACGAAGGGAGCTCCCCTCCAGCTGGAAATGAGCACATGCATTGAAAATTCAAGCCTGCTGCGTAATAGCCATCCGGCAAAACAAATAAATGCGATTAAGTTTTGCCTTTACAAAGCAAAATTAGCCATTAGTTATGGCACATTTAGTTTACGCATTTAACAAAGCAGTAAATGATGCAAATCTTAACCGTGCTGGCAGCTTTACATACAAATATTTATGCTTTATACAAGTATAAACCACAGAAAAACAGCCGAAAACGTCTTAAGAAGGGTAAGAGCATAATGTGTAAAACAGCAATCTGAATGTATATGATCGCTGCAACGCAGACCAATTGTGCAATGCTTGGTTTAATTTCCCAATTTAGGTAGCATTTGCACGTCATTTTCAACAAGAATTGAATTCATTTATTGTCAACTTTTGAAAGCAGCTTATGGCATAATATAAGCATCGTTTTTACCTTTTTAACTTTCTAGGTGTATTTTTAGATTTTATGGTAATTAAATACAGTTGATAGGCTGACAGTTGACCGTTCCTTTTGAGAATGGCATATGTACCTATGCTCACATCTGCTTGAGGTGATTAAAACTGTCAAACCTGGGAAATTTGCTACAGGTCCACTAGCCACTAGTAGGTGTGCGTTCAGCGCAATTTTATGGCTGCCTTGGCTGCTCCCTGGAAGCAGTGTAATGTCGAATTTTATTTGGGCAGAGACATGGAATGGGACAGATCTAGCGTGCACTTTTCAGTCAGATAGAAAATGCAAGCTTAGCTGGCAGTGGCTGTGCAGTGCTTTATAAATGCAAGACATTGTGTGTAATACTTTGTTTGTTTGAACTTCCGGTTTCGGTGACTGAGGTGGCCATATTGTACTGAGCCGGTTGGTCGGCCTTTGGGCCGTGCCAGCAGCCCCCAAGCCATCTGTTTCCGGAATACACGTATTCTGCCCCAGTACTTTGCCTTCTTTTACCTTAAAGGGAGTCTCGGGACGCTACATTGGTGGCAGCGGAAAGTGGACCCGACTTCGATGGATTTTATCCTGCTCCATGCCGCTTCCGGCAAATTTTGGCAGTATGAAAGAAGTGCATGTGCTATGGATGGGAGAACCTCTGGTATCTCGTAACAGAAGGGCTGAGATCGAAGTCCAGCTTCGGCATCTCCCTCGCCCTCGTGTTCGACAGGGAAGCTATTAACAACTGAAGCGACACTAGCCGTAAACTCCAAGTCCAGTGGAACTGCCAAGAGAGACCCGCGACGTTGTGGTCAAGCATCCTCCGTAAGATCTCTCTCCTGTTCTCAGATATAGAAGGTGCAGGATTCCATTGGATAGCATCGTTTTATGCTTCGCACACTTGGATGGCATGCCTTTTGTTCCTATGAGGCACGACCGCCACATTTGCTCAGGTTTCCACGATGCCCTTGCGTTTCTTCTACGGTATCAATTAAGCCTGGAATCGCAATATGTGTTGTGTATGTCTCGACTCATTTGCAAACTTGGATTCCTACCTCCATCTTCCATTGCACCACATTGTCGTGGGAGAGGACGACCAAGGAGCGCGCATTTTCTGCACTAAGTGCTACGCGGAATTAACGGGACGATAGGAACACATGCGTTCGAATCTCGACGACTTGGACGGTTAGCTCGTGGGTGCTTCTCGCGGCATTGATTACGTTGTGATGGCTGACATGGGAGGCTGATCAAGGGGAGCGTCGGAGACGACGCTCGAAAGAAGAGAGGGGCTGTGTAATACTTTGTTTGTTTGAACTGCCGGTTTCGGTGACTGGGGTGGCCATATTGTACTGAGCTGGTTGGTCGGTCTTTGGGCCGTGCCAGCAGCCCCCAAGCCCTCTGTTTCCAGAATACATGTATTCTACCCCAAGTACTTTGCCTTCTTTTACCTTAAAGGGAGTCTCGGGACGCTACATTGTGTGTCGAGAAATCGTAAAAATACATTTAAGGAAATCTTAATGGGGATAGGTAGGTCTGTTTTTGACACTGTCCTCGACAAAGGATGCGGTAGTGATGTCTTCACACTCTGCCAGCTCATGAATATCCTCAACCATCCGAAATTATAAGGCTAACTTAGCTTATAACACACTATACTGTGGTACTTTGTTCGGACTGCCGGTTTCGGTCACTTGAGTGGCCATATTGTAGTGGTCGGTTGACTTGCCTCCGAGCCATGCCAGCAGTACCTAATTCCTCCGTTTCCGGAACATATGTATTCTGCCTTAGTACTATGCCTTCTTTTACCTTAAATGGAGTCTCGGGACGCTACGGTACTTTCAATTTAACTTAGTCGCATTAAACATTGAAACAAGCAAGCACGAAAGAAACTTGCTTAGGGAAAGAACAAATCCTAAATAGTAAACGTTCATAAGTTTGTGCAAATTTTGGCAAGTACATTTAAAGATGAACTGAAAAGTTGTTGATAATATCTGCAAAAGAACACAAATTAACGAGGACTGTGAAGGAGTTCCGATAATAAGACACCATTCAAAAATAGTGGTCACCAATAATTAATTGATGGATTACTTGACCACCAAAAACATGCTTCCATATCCACATACATTCTAAAAAAGCCTCAGCTAGTGCTTCCTAAGGGAAATTGTTACAGCATCACGGGACCACCACGTGCTTGTTATCCGGGAATCGGCTGTGAATGGCTAAGAACTTGCTTATCACTGTTAAAAATTATTTGCCAGGATGCAGCTAACGTTCACGCGGCCAAGGCAGTCCCGACTGGCGTACCTCTGAAGAGCAAAAAACCACGGATGACCTCATCTGAGAGAGCAGAGGAAGCAGGGGCACGAAGTGTGTTGTGAAAAAATCGGCCATTTTGTTTGGACGTGGTCCCTCTCGCGGTAGACGTTGATTCGACTGTGTCTGCCGTAGTATTTCTTCTGTTTGCTGTAAGGCATTTGTAAGCATTACAATATTAAACGTTTTCCTTGTGTCACCCTCCAGACGCGGTACTTGCTCCGGCCCACTGTCGGTTGTCACTTCTTCGTTTAGTAGGAAAATGTCGGAAAAGACCCCCATTTTGCAGCTCGTGAGCGTGGACTATAGCCCTGTATGCAAGAGGTACCTGCCCAAACTTAAATCCCTATCATTTGGCTGTGCGGTTTTGGTAAAGCCCCTTAGTGGTCCTATAAGGGTGCACCCATTCCCTCAACCTAGCTCTTGCCGTGCGGATGTTCTGATGCTGTGCAGTAATGGGTTGGCTAGGGAAATTAGGACCCTAATCGCTATGGACCGATCGGCGACCGTCTCAGCGTCTTGCGACTTCATGGACCCCGATTCGACCACTTTGTGAAATAGTCAGCTATAACTAAAATATATCAATACCACCTCTTGGAAGATAGTTGTGAGTCTGTGACGTCTATAATCACGTTTTCGCCTGGGAAACCCGCAGATTTGGATTGTGGAGGGCCGACTGCTGTGAAGCAAAGCCTCTTGATAATGCTACAAATGATGCTGATCCGACAGAAGTCTAGCAGATCTGGGCTAAGAGAGAGTCACCGGTATTGTTTGCCTGAGGCCCCTACAATCCTTTTCTCGCCCAGCTGTTCATGCAACTCTGGTTGGACTTTGCGTTATCGAACCAGGGACCACTAGGTGCTTGGAAGACGTGGCGTCTTCTTAGTACCACAAAACCTCGTTCTCGGGAGAGAGCGTTTTGACATTTTTGCCATATTCACCTAATTGACTTACTGGACTAGCCCATCTGTTCCGCTGTAGGCTTATGAGAGGATTTGGAGACTGTTCTCACTGGCTGATGATGAGCTGAGCTAATGTCTCACGGCATTGGTCAATATCGGAGCCATGGGAGGCCTCGACAACTATTGCCTACCAGAATAATTCTTGCGGAAGGGCACGAACGGTGAGCGGAATTGCTTGCCACTGAGGGCATGAATGGACGTCAAATCTAATGGTTTTCATTTAGTCTTCAAGGCTTGCATCATTATGAGAAGAAGAAGAAGGTGCGCAGGCGCTGCCACCAGTTTAGCGGTTTCTTCATTCTCCTGCTCTTCCCTTTTAATACTTCCTAATATAAGAAGGTTAAGAGTTCTCTGGCCTCTTTGTTTAGTATGATGAAACAGTAGATCGCATATTACAAGGAGCTAGGAGGTGAGACTGCAACCGTTACAAGAATCGGAACGCTACAAAAATTGTCCTCCCGACTCTCGCCTGCAAGATACCTTTTAAGAACATAAGCACCGCAATTTGATTGAATGCACTAAGTGTTGTGTTAATAATTATATAAAGTGTGTAGAGTGTTTTAAAAAATGAATCAATGGGGATCACAACACTGTCCACTCAACCTATGTTTAAACAATGCTAAGGCAAGGTGGTGCGAAGAAATGATTTGCTTGTCTCTTAACGTCGGAGAGCAAATGCAAGGAAGACAGAGGAGGCTACTTCGAGGACACCAGAAATATAGATGTCTACCTATTAGAATCTGTAAATTACTACATCTCTATATACCCAGATAGCTATTTGTCTGCTAACTTAATACTCAAGATTTCCACCTCTCCCGTCAGCTATTCTCGTCAAGCATTATTTCTCCTGTTCCCTGATACGCAAAGTCTAATGCTCCCAACCTTTCCACTCAAGCTCTTCAAAACACTTGTGCTCTGCCTACCTACCTAACTACCTACCTACCTTACTTCTTCGATAGTGCTCTGGCTACCTAATGCCAAAGGAGGTCGAGGCCATACGAGATCGGAGTTCTTTTGCTTCCTGGGGCTAATGGCAGAGATTTGGCCACGGATTTCGCATATTTTGACCCCATCTGGACAAAATGATACAATGGAACGGGCACTCAATCCACGAACCCTTTCTGCACCGTCTTCTTTACCTCACAGAAATATGCTTTTGTATGGACGGACACGAGGGTGAGCATACCACTTAAAGGAAGAAGTAAGTTCGGGTTCGCTCGGGTGCACGGTTTTGCCAGTGGAGAGCCATCGGGCGTCCCTTTACGTCCTCCAACCACAACATTCTTCGCCTCTTTGCTTCCTCTGCTCTCTCAGACGAGGCCATCCGTGGCTTTTTGCTTAATTTTGCACATATATATTACATAAATAAAAATTTTTAGCAATGAATGCTCGCATACCTCGACTCATTAGCGCAAACACCGAGCAACGTACACCGACGGTCGCATCAAAGCACGGCCTTTCGAACATGCCACTGAATGTGCGAAATGGGTATCGGATGTGATAAAAGCAAGGTAAATTTCACTAAAATTATTATATACTTTCGAATTACAATAAAAGTCATTTTATATTTCACCAGTAAGTATGAATGGAGATATATAAGGCATGCGATTCTACAAGTTATCTATACGAGATTTTGAAAACGATCCTTACTAGTACCAATGATTTAACAACGCAGACCAGCCCTTCATTGCAATTATGATCCTTACTCAAAAACTTCCTTTTACGACCTTTATTTTGCCCTTAGTTTTCTTGCAGCCACAGTAACCGGAAGTGGTATATTTGTGTAATCCTCATATTTTTAGATGTACATTTTAGGCGAGAGGCAGAAACACAACTCATATCTCTCGACACGGACAAAGGCCACTCTACAACGCCTTATAATACGCAGTCAATTTTCAACGACAATTGAAATAGTTCGGAGCAATCAACCTCGTATTAGGGATGGTCGTAGGGAAGAGGAGAAGAATGAATAAACCTTTACGATGCTAACCTGTGTAAACAACGTGTAGAGGACCCGAAACACTGCAATCACTAACTGGGGAGGCATTGTCTGTGGAGAATGAGGAGCTCGACCAGTTGTTTATATTTAGATCAAACATCATGGCACCACAATTTGACATAGTAATAAAGATGTTCAGCACAGAATTTATCCATGGCGGCTGTTATGCTTTGTTGTTTGTTCAACTCCCAGTCTCGAGCACAGTCACATGGTTGATGATTGCGCCTTCACCAAGTAAGCTAGCCTATGGGCCACGTTAGTAGCTTCAATCCTTTCTACCCGCTCCACACATTTATTCAGCTCAAGTATCGCATTTTCTCTAAGCCTTAGGAAAGTTTCGGGGCGCTGTGGTGGCTTTCACAGAATGCATTTTGACATGTGTACATCGTGCAGTTACCTTTTTTCCAACACATCAGTCCCAAGATCAAGTTAGTGGAACAATCATGTGCTTTCGTTGTCTCCAAGCGCCCATTGCATAGCTCATCAGACACTTCAGCAGACTGGAAATTGTATTAAACACACATGGGAGAATATGAAATACATTAGTAAGGAGAATGCACTTTCCCAAAGCAACCAGTGCACAAATGAACCGCAGTTGGTGGATCCATGCACAAATACTGAAAACGGTAGCACCGAGAAGGGCCACCTAGTTAAAAATAAAAGGAATTGCCTGTGGCAGAATTCTCTCAAAACATCTAATGGAAGTGACGTGATCAAAGCTCCACTCACTCTCCCCAAAGCGAGTGGGCGACTCAACCATCTGAATGACATTGCAATGGATTTGTAAAAAGAACAAATGAAATCGAAGTGTGTCATGACCTATTCGAAATTGTCAGGCCCGACTCCAGCCTTTGCTAGCTCTTCTTAATCAGTTAGCACTGCCATCAAATGACGGACAGTCTCGAGAATCTAGGGATCACGTCAGGTTGTCGGGCTGATCTCAGCATTGTGTACTCCGGCGAACGCCTTAAATCTTGCCGTTTTACCATTTAGACAACCATTGCATTTCGACTTCAGGTCAGACTTTTATCTGTTGGTCTTTCCACTGATTGCGCAAACATAACAGCTGAATCAGCAACGAGGTAGAATTGGGAACAAAGGCCGTTTGTGTAGAAGTTACTCATCGCCTTGGACTTGTAGTGAGCGTAGCTGCAAGAGAGAAAGGGCATTTGGCGCAATACTAACGCGATCTCAACCAATTAGAAGGTAGACGAGCGCAGCGTTGTTTGTAGAATGACTTCGGAAACACACGAGAATGCGAGTCCCCGACACAAAATCCGAAAATGAGCGACATCCTCGAGCTGCAAGCACACAAACTACCCCATCAGCTAGAGTAATTGTAGATAGGAACTACAAATTGCGATATTTCGCAGCTCCTCCACAGCTTCAGCTTCATGTCTGCCTCACTCGATTTCTTAGCTTTACCTCTCAAGTTGTCTGCATCTCCACCCCTTCATAACTCTAGTTCTCTATCTACCTCACTAGCTTTTTATCTCTCCTCGACTTGACTTCAAGATTAAGATCACCCTTTTTACAGGCAACTGTTTGAAGATGCCCATAATCTCACAGAAATACTACACCTGCAAAGTGGAGAAAAGACTCTTGGGACCACCATCTTTGCACTCCATCTAGAGCAAAGACCCTACCCATGGATTGTCGAGAATACTCAGCGCTCCACTTCCCGGAATCGGTAGGACCGATAAGGTAGGTAGGTAGGTTGACGCTGGTAGTGCCCTTCGTCAAGGGTGAGTGATTCATTTGTCATAACAACTTCATGCATAATGTGTGGTATATGTGGAGAAATGTCTTCATTCCTCCTCTTCCTTCTTTCCCACCCTGCTACTGGAATGCGGAATGTTAAAAGACATCTTAATTGTAGGTCTGTTGGACAAGAGCGGTAGGCGTACATCCACGACGAAAGCGTTCCCGACTCCTGAGAGGAAGCACATGCGTCCGCGACCACGTTAAAAATTGTCTTACAAGGCGCATTTAAACACCACAATTATTGCAGTGTAGATTTTACAAAGGCGTCTGTGATACCTCTTTTTTTAATGCCACTGCTAATCTATGGACCAAACAGGCGTATTTCAATACTTAGTGGGCGAAGTGTCTAGCCGAAACTCTAATTGATTCAGAAGTACAAATATCAAAAGGTTATGCCAATTGAACGCCAGATTCGATCAAGACCGAAATTATCCTATATTGGAGCAGCATCTTACACTAGGACGCCTCTGCAAGGAAATTTATTTCAGTTGCTACCTCACGATAGTGGTGGTGACAAGTAGTCATTCGGTGTGCATCCGAGTAAAGCCTAGCACGGATATTCTACCAGAGTTGGATAAGTCAAATTGAAGAATCAAATGAATCAATTTATCTCAGTGCTTACTAAAGTTTTGCGTATCTTTGTTTCATGGTCCTGTTAATCCCCGATCTCACAAAATACTTTGAGTGGTCGAAATTTGCCGCTGTTTGCGTGAGCATATCTTTTTTGACAAGCATGCCTGTCAAATGACCTGAGGGTTTATTGGCAGGGTAGAAAGGAAGTACAAGATTGTGTCTGAATCTTTAAACTAGCAGTGTTCAGGACCGTCGGCAAACATTCAATTTCTATTCACCCTAAACCCCAACTTAAGTCTCACTTGAGTTAAGCTTCAACCTTGCAATAAGGCACTTCATGGTGGATGATTTAGATGGTTGTTTTGCAAATGGTAAAAATATTATAATTATTTTTCAAAAATGAAGTTATCTCAGAGGTGAATACCTATTTGAGAGTAAAATTATCGAAGTGAATTCTAGTCATCTCGCTGAGTTGAGCTGTACTCCGGTCATGCGTTTCGTTGATCTTCGCTCACCTGAAGAGTTAAAAAAATCGATTGGGAGGCACTCGTTTAGGGGAACATCCTACGCCAGTACTTGGTGCACTCATTTTAACCTCGATTTATAGATCTTCAGAAGGGTCTCAGCACTGCCCCGTGGGATGGAGTTCCACGTAAACTCACACTGTCAACGTCTTTGAGCAGGTGGGATCCGACTGAACCTGTCCACTTCCTCAAGACGTGATCCAAGTGTACAAAGCATGAAACAATGCTAACGAATGGCGTCCTGCACATTCTGCATCTGAGAACAGGGGAGAGAGCTTACGGCGGATGCTTGACCACAACGTCGCTGATCCTCCTTGGCAGTTGCACTGGACCCAGAGTTCACGGCTAGTGTCGCTTCCGTTGTTAATAGCTTCCCTGTCGAACACGAGGGCGAGGGATGTGAAGATGATGAACGCTGATCTCAACCCTTCTGTTATGGGAGGTGAGGGATTCTCCCATCCGTACCACAAGCACTTCTTTCACACCGCCAAAGTTTGCCAGAAGCGGCATGGAACAGGATAAAATCCATCAAAGTCGGGTCCGCCTTCCGCTGCCACCAAAGTAGCGTTTAGAGGCTCCCTTTAAGGTAAAAGAGGGCACAGTACTGGGGCAGAATATATATATATATTCTGGAAACAGAGGGCTTGGCGGCTGTTGGCACGACCTGGAGGCCGGCCAACCCACTGGTACAATATGGCCAACCAAGTGACCGAAAGCGGCAGTTCGAACAAACAAAGTATTACAACGATGCCATGAAATAAGCAGACAACAAAAACAACAGAAAGCGTTAAAAGAATCACCTCTTAGTAGAAACTGCAGCATAGAAGCGAAGCATTATAAACAGACCATGCGAATTTAGCCCGCGTAAATAATGTCATGCGTGGCCAGCGCGTATTGTCAAAAGCATATTTATCCCTACCTCACCACAGCCACAGATCTCCGTCTCTCAATTTCAACATCCACTGTAGCGGGATCTTCCCGTTCCTACTCTTCCTTCTTTCCCACCTTGCTGTTAGAAAGCCGAGTATTTCTAGGCATTTCTTTATTTAGGTGAAGGGCGAATACAATGGTCCAATCTACGAAGATTGAGTCTTTGGCTCCGACGATGAAGCGGGCTCGTTAACGACCAGGTCAAAGTTATCCTCCCACCTCCCACCTGAAAAGTGCATTTAAACACCACAATTATTACATCCAGCGCCTATCTGACTCACTCCTCCCCATCTTTCAGCACTGGCGTTCTCACTCCATCTGCCACACCTCCTCCCAATCTCTCGCTTCCCATTGATCCTCCGCGATTATTCACTTTCCATCCGTCCTGGGCATTCCTTTCCATTCCACCGATATCACAAACCCATCTCCTCAGTTGCTTTCTTCATTTCCACTTTCCGTCAATTCGCAGCCTATTTCGCTGCGTGTCTCTCCTTCAACTTCCACTTCCCACAACACCACCTATTTACACCGATCCCATCCTCCCCTCCACCTGTCATCACACACGCAGACAGTTATTTACATCTCCACCACGGCACCTCTTAATGTATTCACATTCTAACGAAACATGGCCTGATCCCCCACTTGTCCACCTCACCACCCACCTGCCATTTAGTCTTTATTCTTACCTAGCTTCCATCATTTCCAAACCCAAGCCTCCAACCGTCAACCACCCTTATTTACTTGTCTGGATAGGTTTCTCCCCATCATCAACACTTCTCAATATTCCACTGCAGAAACTTTCACTCATCAGTTGCAGTCACCTCCGAATTATCAGTTCGTATCACCTTACAACTCGATCCTTCTTCTACATCCTCTGGTTCTCATCACTTGAATTGCATATTTTATGTAGCATTACAGCCTGACCATCCTCATACCCACTTCAATCCTTTTTGCTTTGCCTCTTCCCATTGTCTCCATGGCTGCGTTTGCACGTTTTTAGCTCAAGCATCCACACAGGCATTCAGTTCTCATCAACCCTTAACCTACCTCCCTTCAAATCTGTCCATGTCCACTTCCCATGCCAATTTCCAACACCATACACCCTACATCCATAACAATGCACACTGCTTTCGTTCCGCTCATCAATCTCCCTTAAGTACCTCAGTGGTATATCAGACTTCTGAAAACCACTAACAGAGAGCCCGATTCTTTACAAAGAAGCAGCAATTCCTCACCAGCTATCCACATCACATCACTTAGCAATATGCTTCCATATCCATCAGTTCCACCTCCTCTACGGTCATCTAGCCTCTACCATTCCACTCCTATCAGGTTTCTGCCTCCCAACCTCACCATCGATTTCGCCTCTCTAGTCCCACTTCCACCTACCTATCCATCTATCCATCTAAGCCATGTTCTCCGAATCCCGCACACCTCTGCCCAACGTTTGCCTACTCACACATGCTGATGCTATGGCCAGGAGATGGCGATGGGCATGCAAGTGGTTGAATACATGCCACCTCACTTCTCGAGTGCCAATGCTCCAACGGCCCTGTACAGAGTGTTGCCAGTCTGTCAAAGAAAATGCTTTCCCTATTTAGGTTAGCACGCCCACTTTGCCGTCCATCCCTCCCAATAGTCAAGACCTGCCTCATCTGCCATATTGTCTTGCCGTCTTAAGAGTCATTACGAGGGGCAGTAGCTCTCTCCCAATGACACCGACAGCCACATGGATGTGGACACTACAGTTTTTGGTTATGCAGGTGGAAGACCAAGATACGGTTGTTTCACACCACAACAGCCATAATTCATTTAGTCTCGAAATCCCATTTTAGCCGATAATTTGACATCTGAAATACTCTCAGGTGGAAAAAAACCATCTTTTGTCCTACGGATAGGCTCGTATGCTTGGTACTTAATAATCGACCTCTGCTCTAACTGATGCTACGCTAATTTTAATGACTGTCCAGCCCCACTTGGAAGCAACAGCATACTTCACTTCCATTTATATTAACAGATCTGGAGAGTGTAAGGCTCTGCATCCCTCCTAATTATCCTAGTGCCTCAAGACCTCGTGATGACAGAGGAAGACATAATGCTTGAGCTGGGCTGGCGCTACTCACATGACCCAGAGGCCAACCCGCACAGCGAGACTGCAATAACCAGGACACAAATTGACTCTTCATCAAAGCTGAAGGTCAAGCAAACAACCAGCTTACTGCACAGCCTACTGCATTCCACCTCAGGTGCAGGTACCACAATGTAGCCTACACTGTAAGGAACACATCCACGTGCCATCTGCGCCATTCATCGCATTTCTATGCAACCGAGGCAATAACTGAACGCAGTTGCACTGAACTCCTTGCCAATCCACCTAGATATGGGGATTCACTCATTGCAGGAACTGGATTCGAGAAATGCTCTGACCAGCACACGTGTCCATAGCTAGACACATGCACACTGGCCTACAATCAATGCTGCTTACGAAATGAGTGGATTTGACATAGTTCCGTGAGTTAGAGTTTAGAATTAATTCCTCCCTCCTACTACGCATTCACTTTAGAGCTGCCCACTCATCTCCATCTGGGATCAATCTAATTAGTGAATGATTGGAAGAGGCATGAGGGGCTCATATTATCGATATTCTCATGCAGGTTGGGTAGGCAATTCCCCAACGAAACTTCTTCAGATAATTCATGGCTTGTGTTGCTCTATTATTGGCAGCTTTTCTGCAGACTGACATCAGCAGGCCTTCAGTTTGACATCATCACCGTTTGTCCCACTAGTAGAAATCAGGATGGATGTCCATTCAGCTGGTGTAGGCCCCCCACTGTCACCAGTGTAGCACGCCGAGTATTCCCTGAAGACAGAAGATGACACAATATGCAAAGGAAAGCAGGACTCAGTACTGCTAACATGGTCCGAGACTCTACCCTTCGCCAAACGCTCAGCGACGAAAGCAATAAGTAGCCCGCTTCTTTGGATGTTCGCTCAACAGATCAGCTTACAGCAGCGCCATGCTCCTCTTTGATGATAATTGCACAGAAAAATCTTTTCTGCTGTCGTAATGTTTCCGAATTGGACAATCAACTTTCGATAACGATTGCTTTGTGTTTTCTTATTGACTATAGCAACGTTTCTCAGCAAAGCATGCAACTACTTAAAAATTCGCATGAGATGGACTTTTATTCGCTGCTAATTAATGTTCACAACTAAACTCGAAAGGTTTTAATGTCCTATAAGGGGCTTGGTTTTCCCAATGCTGACACAAATGAATTCGTTCATCCAAATACTCTCGAATTTTCTCAATTAATTCAAGTCAACAATGCAATTTATTTTTCAAAGAATTTACATTTAAAATCACAATGACCATTTTCCCCATTACCCAATTCACATATTTGTATAAACGGTACAGTTAACACGATTTATCACTGCATGCTAAACTCGCGCACATTTCGGATGGCCGTTCTGGTTGGTGCTACGGGCGTCGCTGTAGATGTCCGAGCAGACTTGGAGTGTTCTCTCCTGAGGCTTCCCATTGTTCGACTCCGGAAGAAAGCACTTTTAAATCACTTACTGTAATGGTTATTTGGTGGAGAAAACGGCGTTGCCTTCTAACAAAGTCATCCCCTCTTTCAAGTATATTCCTGTTCACTGGTCGGTAACAATTTAGATGCATTGAAAGCATTTATCAGCACGTCGGAGCCTGCCGGCACCACTGATCCTGACTACGTGCACTCCTTTGACGTAGTTATGCTCGTTTTTTCACGCTCTTCAGTATTGCAGATCTACACGCATCGTGAGCATTGTATGACCTTTGAGGTGGGTGGCGGCTACGTATTTGCCTGCGATAAGGCGGTAAAACTAAGCACTTGGATTCAGCTTGCAACACGACATGCCTCCTACCTTTACGAGCGCTGCTGGTTGTCCTCCGTAGCTTGCCAGACGGGCGAGGACCAGGCGATACTTTCATGCCTTTCTGAGGAGGCGATGGAATGCAATGACAGTCTGGGGGATACCTCTGAGGTATGAAGCATTGTCTTATAACCTTTTATGCAGCTTGGCAGCAGTAACGTGGTGCGTGTGCGCGAACACGTACAGTCCGATAAGTAAGGCATGAGAACCACGTGTCCAAGCCTCTCAATGTCCTTCCAAGCTGTCTTACAATTTACCCTCACGCGTATATGTTAGTTGAGGTGGTTTGGTGGGGAAGTCCTCGAGTCTCTTCAAACCACCTGGATTACTCGACTTTCCTCTAAATTTAGTAGCCCGACTAGCGTGAGAAGGCACCGGTGTCTTCCTTTGGCATCATAATGGAAGGCTTTTGTAATGTCTGGCCTTGTTTGCCCTTAGGTTCAGACGGACGGTTCGCCGCAGACGCCAAGTTGTTCGCGAAACGACCAACATGATACTCCGGTCCCTGCATGCATCCATCAGGCGCATGAAAGGTGAGACTGGAGTTTCGTGCGTGAGCCATTCCGCCTTATGACAGGAGAGTGTCACCTCGCGAATGTCTGACTGGCTTCGTGTTCATCGATTTAATGACTTGTTTCGATTTTTGACAGTTAGGTGTCTCATTTGGTTTGCCAATGTTGTTGGGGCTCGGTTGTTTTGGTCATGTTCGCACATTGCAGCCTCGATTTTACCTGCCTCGACATCAAGTGTGCAAGCCTAGTTTGGAAGCCCCTTCGAACTTGCATGTCTTGACTGGGTTGGGGTACAGTGCCTAGATTTGCAATCACAACTGTGTGATACGATTTTGCTTTCAGTACTAGGCATGTCTTGTGTTTGCTCCTCTGACTGTTATCCACTCTCCTGGCACCGTGTTCTGCTACAGATGCAAAATTCTTCTGCATTCTGCAATCGGGTCTGGGCTTGGTTCTTCGTCTTTTAAGGTCGTGGTTGAAGCACCGCAACCAGCATACCGGCAGGGATGAGCGGCTCATCGAGTTGGGAATTCGTATGCATGCTAAGCACGTCAGAAAATGGCACCTTGCCCGCCTTGCCTATTGTATGGCAGGACGCTTTTCCATCTCACCCGTTCATAGGTTGAAATCTCATTTGACGAAGAAAGCAATTAGCTCGCCAGACGAGAGGAGCGGTTACGTGACGCGCTCACAGCCTGCCCTCATTTTTGGCGCCTCCTTTGCTGTTGAGTGAATGCTGTTTGAAATGAGACTTGAGTGAGAGTCAAAAGCCCAGAAGACGTAGCGCTTACGGTCTGCAAACGAGGTGGTCGCGCTTTGAGGAAGATTTTGTTTTGTTTGCCAAAGTGCTTTATGGCTTTTTAGTTTGCCTTGACCTGTTACTGATCTCTGAAGTCGACTTGTGCTCCATTCGTAAGTGAGGTACACCTATTGGAGCGGTGTATGTGCACTCTCTGGATGCGCACTCTAGGCTCACCAGCACGACTCGACCTATCGATTCTATTGAGGTGAAGAGTAGTAGAGACTGGCGTGCGAGTCATGCCTTCTGTTGCGCTACTTTGCGCCAGAGACTGGACTTTGGTTTGATGCGCGTCAGTCCCTTCTCTCTCTCTAGATAGGCTCCCAATAGTAAGGCCAGAAAGCCAACTGTCTGCTGTATCCTGGTACGATGAGAACTTTCACCACCTGTCAGCGCCTTCCTATGCCGCCCTTGGTCTGTGAGCCTCGTGTTACAATAGATGACCCAGCCGCAACCGTCTCATTGACCTGGACACGTGGTTTCCATGCCTTACTAATCAGACTGTACGTGCTCACGTACACGCACCACGCCACTGCTGCCAAGCTGCATAGAAGGTTATAAGACAACGTTTCATACCTCAGGGGTATCCCCCAGACTGGCATTGCAAACTTCTCTTCCATCGTCTCCATTGAAGGGCGTAGGAAGTATCGCCTGGACCTTGCCCGTCTGGCAACCTACGGAGGACAACCAGCGGTGCTCGTCAAGGTAGGAGGCATGTCGCGTGGCACGCTGAATCCAAGTGCTTTGTTCGACCGCCTTATCGCAGGCAAAGACGTAGCGACCATCCGCCTCCATTGAATTGAAAGCTTTGCTTTCCCAATCCGCTGAGGTGAGGTGGAGGAGGCACGACGGCGCCATAGACGCTGATCTCACCATTTGTGAAGTCCCAAGAGGTAATAAGCGCTGGTTTGCGACCCTGGGAGGTGACAAAGAGGAGTCGACCCAAGGTGACGTGGCGAAAAGCGCTACTGTTCTCGCTGAGGTGATAATGTTTGTGAATGGCGCTCGAAAGGAGACCGGAGAAGCAGCTGCTAAAAGGTGGATGAAACGCTAGTGGAACGCGGTTGCCTATGTTCGGTGGAATTCAGGAGGCCAAACAACGAAGCTTCTATGGTGCTGGAGAGGACAGCAAACGAGGAGACGTAGGGATACAGACGACAGGCCTTTGGAGCTGAACAAAGACTTGCTGAGAACCTGCAGCCTATGGACTAATTGAGGCTCATTGACTCAAAACCTGAAGTATACATGCCTAACACCACCTTGATCAGAATACACAGCGCATGCAGACTGAGAAATTGTCTTTGTTTTAAATTTGTGGAGTACTGGGCGTCAGAATGAAAAAACGAAACCCAGAACCTGTTTACCACAAAAATTATCGCAGCTTAAGCACGTGAGGCATCAGGGAAGCTCAGAGTGTTGGAGCGAATGTAATCAAACAAAACTAAGATAGAGAGTCAACACACAAATGAGATTGTCTTGCAAGGCATCGGCCCACAGGTAGAGGTCATCGAAAACCTCAAAGGTCATACAATGCTCACGATGCGTGTAGATCTACAATACTGAAGGGCGTGGGAAAGTGAGCATATCTATGTCAAAGGAGTGCGCGTAGTCAGGATCAGTGGTGCCGGCAGGCTCCGACGTGCTGATAAATGCTTTCAATGCATCTAAATTGTTACCGACCAGTGAACAGGAATATACTTGAAAGAGGGGATGACTTTGTTAGAAGGCAACGCCGTTTTCTCCACCAAATAACCATTACAGTAAGTGATTTAAAAGTGCTTTCTTCCGGAGTCGAACAATGGGAAGCCTCAGGAGAGAACACTCCAAGTCAGCTCGGACATCTGCGGTGACGCCCGTGTCACTAGTGTGTAGTGAAAGATCGTGTTAACTGTACTGTTTATACAAACATATGAATTAAGTAATGGGGAAAATTATCATTGTGATCTCAAAAGTAAATTGGCAGACAAAAATCATGTTGTTGATTTGAATTGATTTAGAGGGTTAGCGAGTATTTAGATGAACGAATTCGGTGTAGATGACAACTGCAACTACGACGTCTCACTTGGTAAACAGAATGGAGGAGACCACAAGGACTTTTCAAAATGACCGCCTACGAGCTATGAGCAGGAGAGTGGCTATGAGAGAAGATTTGACGGGGACAAAAACGTAATCGAATCCTCCTGCTAGCCCCAATTCCAATTGACGTGGACAAATAATTACAACCACCGTCGCCGCAGAGGTGTCTCCTTCGGAAAGATAGTACAAATGGACGACTCCACCTAACTAGCAATGGGGCAACTTTAACCTCGCATTAACGATATACATGGCAACATGGCCATAGGCTGACCTGATACTAATAACTATGACGACGATGGGCTACAGAATCCATGGACGTGGGCCTTTTCAAATGCATTAGGTGGCGCATCTCCAAACAGCGAATAGAGTTGTAATAATGGTTAGACTTAGGGCCATGCTTCTGCGGCCGAGTCTCTTTCGACACAGCTTTCCACTTTCATTTAACACTGGAAAGACAATTTTCGAAGTCTTTAATATCTGGACAAGAAAATGACCACTGTTGTGGCAAGCAAATCCCATGCAAGCAATTCTCGAAGCAGTCAGTTAAGCTCCATTGCGACATTGAAGTTACCCGAGGTGGATGAAAACAACGGCCGGAGCTATAGCAGAGACGAAGTCGATGATAATAATTTTGACACGGATTGACGCAGTGGTGCCCCATGTACAATCTTTAAGCTGAAATAAGATTTAGTACCAATTCTGAGTTCCAAAAAACGCTATCAAGCATATAAGATCTTGGAAACGACCACTGTAACCAACTAGTTTGAGTTATGGTCGGTTCAATGAGAACCGGTTATCCTGAAGGACACTTGGGCGCAGTCTCGCAGGCGAGAAAGGCGGGGACTGCGGTGGTGTTACGGGATTGAGAGCCGATGGAGGCTGTTTTACAGGCCACGAAGACAGGCGTCTTATAAGGCGTGTCATTAGGGACGATAGCGGCAGAGGTGGGGATGAAAGACAGTGTTAAGACGGTAGTGTTAGTGGACTGTGAGAGCTGTTTGCCAGCACCACCTGCCACTAAGCTCAGAGGACCGGTGGAAATCTCTTCGGCCAGGTGGGTCAGCAGACCATGCCAACTTCTCTGACCTACCTAGCCCAATCTACGGGAGACTTGAACGGTGCCAGGACGAACACACGTTCGCTGGGAGGTGTGTGTGTGTGTGCGCCATCGGCATGGTGGCCAGTAGGCGGATATTCCTTACTTAGCAGAGAATGGCACCCCATGATTGCCGTCGATGTGTGGCACTGGGAGGGTGAGGAGCCTTTTGCTACAGTCGTGCTCTCCATCAATGTCTTTCACCGCTGCGAGTGAGGCAACCCTGTGGCAGGAGGAGGCACGGGTGCAGACAGTGATTCGACTCTTCCAAATTAGCCTTGGATGCCTACACTGCGGCCTTCGCGCTCCTCACCGGAATTGCTTTATATTGGTACGCACGGCCTGTATCTCTTATCACCAAATCGTTGTTAGCAAGTCTATTGTTTGGATTTAAGGTAATAGCACGATTGTTAAAGTTTGTGGTTTCTGAGACGGTACAGCCACTGCAACTGGGTGAGGCCGCTCGACAGACAAAGACAATGACCGTTGAGACAACATCATGTGACTGGGGTGCGGGCGGTGAGTCAGTTGGAGGAGGAGACAGCGCCTCATCAATCAACAGTGCAGAAGGAGGGGACAGGGGTGGAGGCGACCAACGTTCATTGTTCACTTGGCTCCACTGCACCCACCTGGGGGCTGTTCTGAAGTCCTGGGTAAGGCTATACACCCACTCACCCACCAACCCACCAACCCACCGACTCAGTGGTGACAGCGCCCTGAGTCAGACGATATGAGGACTAGGGGTGGAGGTGAGGATGAGCAATAAAGTGATGGTTCCGTGTTTGCGTGTAGAGGAGGTGAAAAGGTGAGGAGAATAGGAGGCGAAGTGGTCAGGAAATCCTATTTTTCTCATTATGTAAAAGAAACTTTAAAATTGCTGAAGCGATTTGAGCAGTCATGGCAGCAGCAGATCTGGGCATTAGACACGAGGGCAGTTAGGGGTCTTAGGATGGTGGGAGGGAAAGAGTACAAAAGAGGTGTTCGTATTAGGATCATAAAGGTTGAGCATTTTCGAACTGGCGAAAATGCAGCAGTTTTGAGAAGCTCGTGAAGCCAGTAGGCTAAGGGATGGCGTATACATTCCGAGGACACATCTTACACACCGACTAATGCAAGGTAGGAGGTGAAGACAGATGAAGAGAGAGAGAGAGAGAGAGAGAGAGAGAGAGAGAGAGAGAAAGAGGTAGCACTGAGTTGGTTGGATGGATTGCGAGACTGGCGGAATAGAAAGGTAGAAAGGATTGGAGCTACTAACGTGGCCCATAGGCTAGCTTACTTGGTGAAGGCGCAATCATCAACCATGTGACTGTGCTCGAGACTGGGAGTTGAACAAACAACAAAGCATAACAGCCGCCATGGATAAATTCTGTGCTGAACATCTTTATTACTATGTCAAATTGTGGTGCCATGATGTTTGATCTAAATATAAACAACTGGTCGAGCTCCTCATTCTCCACAGACAATGCCTCCCCAGTTAGTGATTGCAGTGTTTCGGGTCCTCTACACGTTGTTTACACAGGTTAGCATCGTAAAGGTTTATTCATTCTTCTCCTCTTCCCTACGACCATCCCTAATACGAGGTTGATTGCTCCGAACTATTTCAATTGTCGTTGAAAATTGACTGCGTATTATAAGGCGTTGTAGAGTGGCCTTTGTCCGTGTCGAGAGATATGAGTTGTGTTTCTGCCTCTCGCCTAAAATGTACATCTAAAAATATGAGGATTACACAAATATACCACTTCCGGTTACTGTGGCTGCAAGAAAACTAAGGGCAAAACAAAGGTCGTAAAAGGAAGTTTTTGAGTAAGGATCATAATTGCCGGAGACTCAAGCCCCATCGATTAGGACGTTTCATCTACCTGTTTCTTCCAAAATAAAGCGATGCCTAGAAAATCTTGGCCTTCTTCTAGCAAGGTGGAAAGGAAGGAAGTGGGGGAACAGGAAAATCCCGCTACACTGGTGGCAGCGTTGGCAGACCTCCCCCCTTCAAAGACGACATGGACTTTGAAGATTGGATGCAAACCGCTAGGTTTTACATCCACTTGTATCCCTAACGGCAGAGAATGCCGCTGCTCCTCCATGCTCTTCCGCAAGAGCTCTTTCTCTCAGCAATAAAAGCAGGAGTCACTCCTGACTCCGACATCGACCATTGCTGCGAGATACTCCCTCAACTGACCATTGACCAACGTGAACATTCTCTGGCCAGAGAGTTCTTCCACCGACACCAAAAGGTGGGTGAAAACGACGAAGACTGAGCTCAAAGCCTACAACTCCTAGCAGAAAGAGCCTTCAAATATTGCTTCCCAGCCGGAGTGACCAGCTGGGTGGCAGTCCAATTCTGCGCGGGAGTCCAACCTCCAACTATCACCGCGAGGCTCCATGCAATGAAGACCAACAATCTCAATCAGTTGGTCAAGGCCGCGACTAAGGTACGTCAGGAACTTTTCCTGACATCTGCTCCCCAGACGTCCCACCGACGGCCAAATCAGCCACGTCCTCGCTGGACCGCCTCACGCCAGACCCCAAGAGCGGGTAAGACCTACTTCTCGTTATCTTGCCAACCCCCGTACGCCCCTCTTCCATTCCTGCAAGCTCTCGGCAAGTTAGAAGGATACCCCTATCGTTTCCTCCTAGACTCGGGAGCGGTCAAGTCCCTTGTGAATCCCGAAGCGTTCCCAGATCCCTTGCGCAAGTTCCGTGCCAGGTCTTCCTCCATAAAACTACTTTCAGCCGAAGGAAGGAAGATGAAAGCGATCGGAGAGACGTCGCTAAAGATCACAATAGGAAAGGAATCCTGGACATTACAATTTATTATGTGTCCAGAATTAGTATGTGACGCGATACTGGGTGTTGACTTCCTCCGCAAGACTGGAGCAGTCCTGAACTTCGCAGAGGGTACCTTTACGACCCAATAGCACAAAGCAATAAAGTCGGTCGAGCCTTCCCTGGGAAAGGACGCTGACGAAATCTGCAGTGCTCTGTTCGAAGCTGCAGGTATCCCTCTTAACAACCTAGAGGAGCTTTGCTCACGGCTAACAAATATCACCGACAGCGAAGGGAAGGAACTGCACTCATTGCTGTGCAGATACCCCAGAATGTTCGCGTGGCAAGGAACCAAACTCGGTCGGACGAACATCATTAAACATGCCATCGACACAGGCGATGCTAAGCCAATATGGCAGCCCCCAAGACGCATCCCTCCGCCACTCCTGGAAGACGTAAATCGTCTACTGAATGAGATGATCTCCAACGACGTGATACGGCCACCCAAATCACCGTGGGCATCCCCGACTACGCTAGTGAAGAAAAGTGATGGGAGTCTACGGCTGTGTGTGGACTGCAGGAAACTGAACGCCGTGACCAAGAAGGACGCTTTCTCACTACCTCACATCAACGACTCATTGGATTCCCTGCACTAACCAAAGTGGTTTTCCACTCTGGACTTGAAATCCGGTTACTGGCAAGTGGAGGTAGCGGAGACGGACAGAGAGAGGACAGCTTTCATAGTGCCAAACGGACTCTATGAATTTCAGACAATGCCGTTTGGACTATGTAACGTCGCAGCTGCTTTCCAGCGCCTGATGCAGACTGCACTAATAAGGCTTTTTCCAAAGCACTGCATAATCTACCTCGACGACATTCCTGCCTTTGGCAGAGACATGCGGGAACATAACGCCAACCTGAAACTCGTGCTAGATCGCCTCCGAGACACTGGATTGACGCTGAACCCAAAGAAATGCCACTTTCTGCAACGTTCGGTTACATTCCTGGGGCATACAGTCTCGTCAAATGGGATGGCGGTCACCGAAGACCGTACAAACCAAGCAAGAACATGACCGACACCGACCAATCAGACTGAGCTCCACAGTTATCTTGGCTTGGCAAACTACTACCGACGTTTCGTCAAAGGCTTCGCCAAGATCGCCGGCCCTCTGCACAAATTAACAGAGAAGCAGGCGAAAAGGAATTTCACGTGGGAGAACGAGCATGATGGGGCCTTTAAGGAACTGAAACGCGGACTCTGCTCCGCTCCGTTTCAGGCCTTACTCAACTTCGAGAACGGCGCACCCTCCTTCGTACTAGACACAGACGCCAGCGACGTAGCCGTAGGCGGTGTGCTATCGCAACGGGATAAAGAAGGCAGGGAACACGTCATCGCATACGCCAGCACCAGGCTCAACAAAAAATGAGACAGAAAAGTGCAACGGAACGCGAACTGTTCGCCATCTTTACAATGGTTCGGCACTTTAAACACTACCTGATAGCGAAACAGTTCATTGTGAGAACGGACCACCAAGCGCTGACCTGGCTAAGAACAATGAAGGAGATTGACCGCTCCGTGGCGCGCTGGTACGAAGAACTGCAGCAATACGATTTTACAGTGCAGTACCGAAAAGGGACTACGCATGGCAACGCGGATGCATTGTCTCGCAGACCTCTTTCAGCAGAGAGGGAAGCGGTATAGTGGGCACGCTCTTTTTGGGCGAGCCTACTAGACACCAGTGGAGAAAGACACAAAGTACCGATCCCGACACGGCGTTGCTATACGAGAGGTTCGTGGCATCCTCGCACAAGCCTACTGCAGAAGAGATGAGCTCGTCCAGCAAAGTAGCCAAACGGATATGGCGGCAGTGGTCCAAACTCACCCTGGAAGATGAAGTTTTATCGCATCAAAAAGATGCCACGTCCCCCAAACGTCTTGTTGTTCCTGCCTCGCTGATACATACGGTCCTCCAAGAGTCGTACGAGCAATTGGGCATGTAGGTGAGAAGAAGATGGTGGAGACCTCGAGTAGACAATACTGGTAGCCCTCTCTTACCCTAGACGTTCTTGACTACTGCCGAACCTGCATCACCTGTAGCAGTTTCAAGCAACCTCACCCAACAGCGATGGCACCCCTACAACCCATGCCTACGGGATTCCCGGGCAAAAGGGTGGGCATTGACATTATGGGTCCCTTGCCACTCACCAAAAGGGGGAACCGGTATATCCTGGTTATCGTTGATTACTTCACGAAAGTAGCTGAAGCTGAAGCCATAAAGTCTCAAGACGCCGAAACAGTCGCTTCAACCTTCTTTAGCCATTGGATCTGTCAACACGGTGTCGCCGAATCAGTTCACAGCGATCAAGGTCCCAATTTTGAAAGCCGACTTTTTACAGCCCTATGCGAGACTCGCGGAATCGCAAGGACGCGAACGATACCGGGGCACCCACAAGGCTACGGACAGATGGAGAGAACGGATCGCACCCTAGTGGGACTGCTGAAGGCTTTTACCAAGGGGGCGAAGCCAGAAGACTGGGATTTGAGCCTAAAAAGCGCCCTTTTAGCGTATAGAGCCACAGTCCACGCGTCAACGGATGTTTCTCCGTTCAAAATGCTCACAGGACGCGAAATGAGAGTTCCGTCCGACATCTTTCTCCCGAGCAAGGAAACAACACCCGACAATGTGCCGGATTACGTTCTGCATCTAAAAGAAGGGATGAGAAGGACGTTCAATTTGGCGCGGCGACACCTATAAACGTCTTATAGTAGATAAAAGAGGTACTACGACAAGCGCAGCCGACCCAACACCTACAACGAAGGAGATCTCGTCCAAATATACAAGCCGATTACCCCACCTGGAAGTCATCGTAAATTTTACCACCCTTGGAGCAAAGATCCCTTCCACGTAGTGAAAGTTCTCTCCCCCACGAACTACCTCGTCCGAAATGCGAAATTTCGTGCTCAACCAATTACGGTACACCACAATAAGATGCGACCTTACAAAGGCCCTCCACCGGTTGGATATGAGGACGAAGTCTACGGAATAGTGGAGGAAGGGAAAACCCCCGATGACATAACTAAAACCAATGGACGAGCGCGGCACCGGGGACGGTGCTCAAAAAAAGAGGGACTGTGTAATAATGTTGGTGCTTATATACGCTTTGTAGGTGAGAGGCAAACACAAGATCCATGTGGTCGCGAACGAGCTCGCGTCTTTTCCTCTGGAGCCGGAGACTCAAGCCCCGTCGATTTGGACGTTTCATCTGCCTGTTTCTCCTTAAATAAAGCGATGCCTAGAAAATCTCGGCCTTCTTCTAGCAAAGTGGAAAGGAGGAGGAGGAGGAACGGGAAAAGCCCGCTACAACTGCAATGAAGGGCTGGTCTGCATTGTTAAATCGTTGGTACTAGTAAGGATCGTTTTCAAAATCTCGTATAGATAACTTGCAAAAATCGCATGCGTTATATATCTCAATTCATACTGACTGGTAAAGTATAAAATCACTTTTATTGTAATTCGAAAGTATATAATAATTTTAGTGAAATTTACCTTGCTTTTATCACATCCAATACCTATTTCGCACATTCAGAGGCATGTTCGAAAGGCCGTGCTTTGATGCGACTGTCATTGTACGTTGCTTGGTGTTTGCGCTAATGAGTCGAGGTATACGAGCATTCATTGCGAAAAATTTTTATTTATGTAATATGCGTGTACAATTAAGCCTGTATGCCGGCATGGAAGTGCAGCTAATGGTTTTTGAGGCTTGCTGAATCCATGGTTTATGTAACACTTTTGACGAAGTACTCGAATTCTTTTGACTTATATGTTTGGATTCTGGTGTAGACCACATATATTCACTCTGAGCAGCTTTTTACAGTGAAACGGTGTCTGCTGTTCCTTGTGGTTTTATGTCTTTTTCAAATTATGACGAAAGGTGGGGATCTGATTTCTTATCATCCGTTACCTGTGTTTAATTTGTGGGCAAGAGATGGCATACCGAACTATTCCAGGCGAATTAGACTTAAGGTTTAAGATTCCATGACAATTACTTGGTGAAAGCGAAAATTGAGCCGAGGAATTCCGTAGGTGGGTACTGCGGTAATCGTATTATGTTGTTGACTTATTCAGCTCTCCTTCTATGGGGCGGAGAACTGCAGTCTCATGACGACGAGCATGTACGCGAGGGCGAACGCTCAGAGGGCTGCGTCGTCGGTGGAACGCCAGGCAGGAGCTGCGGTGAGTGTTCACCCTCCACTTATCATCGTTGCATATATTTGATGTGCTGATTATTGCAAGTGGATCTAATGCCCATTCTTGAAAGCGTTTTTATATTTATTTGTTAAAATTGACTGATTTGAAGTGGCATAAGCATAATAGGTGGGGATAGAGCAGTAAAACATACGTAGGGGCTTTCTCGGTGGGAGAAGATTGCATTTATTTTATGTGAACAATTTTTGATGACCAAAAATAATGACACTTCTTCGCTGAGGTGAATGCTTGTAAAATGGGGTGGGTGAAGTCACGTTCTGAGAGTTTATCTTTTTTTATAGCGTAGTATATGATTTGGTTCTTTAAACGCCTTTTTAGAGGGATTTTGCCTGCGTTGAACACAAGCTAGTCGATGAAACACGTAGAGTCACAGTGTCCCTTTTATACCTCGGTGGCTTGTTTTTTGTAGAGCGCTTTCGTATTGGTATCTGTTGTGTTTTTTTTATTTTCCTCCCCGTGTCTCCTTTGGTATCGGTATCTAGTGTTCCGTAGTGTTGCGTAGTTTCCCACTTGTTTTGGGAATGGAGTCAAAGGGACGGCTATTAATAGTTTATTAGTCACAACCAGAATTAAATAGGTGGGTTTAATTGAAACCTCCCTCTGCGAGCCGGTTGTCCGTGCAGTTTGGCCTAGGTTTTTACGCTGAGGCGAACATGGCTACGTTACTTATCAATTCTACGCCAGGAAGCATTGTGATTTTTTGTTTAAGGGCTTTGTTGAGTGGAAGGTAAGTGCTGCAACCAAATTACTGATGTCTCTTATTGCTCCTGAAATGGAGGGCACTAATACTGATTGTTCTGCCTCGGCGCCTTTCGGTGAGGCTATGAATATAGCGGCACGATTCGTTGGTGCGACATCGAGAGTTTAGGCGCTTGAGGTGGGGGAAACGAATGATCTCTGGGCACAAGTGTTTCGTTTGCTCGTTGTCTTGCAGAATGGAGGGGAAGAAACTTCAAGGTGTCTGCTTGGTCTGAACTGCAAATCTCCCCTTCCCTATTACAAATGTTGATCAAATCAAATTAAAGTTGACCTTCATTTGGCTAGTCGAATGACATCGGAATTTAGCACATCATACGGTACGAGCAGTTTGTACCTTTTGCAGTGAATCTCGTTGCAGTCACTCGCTGGGAATTGGTGAACACATGCGTCGGTATCGATACAGTACTTTCGCTCTTCTTGTTTTGATTTCTCATACACATTGGCTGCAACTGACTGGAGTTGAATTCGATTCTGAGGCTGAAGCGAAGGCTAGCCTTTTATCCAGCCTTAGTGTGATGGTCGGTAAAGGGTGTGGCGATCGAATTGTTTGAGCAGTTTTTTTGTGAGTTAAAGCCATTTAGAGGGCATTGCAAGTAAAAGAATGCTCCGTATGGAATTAAGTAGAATTCAACATCTCTTTTGGCAAATATTACTCTAGAACATCGTGTCAAGAGAGAACAAAGCGATGTGTAACGGAGATGGTGCAATGTTTGACCGCATGACTGCTGCCCAGTTACCAGGAGCTAGTATGTGGCAGACATTAGGCTTCGAAGTTCACGAATATCCCGTTCCTACACCTTCTTGTGCACCTATGTGGATAAGAGACATCATGCACCAAGCTCAGGATGGCTCTGGTGCAACGTAAAAGATTGGGGTCAGCTATCATGCGGTTGCAGATAAGCAAAAATTGCACTTGACAGGTTTTCCTACCTACACAGCCCTCTAATGATGCATCTCTCTGTACCATTGTCACCCCTTCTTCAGACAAATAAATGTTTCTTAAAAAAGACAAGGATGCAAACTTATGCCAAGGAGTGGAGAAGTTCTGAGGATTTGTTAGTGATCTTTGTGTTTCAGTTAGGAAGAAAACCGCTTAGAGATCCCTTCAGTTTGCCTTCGTCATGCGCTAATGGAGGAACCGTTGGGAAGCATACAGAAGAGTAAAAGAATGGCTAAATTGATTTAAGAAAAAAACAGCACGAAAGAGTGTGATGTTTCGGTGCAGATTTTAATCGTCTATTAGATTGTGGTCATGTACAGACGTATGCAGTTTCTGACACTTTATGGTCACAGGCTTGATTGGATGATGGAGGGGGTTGACCTTTATGGCACAAAGCTTCTCAAACATAATTAGCATTCTAAGTACCTGTCAGGATGCAGTACCCGTCTACCTACATGCAAAAGGCTTGTTCTGCTAGCCGATGGAGGCGTCTACATGACCGATGACGTGCTGGGACAACTTATCGAAGCATAGTTCTAGGCCATTGCCTGGGTGGTAACGAAGTTCACTTTACCTGCAGACAAGTCTTAATAGAGAACATATGGGATTGTGCATTCTCTGGCACCGTGGACACGGATAATGATTGAGCTTTGTGGCTATGAGCTGATCCCCAATGTTGACTTGATCCTAAAGCAAAGTCGGGTCCACTGGCGCTGCCAGTAGCACAGAGGTTTACTCGTTTATCCCTTTCATCTGGCCTTTGAATCCATCGAAAAAAGAGATTAGAAATCAAAAGTATACAAAGCTGTAAACTTTGGCCGTGTTGTATAGGATTACAGAGAAATGTGTATCTTGATTTGTCCTCTGATCTGTTAAATTTGACGACTCCTCATAGTGAGCTATCAGTCAAGTGAACACTGCTTTTTAAGTGGCTAAATAAACAGAGATGTAAAATGCTCACTTTAATCTGATAGTCCTATGCTGCTCGACTCCAGCAGTGTTGGCCAGAACCGCAGACATGGAGCCAGAGGTAAGCTGGATTAATCAGATCTCCAACGAGCGCGTTTATGTTCACTTTAATCCAGGCAACTCTTATCATCATTGGACTTTTCAAAATTGTTCTATGGTGCAACATTTTTAATTAGCTAAGGAGCGTCCTTTTTTAAGGCAAAAATACATGAAGTCACGATCACTAACCTCCCTGAAGAAGTGCGTCGGACAATATGCGAATACCTCGGCTTTGTTGACATAGCAAGTGTTTGCATGACAATTCCGGAGTGGAAATCAGTTCTCCTCTCAAAAAGTCGACATTCATACATCGGCAAGTGGAAATGGATTGACAAGCAGGCCTGCGAAACTCTATTGTCGCACTCGCAGACGCTGTCCCTTTCAAGAATTAACGAATGCATTGAGCAGCATTATAAGCAGATGGAATTTGGTCTTCAATTTTCATCGATTCCAGTCCCCTTAAATGCTTCAAAAAGGGTGGATTGCGTTCTTATTGAGCCCATAACAGATTTTACAAGCTATCCCCTTCAAATGTCACGCATTTGATGCTTATGGAGTTGCCAATGAAAATATTGAATTCCACTAGCACTACTGCTGTAGCTGTTAGCATATTGCGCCCCATAAAGCATAATTTAATGTTGCGGCACATTTTTGGGATTAATTACCAACAACTCTTAGGCAACGAATATGCAAGACTTCGAAGAAGAGAAAGAGGTGCACTGGCTTATTATGACTGCGTTCCCCACATCATTGAGCTTTCATCGCTCCTGCAGCGGCGCCTTAATGCTAGGACCGAATTACGCGCCATAGTGGCAAACTTGTCTCCCAACCAGACATTCGGATTTATCCCAATTGAAGACGTAAAGTGTAAGGAGGAAAGCGGGATGTGTTTCTTCATGTATTGTGTAGAGAAACTTGGCTTCACAAGTGGTTCACCTCTGATGTCTGCACCAATGAATTGGAGGATGTGGTGCATCCAGAAGGACGTTTTCCAAATTGCTAATCGTAGGGACATATTTGGATGGGCTTGTCAAGACGTCATTTGGAGGTGCATGCAAACCCTTTTCTATTGATTGGCTGCAATGTCCAACGAAGTACTCGAATTTCCTAGCTGCATCTCATAATCGCTTCACAACGTCCTCTCTGCTAATTATGCTGTTTTGTTCCTCAAATTATAAGTTTGTCATGTCTAATTCAAAATGATTTTTGCATATGTATGAGCACTGAATGACATCCTATTAGTGCACCTACTGGAATTCGTTTCGATGGCTTTATCAAACAACAATCAGGACAATGTTGATCTCGAATCAGGAAAGTTAATGCATTTTCTGGACTAAATTTGGGCTTAGCCGCTGCATCCCATTGCTAATGAGGAAAGATGTGATCATGAATTTCGGAATGCTAAATAATTTTGAAAGACTGCTTGCATATGTAGGCGAACTATGGCATTTTTGTTGGCGTTTGTGGGTTTCGTGATTTCAATTGCCGTGCATTTGAGGATAAAAGTGATTTCTAGCCTTGCTGTCTGGAAAACGTGATTCGCTTCCGGCTGCATGCGTGTCAGAAATCCAGCTGTCTGTCAAGTTAACATGTTTACTTACTTCAGCTTGGTCCATTAATGTAGCTAATAAGGATTTCAGCCTGCTTATGGCTGCAGAGCACTTGCCGCAAATCCCACTTAACTTGCGTTAACATCCTCTTAATTAGGTGGCGTTTAGAGAAGGCTAAGTTTCCCGCTACCCAGCATAATTAACTCGGCTCAGCCCAAAACTTGCTTCAATCGGTCCTCAACGCGAAGACTTAAAACTTGAGCCTCGAGTTGATGTGGCTCTAAATAATTGCCCTGTGTGGGTATACAGACAAACGTGAATTCGTATGTCATAGCGCACTGTGCGGTGCTGCCTGTTGCAGCCTTTTATGATGTTCGATTAGTGTTATTGTAACAACCGAATTGATCGGCTTGAATAAGTTCTAATCATTACTCTATCTGGTGTGCACTTTTGTATCAAACACTACAGAATTACCAATTTCACAGAGCTGTAATGTGGGCGGGTGTGCACAGAGGTGTCTATTGTTTTGTGACATTGTGTCCAAGTGTGCATATCCATAGAAGGCAATGTAAGCGCACATATATGAACCACCTGCTCCTCATCTGTTCCGTTACGCTCACTCACCATTCCACTCCTCCAGCGGGTCAGCCAATGCTAAAAGATCAAAAGGCAAACGATCTATAACGGTCGCCCTTGATGTCATCATCTTCCGTTGCCGTTGTGACTACTGCTGCTCCTAAGGCCATTAACAAGCTCTCTCCAAATGACTTGCGCGTCTTTGAAATGCTATGCCATTCATAACAGTCTACAACTTTGTAAAAATAAAAAATAAACAGGTCTCAAGGTAACTTCAGAATTTGCACTAAGTGCAGTGGGAGGCTCAAGGGGAAGATTTATTCCAGGCAGCTCACTGTTGATGGGTAGATGCACTTGTTTAATCATGCGAGCAAACAAGAGCGCTGCTTCTTGCCGACAAAAAATGAATGCTTTTATGTGAAATCGCTGCAACAGGAATATAGTTTTTATTTCAGATTCACTACTTACCAAACGTTCTTACACTACAATGGATCCTTCCTGAACTACTGGTTTCGTAAACACTTTTGTAATGTTGCGGTTTCGGTAATGTCGAATCATGCGATAAATCGTGCATAAATATAACTTCTATTAAGGCCATGACAACCACACTCTGATGTGTTAAAATTAGATGGGAAGGAGTTCGCATGAAACTACTGCTCTGATTTTACTAATAGATGCAAAAACTTTATTTTTTGGCTTTGATCGGCACGTGCATCGAAGTTCCTACTCATTGCTGAGATATGCTCGCACACATAGAATTTGAGCAACATCCATCATTAATTTGTGTCCGTACACGGCTCGCTTTAAGATCCTCATCTGTGCGAAGATGCCGTCACATTATTTGCTTAGGCGTCTATTGGATTCTAAGGTATCACGCTTGGATAAATCCTGAGAACACGTGTGAAAACTCCATACTTTTGGGGATTTCGGAAGAAATCGCAGTCGACTCGTTTACTTAGACCAATTATGCGCAGGTGAATGCATACCAACGTGCATTTTAGCAAATTGCGACCCGTATGAGGCTAACAACCATTTCAGCTTGATGATTTTGTGTGTAAGGGCGTGTGAGTTTGATGGCTAGATTTTGGGCTGTTTCAAAGCCTCAAGGTGGTGTAAGCTGCTCGTAGCCTTAGCAAATTACTACTTGCCTAGTTAGCTCATTCAAGGTGATCAACTTTCCTTTAGGCGAGAAGATGATGGTGGAGGCATCGAGTAAACGACACTGGGGGCCCTCACTTATACCAGACCTGCTGGACTTCTGTTGAGGAAATATTATGACGAGCGTCTTTTACTAAACACCTTCCGCAAAAAGACGCCGTTTAAATATGCGGACCGATTGTCCCATCCGAAACTCACCACAAATTCAACTGCCCTTTGATCAAACACTCCTACTGTGTAGTTAACCTTCTCTCACCTAAACATTATCTAGTTTGCTACCCGCTGCCTCATGCCCAGCCGATCAACGTTCATTCTAACAAGAGGCGACCCCAATCAATTGCTCTGCTGGTTGCTTGCTTGCTAGTAGAAGAGAGAAAACTATCCCACAGCAAATCTAGAGGCAGCCTACAAGGTTATCGAAGAGGACAATGAAGCGCTTATGTTCCTTAAATCTACCTTGCAGATTAGAAAGCAATTGGAATCTGGCTCCTGGACGAGTGGTTCAATTCTTCCGAGCTAGACGGACCGACCTCTTAGCATCTATGCTTACGCACCTACGAACAGTTTCATCTACTATTATAGTGGTGCCTAAGAATTGCCAACCCTCTTATATTATGGATGATCGCAGGAGATGGGAGAAGGTGGAGGAAGATCTTGCATTTATATTTGATTTTACAGCCCTTTTCAATCTTAGGAATCTCACGCGTGATGGCTGGAGGCCAGGGGAGGAACAACTACGATAGCGTAATATTTGCTACCACATTGGTGTGTTTGACATTCTTAAATGTGGTAGCTCTGAAGAACTTGCGGAGAGAGATGCTGTTGCTGCTGCAGTTGCAGCATGAGCTGGTGCAAGTTGTGATGCTCTGCCATAGACGCGATCAATTGCATCACTAAGGCATTATTTCTCACGGTCTCGTAATAGGCTCCTGGCGCAGCAACCTCGTTTGTGACGAATGGTCCGGCATTGTCGTTTATGACAGCAGCAGCAGCAGCAGCAGCAGCAGCAGCAGCAGCAGCAGCAGCAGCAGCAGCAGCAGCAGCAGCAGGATTCTGCCACACTGGTGCAAAATATACTGCGCCTGGCAGGCTCTGTGCAATTGCTGTGGGGCCCTACAGTGGTAGAACAGATAGGTTCATATTCATTTTAGCCTTTGCTTACCCATGTAGTCTTCGGAGGCGTTTGAGGCCTTAGCGACCCTCAGGGCTCCGCGCGTATGTTAGTAACATAATTCCCTTGATTAGTCCTTAACTAAAGTAATGGATGCCGTAAACGTATTCGCCGACGGGTTGTTGCGAAGGAAGATATCCGCTGCAGTCATCACTGGTGGGAGCAGCAGCGGTCACGGAGGAATACACTTTAAAATTTGTAGGCATTACAGGGTCTGTCGTCTGTCAGCAGAAGGCAGTAGGCTGTGCAACTTTATGACCTCTGAGCGAGAACACAACTGGGCTCGAACCTGGGCTTGACGGTGGCATATAACCAATGAGTGGAGGCACTAATGCGGATGTAAATTATCGGGTCTCTTCCCAAAGCAATCATCGTTGTTAAGAGCCTATTAGAAGGCCATGAGAGAGAATGCATTAGTGATGCAGTTGATCGCGTCTATTGCAGAACAGTACAACTTACATCAGCTCATGCTGCAACTGCAGCAACAGTATCTCTCTCCCCGCAAGTTCTTCAGAGCTACCAATTTTACCCAAACTGTGGTATGCAATTTACGATAGCAGGCACTCTCTATAGCAGCGCAGGTAAGATGTCGTTTACTGTTCCTTGGTAAGGATGGTTTGCCTTTCTCACAATTTGTCATCATGCATTACTTTTAGCTGCTCCACCGTCAATGTACATGGACCCTCAGTTTGGATCTGGTGAGCTCGTGCTTTACCTTAGCATATCATTGCTTCTGTTTTGCCGTCAATAGCATTGGACGCTCAAAACCTCGCCCAAGTGGTACCCACTCCTCTCCATCAACAGCCCTTTGCACGGGAGCCAGTGGCAAGGGTTCCAGAAGGCTCTAACTTATTTATCTACCATCTCCCTCAGGAGTGTGGTGAAATGGATTTGCACAATCTCTTTTCACCGTTTGGGCGAGTGCTAGGTGTGAAAACTTATATGGACCGACACACGAACCAAAGCAGAGGCTTTGGTGCGTGCACAAATTTGGTTAAGCGGCCTGTCAACTTCCATGTCCTCTTTCATTCGCGGTGTATCCATTTACAGGTTTTGTCAGCTACGATGACAACGTGAGTGCGCAGAATGCGATACGAGCACTGAATGGATATGCTGTGGGGAGGAAATGACTCAAGGTTCAGTTGAAGCGCTCTGAAGGTAGGCCTTTCACAAGCTACAGGTGTTAACTTCTGTTATAACTCCTGCCCGTGTACCTTTGAACTTCTTCCCTTTTTCCTTAGAAGCTAATGAGACGTGACTCTATTCACCAATCGATGTTGTGCATCGCAATACCTATTGATGTAACACTTCATTTATCAATCTCTGCGCTTTTTTTACCGCATAATCTGGGGAAAAGTAGTTTCGGTTTTTATAATTTAGTGATAAAGCTCATTGCACTAAGGCAGTTGCTGCTGCAAGTTGTCGAGTGTTGAGCGACTATGATTGGCCTTGGCAATTGATTGAATCGACTGTGTCACTATTTGAAAGTCAGCTGTCTATTCATTGTCACGCTGCACGTGCAAACATGTGGGCGGGCAGGCAGGCAGGCAGTTGAGTAAGGGAAAGCAAATTTTGTCGCCACAACCGTAGCAGGCGTCTCAACACCCACAAACTCAGTATCTCATTGTATTAGAACTTCTTCCCTCTGCGTGTTGGTTGTGTTTGTGGTAGTGGCACCAGGCACACTTTGGGAATAACGCCAGCGATAGGCGTTGCAGCGGTAATGTGAAGTGAGTGAGGTTTGTCGTTATTGTGATTTCATCGTTTGTTGCATGACTAGAGTGGTTTTCGTTGACGAGGCCTTATCTGTTGGGAGATGGGGGATCGGTGCAAAGCCCATCGCTCTTCCAGTGTGCTACCGCGTTGTAAAGATATCTTTCCTGTTGTACTTTTATTAAAAGCCAGGCAAGGACTTTTCCACTCGGGCCACTATTAAACACGCCTTGGTCCTGTAGGTCGGTGATTTAGCTGTCTTACTCACTATGCTTGATTTGCTTGCTACTCTGGAAGGACTTCGATTTTGTTTCAGCAAATTGCCCTGTCGGCGGTAGACGCTGCTGCGAACTTCGGTAGTAGGTGAGTTCAATTATTTGTCGCAGAAGTCTCAGTAACTGAGGCACACTTTAACGACTCTGACGGCAGGCAATAAATCAGAGCCTCTAGATGAGGCGGGACATGAAAAACTCGTGGTTCCACGAAATTGCTTATGCAGCTTATGCAGTCCCATTGCTTCGACACATTCTATCGATTTTAACTTGCCTGTTTTTGTGGAATGCATGTTTCCTATTACCCACGTGGTTCAGTCATTTGTATTTGTACGAGATGATGGCGATTGGGCGGAGGTGACTTGGCTAAGAACTAGTTGTACTCTGTTTAAAATCTCTTCTCTTTCCCCGATGTCCTCTTTCGTCGTTGTTTGGTTGCTTGCGTGTATGACTGTGCTCCGTTGACTGACTGTCACTCGTGGATGATGTCTGAGTGGGTGCCTTCGTCTGCTACTCATGCCAATGACTGAAGCAGTCTAAATGTTCTCGAAACAAACCGTGTCACTGATAGTTGTTTTGGTTCTTCGTTGATCTATACTTACCTATCACTTGCCTCGATGTTGTTGTCCTGGGTAGTCGAGGAGTAGACTCTTGTGTGTTTGTGCCTACTCCCATTTGAGCGCCTTTGTTGGCTTTCTTCGGTGACTGCGGCTACCCTTATATTTGCTTTTATTTTGGACTGGACCATGCCGCTCGTTGTTGTGACTTTGACGTTTAAAAGTAAGCAGTTGACTACATCCGCCCCTGACGTGTCAAGTTGATGGTGAATTCCCTCTTGTCCCTCTTCTCTCCCTCTCACTCCCTACTCCATATGCTGCATACCCATTTGCTTATCGCCCTATCTACTCAGAGACCGACCGACTGAGCTACCTGTCAGTCAGTCGTTTGATCCATCTGTCCAACTCTTTAAACAGAGGATCTTTGACAGACGAAGTTTCTTCACATCCAAAAGGGCATATTATGAAAACCGTCGAGTGTTTCGGGTCATAGTACCCTTTGAACGCTCTTCACTAACATGCTTGAAGGTGTAAAGCGAAAACAATACGCCTGTCCTTGGTGGTGCACTAACTGAAAAATCCTAAATGCTACATATGGAGAATTTGTAGTAAATTTTGTGAGGTTTACAAGACATGGGCTTCGTTCGAAAGCCAGTTTTGCTCATGAGAAAGTTAGACGCATCGAGGTGGAAAGACAAAAGGCCTGGCTGGAAGGATAGGAAGAGGAGGTGGATGAGAGCGGAGCATTTTTGAGGGCGCACTTTACTGCCACGATGAAGACAGAACCTCTTTGTGTGGCACTGCAGATCCTTGAGGTCAGGGTAGCACTGACTACAGAGATGTGGCGGGGAGTACAGTTGTCCACGCCAAATTGGCTGTCGTTGGACTCTCTAGCTAGGGCGGTCCCAGTTGCAAGCAAGACGATGATGATGACTGCGTAGGCATTGGTAGAAGATCATGTACCTACATGGATCGTCGTCAAAGTGACAAAGAGTAGCGTCGTGGTTGATTCCGTTCTCATAGCATTGTTGCATATTAACATTGACAGACCCTTGAAATGGGTGTAATGGAATGAGTCTTCCATTAGCGCAGCTCAATCCGCCTCGTCACCTAGTCCACAGGCATTATTACTTCCACCACCAACTTGGATAGGTAAACAACTTGGGTAGCAAAACGACTACAAAGTCAAATACTTTGCATTCATGTCACATCCATGGGCTTATCTACTTCTATTTCACCATCATCTCATTTCATCTTACCTATCCACCGTCACGTTTGTGACACACACTATTATTCCCGTTTCCGCCATCTCTTTCTCCCTTCTTCCGGCTTATACGTCTTCTCTTTGCTTATATCTCTCGAGACATTACTTCTTTACCATTTTATCTTCCACCTACCCCACCATCATCACAACTATTGAATGGGCTGCTAGTATCGCTCCATTACCTCCATCACATCCTCGCATTTACCATCCAATGTTCAATATTTAAGGTCGTGGGCGAAGGTCTAGTTGGTGTGCTCTACTACACGTGTGGCTGTTTCGTTTAGGGTCAACGATCACCAAACCGTGAAGGTTTTTTCTTTCGCCAGTCAGGATAGCAATGTAAAGGGATTGTCTCAATGTCTGCACACGTTCTAAGTCGATTAGTGAATGTGTCAGAAAAGCGTCGATTGGATACCATTACAGAGGAAGATGAAAAGCACTTGAAGTCAAGGGTGGTTTGGTGGAATATGCATATAGTCGCAATCTTGTGTATCCATTCCTTCACATTTATGAAAAGCTTTTATGCACAGGATGAGCATATTTATTCCTTCCCTTTCAGCAACAGACATTTTTCAATGCGTTCACGTTTTCGTGAATTGATTGAACCTACCCACCTTAAACGACCTGGCATTGTCATCACCATTCTACAAGAGAGCTGAACTATGCCAAGACGAACACACGTTTAGTGGGAGGCGATATGTGTGTGTGTGCGCCGTCTGTATGGTGGCCACCGAGTGGATACTGCCTACCAATTCAGAGGATGGAACTTCATGATTGTTGTCGATGTGTACCACGGGGAGGATGCGATCCTCCCGCTACAGGTGTGCCTTCCATCAATACCGTTCTTCGTTTTGAGTGGGGACAATCTTGTGGCAGATGGAAAAGGCGGGGATGCATTCACTGCTTGGGAGGCTGAAAGAGGTCTTCCGCTTCCAAATGCTACCCCTAAGTTGCTTTTCCTGGACAAAGTAGTAGCTGTACCAATTATGACACTGTTCGTTATTTCTCCAGATTTCAACCCCCATTCTTATTATTCTTGGATGTTTACGACACAGTTTCCATACTCCCAATGGGGACTGCTCTTCATGGTACGTATGGCCTGTGTTTAATATCACCGAATCATTGTTAGCAAGACCATTGTTTGGATGTAATGCAATAAAGGTGATGAAGGGCTGTCGAAGTTTGTGGTTTATGAGAGGGGATTGATACAACCACTACGACTGGGTGAGGCCACTTGCCGAAAAGGTTTAAACAAAGACCACTGAGACCACCGGGCTACGCTTACGCATGCTACAGCAGTGCAAAATAAGGGTCTCAATAGTGTCTAGACTTCCTGTCGAGCGGTGTGTGATGAAGGATCTAAAGAGTCAAAAGGTAGGGAGCGGGGGAAATTTACTGCTCCTTTCGGCCTACTGTACCGGACTTGAGGCTGTTTCTAGCCGTGAAAACCAAACCTCTCTGCTTGCATTACCACCCGCTCACGCAACCAGCGCTGCCAGCTCTCAATGTTGGTCGATGTGAGCACCAGGGCTGGGAGTGGGAAAAGGATGACAAACTGGTGGTCCTGTGTGTGCATGTGCATGTAAAGCTGGTGGAAAAGGTGAGGCAAAGAAGAGGAAAAGAAAAAAGAAGAGGCACGAGGGCATTCACCTTTCTCATACGACCAATGACAAACTTCAATTGTTCTCCTTGGGCGATCCGTCATATTCTCAAGTAATATGTAACGCCAAGCGACAAATCGGCAGTCCTCTCGATTGAATACAAGTAAATATTTTTGGTTTGACATAGTATTTGATGTTTTTTACAAGCCAGACGTTGGTGTTATCACAGCGACGTCATAAAGCCTGCATTTTAGAGACACGTAAGCCATCCGGGACCTTGTCTCTTTGATATGACCACAAGGGCGCGATGTTAAACCTCGGTCTCCAACCCAAATAACCAGACTAGGGGGTCATTAGCACGACTATCACCACATTTGGTCAAGCTTCTCTTGCGTATCAGCATTATTTAAACTGGATTTAATGTAATATCCCCAACCTTCGTTCGAGTTCTATCTACGAAGGCAAAAAACTGGTGAAATCACCTCCGCAAGTCAATACCAGGCGTTGTCATGTTGTCACCTTATTCATTCACATGCTTTCAATGGTTGATGCCGCCTAGATTTTTAGTGGTAACTTAAGAACATAATTTTTCGCTAATTCTATTAATATACTTGTCGAGACCAAAAGGCGATCAAGTCTCCTAATGAGCCACATGGCATCAGGTGGAAATCATGCGTTAAATACAGCAAATCACACACATGTCGATCGCATGCATCTCTACTCACAGGGTTTTCTACTATTCTTTTTCACATTAATGACCAGTAAGAATTAATTGTGCAATTTATTGTCAATCAAAACTTTTGACCAATCAGATTAGCCTATTTGGAAGGCACAGATTTAAAGAACAAACAATTTAGCACTCCTTTTTGTTCTTTGCCGATTCAACGACTGAATAATCATCCCATATGCACTAAACGGAATGGACGGCGCAAGCAAATAGGCTAGAGTTAGGATCGCGTCAGGTCTGTGTTGTCAAACCTTCAACTTGCTCCTTATAAAATGCCATTCATCTCTTCCTCGGTGGGTCTAAAGGCAATTGCATGCGGCAAAGGCTTCTCAATATCCACCCATTTGTGGCCCATCCTTCTCTAATAAGGGCAAGCCATACAACGCACTTAACCATATTTCCGCAAGCGACGCCAGTAAGGCTCCGCCTTTGTGAATGTGGTCAGCATAACATCAAGGATGATGCTCGCTTTCACCCTTTTTTCCCACTTTACCCATTCTGTTAACATCCAAGCTGAGCCAACCACGGTCTCCTAAATCTTGAGGGACTGATGTACTCCATTAACCGATTTATTGCCGCGTTTTTTTGGGAGATTAATTAACGCAAAGCAGCTCCCCACACACCTGCCCGAAAGTTGTCAGCTCCCTCAATATGAAACCACTACCTCGTTGAGAATTGCCTACAGTCCATTCATCAATGCAGCCGACTCGTCATTGAGAGTATGAGGTTTAGTCTCGAATTTTCTACCCCGTCAAACTCCTGACACTCAGTCATCGGCAATGGCAAATGCCACTTTTACAATGCTGACCCAGCAAAATAGTAGGAGAAACACACCCGACATATGTTAGGCTGTGACTTTTGGTTCATGTTAATCGGTCAAACATAAAACATGTCTCCAGTTTGAAATAAAATTTGTGCTATAAAATGTGGCTTTGATGGCTACCTAAACACAAATTTCAGCACCATGTGCAGGGAAGAAATAAGTGAAAGTTATAAACACTCGATTTCATGCATTTTAAATTGTTTCAAATGCATTTACCTCCGATTATCCACGATGAGAACCAGAGACAAAAGTGGTCATTTGGTGCAGAATTGCTAGTGCTATAAATTTTAAAATTCTTACAGAGAGGTTTGCAAGATTAGGCTTACCACCTTTGAATTTCTCCCTGTTGTACGTCTTTGATCCAGTTGAGGCCTCACGGGTTGAAGCAGGTGGATGAGCCATGATGCCAGTTGAGGTGCATTGTTTCCTCCATTGTGCTACTTCTTTGCATTTTATTTTATTTCATTTTGGGAATGCTATTCTAGCAACGAATAAATTCAGTTATTTCTGTTAGTAAAGGCCGCTTCATCTTTGGACACTGTTAGGGATCGCACATAATCCGATTGCCATCGGATAGCTTCTCAGATCCACCACAGTCTAGCGTGGTGAGAACTGTGCGTTCATTGCCATCTAGTCGAAATTTTGTGACAAGCATTTTGTCTACTCATAATGATTAGTCCATCAACAAAAGCGTCCTCAGCCACGGTAACCACTAGCCCGTCAATAGGTCCCTTATTATGGGTCTGTCCTGTGCCGCAGTTACTAATGGGAGCTACCAGCCACACTAAACTGTTTATAATTTAAGGCGGCATTTTCTGCTTTCAGAACCAGATTTCCTACTTCCTCACCCCTTCCGTAACAACCAACTTAAAAACAATACCTGTGATGCAACAGCGACTTAAAAATAGTTGCTTTGTCCTATAAGTGCTAGCTAAGGCAAATTCGTTTTGACACTCACCTGTATGGGCACCACCGATTTTACTCCCAGGGGCGAATAAATGGGGCTGGAATACGAAGTTAACACTGTAAATATAAGTCTATTTGTATTTACTCAAGCTTGAACTTAAACAGATCAAGATCGCACCTCATGCAAATGAGTCCCTCACCAGTTTTACGAGAACAATATGTACCCAAAATTGTTCCGCAATCGGTTTTCTTACCCTCATCATTTGCGGTCACTTTAAATATCCACATATTTTTCCCATTCGGAAATAGTATTCCAAAAATAGTTTTTTATATCACACAGAATGAACTTTGACCCAAACGATGCAACAAATAAATTAATGAAGGAAAGAATGTAACTCATTTTCATTCCCTCTTTTATTGTAGTGTATCGCGGTGATACTCAAAAACTAAGCGAACCTCTACTCACTCTGATGTTTATTTTAGATTGATGATTCCATACTATGCACAAATTATAAAGCCCACAGGTGTGGTTCCTGTGTCGGATAGCCGCACAGCGATGTTACAGCTTTAACCATGGAGGTCATGCATGCAGTATTATAGGTCGCGTGAGTCACTTTCACCGAGGTTGGGGTCAAAGATTAGGTCTGTGCCGTTTAGGCAAATACCACACCCCACACACGTGACGACCGCCATCAGTTACGTTGGCCATACCTGTTCTACGTTGCGCATCAATTGAAGATGGCTACCCTTCCAAAAGCTCCATCAATTTCATTTGTTTTTATCACCACTCAAGTCATTGCGTAAGCGGCAAATGGGAGATCACGGCCAACTTCGTCAGATTTATTAAACGATGTTGCAAAACCAACCATTACTAGGAGGCTTTCTTTATGTCTGTCAAAATATTTCCGCAGCAAGAGACTAGTTATTGCCATCACTCTTTGGACAGGCTTCAAGCCTCTGACAATGGAATGTTCAATAGGGAGTCTAGCAGAAGAAATAACCATTTGACTAACTCGTCGAATAAAGTGGAGTGGAAAGTTACTGCCGCAATGTGAAACGACGCCGATGAGCTTTCACCTGGACCAGCGGTACCAATAACCTGATCTTAGAGCCTTCTACTTTGTCAAACAGATTTATTTATCTTTGACAAAGCCACTTGTAATTTCCAGTTACCACCACTTTTGTAAGACAAGCAGTATATAGAATCCGCGTTCAAGAAGCATGCTGAAATCATAATTTTTCCGTTTAAGCTTACTTTGTGTGAGCAGCCCTATTTAACCCGCATTTAATGTATAATCTCCATCGTTTGTGAGGATTGAAGTCTACTGCCTCCCATCCCTCCTCCCTATTCATCTAGACCCAACAAAGAGCAAAAAGCGTGAAATTTCCGCGACATTCCCTAAATATACTTACCGAAATGAACAAGATTCAGTATCCCCAATGAAACCCACGATATCGAAAGGCCAGGGTTTGTTATAAAATTTTAATCAAGCAGATATTTGGCGTACGCGGCACGATATGCACAGCACAGTGAATCATACACGCATTTGTTTTGTGGATCAAGAGCCGTAATTTCAGACAAATGCGGAGTCAGAAGTTTGTACATCGTGATGTGTGCTCCCCGGTATGCGCCACTCGGCAATGTGAAAAATCTCTGGTATTGCTCCAGAAGACATGCGGGCACTGCTGAAAAATCCGATCCAAACCTGTTCATAACCACTGGCCAGAAGTCACAAAAAAATGCATACCAGTGGAGACATGAGACACGCTTTTGAGGACTCACACGCACAGTTATAGTCGGATCACTAAGACTACAGACTACGTCACAGATTGACACTGGCGCAGTGGATTCCACTGCAGCATCAATAAGTTCAGGCAGCAGCAAGGTTTTTTTGGAGGAAGGCTTATCATGCATAGGTGTTTCCCTTTTTAATGGTTCCTCATAAGAATCGCATTCTGAGAGTGATGCAGAGGAGATTTCTGAAGACTGGTCAGGGAGAATGTGTCCTGATCCCTCTTGATAATCGTGCTGCGTAGATGACAGCAAGGAAATACTACTTGCAAGGACCTTAGAAATGGTGCGTCCCGGGCCACAATCACGTTCGGATTCACGCCAGACTAAATAATCAGCAGGCATAATTCCGTTTGAACCCGATACCAACTTGAAAACGTAATTCAGTTTTGATGGCGCTGAAACGCAACGTCTAGGAGCCCACAAAGGAGTGCGGAGAATCACGAAGGAATTTGTTGCTGATTCAGGACCACCAACGGATCTATCTGAAAAACCCAACAAGCATTTCGTAGTTGTTTAGTTGTTAATATGTAAGAGCAAATAATGTAAATATATGAAATCTAGCCACATGATCTGATAATTATTTAACAAAATAAAAAGCGATCGAATCACCTACCTGACGAACCATCGATTGACGAAGCACTCGAAACATCGCACTCCTCATCTCTCGAAACAGAGCGCCACCACCACCGACTCATAATACATAATTATGGTCAGTCGCAAGGATTACAAGTTGGCGCTACCGCACGACCCTTAGATAGGTTCGCTTTATGCTTAATAAAACAATCAAAATTAGTGTTGTGAAATGCCAATTTCGATCCTATTTGGCGCCTTACCAAAACACTCTAAAAATTTGTTAGCTGAAAGTAAAATTAAATAGGAGAATTGTAAAGGAAGATACAACCATTCCTTCTAAATGACAGCATATATTTCTTGCCCACTGTTGGGAATATTCAACTTTATCTATGTTTCCTAATTTAAAGTAGGCGTTAGCACTTTGTTCATGCAAACTTCGCACCGAGAATTTGTCTGTGGCCGGCAAGTGTTCGCTGTTGTACAACAATGCTTTGAATGCATTTGAATTGCCGATGTATTCACGAAAAGCCGAACCGCGATCACGGAGGGTGCATAGAATGGTACTAAATTCAGTGAAGCGTGAGTTGACTTGACTCTTTGGCTGTTGTTCCAACGGATTTATGGCTGCCTATCACAGTGTTCATACAGCTCGATAAAAATTTTTCGGAAAATTGCAGGCCTAAATTCATTCAAAACGACTCAGGTTTACTAACGGTGCATGTGGCAGCATTGACATAGGTGAGCTGCTGACTACTAATCACTGACATGCTGGAAGCCAAGAGAAACCAATCTTAGGAAAATCCCATTAAATAACTAATTCAGAGTAAAAGTTCCTCTCGGCAACTTTAATATTCTAGGGTGCTTTTCTGTAGGTTTTACAAAAAAACCATTTACTATGCCTGGAAATGAACTTACAAATCGGTTCAGAGTCAAAATAAGAATAGACAGCCTAGCCAGCTAAACTTGGAACCGTATGTATCAGCGAGGCAGGAACAACAAGACGTTTGGGGGACGTGGCATCTTTTTGATGCGATAAAACTTCATCTTCCAGGGTGAGTTTGGACCACTGCCGCCATATCCGTTTGGCTACTTTGCTAGACGAGCTCATCTCTTCTGCAGTAGGCTTGTGCGAGGATGCCACGAACCTCTCGTATAGCAACGCCGTGTCGGGATCGGTACTTTGTGTCTTTCTCCACTGGTGTCTAGTAGGCTCGCCCAAAAAGAGCGTGCCCACTATACCGCTTCCCTCTCTGCTGAAAGAGGTCTGCGAGACAATGCATCCGCGTTGCCATGCGTAGTCCCTTTTCGGTACTGCACTGTAAAATCGTATTGCTGCAGTTCTTCGTACCAGCGCGCCACGGAGCGGTCAATCTCCTTCATTGTTCTTAGCCAGGTCAGCGCTTGGTGGTCCGTTCTCACAATGAACTGTTTCGCTATCAGGTAGTGTTTAAAGTGCCGAACCATTGTAAAGATGGCGAACAGTTCGCGTTCCGTTGCACTTTTCTGTCTCATTTTTTGTTGAGCCTGGTGCTGGCGTATGCGATGACGTGTTCCCTGCCTTCTTTATCCCGTTGCGATAGCACACCGCCTACGGCTACGTCGCTGGCGTCTGTGTCTAGTACGAAGGAGGGTGCGCCGTTCTCGAAGTTGAGTAAGGCCTGAAACGGAGCGGAGCAGAGTCCGCGTTTCAGTTCCTTAAAGGCCCCATCATGCTCGTTCTCCCACGTGAAATTCCTTTTCGCCTGCTTCTCTGTTAATTTGTGCAGAGGGCCGGCGATCTTGGCGAAGCCTTTGACGAAACGTCGGTAGTAGTTTGCCAAGCCAAGATAACTGTGGAGCTCAGTCTGATTGGTCGGTGTCGGTCATGTTCTTGCTTGGTTTGTACGGTCTTCGGTGACCGCCATCCCATTTGACGAGACTGTATGCCCCAGGAATGTAACCGAACGTTGCAGAAAGTGGCATTTCTTTGGGTTCAGCGTCAATCCAGTGTCTCGGAGGCGATCTAGCACGAGTTTCAGGTTGGCGTTATGTTCCCGCATGTCTCTGCCAAAGGCAGGAATGTCGTCGAGGTAGATTATGCAGTGCTTTGGAAAAAGCCTTATTAGTGCAGTCTGCATCAGGCGCTGGAAAGCAGCTGCGACGTTACATAGTCCAAACGGCATTGTCTGAAATTCATAGAGTCCGTTTGGCACTATGAAAGCTGTCCTCTCTCTGTCCGTCTCCGCTACCTCCACTTGCCAGTAACCGGATTTCAAGTCCAGAGTGGAAAACCACTTTGGTTAGTGCAGGGAATCCAATGAGTCGTTGATGTGAGGTAGTGAGAAAGCGTCCTTCTTGGTCACGGCGTTCAGTTTCCTGCAGTCCACACACAGCCGTAGACTCCCATCACTTTTCTTCACTAGCGTAGTCGGGGATGCCCACGGTGATTTGGGTGGCCGTATCACGTCGTTGGAGATCATCTCATTCAGTAGACGATTTACGTCTTCCAGGAGTGGCGGAGGGATGCGTCTTGGGGGCTGCCATATTGGCTTAGCATCGCCTGTGTCGATGGCATGTTTAATGATGTTCGTCCGACCGAGTTTGGTTCCTTGCCACGCGAACATTCTGGGGTATCTGCACAGCAATGAGTGCAGTTCCTTCCCTTCGCTGTCGGTGATATTTGTTAGCCGTGAGCAAAGCTCCTCTAGGTTGTTAAGAGGGATACCTGCAGCTTCGAACAGAGCACTGCAGATTTCGTCAGCGTCCTTTCCCAGGGAAGGCTCGACCGACTTTATTGCTTTGTGCTATTGGGTCGTAAAGGTACCCTCTGCGAAGTTCAGGACTGCTCCAGTCTTGCGGAGGAAGTCAACACCCAGTATCGCGTCACATACTAATTCTGGACACATAATAAATTGTAATGTCCAGGATTCCTTTCCTATTGTGATCTTTAGCGACGTCTCTCCGATCGCTTTCATCTTCCTTCCTTCGGCTGAAAGTAGTTTTATGGAGGAAGACCTGGCACGGAACTTGCGCAAGGGATCTGGGAACGCTTCGGGATTCACAAGGGACTTGACCGCTCCCGAGTCTAGGAGGAAACGATAGGGGTATCCTTCTAACTTGCCGAGAGCTTGCAGGAATGGAAGAGGGGCGTACGGGGGTTGGCAAGATAACGAGAAGTAGGTCTTACCCGCTCTTGGGGTCTGGCGTGAGGCGGTCCAGCGAGGACGTGGCTGATTTGGCCGTCGGTGGGACGTCTGGGGAGCAGATGTCAGGAAAAGTTCCTGACGTACCTTAGTCGCGGCCTTGACCAACTGATTGAGATTGTTGGTCTTCATTGCATGGAGCCTCGCGGTGATAGTTGGAGGTTGGACTCCCGCGCAGAATTGGACTGCCACCCAGCTGGTCACTCCGGCTGGGAAGCAATATTTGAAGGCTCTTTCTGCTAGGAGTTGTAGGCTTTGAGCTCAGTCTTCGTCGTTTTCACCCACCTTTTGGTGTCGGTGGAAGAACTCTCTGGCCAGAGAATGTTCACGTTGGTCAATGGTCAGTTGAGGGAGTATCTCGCAGCAATGGTCGATGTCGGAGTCAGGAGTGACTCCTGCTTTTATTGCTGAGAGAAAGAGCTCTTGCGGAAGAGCATGGAGGAGCAGCGGCATTCTCTGCCGTTAGGGATACAAGTGGATGTAAAACCTAGCGGTTTGCATCCAATCTTCAAAATCCGTGTCGTCTTTGAAGGGGGGAGGTCTGCCAACGCTGCCACCAGTGTAGCGGGATTTTCCCGTTCCCCCACTTCCTTCCTTTCCACCTTGCTAGAAGAAGGCCGATATTTTCTAGCCATTGCTTTATTTAGGGAGAAACGGTTAGATGAAACGTCCTAATCGACGGGGCTTGAGTCTCCGGCTCCAGAGGAGAAGACGCGAGCTCGCTCGCGACCACGTGGATATTGTGTTCCCGCCTCTCACCTACAAAGCGTATATAAACACCAACATTATTACAGACTGAACTCCAGTTTCTTAAAAATGTCGTTAATAAATACTCATTTTTCAAGGGCCTTAAGCATGAAACTTAAGCTAGAACACTTATTTCCATAGTTACTTTATCCCTTAGTGTTGCAATTTTTGTGTAGAAACAGGTAAGCATGGCAGAGAAGAAGAAATGCAAATGATTCAAGCTGAAGGTGCCCAACAAGAAGAAAAAATTTTGCTGAGAGAGCCAGTTCGCCTAAAAAAATGTGTGGCATTTTTATTAAATTTTGGCCATTTTGAAAACTGGCTATCCAGACAAATATTCACCCAAAAAAATGAACCGATAAATTTTATCTACAAAGGTACAAGTGGAGTAGGGATTCCTATTGCATTGGACACTTTGACACTAATTTGATTAACAGTGGTCATTCAAGGAAGAAGGCAAACGAAAAATACTTGGCTCCACACTCAAATGTCCTGGTGACTGGTACATTCACCCGTTGAGCTATCGACTCACCTGGCACCTAATAGGTTTATGGCCACCACGAGTTTTCTTGCATAAAGTTTGGGGCCAGTTGTAACGCCATAAATGCTTGAGGATAGTAACCCTCAGAGAACTCAAAAATCAAGTAAACGGGCTTATGAATAGATGCCACGCCCTGAATATACACGAAATGTTGTTTCAAGTTTTTCTCCAACTGAGATCTCGATTGCGATCAAGCACACGGAAGCAGACTCCAGTGCAGAGAAATAAGAAAAGTCTTTGTTTTTATGCTTCCACACTCAGCATCATATTTCAACCGGCATCAACTACAGGAGGTGAGTGACCTCGAGGGCGGTGGTAAAGGAGCAAACACCTCGGTATACTATGCTTAAAAAGTTCTTTGTCCTGTGAGTAGTTCGTGTATGAATGGCGAGATCTTTGTAGTGCAGCAAGAAGGGACAGTCATGAACATGCTTGATCACCATTTGGAAGAGATTAAATAGGATTGGTTGCATATAACAGAACTCCTTGAATGATCAAAAGAAAATCATTCGAAATTTAGCTAGTTTTTTGGCCTACGAACCCCGTTAATGGCTGCCGAGAGTCAGTGCTGTTAAGTTTCCCACTGTTACTGTCAGATTGGGATAGGCTAACCAAGGCAGAGAGCATGCTACTTATAAAGCCCCGGGTTAAATAAGTAGCAGATAATTATTCACATCAACAAATTCTGTACGACGGTTCCGTTCTGCCCTTAGATAAAAGACTGGCTAGAGAAAGCCATCTTCTACGCCTCAATGGAAGAAAGCTTACATGTAACCCCTAACATATCTGTGCTTTAAATAAGCCCACAAACTCAAGTATTATTTTAGCAGGATCGAGTAAGATCAAATTTTAGGATTAAATTCGGATTTGACTGACTGTAAAACATTCCAATTGTAGGAGCAATTAGACAAACTTAAATTACTTCTACGCTGCAAATAGGCATTTTATAGGCGCAAACTAAATCAGAGAAATCCGATAAAGCAGTTCGATCGTGAGCGACGTCTACAAATAAATCAAGAAATTCTTATCAATATATGCTTCAAGTCAATGTTACTTTAATGGTAACAACAAAAAAGAAGGATTCGAGGGAGTTCTCTACTCAATAGGAAGTCTTTGGAAAGACGTAGTCGCGTCCATCAAATCTCTACTCTCTTGAATCCGGGCACATATTCTGACTGGGATGAGTTTTCGAAAGGGCCCTATTCTTCATTTTATCCATGTTTAATTCGGCAGCAGCGTTCACTATTACACAGGGCATGCATTCACCCGTCCTTGGCGGATAGTCGGTTTGCTTAGTGAAAACACAGACGATTTTGCTGCGACGTGGCTTGTAGCTACCATCCAGCTGGATGCCTCCTCTGCCCAGCGTTGGCTACTGGGAGAAGAAGGGCTTTGATCTCTTGTGGCCGCACTACTTCATAGAACAGGAAGTTGTGGAAGCGGAAACGGATGATCTTTTTGCAAATACGTGAAGTAGCGGAACGCTGTAGTGCAGTCGTCTGAGTGATGCATAGTCATCAGCGAATGCCACGATTGGTTGCAGCCAGTTGGGGTTACAAAGAGCCCATTCAGCCACTTTGGTGTTCGCTTTTTGTGCCTCTATTCTCTTCCACCTATATACTCTAAATCACTGATTTACAGCTCAGCCAGATCATGTGTCAAGAGTGTTTATATCACGGGTCGCAAAATGAACCATAGGTTTAAAATATTTAATTGAAATCATATGATGCGCTTAACCCATTGGTACATGTGAACTCTTGAAGGGCTTCATTCCAAAAAGCATGCACTAGGAGAGCAAAGACAACTTGCATGAATCAGAGTGGAACCTACTCACCATCTGCCGATCGAAAAGTAATGCCTTGGAGCATGTGACTTGAAACTAGAAGGCTTCAGATCATTGGTCACTCCCAAGGATAAATCATGCGGTTCCTCGAAGAATTGCACCAATTTTTGCAAAAAAAACCAATTTCTGTCCTGCTTTTTATGCCAGAAATTGTCCCAAAGTTGTACTAATAGATCGTCATTCAATAACCAGGAGCAAGGACATGTTGTAGTGGACGAATTATTGTTCTGATGAGCATTTAACTACGAGGAAATATCAGTCAGTGTACCAGAAAACACCAGATCGGTTTCAAAAGGGTATAACAAGCGTGTTTATAAAAACGAATTCTTATAATCACAAGCTTTTTCTGATGCTAAAACAAGCCATATTATTGCGGGGACATGCATTGTTAATGTACAGATTGGTTAAGAAGCTACCGGTTCATCCGAACGACCGCGCATCAGATCAGAATTGCAACTTGCAGAGACTGAAGTACACACATAGCTTGGCAGAAGTGAGCTAAATATCGAATTACCTAAAGTGTGCTAGACTGAATACTACATCTTGGGCTGTAATACTTTGTTTTTCTGACAGTCGGTTTCGACAGCGGTCACTAGGGTGGCCCCATCGTCTGTGGCCTCTGAGTCATGCCATCAGCCAAGATTCCCTCCTATTCATCGACCTATATTCTGCTTAAACCCCTTACCTCTTTCTTCCCAGAAGTCTCGGTAAATTTAATAAAAGCAACCGGCTTGCTATTGTGTATTTAGAAACTGTGGAAAATAGGCAAAACCTCTTAAGCAATCAAGCGCTAAAAATGTGAAATTTCGCAAGAACTTAGAAACAAAGTGCAAACAATCACTGCTCGATTTGTTTTATTCTCCTGACGCACAGTAATCCGCGTGGGTCATCACAGAGCGGGGGTTTGTTGTAAGACTGTGAGATGGTGGTGAGGGTTTACGCAGCAATGCAACGACTGTCTACGATCGTAATCAGACGAATGCCAATTATCCACTAATCTTTGGTATCGCTGTCGTAAGTTTTGTTAACAGCATACCGAATGAACCCGCACCGCGTACCAGGCGTATTTACCGCCAAGTAACTAGTTTTAAAGACTGCATAACAACAAATAAACACAAAGATGGCAAGTCAAAAAATGCATTTTGCTAGCATGCACATACCATCAGCGAGAATAGCAGCTATTTAGTAGTTGCACCTGATAATTTTGAAAAAATTAGATTCCGGAAAAGTGAGGTAATTTGGATTTTTATAGATTAACTTGCTGTAGGAATTCACTTGTCTACAACGAACTTGGGCTTATTTTTTGTACATCTGCTTTTGCCCTCATTATAGTGGTTCACACTTTTTTAATTCTAAGGTAATGACACATACCATTATTTCCACTTTCTCTCTTAGGCTTCCCTTCTCTAGGGGGCAAATTCGCCTTCAGGGCACTCAAATAAGGCGTTTTTGTGCTTTATAGTGTACGTAAAGAAACAGAGAAAAAAGGCGCTTAAATTACATAAAATGCTGCATATAATCGCCACAGACTAACAATTCAAACTTAATTAAAGAAAGAAATCTGAAGTGGAATTTCAGACCATGGATGTATGCTTCCTAAGCACCTACTATGGTTCGCGTACTACTTTGTGTGCATTATTTCTTCCCAGTTGGGCCAATTAGTGGCTCAGGTAAAAGCAAAAGCTGGGAGAATGATCTTAGTGGTCTCTCCTGCACACCTAGTTGAAGTATATTTCTATGCAGCTAATAGATTTGACGCGTTTTTTGGCGTAGTCCTCTGCGTCGATCAGGTGTGTCCCATGGAAGAAGCATAAATAAGCGGCAAACTATCGACACGGCATTCTTTATTCTTCTCCTACTGTGAACATAAAGTGTGAAATTTTGCCCAAATCTAATGTAATTCAAACATGTCTACTTTGCGAATACAAACGGATTATTTTTTAAGAACAAATTTTCTGGCCTTCTCCAGTGCATAAAAGCCTCTCAAGAATATCAAGAAATGGATGCGCAAGATTATGAATATACATATGCTACCGACTTAACTTTGACTTCAAATGCTTCCCATCTTTCACTGCAATGGCATCCAATCGACAGTTTTCTGATACATTCACCTATCGACTAGACGATGAACGCATGCAGACATTGAAGCAATCCATTTTCAATGCTATCCCGAGTCGCGAAAGAAAAGACGCTCCTTTTTGATGAGCGTTGACCCTCAAACACTAGCATAGTCAAAGTGGCCATATTTGTGACATAGAAGAGGAAGAAAGAAAGGAAGGGAGGGGGAACGCCCATTTGGAGGTGAGTCAGAGGGCAAGTGATGGACAAATGCGGATCAGTAGCTCACTTTCCAACACAAAAAGCAAAGCGTAGCAAGTAGCACGGTTCCTCCCAGAACTAACTATGCTACCTCTCTCACTCAATCATTGACATGAGTAGTAGCAGCACGTGCAGACGACGAACACAAAATCGAGTCTACTAACATCTAGTGGACACGTACGTCAGAACAAGGAGGTAGGAAACCCTAACAAACACAACACCACCAAAGGCAACCCTTAGTACCAGTCGACGAAGCTCAGCAGCACAGGCTTTCATTCAGAACCATACAATGTAAATTGAAAAGAAATACATACACAATTATGCACAATTGTCCTCTAGTGCGTTCCTTCTTCGCCTCCTTCGTCTTCTTCTTATGTACGCTGACCAAAGTGTGTTTTCTCTCTTCCCCTCCACAAAGACGTCGATGATGACGGTGTCGCAAAGGAAGGAATCTCCACAGAGCAATTAAAATATAAAAACACGTAATAATAGAGCCCAGGGAAAGGATTTCAGCAGGGCTTCCCCTCGTGCCCTGTCGTCTTGACGTGCTTTCTCAGTTGCAGCTTTACCTCTTTAAAACTAGCAATAAGTATTCACTTAAAAGGCAGATGGTAGGTTTTGATACGCTAAAATAAGCTCCATGGTCCACCCTAATTCACTATTTTCGAATACACGATAGCGCAACAAGTGTTATGAAATCCAGTCGCTTTCAAGTGCCCATATACCCTAGCGGAGTCACAAATATGCACATCATAATAATTGCCAATCTCTGCATAGTCATTTGACCTCTATTGGTCTCGCGCATTTCCCATCCATGTGATCGACGTGATGCGTATGGCGTTCAAAACTGAACGACGGGTGCGGGGTACTAAACTATTACCAGTCTCCAAAGAACATATTTCCGAACCGGCAACCGTGCATGGACTCCTGACTGCCCAATCCCAGTGACTTATCCGTATGGACACCCTCGAGGTAAGCATAGGACTATGGTTAGGTTAGGTTCTGACCACAACACGCCACCATTACCTCCCCTAATTAGAGCGACCAGAAAACACTCAGCCCCTCCTGGCCAGCCAACACCAGGTGAACTCCTCTAACATCGCCCAGACCCGCTACCGACAGATTCGAACATCTTACTCAAGGGATTGTTGCGCTATACTCTACATTATCAAATCCTGCATCAGAAAAGCGTGCATGAGTTTAAATCTCCGCACCGATGTAAACCAACCGATGGCAAAACGATTCGACGTAGGTCACCACGGCATTACTCACCGTGGCGAGCTTGAACTAGTTTTACTCAATCAATCGTCTGCAATTAACCCTTGCAACGATTACAGAAATGTAATGGATGAAAACACATTGCTAAGAACTATTACAGAGGGATACCAAAAGTAGGCTGGTCCCAGAGCATTAAATCGATGAAACATGTTAAGTTATCAGGATTTATTTGTTTTTATCATTCTAAATAAAACCAGCCTCGTGACAGCGCAGTAAATAAAAATACGCTTCGTAAAAGGCGCCAAGGCCACAAAGTAGCAATGCACAATAGGGTACACACGTATTCACTGGTGTGCGTAAGCATCCGTAAACTGGCAAGTCAGATATCAAATAACCAATTGTCCGATGCTTACCAGAATATAAAGACATGTACCGGGCAAATTCAACACCCAGTAATAACTTTGGAGCACGAAAACCATATCGTCTCATTATCAGTTTTGAGCAATTCCTCCACACGCGCACCACATTCTTCATCAATAGAGACGTTTGAACCATCAGGGCAGAGATCCATCGTATCCTCTGCTGATAACACATTCAACACGTGAATTGATCCTGTGGGTGGTTTGAAGCTCAGCTTTGGAACAAAATCATTGCAGCGAAATTGTCTGTTGGCTTTGAAGTACACATGAAGCCGTGTTGGTGAAGTGGATTCAAATATCGCACTGAAGTATGGGTTCCCCATTAGACGTCTGAAAAAAACAGGGAATCTTTCCTCCTCGATAGACTCACTGCAATCGTCAGGCACAAAATCGCAGTTACGAAAGTTCAACAAAACCATACGGAGTGGCTTTTGAACATTTGGTCCCAGTATGAAGAGAAATTGCTCTATAGGGAACGCTGAAAGGCTTCGAAGTTCTTCTTCGAGCGATGATACAGAATTGATCGACAGCTGTAGTTTCCTGGTCGGCACTAATGCCTTAGAAATAACATAAGATAAAAATAAACTCACTGAAATACTGCTGCTACTAACGCCGTCCTTGTTGCTCAGTAGTTTGAAGTCGGGAAATTGTCCAGTGTTGTAGAGGAAGAAATGTAAGAATTTTATCAGAAGAAAAGTCTTTTGAGACGATGACAAGGTCGACTGCCCGACCAATAAATCCGAAACCGACATGACCCCACCCGAGCACTGGCTAACTAGATACCCAATGGACCGCTGACCCCTGCTAATTTCATTAAACGAGTGATTTAAACAATGTAAGACCTAAATGCACCGCAGGTAAAACTCTTCCTAAATGTTCTTTTTTTAATTTACCAACAAGAAATGATTAAACCTGAGTGATTGCGCCAGGTAAAATACAAAAGTGATTTTTGTGAATCCACTAAAAAATGCAATTAGTCCAATTATCCATTAATCTTATTCTAGATGCAACTGCATGCTTGCATTTTAGGTCTTCTGCAACGGACTCAGTAACTCGAAGGCTGAAATAGCAATTCGATGACGGTGTAGTACCATCCTCTTTCACTAACTTTTTCTTACGATTAACATACGAGCGGTGAGACTGATTGTCCTGTGACATGCATTATCTCGAACTAATGCAAAAGGGTACTGTAGCAGGATCTTCCCGTTCCTCCTCTTCCTTTTTTTACACCATGCTATTAGAAGGCGGAATATTGCGAGGCATTCTTTCATTATAAGGTAATGGGCGATTGCGGTAGGCCTGTCTACGATGATGGCGTCCCCGACTCCGGAGAGGAAGCATCCTTGTCCGCGACCACGTTGAAATTGTCTTCTCGCCTCTCACCCATAAAGCACATTTAAACACTACAATTATTACAGGTACAGTCTTATGAAAAAATCACATTTGCACTCTGAATCCAAATATACTGCCTCTTAAGAAACCTAGCCAAGTTAGGTTACGAAATTACAATAAATATTTTATAACCAATGCGCATGATATATAACCTACCAGACGAAATACTGTTTTAAGATATTTATTCGCTTTATACATGTATCGTTTCTGCTAGATATTATCCGCAGGTTTGTGGAGCACTGGAACCATGTTCAGGGCTCCATTTTAATGTTGGTTGCCCTCAAACCTATTTTCTACTCCGCTCACTGCTTATCCTTGCGTTACATAGGCTCTAATTAAACTGCAAACTTAGTCTGAAGATTTTATTGTTGCGGGTGCAATACTTTGTTTGTCATGACTGCCGGTGTTAATTTATTTTACTTAGGTTTTCATACTGTCCTGGTCGAATGGGCTGGCCTCCAGGCCATGCCAGTAGTTCGCTCCCTCCGTTTATTGAATATGCATTCAGCTCTAGTACAATGCTTATTTTGCCTTCAAGGAAGCCTCGGGACGCTACATTGGTGGCAGCGGAAAGTGGACCCGACTTTATACGATTTCTATCCCGATCTATACCGCTTGTGTCGATCTGTAATGGTGCGAAGGAAATGCATGTACTACGGATGGGAGAATCCCTGATGTTTCATAAGAGGAAAACCGGGAATGAGGTACACCTTCGGCACCAAGCCTACCTTCGCGTTCTGCAAGAAAGCTATTGACAAAAGAAGCAACATTAGCCATGAACCCCATGGAAACATTTCGTTGCGGCGTTTTTCTTACCATATCTGCTTAAAGCGACCAATACTCTAACGTCTGCCTAAGAGCAGGCCGATCCTTGGTAAAAACTTTTAATATCCAAACCTGACAAAACTTCAACTGCCAAGAGGGCTCAACGAAGTGGCAGTCAAGTCTCTCCTCAGCTGCGTTTGAATTTCAATAACTGCCACAGTTAGCTCGTGGGTGCTTCTTTCAGCACTGATTACGTTGTGATAGCAAACACGCGGCTTACCACAAAGAAAGTGGCTATGTGATACCTTGTTTGTTCAGACAGCAGGTCTCGGTTCCAATCACAGAGGTGGCTATAATACTTTGTTTGTTTGAACTACCGGTTTCGGTCACTTGGGCGGCCATGTTGTACTAGCCGGTTGGCCGGCCTCCAGGCCGTGCCAACAGACCCTAAGCCCTCTCTTTCCAGAACATGCATATTGTCCAAGTACTACAATAAACCAATTTCCAGACCAGTGCTTTTACAAGACACTCAAAGAGAATACACTTTTGAGGGTGACATAAGTATGCGTAGGAGCAATGACAGCGACGTGACCAGATGCAGCAGAATCACAGTATCTTCTATGGACTAAAGTGGCACTCCTCCCACCACCATCACTATTGCCAATACCATTGGTCCTGGAGAACCTTTCCCCCTTTAATTCTCGGCGACCCGTCATCAAAGAGGCACCATCTTTTGTCCCAGCGCCTGCTTCAATGTTGACTTCCATCCGTCCCTTCCTTCCTACGGTTATAACAGCTTTTGTAGCAGGTTTGGAGAGCCCTTCCACAGAGTGAGAAAACCAGTTTTAAGAAGGGGTGCGATGTGAGGTGTGCTGTTGATCTAAAGGAAATGCGTTAATGGAGACAATTGAGATACATGGACGAACAGATGGTATAAGTGTGCAACTTAAGCATTAATGGACGATTAAATGGATGCATAGGTTCGAGGAAGATGGGCTATGGGTCCCAAACAAATGGATGCGTCGATGCAAGCCAGGGATGCCTGAGTAGAAAGGCACACAGGCGTAGCCCTAGTTAGGCGGAAAAAAACCCACGAGCACCTAAAGCAGCCTTCACATGCTAGGAAAGAGCCGACGTTTCCACTCGACCAATCCTGGCATTTCTCGCCAGAACCTTCTATCCTAACCTCTGCAACCATTCTAGGAAACCCTTCGTGCGTCTCTTACTCTTCATTACAATCCTCTTCAACCTACTTGTTTAGCTTATTAAATACGCCAACGACTCTGTCCCCCTTTCGACAAACTTGCCTTCCAATCAAATATGATGGATTTAAGCTCAGTCCACTTGCACACATTCTCTCCTATGACCTCTCCTATCCTACCGCTGCCATAGCCAGCCACTGCGGTGATGTCAGTTGCAGGTGTGACCTTCCTGGCAGGCATAACGCGTCGTTTGAGAGTATCCACTACCACTTATGTCTCCAAAGCGGTCATGCTAGCCGACTCGAAGATGGCCTAAAAGCCCACCACATATATACTCTTGCTCCTCGCCTCACGCATCAACTACCTCTTCAAGACTGGAAGGAGCTAACACTGGTGTCAGCTAATGTCTAAACAGGGAGAAGCCCAACACAATCCATCGCGGGCGCTACCGAGTCAACCAATTTGACCTCGCTTTAAGAGCAATAAAAAGATAACCATCCTTACGAGATTAGAAAAATGCAACATCTGTCCTGGGAAACAATTTGATAACAACATTCAGGAAAGCAAAAAAAGATAAAAAAGGTACTCGAGCAAACATCAAGGCTAGGATTTGACAAGCGGTGCCAGCCCTTCCAATATTACCAAGGCATTTATCGGTAATTTGAAAAGATCAGAAGGCACTTAGAGGTTCCCCTTTGCAGCCACTACGACTACAAGACGAGGCTTGAATTTAACAGACAGATGACCTCCAGACATTCACAATGTAGTTGATCGACTACTCTGCCAAGCAGTTCCAAATTGAAAATGAAACAAGATAATCTTGACAAACGGATAAGTGCTAAACAAATGCCCCACCCAAAATAAGAACGCACATAGGATGCATTGTCGCAAGGGAAGACAACATCAACGACAACCACTTACTTACGGCAATCCAATCTTAACCGATGAACGTGTAAAACGGTAGCAAAGACGAGAGCCGTACTTACTGCCGCCAGATAATGCCTCAATTCTTGACAAACGAAGAGAAAAAGGAGAAGAAGTCCTCACAGAAACCGCACCTACCTCTTAAACGCTCATTCTAGCGTGCAAACACACATGGGAAATGAAGTGGATTATAATAATAAAGTGTGGAAAAACAGTGAGTACTTGTTAGCAAGAACATAGCCAATAGGCACCAAGTGCTTAGTAAAGTTAAGACACTTCCGAGCAATATTGTCTTACTAATCCAGATCCATCGTCACTAAGTAAGCACACCGATCAATGAGTTGCCTTAGCAATCTCACTTCCTCGCCTACAATATTGCACAACAGAAAAGTGGATGTAGGTAGGAGGAGTGCCACTTTATTCCATAGAAGATACTGTGATTCTGCTGCATCTGATCATGTCGCTGTCATTGCTCTTACGCATACTTATGTCACCCTCAAAAGTGCATTCTCTTTGAGTGTCTTGTAAAAGCACTGGTCTGGAAATTAGTTTATTGAAGTACTTGGACAATATGCATGTTCTGGAAAGAGAGGGCTTGGGGTCTGTTGGCACGGCCTGGAGGCGGCCAACCGGCTAGTACAACATGGCCGCCCAAGTGACCGAAACCGGTAGTTCAAACAAACAAAGTATTACACAGCTGACGATCCCCTTGATCAGCCTCCCGTCTCAGCCACCGCAACGTAATCAGTGCTGTGAGAAGCACCCACGAGCTAACCGTGCAAGCCATCGAGATTCGAATGCATATCTTCTTGTAGTACCATCAATTCTGCGTAGCACTCGGTGCAGCAAATGCGTATTTCCTAGTCTTCCTTCCTCATGAATGGATGGGTACACACAACAACACAGTGTGATTCCAGGCTTTTTTGATGCCGTGTGAGAAACGCGAGGATTTCGTAGAATCCTGACCAGATGGGGCGATCGGGCCTCATAGGAACAAATTGCATGTGATTCAAGTGTGCAGTGTGTGGTACCATTACGTGCTTCTCTCGGACACGGACATGCGGATAGTCAATAGTCCGCTTCCAGCGTCGACGTAGTGACCCCGTCGTTGAGGCAGGTTGGAGTAAAGGTGTGTGAACCTTCCAGCACTTTGGACTCAGACGGTTTTGCGTCTATAGGAAGGGATGGTTTTAGCGCACTGATAAGTTAAAATCAGGTAAAGTTGTCTTGCCTCACATCGTCTACTCTCTTCCCTTCATTTCTGTCGAAGCGTTTGATCGATCTCTTTTATTTGTTTACTCTTCTAGAAGAACGCCGATATCCGATGTGGGGAGAACGGAAGCTTAGTTCCTCCGTATTATACGTGGAACCACGGTTACATTCTCCAACACTTCAGGAGCAGGGGAAAATCAGGTATGCCTTTCTCTGGTCCTGTAGTCATGACAACCACCTGAACTCGTAACCGTTTGTGTCGCCGTCGGTGCAGTTAGGCGAGTGCCTCGGTACAGGTATCGAGGGACTTTTGCGTGTGCGCGTGCTATTCCTCGCTTTTTTGTAGAGTCGTTTACACATTTATCCCGTCTACCTGCCCTTCGTAGCTGCTTTCTTATTCCATTCTGCCTCTTTTCTTGCGTCTATCTTGGTTACTAATATTGCGCGCTCCGGACGTAATGCTGATGACGCCATGGAAGAGGGAATAGGGTGAGTAGGGAGGATCCACTGACCCCGTTTTCTCTTGAGTCATGCTTTTGTGTACCCTGTGATTGTCACGTACCTTGTGTGAATGTGTCTCTACTTTCTGGTACGTAGGCGAACTCAGAACCAGTGCCTTAGTGCAGACTTTCAGAGTCTTGTGGGTGGAGGAAGAAGAGTTGAGAACGCTTATACGTTTGTTGTAGAGGTTGTCGGTTTTGATCCTGGCATTTGTCCTTATGTCTGCAATGGGTTCAGGCGTTTCATTGGATTTTTCTTGCGCACATTCACTTCCGACGATACCTACATTTACGAATGCTTCGAATTCTCACATTCCTTTCGACCTCTTTCACCAGGCTGGTTTTGCCCTGCAATGGATCAGTCTTTGCGTCTACCTGGCCGTTGTGCTACTGATAGGTTAGTAAGTAGCTAAAAACAAGGTCTCCAGGGCGCATCTGCTAGTGGACGATTTCAAGAGTTTCGAAAATGCGTAAAATATTATCCTTCCCAATCATACACGCTTAGAAAATTGACTTACTCTCGATTAGCCGCCACATCAAAGAACTCAGGATCTACTTCGTAGTGGCTAGTAGCAGCGAAACGGGCAACAGTACCGATGCCGTATTTACAGTAAGTTTTCACTCCGCACAGAAGGTTCTGAGTTCTCATGTTAGCTTGCTGCATTTATTGCTGTCGGACAAGGGAGATGCAGACAGGCATGGTGATTGCGCGATCATTGAATTTGAAGAACGAAGAAAAGCAATACGTTAACACCATGGCTAGGACAATCTGATCTCTCCCACGAGGAGTGAGTTGTTTACGCACCGACACTTCTATAGCACAATCCATCACTGCCAGTACCTCCTGATACTGGCTAATTTTGCATACCCTTCTTATTTTGTAGCGCTTAGCTTTTTGCTTATCCGTTGATTTGTTTTTTATCAAACTGCTTATTTGACTGCTATGCCAACTTTTAGCTAGCATGCTTTCTCAACGATGTTGACACAAAACCAAAGCACCTAATTTTCCTTGTGTCCCTCGCCAGTGGTGCAAACGAATGTGGGTGGTGTGTGCAATGTGGTGTTGCGGTCGGCCCCGTAGAGAGCCACTGGAGCGACCACACGATGTCTGCCGTAATCTCTTCACCAATGCACCTACCATAAACAACCTAACCAAGTCACCTCAGCTACGATGGAATAGACCACGTCCATGGTGTTGATGATCCTACGCTTCGCGTGCCCAAAGTGTTGCGGCGTTGCGAACGACCTTGTGAAGCAGGATCTTGAGCGCACCACGAATCCTCCGGCAAATGAGCCCACAGATGATTCATCCTGCCACCCTGAGTGTGGTCCTGCGACACTTCACTGTGACGCTTGGTGCCTCTGATCACAAGTTCCTTTGCCCTTCACCTTGATCAAGCATTGATCATTTCAGCACTTCAGTTCGTATGGACCAGAGTCACGAAGACTACCACGAGTGAACAGAAGAGAAGGCAGAAAATAAGCTCAGTCCCTTTAAGCATTTCAAGCGCCGACTTGCTCTTCAGCCTTTGTAAGCACCCATTTAGCACTCCATTTACAAGCGTTAATTTATCAGCTGCATTCTCATTTGTTGGCAGTACAAGCAGATGCACCCAAATACGTTTCTGTGTGAGTAAAGAGGTTCTATGAAGAAAGAACCCGTCAATTATGATTCAGAATGAATAAGAGTTGCAAATATAAGGCGGTGTATTAATATGATAGTAAATTATGAGCGAATCCTTGCCATATTGTTAATGGCACTGCATGCATATTTGTGCAAGTGTATGGAGGTCGCCCATCCACCATCCGCCAGATTGTGGGTGCATGCGCGTGGAGGTGTGTGAGCGTTGAAGTGAGTGTGGAGAAGCACGGAATGGTTCATTGCAATTGTTGATGTGATGATTGGTTGGCATGGCTTAGCTAAAATCGGAGGTGACTGTCCCTTTACCTTCGGTTGGGAGACATCAGGTCAGGGCGGATGTGATGCAGCAGGATGAATGCAAGAACCAATAGTTAGAGGTGGCGAGCCGATGGGATGCGTGACTCGATTGAAGTGCTGTCCAGCCAATGAGAATTGTGTCCCAGTATGGTGGAAGGTGGTCATCGGAGTGGGAGGAGCCTACAATGACTACCCCACCCACCAGCGTAATGTTGCAAAGAGGAGGGTGAAATAGAGTAATCTGCTCCGGTGTCCTAGGTTATTTCGCTTTAGCCTAGCGCAGCGAAATGCAATAGAGTGGGATAAATGCGACGAGGCGGGGAGAACAGAAGTTCCACTTTCACCATCCCAGCCACCGACATAATTCGTGTTGTCACCTCGTCATTATTCCACCAAACAGCTGCTCACTTACACCTTTGTGAACTAAGGCGGCGACCCCCATTACACGCCGTCATGCTTCCATCCATTTGCTGGCACCAACAATGAGATTAGCAGTAGTATATATGCCACCACCAACCTCAAATGCACTCTCCCCTCCACGCGTCAACAGCCATCCACCAATTTGGCACATTGTATCACCCAGCCGCTCCTTGCTACACCTCCACTTCCACTCCACACCGCCGCTGTGACTGTTGGAAGGCCTGCCGGAAGCCCAGCATGAAAACAAAGACGCAGAAGAGATGATTCGAGCGCCTCAAAAGGTTTTATTAATGCCACTTAGAGAGCGGGAGAAAAACAGTAGTAGGGAGGCAATAAGTTAAGTGAAAGAAGCAAATACAACTATGAACGAGAAATAATGAATAGCTATGTGAAAAAGGAATGAATTGACATGGAGCGGCTGAGCATTTGGCATGATGAATAAGTACATAAGGGAGCGATAAAAGCTTGCAGAAATGGGGGACAGAAGACAGCAGTCGTTGCCACGACCTCAGCCGCCCTCGCCTCCAGTTCCGTGTCGATGGCCTGGCTTCAGCTAAGGCTCCGTTCCACTTCCTCTTAACCTCCTACTTCCCCAACCACCGAGATAGCCTGAATGGCGCCTCTCGAGGCAGCATGTTTGCGTCAGCCTGCCTCCAGCCTCTTCGCCAACCAAGCGTGCGTAGCCTGCGGTGCTGCGTTAGATGGCCCAAGTTCCGCACATGCCTCGAGCACCGCTACTGCCGCTTCGTGATTCTCCACCAATGGATCCGTATCTGCACATCTGTCGGCGATGTTGCCTACTAAGGTGTAGCAAAGACACCTACTTGAGTTACATTTAATTAAAAGCAAGACTTCCCTTGCTCTCATGGCACATTCCACGGCAATGCCAAATCAGAGGAGGCTTTCAAAGAAGCAACGGAATAGATAGCTCTAAACACCATAAACATGATCCATAATATGCACTTTAGGGGCGCCAGTTCAAGTCGACACCGAATGCCGCTGAAATGAGGCCGAACTCGTGTATCACGACAGCAAAAATGAACCAGGGCCGCAGAAGAGACCAAATTACATAGCATGAAAATTGTTCCTGTACTTCAGTCATCACTTGACAAAATGAAGAGTGTGCACTTATCCGCCCATAGGAACCGATTAAGGCATCGATATTCCCACCGTCCACTCTCGCGAACCGAGGTGGAGCTCAACCAACTACGCCTCATCTTCACAACTACCGCTGCATTCTGAGACGTCGTCTGCCACCTACTGAGTAGCAATAAGTAGACCCAAAGTAAACCATCCACAATTGACCAAAGGAACCCGATTAATGCTGCAGAAAAGGTGCGCTTCGTTGCCTGAAACGAGATGGTGAAGCATGCTTATCACCTCGCGTCTCAATAGCTCAACAGAATTGGCCTCAAAGCCAAAGCCTCATCAAAGTTGTTTAGTGAGCAATGAGGCGGTAGCATCTGAGGGGTATAGGCAAACTTAGTCCGTGGGGAGAAGCAGAAATGCCTGCCCACGACAACTTCAGATGCACGCAGTCTTTCTTGCTGTGGTGATCAAGCACCTTCATCTAAGAGTCATCGGGTAGAGTCAGAAATGCCAAACGATTAATAAGCCTGCACCAATTATCAATCGTTGGCCAATTGGAAAAAAGGAAATACGTGGAAACTTTAACCGAGGTATTTTGCACAATCAAGTATGGTTCTATTTCACTCGAAACTGGGTCCAGTTAAATGTAATGCCCCTTAAATGACTTGAAATCACCAAAATCAAGCTACTTACAGCATTTGGTCACAAGACGTACATTCCACCACTGCCTGCCAAACCTTTGCCGAAAACTAGACTAAAAACTGGCTCTCGCTCCAGCCTTAGAACCGAGTTAGAGCCTTGTCAGTTTCAGCGTGTGTACTCCAAGGCCTAGCAAGCGACTGCAACGAATTTCGCTCCAAACCGCGGCGTTGACATGCATCCCCAATTAAGGCCTCCCTCCATTTCTACACGCTCTACCTCCATGGCCATCGCTTTCTATTGCTTAAAACGCCACGGCAAAGCCTACCTTTCACCTCACTCACACACACACACACGCACACACACACCCCAATGGCTCAGTAGAAATAACCTCAAGTACAAAGCCTTAACAATGTTGTTTGACCCAACAGTGAAGCAGTGACATCTGAGATGCATAGGCAAGCCTAACCCACGAGGAGGAGCAGAGTCGCCTGCTTTCGGAACCTACACGTGCACACAGATATTCCACACGATTAATGAGACCAAGTCGGTGATCAATCGCTAGCCAACTAAAAAAGGGAATGGCGTACCAACTCTTACCGAGGTGCTTTGCAAAACCAAAAAGGACTCACTGCAGACTTGTAACCTATCATCATCACTGCAACACTTCAATCCACAATCCCATCCTCTCTCAATAGTGCACAAGCTTTGCACGAGTCTTGTCTTCGTCACCAAAATCAAAAACAGTACCTATACCACTGCGGTCATCCAACCATAACATCAAATACATTTGATGTTGGTGAATAGAGGATGAACACATACTGCGACTCCTACCTGGACTCCCACTGAGGACCCAACCTTCTGCGCGTTCGCCTTTGCGCACACACTCGTTGTCATGGCAATCCAGTTCCCCGCCTCGTAAAAGGAGAGCTGAGTGAATCACACGTTGTCGAATTGGACAACAAGTCTCACCATGAAGGGATAACTTAACCGCACAGAGGAGACAGCGACAACACTTCTTGAAAGCGAGGTTATGTTCATACGCGGAAATCCTTCCAACCTCCAAACCAGCATATCTACTTTTCTTACAGCATTGAGATAAGACTCACCTAGGGGAAACTCGAATCCCAACAAAAAACCTTCAATGAGAACACGGAGCGCAAACAAAACAACACTGTATGATTGCGGCATTTCCGAGTCCAAGTTATTCGCATCTCCTCTCACATCTACACTAAGACTACTTTTAGCACTAAGTCATCACTCGGTGAATAGATGGATGGGTTGCACCAAAACCCCTTCAACACCCTCCAACGTCTCTAAATCCTTCACCTCTTCACCGAAGCCAGCGTGCAATTTCTCATCTTCACCTGTCACCGAACTCAGCAATTTCTTTATCGGCTGCAGCAAGGAAAGGAAGTCCGACGAAACACTAGCCGACAAGTGGATCTTCACGTCCAACTACTGTAATAACTGCAATCCACGGTTTTGAGCTCAGCAGTGTTCTATAGGCAGGTTCCTCTGCTCAAACTGTAAGCCTACCGCTTTCGTATGCAATTTCCCACTCACCAATGAAACACTGCTTACGAATGGTAGAAAAGCAGATCCCCTCCCTCCCCCCCACCTTTCGTCATACTTTGGAAGGGACATAAAACCACAAGGATCAGCAGACACCACCTCACTGCAAAATGTGCTCGGAGCTAGTCAATGTAGCCTACATCAGCATTTAATGAAGTCAAACCATGATTCAGCAAGCTACAAAAACCGCTAGCCGTATTTACATCTCAACATACACGTTTAACTGTGCATACATACACATTAAATGGATTAAGGGCTTTTACAACAAGTACTCACATGCTTGTACTCAATGGCGCAGACGGCCGGCCAAGCACAACGACAACCGCACTAAAGCCCAGCCTTTCGTATCTGCCGCCGTGTGCATGAACTTGGCAATGGCTATGAATAAAGCAAATTAATTATCACACAAATTATTACCTGCCTTAGAAAACACAGCAAAAGGCTGTCGCAACCTTTTTTACAGCGCTTAGAAATATTTGGCACCCACAATTTTGTAGTTTTTTTACGACACTTTATAACCGACGCTCGTTAGCCCTTACAATCCTTAATAAACCATACTAACATTTCTTCACAATTCAAGCTCCTACTCATGATTTTTGTGCAGGGTCCTTTTTGTTTTCAGTTACGTTAGTACAATATTCCTGTTTTCTTATGCTTAACACCTAGTGTCGATGTAGGAACGCAGGCTGAATCCGTAGACGTAAACAAAGGGAACTGCGTACCAACTCTTACCGAGGTTCTTTGCAAAACCAAAAAGGACTCACTGCAGACTTGTAACCTATCATCATCACTGCAACACTCCACTTTTACAATCCCATCGCCTCTCAATAGTGCATAAGCTTTGCACGAGTCCTGTCTTCGTCACCAAAATCAAAAACAGTACCTAGGCGATGCTTCCACCTCCTATACCACTGCGGTCATCCAACCATCCACACTGTTGTACGGCTCAGCCATTTGTAACAATCAAAACATTAAATAAATTTGACGTTGGTGAGTAGAGGATGAACACATGAAATACGCAAGCAGTACATGAAATACTTTGTTTGTTCGAACTACCGGTTTAGGTCACTTGGGTGACCATCTTGTTCTAGCCGGTTGGTCGGCCTCTGGGCCGTGCCAACAGCCCCCAAGTCCTCTGTTCCCGGAATATATATATTCTGCCCTAGTACTGCGCCTTACTTTGCCTTAAGGGGACGTTACAGTACAAACAACAAAATACTTGAAAAGAATCAACGCTTCCTGGGAATCGCAGCATGAAAGCGAAGTATTGCAAACAGATTATACGAATTTAGTCAGCGTAAATAATGTCTTACATGACCAGCGCGTATTGTCAAAAGCATATTTGTTCCCACCTCACCACAGCCACTGATCTCCGTCTCTCAATCTCAACATCCAGCGCCCATCGGACTCACTCCCTCCCATCTTTCTGCACTGGCGTTCTCACTCCATCTGCCACACTTCCTCCCAATCTCTCGCTTTCCATTGATCCTCCGCGATTATTTACTTCCCATCCGTCCTAGACATTCCTTTCCATTCCACCGATATCACAAACCCATCTCCTCAGTTGCTTTCTTCATTTCCACTTTCCGTCAATCCGCAGCCTATTTCGCCACGTGTTTCTGCTTCAGCTTCCACTTCGCATAACACCTCCTTTTTACACCGATCCCATCCTCCTCTCCACCTGCCATCTCACATGCAGCCAATTCTTTACCTCTCCACCACGGCTACTCTTAATGTATCTGCATTTTAACGAAACATGGCCTGATCCCCCACTTGTCCACCTTAACACCCACCTGCATTTGAGTCTTTATTCTTACCTAGCTTCCATCATTTCTAAGCCTAAACCTCCATCCACCGACCTCCCTTATTTACCTGTCTGGCTAGGTTTCTCCCCAACATCGACACCCCTCAATATTCTACAGCAGAATTTTTTCACCCATCAGTCGCAGTCACTTCCGCATTACCAGTTCGCATCACCTTACAACTCGGCCCTTCTTCTACATCCTCTAGTTCGCATCACTTGAATTGCATATTTTATGTAGCATTACAGCCTGACCATCCTCATACCCACTTCAATCCTTTTTGCTTTGCCTCTTCCCATTGCCTCCATGGCTGCGTTTGCACGTTTTTAGCTCAAGCATCCACACAGGCATTCAGTTCTCATCAACCCTTAACCTACCTTCCTTCCAATCTGTCCATGTCCACTTCCCATGCCAATTTCCAACACCATACACCCTACATCCATAACAATGCACACTGCTTTCCTTCCGCTTATCAAATTCACTTGAGTGCCTCAGTAATGTACCAGACTAATGGCAACCACTAACAGAGAGCCCGATTCCTTACAAAGAAGTAGCAGTTCCTCATCAGCTATCCACGTCACATCACATCACATCACTTAGCAATATGCTTCCATATCCATCAGTTCCACCTCCTCTACGGTCATCTAGCCTCTACCATTCCACTCCTATCAGGTTTCTGCCTCCCAACCTCACCATCGATTTCGCCTCTCTAGTCCCACTTCCACCTACCTATCCATCTATCCATCTAAGCCATGTTCTCCGAATCCCGCACACCTCTGTCCAACGTTTGCCTACTCACACATGCAGATGCTATGGCCAGGAGATGGCAATGGGCATGCAAGTGGTTGAATACATGCCACCTCACTTCTCGAGTGCCAATGCTCCAACGGCCCTGTACAGAGTGTTGCCAGTCTGTCAAAGAAAATGCTTTCCCTATTTAGGTTAGCACGCCCACTTTGCCGTCCATCCCTCCCAATAGTCATGACCTGCCTCATCCGCCATATTGTCTCGCCGTCTTAAGAGTCATTACGAGGGGCAGTAGCTCCCTCCCAATGACACCGACAGCCACATGGATGTGGACACTACAGTTTTTGGTTATGCAGGTGGAAGACCAAGATGCAGTTGTTTCACACCACAACAGCCATAATTCATTTAGTCTCAAAATCCCATTTTAGCCGATAATTTGACATCTGAAATACTCTCAGGTGGAAAAAAACCATCTTTCGTCCTACGGATAGGCTCGTATGCTTGGTCCTTAATAATCGACCTCTGCTCTAACTGATGCTACGCTAATTTTAATGACTGTCCAGCCCCACTTGGAAGCAACAGCATACTTCACTTCCATTTATATTAATAGATCTGGAGAGTGTAAGGCTCTGCATCCCTCCTAATTATCCTAGTGCCTCAAGACCTCGTGATGACAGAGGAAGACATAATGCTTGAGCTGGGCTGGCGCTACTCACATGACCCAGAGGCCAACCCGCACAGCGAGACTGCAATAACCAGGACACAAATTGACTCTTCATCAAAGCTGAAGGTCAAGCAAACAACCAGCTTACTGCACAGCCTACTGCATTCCACCTCAGGTGCAGGTACCACAATGTAGCCTACACTGTAAGGAACACATCCACGTGCCATCTGCGCCATTCATCGCATTTCTATGCAACCGAGGCAATAACTGAACGCAGTTGCACTGAACTCCTTGCCAATCCACCTAGATATGGGGATTCACTCATTGCAGGAACTGGATTCGAGAAATGCTCTGACCAGTACACGTGTCCATAGCTAGACACATGCACACTGGCCTACAATCAATGCTGCTTACGAAATGAGTGGATTTGACATAGTTCCGTGAGTTAGAGTTTAGAATTAATTCCTCCCTCCTACTACGCATTCACTTTAGAGCTGCCCACTCATCTCCATCTGGGATCAATCTAATTAGTGAATGATTGGAAGAGGCATGAGGGGCTCATATTATCGATATTCTCATGCAGGTTGGGTAGGCAATTCCCCAACGAAACTTCTTCAGATAATTCATGGCTTGTGTTGCTCTATTATTGGCAGCTTTCCTGTAGGCTGACCTCAGCAGGCCTTCAGTTTGACATCATCACCGTTTGTCCCACTAGTAGAAATCAGGATGGATGTCCATTCAGCTGGTGTAGGCCTCCCACTGCCACCAGTGTAGCACGCCGAGTATTCCCTGAAGACAGAAGATGACACAATATGCAAAGGAAAGCAGGACTCAGTACTGCTAACATGGTCCGAGACTCTACCCTTCGCCAAACGCACAGCGACGAAAGCAATAAGTAGCCCGCTTCTTTGGATGTTCGCTCAACAGATCAGCTTGCAGCAGCGCTATGCTCCTCTTTGACGATAACTGCACAGAAAACTCTTTGTGCTGTTGTGCTGTTGTGCTGTTGTGCTGTTTCCGAATTGGACAATCAACCCTCCATAACGATTGCTTTGCGTTGTCTTATTGACTATAGTAACGTTTCTCAGCATAGCATGCAACTACTTTAAGACTCGCATGAGATGCACTTTTTTTTGCTGCTAATTAATGTTCACAACTAAACTCGAAAGGTTCCGCTGTCTTATAAGAGGCTCGGTTTTCTCAATGCGGACGCAGATGAATTCGTTCATCTAAATACTTTCTAACCTTCTCAATTAACTCAAATCAGCGACGCAAATTATTTTTCAAATAACTTACATTTGAGATCACAATGACAACTTTTCCCCATTACCCAATTCACATGTTTGTAGAAACGGTACAGTTAACACGATCTATCACTGCATACTAAACTCGCGCGCATTTCGGAAGGCCATTCTGGTTGGTGCTACGGGCGTCACTGCAGATGTCCGAGCTGGCTGGGAGTGTTCTCTCCTGAGGCTTCCCATTGTTCGACTCCGGAAGAAAGTACTTTTAAATCACTTACTGTAATGGTTTTTGGTGGAGAAAACGGCGTTGCCTTCTGGCGAATTCATCCACTCTTCCAAGTATGTTCCTGTTCAATGATTGGTAACAATTTAGATGCATTGAAGGCATTTATTAGCACGTAAGAGCCTGCCGGCACCACTGATCCTGACTACGTGCACTCCTTTGACATAGATATGCTCACTTTCCCACGCCCTTCAGTATTGCAGATCTGCACGCATCGTGAGCATCGTATGGCCTTTGAGGTTTTCGATGACCTCTACCTGTGGGCCGATGCCTTGCAGGGCGATCTCATTTGCATGTTCACTTTCTATCTTAGTTTGGTTTGATTTCATTTGCTCCAGCACAATGAGCTTCACTCATGCTTCGATTGTAATTCACGTGCTTTAAGTGGGATAATTTTTATGGCAATCAGGTTCTAAGTTTTAATTCCTTATTTTGGCACCCATTACTCCACAAATTTAAAACAAAGACAATTTCTTATCAAGGTGGTGTTAGGCATGTGCACTTCTAATTTCATTTTGATTCACGTTTTGCGTCAGTGGGCCACAATTTGTGCATAGGCCGAAGGTTCTCTGCTAGTTTTGCTCCGCTCCAAAGGCCTGTCGTCTGCGTCCCTACGTCTCCTCGTTTGCTGTCCTCCAAATCCATAGAAGCTTCGTTGTTAGGCCTGCTGAATTCCACTGAACTGGAGCAACTGCGTTTCACCAACGCTTCATCCACCTTTTGCAGTTGCCTCTCCGGTCTCCTTTGGAGCGCCATTCACTCGCATCATCCCCTCAGTGGGAACAGCAGCGCTTTTCTCCACGTCACCTTGGATCGACTTCTCTGTCACGTTCTCCCAGGATCGCAAACCTGCGCTTATTGCCTCTTGGAACTTTACCAACGGTGAGATCAGCGTTTATGACACCAGTCGCGTTGTCTTATAACCTTTTATGCAGCTTGGCAGCAGCAGCGTGGTGCGTGTACGCGAACACGTACAGTCCGATGAGTAAGGCATGGGAACCACGTGTCCAAGCCTTCAAATGTCCTTCCAAGCTGTCTTACAATTTACCCTCACGCGTATGTGTTAGTAGAGGTGATTTGGTGGGGAAGTCCTCCAGTCTCTTCAAACCACCTGGATTACTCGACTTTCCTCTAAATTTAGTAGCCCGACTAGCGTGAGAAGGCACCGGTGTCTTCCTTTGGCATCATAATGGAAGGCTTTTGTAGTGTCTGGCCTTGTTTGCCCTTAGGTTCAGACGGACGGTTCGCCGCAGACGCCAAGTTGTTCGCGAAACGACCAACATGATACTCCGGTCCCTGCATGCATCCATCAGGCGCATGAAAGGTGAGACTGGAGTTTCGTGCGTGAGCCATTCCGCCTTATGACAGGAGAGTGTCACCTCGCGAATGTCTGACTGGCTCCGTGTTCATCGATTTAATGACTTGTTCCGATTCTCGACAGTTGGGTGTCTCATTTGGTTTGCCAATGTTGTTGGGGCTCGGTTGTTTCGGTCATGTTCGCACATTGCAGCCTCGATTTTACCTGCCTCGACATCAAGTGTGCAAGCCTAGTTTGGAAGCCCCTTCGAACTTGCATGTCTTGACTGGGTTGGGGTACAGTGCCTAGATTTGCAATCACAACTGTGTGATACGATTTTGCTTGCAGTACTCGGCATGTCGTTGAGATCGTATTGGAATCACTTTTTGAATGGAAAGTCGTGTGCCGGCTGCTCCTGACGACCGCGAACCGGGTCGATTGCATTCAATGAGTACTAATCTTGGTTCGTAGTTAAGTGTGAATTTGTCCAAATCTGGGCTCTCCTCTGTTCCGATTTCCGCACAGGATCACTGAACTGCCTCCGTGACGTTGATATTGTTTGTTTTGGCGAGACGCCACAGAAGTTGAAACTTTCTCCGATCGGCATGTTCCTGAAGGTGGTAGTTAAGTCTTATTTTGATTGTGGCCATAACAAAGCCTTTTGAAATGGGGTTGTTTTATGGTTTCTCGTACCTTCTAACCCCATTCAGGAAGCTGGTTCCTTTTAACTTGTATTTGCTCCTCTGACTGTTATTCACTCTCCTGGCACTGTGTCCTTCTACCGATGCAAAATTCTTATGCATTCTGCAATCGGGTCTGGGCTTGGTTCTTCGTCTTTTAAGGTCGTAATTGATGCACCGCAACCAGCATACCGGCGGGGATGAGCGGCTCATCGAGTTGGGAATTTGTATGCATGCTAAGCACGTCGGAAAATGGCACCTTGCCCGCCTTGCCTATTGTATGGCAGGACGCTTTTCCATCTCACCCGTTCATAGGTTGAAATCTCATTTGACGAAGAAAGCAATTAGCTCGCCAGACGAGAGGAGCGGTTACGTGACGCGCTCACAGCCTGCCCTCATTTTTGGCGCCTCCTTTGCTGTTGAGTGAATGCTGTTTGAAATGAGACTTGAGTGAGAGTCAAAAGCCCAGAAGACGTAGCGCTTACGGTCTGCAAACGAGGTGGTCGCGCTTTGAGGAAGATTTTGTTTTGTTTGCCAAAGTGCTTTATGGATTTTAGTTTGCCTTGACCTGTTACTGATCCCTGAAGTCGACTTGTGCTCCATTCGTAAGCGAGGTGCACCTATTGGAGCGGTGCATGTGCACTCGCTGGATGCGCACTCTAGGCTCACCAGCACGACTCGACCTATCGATTCTCTTGAGGTGAACAATAGTAGGGACTGGCATGCGAGTTATGCCTCCTGTTGCGCTACTTTGCGCCAGAGACTGTACTTTGGTTTGATGCGCGCCAGTCCCTTTTCTCTCTCTAGGTAGGCTCCCAATAGTAAGGCCAGAAAGCCAACTGTTTGTGTGCTGTATCCTGTATCCTGGTGCAATGGGAACCAACTTTCACCTCCTGTCAGCGCCTTCCCATGCTGCCCTTGGTCTGTGAGCCTCGTGTTATAATAGATAACCAGCCGCAACCGTCTCACCGACTTTTCTCAGCTGGATGTGGTGCCTTGTGCGCTCGTTAGTGGCTACGCTACAACATTTGAAATGGCCAATTGGGTTGCCAAGTAAATATGGGTTCAGACTTGCACGAAGATCTATAGTGTCTCGCTTTTCTGGACTACTGCATTTTCTTTTGATTGTGAAATTTTGGAAGTGTAGAATCAATATTGCCACGCTCCTAGTGATGCGTCCCCACTTTAAAGTAAATAGACTCCTTGATTTCAAAATACGGAAAGGCGATTTTTTCTTCTCACACAAAAATGCCACTTTAGTGGACTGAAACTATAAGGTATGTGGTGCTCATTTACCAGTTATCACCCATGTTTGTAAGCTATTTATTTCATTGTTTCGCAATGCAGCTCAATGTGTGTCTATGCTTCCTCGATCCTTGGCAGCACACAGGGGACCATTTGAGATTGGAATAGTATCGCACCCACTTGTTTTGTTCTACCTGGTTTCAAGTAAGGAGAATCATTCTGTTGGCCCAGACTTGGCTAGATGGCTGATGTATTTCATTGGACATCTTCAAATCTTGCCGCCTCACGTTTGGCTTCTTTACTTCCTGTAGTACCTTCTTACGTTATCCAAATGCCATGGGATGATTGGCGCAAAGAGAAGCGGGAGACTAACTTCGCTATTTTGACAGCTCCATTGCAGAAGGTGATTATTTACCTTCCCATACATTTCAGAATCGGCCAACAGATTCCCCCTGTGATCGCTCTACCTCCTTTACCACTGGATTACCTTCCTTGCTGCGCAGCGGATGAGGCAAAGCTGGAATTGGATGCGAAGGCAAAGGGCGGGGAACACAGTGCTGCTATAACTACTGCCTCTGTCGGCAGTAAGAGAAGCAGCGCCGTCTCACCATCACCTCCGCTGTTTCTTTTGTCTTCCCCGAGCTCAGCTTCAGCGGCGCCGCGACTGTCCAGCAGCTGGTCCACCTGCCTCAGCCACTCGCTCTGTACGCTCTCCGTCTCAGCCCCTTCTCGAGGTCAGTTCTTCTCCACCTCCTCTCAATGTGTCCTTCATCGTTGTGATGGGACTTTGAGGAGTTGGACTTGCTGATCTTAAAATTTGCTTCTTCTGCTATGTATCTTAGAGGTATCGGTAGGCTAGGTTGTATGAAATGAAACACCTGCTTTCCTTGACCAAAACAAGGTTCGAGATTTGCTATCTATAAGGTCATTTGTGTTTCATCCTCATTTTTGGGTCATTTGCTGCAATCAGATGGAATCTTAGTTTCCTATGGCTCCCTTATATTATCCGTGGAAATAAGGTAGTTTGATTGGCTGGTATTGGTAATCCTCATCTTCGAAGGGCATTTGCAACCCTGTGGTGAGATTCCAACTTGGCAGCAGTTTTAGGCTGAGTGGCGAATTTCCAGTCTGACCCATTCGAGGCGAATGGAAGGCAATTCACGTTTAGCACGTAGTCACTATGCTCTTCATCACCCCATTAATGATCTTCTTTGTTGCAAAGAGAGCCGTGAATGCTTCCTCCTCTTCATTACCCTGATACGAGGCACCTCCAACTTGTCAAATAAGTGTTAGTTCCCAAAGAGAAGCAATGACACATTGGTTGCTAATGGGCTTCAATAGTTGAGGATGTGCCTCGAAGGATCACGATTTCCGGTCGAGACGTCGCCTAAATTATAAAGTGCATTTATCAACGCTCAAAGCCGGTCAATGCAACCTGCGGGTGAAGAGTGGATATTGATACAGATTGTGCGTCGGCAGCAGAGGCCTTCCACAGCATTTCCGCGTTCACCAGTTCAGTTACGAGTGAACTGCAGCCTAAAAAACCACCAGTATCATCTTAAATGTCATTGCGAATTCCTGCGGCCCGGGCTCCCCAATTAGTGGGTTTTCATCAACACCAAAAACTATCCCAGCTTTATTAGCCTTGTTCATCTCTCCTATGCGCTATCCGCTTTATCATCCCGTCAATCACCTGTACCCAGCTCAACACTCTCATTTTTACTACTCTTTGGGAATGGGCACTGTTTGCAATGTTGCCGGGTCTTTGAATTGAAACGTCCTTACTGACTACTATTTTTACTGAAAACCAGGGAGGCAACTACAAAGGGTGGATGAAGCGTTGGTGGAACGAGCTTGCGCAAGCTGAGTGGAAGTCAGGAGGTGCGACCCTGGGTGATCGCGACATAGCAAAGTCGGTCCAAGGTGGCTTGGAGAAAGGCGCAACTGCTCCCACTGTGGTGGTGATGTAGGTGAATGGCTCTGGAGAGGAGACCAGAGAAGCAGCTGCCAAAAGGTGGATGAAGCGCTAGTGAAACGCAGTCGCCCACGTTCAGTGGCATTGGGGAGACCAAACAACGAAGCTTCTATTGGTGTTGGAGAGGACAGCAAAAGAGGAGACGTAAGGATGTAGTCGGCTGGCCTTTGGAGCAAAGCAAAGACTTGCAGAGAACCTGCAGCCTATGGACAAATTGAGGCTCATTGACTCAAAACTTGAATCAAAATGAGATTAGAAGTGTACATGCCTAACACCACCTTGATAAGAATATACAGAGCATGCAGACTGAGAAATTGTCTTTGTTTTAAATCTGTGGAGTACTGGGCGCCAAAATGGAAAAACGAAACCCAGAACCTGTTTACCATAAAAATTATCACAGCTTAAGCACGCGGGGCACCAGGGAAGTTCATTGTGGTCGAAGCAAATGAAATCAAACCAAACTAAGATAGAAAGTCAACACACAAATGCGATTGTCTTGCAAGGCATCGGCCCACAGGTAGAGGTCATCGAAAACCTCAAAGGCCATACAATGCTCACGATGCGTGCAGATCTGCAATACAGAGGGGCGTGGGAAAGTGAGCATATCTATGTCAAAGGAGTGCACGTAGTCAGGATCAGTGGTGCCGGCAGGCTCTTACGTGCTAATAAATGCTTTCAATGCATCTAAATTGCTACCACTCAGTGAACAGGAATGTACTTGGAAGAGTGGATGACTTTGTTAGAAGGCAACGCCGTTTTCTCCACCAAAAACCATTACAGTAAGTGATTTAAAAGTGCTTTCTTCCGGAGTCGAACAATGGGAAGCCTCAGGAGAAACCACTCCCAGTCAGCTCGGGCATCTGCAGTGACGTCCGTAGCACCAACCAGAATGGCCTTCCGAAATGTGCGCGAGTTTAGTGTGTAGGGATAGATCGTGTTAACTGTACCGTTTATACAAACATGTGAATTGGGTAATGGGGAAAAGTTGTCATTGTGATCTCTAAAATAAAGTAGTAGACAAAAATTATGTTGTCGATTTGAGTTGATTGAGAAGGTTAGAGAGTATTTAGATGAACGAAGTCGGCGAAGATGACGACTGCAACTACAACGTCTCACTTGGTAAACAGAATGGAGGAGACCACAAGGACTTTTCGAAATGACCGCCTACGAGCTATGAGCAGGAGAGCGGCTATGAGAGAAGATTTGACGGGGACTAAAACATGATCAAATCCTCCTGCTAGCCCCAAATCCTAATTGACGCGGACAAATACTCACAACCACCGTCGCCGCAGAGGTGTCTCCTTTGGAAAGATAGCACGAATGGACGACTCCACCTAACTAACAATGGGGCAACATGGCCATAGGCGGACCTGATGCCGATAACTATGACGACGATGGGCTACAGGACCCACGATTTTAGCTCAAGCATCCACACGGGCATTCAGTTCTCATCATCCCTTAACCTACTTCCCTTCCAATCTGTCCATGTCCCCTTCCTCTATCCAATTTCCACCAACACGTGCCCTACATCCATAACGATGCACATCACTTTTATTCCGCCCACCAACACCATTTGTGTACCTCAGTGATACGCCAGACCTTCAGCAACCACCAACAGGAAGCCCGATTCTCCACAGAGCAGTCGCAATTCCTCATCACCTATTCACCTCACGTCACATAGCAACCTGCATCTCTACCCATCTGCCTCAGATCTTCTACAGTCTGCCAGCCTCCACCATTCCACCCCTATCAGGTGGCCACATCTTAAACTCACCATCAGTTTCGCGTCTCTAGTCCCACTGCCCAATCGTCTATCAAAGCTGGTCTTCGCTTTAACGCAATATCGGATGGTGAAAAAAATGACTTAGTTTCTTTTTGTTGGACGTTTTTTGTCAACAACTTAAAGCAAGGTGGTGAATCAGTTCCACTTAAGTAAATCCTGTCCCTCCCAGTTAGTGGTTATTATGCCGAATGCAAGGTTGAAGTGGACGGCAGAGGTCGACGCGGTAATAACGAATGTCTGCCTGCTAGGTTTTACGAAAGCAGCCAACTCTTTGAGTACGAGCCAAGTGCATTGCTGTGCGTTTGCAATCCTTCGCCAATTTTCTGCCTGAGTTACCTGTAGTGACGATTTAGGGGACTCACTTGCTGTTAACGTGTCGATTGCTAGACTAGATGACTTACACGGGGCTCACACTTGCGACCAGAAATGATTTATCTAGGAGCGCTGTGGCTCGACCAAGTCTGCAAAGGGTGTAAGCAAGTTTAGACAGTCAGAATCTGCGTTTCTTTACGGCATGATTCCCTGCTACGTTTAGACGTTTTCAGCGTTATGCGAAGGTAGTGCCTGGAATACTTTGAGTTATGCAGATTTAGTGGCTCGGTTAAGGCGTTCGAGGTGTCCACCACTGGTGACTGTTTTCTTTTGCGGTGTCTGAAGCTAAAGCTTTCGTGTCTTGTGGAAGTCGGTCAGGCGTGGCAAGTTCCGACTGAAAGTTCACAAGGATTGCTGCTGTGCCACAAGACGGAAGTGGAGGCACCACAACCAGGATTGTCATTGCAACATTGACACAGTTCAGGTGTCTCAATACCAAGCGATTGGAGATAGCATCACCGTGCGGCAATGTGCTTAAAGCAGATTGTGGAGGCAGGTTGGCATTAACGAGTTCTGGTTTGGTACAATGGTCGGACATCGGTGCTACCGCTACTACAATTACTACTACATCACCACTGAAGGCATTGCGGTGGTTAATGTGTGTGTCGTCTCAATAACTAATGTAAAAAGAAATGCATCCATCCATGCATGCATTGTACTCTGGCGAGTTCATTCTCCTCCTCCCATTCGGCCACTTAAGCAGCCTAATCGTTCTCATAACAGACAATGTTACTGCTAGGTGCTTTGATTTATCGTTAGGAAGTGACCGACCTACATTTACCTACGACTTGCCACGTTTTTGTTGTTGTTGCTGTTGTGCTAGGTGGTTGAGGGGGGCGCCATTGTGTTTTGGACGTGTGTTCTGGGTGTTTTTATTAATAAGTAGGAGAGTAATCTTCTAGCTCGTGTAGTTCTCAAACGAGACCCTTTGTGTTACTGCGCCTCGTCGACTGTCACTGCGGTTTGTTTGGGTGTCTTCGCCAACCCTCTCCAGTGTCTGGCACAACCCATTTATCTTATTAATTTTTCTTAGAAAGGACAGTGCCACAGCGTCATTGTGTTTGTTGCATTTAGTGGGGAGCAAACGGCACATGTTTGCTTATCACTTGTCCTGTTGCTGGTGAAATCGACTTTTCCTTACCTCTCTCCCTCCATGTGCTGCGTACCTATCCGTTTCATACATCGACCGACCAAGCGGCCTAACTGCCAGTTTGACAATCCATCAAACCAACCCAGTACTACCTTTCTATCTCCATCCATCCATTCATCTCCCTTTTCTTTAATTTAGCCGGTGTACAAAATGCGTCCTCAGAATGTATACGCCGTCCCCCAGCCTACTGGCTTCACAGGCTTCTCGAAACTGCTGCATTCCCTCAAGTCGGAGTTGCCCAAAACTTTGGGATTCTAAAATGGACAACTCTTTTGTCTTCCTTCCTGCCTACCATCCTGCTCCCCTAACTGCACTCGTGGCGAGTGTCTAATGCTCACACCTGCTGCTGCCGTGACTGCTCCAAACGCCTCAGCAGTTGTAATGTTTGTCTTACATGGTGAGAAAAATAGGAGTTTCTGACCATCTCTCCTCCTCACCTCACATTTTCAGCTACTCTACACGCACACACGAAACCATCACTTTGTTGCTCATCTTCACATCCACCCCTAGACCTCATACCGGCTGACTCAGGGCGCTGTCATCACTGAGTCAGTGGGTTGGTGGGATGGTGGGTTGGTTGGTTGGTTGGTTGGTGGGTGAGTGGGTGAGTGGGTGTATAGCCCTACCCAGGTCTTCAAAACAGCCCCCGCGTGGGTACAGTGGACCCAAGTGAACACTGAACGTTGGTCGCCTCCACCCCTGTCCCCTCTCTCTGCACTGTTGATTGATGGGGCCTCGTCTCCTCCTCCTCCTCCTCCTCCTCCTCCTCCTCCTCCTCCTCCTCCTCCTCCTCCTCCTCCTCCTCCTCCTCCTCCTCCTCCTCCTCCTCCTCCTCCTCCTCCTCCTCCTCCTCCTCCTCCTCCGCCTCCTCCTCCTCCTCCTCCTCCTCCTCCTCCTCCTCCTCCTCCTCCTCCTCCTCCTCCTCCTCCTCCTCCTCCTCCTCCTCCTCCTCCTCCTCCTCCTCCTCCTCCTCCTCCTCCTCCTCCTCCTCCTCCTCCTCCTCCTCCTCCTCCTCCTCCTCCTCCTCCTCCTCCTCCTCCTCCTCCTCCAAGGGACTCACCACCCGCACCCCAGTCACATGATGTTTTCTCAACGGTCTTTGTCTATTTCTGTCGAGCAGTCTCACCCAGTTCTGGTGGCTGTACCGTCTCAGAAACCACAAACTCTAACTGTCGTACAACCTCTTTTTTAACTTAAATCCAAACAATAGACTTGCTAACAACCATTTGGTGATAAGATGCACAGGCCGTGTGTGCCAACAGAAAGTAGTTCCGATAAGGAGTGCGAGGCCCGTACAGTAGGCATGCAAGTGTAATTGGGAAGGATCGAAGTTGGGGAAATACTGTACACTGTCATGACTGGTACATTTATCAATGTGTCTAGGGGAGGCATCTTAGGGATAATATTTGGAAGTGGGAAGCCTCTTTCGGCCTCCATAGCACTGTCTGCACCCGTGCCTCCTCCTGCCACAGGGATGCCTCACACGCAGTGATGAAAGACATTGATAGAGAGCACGACTGTAGCAAAAGGCTCCCCGCCCTCCTAGTGCCACATATCGACGAAAATCATGGGGTGCCATCCTCTGCAGAAGTAAGGAATATCCACCCACTGGCTACCATGCCAATGGCGCACACACACACCTCCCACCGAACGTGTGTTCGTCCTGACACCATTCAAGTCGCCTGTAGATTGATGACGATGTCGCGTTGTTTGGGCTAGGTAGGTCAGAGAAGCTGGCATGGTCTGCGAACCCACTTGGACGAAGAGTTTTCCACCGGTCCTCTGAGCTTGGCGGCAGGCGGTGCTGGCAAACAGCTCTCACAGTCCATTAACACTACCATCGTCGTCATAGTTATCGGCATCAGGTCTGCCTATGGCCATGTTCCCATGTGTATCGTTAGTGCGAGGTTAAAGTTGCCCCATTGTCAGTTAGGTGGAGTCGTCCATTCGTACTACCTTTCCAAATGAGACACCTCTGCGGCGACGGTGGTCGAAAATATTTGTCCGCATCAATTGGAATTGGAGTTAGCAGGAGGATTTGATCACGTTTTTATCCCCGTCAAATCTTTCCTCATAGCCGCTCTCCTGCTAATAGCTCATAGACGGCAGTTTAGAAAAGCCTTTGTTGTCTCCTCCGTTCTATTTATTGTGTGAGACGCCGTAGTTGCAGTCGTCATCTTCCTCGCCTTCGTTCATCTACATACCCCCTAACCTTCTCAATTAATTCAAGTCAACAGCGAAATTTTTTTCAAATAATTTACTTTTGGGATCGCAATGGTAAATTTTCCCCATTACCTAATTCACATGCTTGCCTAAACGGTACAGTTAACACGATCTATCACTAAATACTAAACTTGCGCACATTTTGATTGGCCCTTCCGGTTGGCGCCACAAGCGTCACCGAAGATGTCCGAGCAGACTTGGAGTGTTCTCCTCTGAGGCTTCCCACTTTTCCGAAACCGGAAGAAAGTACATTTAAATCGCTTAATTTAATGGTTTTTTGGTGGAGAAAGCGGCGTTGCAGTCTAGCAGTCATCCACTCTTCCGAGGTCTAGGGGTGGAAGTGAGGATGAGCAAAAAAATAATAGATAGATAGATAGATAGACAGACAGATAGACAGATAGACGGATAGACAGATAGACAGATAGATAGCTAATTAGGTGTATTGCAAGTGCTTTCGTTAAAAATGTCACCACATGAAGGCTCTACGGCTTCACATGTGGTGTTTCTCAACGGATACTACTGAAAACGGAACGGTAGAAAATCCTTTCAACTGTGGAATAAGACGATGTAACGGTGTTGCCTAACGCCAAATAAATGTCTTCACTTTATGCCAGCGAAAAGCGGATACCCCTTTTTAAAACAAATACGATTAAATACCTTATTTCTACTTCCTTGCAAGCACTTGACTAGACGTGGTAGATCCAGAGTCTTCCATTATTGCTACTTGAACGATGCTTCAGACACTTGTTAGTCGCTTTCGTAGGCCCCAACCACAGTTTAAGTGTTAGTCCCCTATGCTGAACTAAATCAATTCACGCAACATATAGTTCTGCAATTCTGAGCTTTCTAAGTAACACGTTTACAATAGTTTTTATGCGCCTTCTTCCTTCATTGTCTGCGAACGACTGAATGGAGTCTAGAAGTATCAGTAGCAATTCAGATTTTTAGCTTCACGAATTCCCTCCTAACTGCCTGGAACAGCGTCGATGACCTGCGTCTAGCCTCTGTTTAAACCATTAAGGGATTGGAAGAGTTCCTTTATATAAAGGCCCGTATGTAAGATGACTTTACTTGTTAGCTGACATGTCGACTCTTGAGTGTGGGCGAAATAATTCCTGCCTACGAATGCTATCCACAGACCTTGGGTTGATACTGCCACTTGGAGACCTTTGTGGTCCTCTCTACCTAAAATTCATCGGATCTAGTGCTTTTACAAATGTAAAGGTTTTAAAGAGATGGGAAAGTTTTGATGGATGTATTAATACTGCTTGTTAGCATTGGTCAGCCTATCGTGAAAGCCTTGATGTTCCTACTTAGGATCAATGCACGACGAAGTGATGTCACTCGAATGCTACTTAATTCGTTTTGAGTAGTTTTCTTTACTCCATTATTGCCTAAAATGCACACATCATACGCTGTTTCACGTACGTAATTGACTTGCTGCCGATCTCCACTGAGCAGTGTCAAGGCTGACCCACGACGCATAGGCCCACTGTCACAAACTTACCCACTCGTGTTGTATCCTCAAGTGCCAAATGCTAGACATGCTGCTCAGAATTTGGAGCCTCTAGATTAGCGCATATCAAGAAAGATTCTGGGTACACGTTTTACACTCATTAAATGAATTATCCTCCAGCATATTTCTGTTTGGTAAAATAGCTACGTGATATACCGGAAAGGCTGTGATCCACTGAGAGAGGAACAGAAAACCTTTGAATGACAAATATACCACATAATCCTTTAATCGCCAATGAGTCCATTTCACCTTAGGAAACCAAATGCGGATTTAATTTAGAAACATCGAGAAGTGCAATATTCCTTTAAGACACGTGCAGCAAATGATGTTGGCTTGTTAATGCCTCCGTTCACCGAATCACGAGTGGAGGCATTACGGCGTATTAGAATTGTGGTGTAGAAAGGGATTACAGGGGCACTGTTTTAAACAATCCCCGCCAGTGAAATAGCTGGTAAGCCGATTAATGTGCGATCCCTATCATACTCCCTTTAGCATTTCATCACCCTTATGGGTAGATTCATTTGATTGACTCGCAACGAAGATGGCCTCGTGTTTGATATGACTAAGCACTGTGTGTGCCTCTGTTCTATTCGCGTAAGCCTCCAAGTCACATTTTCTCATCGACATCGCCTATTCGAGTATGACACCAAGTATTGTGATCTAAGCTGTGCCAATCACACAAGGCACGGTTGCCAAGTCTGGGTGTACACACAAGCAGGTGAGTATACACATCGATCTTATCCAATCGCTACATCTCAAGGAACTTTCTAAAGAGTAACGCAAATTTTGACAGAAAGACTTCACAGAACTGTTAAATAGTGGTGCAGAATCCGTTCTTTACATAAAGGTAACGTCTAGTCGAATGCCTAGAGTCAAGTAGCTTTTACAAATAATCACCCACTGCAAAATCATCTGCAGCATTCGCATAAAATGCATGAGGCGAAGTTGGTCACCTATAAGGTATCTTCAGAAAATTTGTAGGTTCATGCCGATGTACAAATAAACTAGTAGGTGCGCCAGAGGAAACGTGAATAGACAAATAAATGACCAAGTGAATGAAGAAAAGATTTACTTCATGGTCATGTATGTGGCCACTGCAAGGCATAGGAAGTAACAACTGTCTCTGGGTTAGTATTAGGCTCAAGTAATCAAATTAGGTAAACGAGTTCCCGTGTTTTGTTACTTCATGCTGTCCAGGATCCACTGACAAAGAGATTATTCAATTTGTCGATTTGTCATTGTCCCTTTGAGATTTCCGTGCTTGCGAACTGTGTTTCTTTACTGCCATATCAGGTTCGCACACACTTTCCACCTTTTTGAGCATAAGCTGGTAGTCCTTCTTTGTGGCCTTCTTGTCTACCTCGACCCGCTTCAGCGTCTTCTCGCACATCGCAAGGATTTTTTTACGAGACTTCTCCGGTACCTTTTGCCTTACCTCGTCCTTTTTCATTTCCGATTGTACGGTGAAGATGTACTTCTCTAGCACATTCCTTGCCGCCATCTTACTTCGCTGCTTCTCTTTCTTCTGCTCCAACTTCCCTAATTTGTTCATCACTCGCTCCATTTTCCTTTTTGACAAGTGACCCAACTCCTCAACATGGATGTGTTTCCGCTTCCTTGACGACATGTTTACCGCTGATACATTGAGAAGACCGTTTTCGTCGATGACAAAGGTAACTTCTATCTGAGGAAACCCACGCGGCAATCGTGGAATACCTAACAATCGAAACTTGTCTGCCAATGTGTTGCCGTTTGTCGCCTCATGCCCACCTTCGTACATTCGGAGCAACATGTCCTTTTGATTGTTAGAAGATGAACTGCACACCAGTGCATTCTTCGACGGAATTATCGTATTGCTCTCTATCAAAGTCTTGATCGCACCACCTGACGTCTCCAAATTTACTGATAGTGGGGCCACTTCCACAATCGGCAGCGATTGTTTGTCACTCATGCTAGACGCTAGCAGCGCCGCACCATACGCTGCTGCCTCGTCCGCGTTGAGGGACTTGTTAAGCCTACTGCCACTGAAGAATTCCTGCAGTAAGTGCTGCACCTTCACAATACGCGTTGATCCACCCACCAGTAATATTTCATGAATATCTGCCTTGTCCAATTTTGCATCTCTCGACACCTGTTTTACTATGGTCAATATTCTTTCGAAGAGATCCGAGCACAATTGCTCAAATTGGCCCCGTGAGATGGGCGTAGAGAAGTCTACGTCCCCATACAACGAATCAACTTGGATGCTTGTGCACTCGAGCAAACTCAACGTTCTTTTTGCATTCTCACAGGCTTTTCTCAGACGACCGATGGCTACTTTGTTGGCAGTCAAATCGACTCCTCCATGTTCTTGCTTGAATGTTTCCACACAGTAATCCACCAGTCGAGAATCAAAGTCGCCACCACCCAAGTGCGTGTCACCACCGACAGCCTTCACTTCAAATTGTTTGTTGCCTATGCACATGATGGACACATCGAGGGTGCCACCACCCAGGTCGAAGATGAGCACGTTGCGGGGTCTGTCAATCCCTTTGCTCAAACCGTAGGCAAGGCCGGCTGCTGTCGACTCATTAATAATGCGCATCACATTCAAGCCCGCAATTTTGCCTGCGTTAATCGTCGCCTTGCGTTGGCTATCATTGAAATACGCCGGCACTGTGACAACCGCATTTGTCACCTCCTCACCCAAATAGGCCTCTGCTGTTCTCTTCATCTCCAGCAGCACCATAGACGTGATCTCCTCCGCAGTAAACTGCTTTGTCTTGCCATAGCACTTTACCTCAACCTTCGGCTTCCCACTCGAATTTATCACCTTGAACGGCCAACGCTTCATGTCGCTTTGCACTGCCTCATCGTCGAAGCGGCGTCCGATCAGGCGCTTCACATCATACACTGTATTCATGGGGTTCATTGCTGCCTGATTCTTTGCGGCTACACCGACAAAGTGCTCTTCATCCCTAAAAGCGACGCAGCTTGGCATTTTGCGGTTACCCTGACTATTGGCAATGATGTCAACCTTGCCGTGTCGAGAAACGCCGACACACGAGAAGGTACTTCCCAAATCGATGCCGATAGCTGGACCAGCTGAGATGCTTTCGCGAGATGTGCGAGCACCCATGTGTTCAGTCTGACAGTGATGGTCCTCACGATCACGCAGCCTTTATATTGAGTGCTGTTGATGACTCTCAATAGTTTTCCGATGCGCGCCGAATACCAGAATGCTCTTAGCCAACCAGAAATTGCCATTAATTATTGCTTCTAATAGGTGACACCTGCACACGCGAAAGTGATGCCGCACATTGTAGGCTCCGACGTGAATCCGCCCTTATGTGAGTAGCTCAGTTTTGAAGCTTTAATGACAGAAATGAAGCAGTGTAGAACCGAAAACTTGTTGGCTCGTTGCTGTTAACATCCTAATGTAAATGTGGGTCTAAGCAATAACTTGGGAATGCTTGATCTGCGTAAGATGATCCTTTACGTAGTCATTACTCGCCCTAGTGTCGAGCAGTAGAGGGAGGAAGCAAAGCGGACTCAATCGCCACTTTCCATGCTTTCGTTGTAAGTGTACTTACCCCTGTGTGGGCTTTGGATGCAATCAACTGGTTTCACATTTAACATGTGATAGTGTTCAGTCCATTAAGAAGTATCTGTTTGGAAATCACTCGAAGGGTGTTGTTAGTCCAATCCGCCTTTTTTTCTGGTATCACTGTGAAAGATTCCATGTGCAAACACTGTGAATGCGCAAATTGAGTTCTTAAAGACCGCTTTGGACATGTGATGTGTCCATGGTATAATTTTAGGAATTTAAAACCAGTTTTGCTTGATAACAAGTCCTTTTTAGTACCATAGCTCACATGTTGGGCTTAATCAAGACACGATCATCCTCTGACACAAGTTACTCCGCCGTTTACTTCACGCCGCCTCATAATGCAAAATTTTGCACTTCCAAGCCGAAATAATCCCTAATTTTTGCAGCATTAAGCATCATAGTGATCACTTTAGGTGACTCCTTTCTAAATAATAAACATAGTACATAAATAAATTATTGCCGATCCTATAGTTTAAGATCAATTACTGATGACTGCACCATGCGAAATCATAGTAGCATTGACGCCCACACAGCGTGCGCCAACAGGTTACCATGGTCGTGCCAAGTAGACTGCGAGTTGCACACCTTTCAACCGCAATCGACATACCATCGTTCGATTCCACTCACCTTCATTCCTAGGCGCTGCATATTTGTGGCGATAAGTCTCCAACACATTCGTGGCACCAAGTATCGTGTTTCGATTCCACACATTCCCACTTTAATCCGGCAGAACAGCTTTGCCTTAGGTCTAGTCTCAAGCAGACTGAACCCACAATTATGTCTGTTTCCACTACCACTTGTGCATGTCCAACTGGTGGTATTGAGGAAATCATGTGCTAAATTCACTTCGATAGCCCAAATGTCTGAAGCTTTGTCCTTTCCTACTTGCCTTCTTCCATCTCGCCCCAACTTCCCTTGCACTTTCTACTTCTCCTTTTCGTCTAATAATTCGGAAACTAACCCACACATATACACACTGGGGCAAAAACCAATCTCTCACTGAAGCAGTCAACCATTTACTCACTACTCAGAGCCATTGAAAGGAATGCGATCCATTGCATTGGATCATTGCTCATTGTAGAGAAAAGGCGTTGGTTATGTAATAAAGATTGTCAATGAAAACCGCCTTAATAACCGGTGATGAAATCGTTTCCACTTGCATGTCTCACTGTCTGCTATGCGTTTTGACTCCTTGTCGCCATGCCTTATGGGTGTGACACAACTCACAGCGCAATAATAAGCCCCATCAGCAAGTGGGCGACTACGATGAAACAGAAGTGACATGAAGGCTTGCACTTATGACATGCATCCCACGCAACAATCCACACACTCTGCTGTTGGTAAAGGTGACTTCGCCACGTTCGAATCAAATGGATCCACTCACAGACTACTGAAGTGCTTTTGTCAGCAGTCACTGGATTCAAATACAAGTGAAAACAAATAAAGAAATAAGCACAAATTTATGAAAGTAACACCCTTTAATGTGGAATGTTTTGTTCGACTATCTTTTGTGGAAGCCATAATAGAAGGAAAGAGAAATGCTGATTGGACTAACAAGGGTAAATGGGTAGGTTTGGTGAGGGCAGCTGTGTAGGTGACGATGTCGAGAAGCTTGGATGCATCTTGCTTCAACACAGTCGTGAACACGTGGGGCAATCATTCCTTCACATAGATTGGCTTAATTCAAGTACTTGGCTAAGATCAACCTGAGGCTTCTTGACTCAGTCATCTTGTTCCTACTGATGCTAATCTCCTTTGTACACACCCAGATGCAAGAGCCGTAGGCTTGATTGGATGAGCACTCATTAGCTTGAATAGAACAGCATCAAGTAGCAGTGGTGAACCTCCCTCGAAATTAGCACTCGTGTCCTCCTCTGATTGGGCTTAAGCCTATGGGAAAGTGCCTAGTTTTAATTTATCATTCTGTGCACAATGCTAAATGTCCTTTGAAGTTAAAAACTTTGCTTGTGAATCGCCCCATTCCGCAGCATGTGCATCCTCGCCTCCCTATTCGGGATGGACCATATTCGACGCTTATTCCCACTGCCATGTAGGAAGCTCATGTAATCCAGCATTGGCGGCATACAGATTTCCCTAAATTAAAGAACATTCAGGCTTTCTTTGTCAAACATTGAATGGTGGAGGCTCAGAAGCGAGAATTCACTGGGTCTAAGCAATGAAATTCGGTGATATCACAGCTACTACTTGCTTGTGTACAGTAGTGGCACGTAATTGAAATTGGGTACGCAGCCACCCATCTCGCAGGCAAGCCATTCTTATGCTCAGCATATTTGTAGGATTAGGGGTTCTTTCGATGGAAGCTACTGCTTGATTTAAAATTGCCTCCACGTTTACCAGTCTCTTATGGGAATTCGGTCAACGGCACAGTTGAATTGTAAATGCTTTTCTGGCAGCGCTGATTACGTCGCTAGATCAACATTTCACTGCCCAGTGCCTTGAAACGCTTTGCTATCATTTCACCTCAAAAACTGCTATAATGCCAAGCACCTCCGAAGAACATTTAGAATTCATTAGGGTGTGAGCACCTTGCAAGAAATTTATAATGTGCTCAAGCTCTTCCGAGAGCCTAGAAATGGGCTGACAGATTATTTCGACTGTTGTCGCCACTATGTATTAACCACTAAGTTGATTAAACCTGGTAAAAATAAGGGCCTCAGTTAAATTTATGAGAATCTCGTGAAGCTCATTTAGTTGATTGACGTTGGAGCCGCCAGTCTTTACAAAGGCATGAACCTCTAACCGCTCAATAGATCATCTTTCAGCCAAATCAACAATGTTGTCACCTTTAGACCGAAGCCGTGTGAATTGAGCGCACGTTATCGCGTTATCGTTCGATTGGGCTTTTCGAGGCTAGTAGTTTAGAGAGGTCGCATCAAGCACCATAGGTGACCTGGTACTGCATCCGCGACTAGTAATTCAATGTCATTTCCTTGCTCCAATCAAGAAACAGGTCACAGAGTAAGTATTCTGCTCATTCAATTTGGTGGACACTCGGCGTTGGGACTCAAGGTTTTGGTGATTGAGGCGATGACAAAAGGAAATGACAGAATTGCTACAGTCGAGCTTCCAGCTTACATCTCAGCTGGAGCATAATTTTGATTTATCGCCATTTCCATCGTTCTATGAAATGAGCTAAGATGGTCATGAAAACGCCTGAGATACGTTTGCGAAATTTGCCAGGGTTCTGGTGTGTAAAACGAGCATCAGGTCAGGGAATGGTTACAAACAGCCTAGCTTTGCCACTTTTATACATAACAGAGGAGGGAGGGATCCTATCAAATTCCACAGAAGGTATACTAAAATTAGCATTGTCTCTAAAACACGTTCGCAGTAGCATCTTCACGCCTTAAACACACAAGTGGGCTCAACGCACCAGACTATAGTGAGTAATGCAATCACAAAAGGACGAAGACTATATAGTGATGGGAGTGTTGTTATTCAGGCAATATAACTTTTCTCGCGTCATCCTGCTTTCTATTTCAGCATTGCATGCACTCTCCCACCTCAATTCAATCTTTGTGAATTCCACCCACTGAACGCTATTCGAAGATGGGAAGGGTTCAATTTGGAGCAGTGTCTTGAACGACTCTCGCTTCCACTGCATCATCACTCACCGCCAGTAATAATAGCACGATCTACGAGCTGAACACCTGCACTCCTTGACCGCTGTTGTTGCTACACACTTGAGTATCAGTAGACAGGAGGCCTGAAAACTTGTGACATTGAATCGACTTCCACCCATGCCCTTCTGCAGGACACCAGTCAATCTACTTCCAGTCAACTGCCCTGCCGCGTTTTCAGTTATGACCCAACGAAAACACCACGTAGTGGCTTGCCTTCCACCCACTAGTCATTCCTCCGACAGACTCGCTAGCACGACCAATTTCCTGTTTCACAAAGTCCAATAAAATGGATAAAAAGAAGGACTTTATTGTAATTCAGGCACACTGTATTTGCCGACAGAGTCACGTACGCATGACTTCACAAATTCCTTGTCTCTGTGCCCGAAGCAGGCTTGCTTTAGTAGCTTGAGATGGCTGTAGTTTAAACCCAATCCCGAAGCCACTGATCCTGTATCCAACTAACCATGCATCAGTTGTTCATCCATTTATCCATTCGTCCACCCTCCTTACACTGCGCGTCTGTTGTCAGGTGTCGAGTTTGTTGCGGCAACTGAACCATCAGTTCCAGTCAGCCTCTTGCCATGCCCGACCACGTTGCAAACAATCCAGATGTGTGTAATATGTCTTCAAAGGATTGCTGACGACTGCAGCATCAGTCACGGATTCGGTGGCCAGAGATCCCTTCACTAAATAGGTTGAGGACGGCTTAATTTCCTTCCTGCGTTAAAGCGCTTACCATTCCCCTCCATCAGCCATTTTTCGTGGATTTCACTCCACTTTCTTATAGAATGAGCAACGCTCTAGCTCAGAACTGACTGAACTAGTTTCATTCACAGGCAGTATTCTGATTTTTTAATGGTCTTACTACGGACGCATTTCCGGCATCCTCATAGGGACTGGCGGGATGAATAATGTAACCATACGTGTACTCATGCCAGGAAAGGGACGAAAGCGGTGCCTCAAATTCCAAAAAGCACCAGAAGACCTCCTAGTCTGCCGTTTCGTAGCAAGCCTCTCCGCACTTCTTGATGATATCTTGCCATTCATCTGACACTAGCTTTCACATAGCAAATATTCTATCTGCTAAGGGAAGGGAAAGGCAGTTCCACAAAGTCCCCTCTAGTAAATGGATCTTCACATTTAACTGATAAAATATTCCAAACCTTGAATCATTTGAGCTCAGCAAAGCTGTGGAAAACTTGTTGGGTTATAGTGAATCACATTAAGATTCGCCCCAAATTGTTCAACTGCCCTCGAGTTGTGGACCCATTAACCAAGCAAGTATCTTCTTCATCACAAACAAAATGCCAAAAAGGAATGAAAACTACAACATCTCACCACTTGTCATGATTTCCATGGGATATTTATAGCAACCCAAAGTGGCGGACCTCACCATGCATTAAGAAAGCACTTGGGTTATTGTGCATTACATGTCTAAAACAGTGATCGTAATGCTCTGTTGGTTCTGACTGTCAGTTCCGGTTTCGGCCATACCACTCTAGCCGAGGAGGCTGGTTTTCGGACCACACAAACAGCCCCGCTGCCTCCGTTTTCTCAATATACGCATTCTCTCTCTGAGGTATGCCCGCTTTTGTCTTCAAAGAATCATCGAGACTCTACAGTGATACTTTACTTGCAGTTATGCCCAAATTGATCGTGGTGGAATTGCTGTTGCACCCCTCCCGAGACTCCTCTGAAGGCAGAAGATGCCGTAATACTTAGCAGAAAATATATATTCGGCGAAGTCGAGGGGACTGTTGCTGCTGCTGCTGCTGCTGCTGCTGCTACTGACATGACTGAGGGGCCAGCCCAATCTGCAAAGGCAACCTCGCCAACCCAGTCTGTCATAACCGGAATGCAAGTCAAATGTGGAAAAAACCATAACAATTACAGTTTAATCCACGGATAAGGAAGGGGACAACGTTTTGCAATGTGGGGTCGTGAGGATGCATCTCTGCTTCTTCCTTCTTATCCCCCCTTTCCCCTCTACTCTAAGCATGTCTAGCCAACTCTTAAGAGGACAATGAATGAATCAATGCACTTCCGCCCTCCGTTATGTGACAGCTGCGCCAATTGCTTCTTGAAAATGTTGGTGCGAGCTAACTCCGTGCGCGATGGGACAATGTGCTAGCCATCACGCTTGTCCACGACCAGTGGAGGGAATGTTGACTAAAAGCGAAAGGCCAAACTCCTGTCAACGGTGCGGCACCATGGACAACTACGTTGACAGAATAACTAAGCCTTGATATGGCTGCGAGTCTGAAATCTACTGTCACATAGCAAGCACGCAAAGACAAACCCAATCACTCATCTCAAGCAGGTGGTCGTTGAACAACACACACACACACACACACAAGAATTATAAGATCGGACAATTTCGTGTGATATAAGCTGCATAGGTGAGAGCCTACGGAAGCAGGTGGATCATTAGGTCTTCGATTATTTTACGATTCTCGTGCAATTAATCATACTCAGGCAGTAAAATTTGCCTTTGATTACTTAATTGATGGTCACTCCTCTGCTTTTGGATACAGATGTACTACAATCACCTCACTATTATCTCTAGGAATAACAATGCTACTTCATTCCTCTCATTTGTCGCACTTTCAATCTTCCACTTTTAATTTTAGCGTATCAATTTCTAGACAACTCGCACTTATACTGCACCATGCAAATAGCCCACTGCTTTTCAGCTCTATTTTATAGTAGAAATATTTTCGTGTTTTTTGGGCTTTAGTTGAAAACACAGTTAATTCTCACTTCGCATTTCCACAGTTTGCTTTTCATCAACTACATTTGCTTTGCTATAGCGTCCCGTCAGTGTGGCATTTTGGTATTCTCAGGGTCGTCACCGTCCTCCCCTTAGGGGCGGGAGTTCTTCACCAAGAAGTAGTAAGAAGATTATATTAACTCATTTTAAACAACTTAATGGGTAGGTTCACATAGGATCTTCGAAGCTATAGACTGCAGACCTTCCATTTACATGCCTTCACCTCACACAGCAGTGCAACGCTATATATCTACTTTAAGAGTAATTTGCCCCAAATAATCATATTTAGGCTACAACAGCATTTTTTCTATTCGAAATTTTGCACTTGCTATCAAGACAAACATCTTTTGGAATATGAAAAACAGCCGTTGAATTTAGAGCTGGAGCCTGCATCACTTCATATTCGTCCTGACAAGCGCTTGATACAAGTCCACTCCCATGGAAAGGCATTTCAAGTTATGCTCTATTTGACAGCCCTGTTATCGAATTGCAGCAAAATGTGCATCATCATACAACCTTACCATGCGGAAAGCCTAACATCAACAATCAGGTGGAGCTTTCACTGCCCTGACAACAAGGCAGTTGAAAGACCAGTGGATTAAAGTAACGCTTGGCAAAGATACGAGGCACTCCAGACACGCTGAGCAAGTGTTACCAAAGGGCATCTATCGCACTGATTTCCTACCACAACCTCCATCTCGCCTGACCATTCCTTTTGGCATACCGCTCAGCCCCACGTGGTTGCCCAGTGGCAGTACCAACCGTCACACCTCTTTCAAGAAACCGTGTAGTGAAATAACCACAACGACGACATTCTGGACCGCCCTACGAAGTAAAAGATAATACGAGTTTGCCCAAGCTGCGTTCAGCCTTCTCACCTTTTTGGCATGTACACCCACACACATAAAGCGATTGGAAACAACTTATCTTCCACGCCCAAACACAACCCTCCTCCTCAAACCCACCCACACAAATCCCTGCAAGTTACACATTCCGCACCTTCTGAAACCAATCCCATGGCTGCTTGGTAGCAAAATATGCTGCATCCAACACGTGGTCATACAGGTGGCCCGCGGTTACGCAATCCAACATCCCCATTGCCAATTTGTTCATATGTACTGCAGTTCTTTCAGCCTTCCCCATCTACAAGGACAAAGAGACATCACACCCGGACAGAACACATAGACGTGTATTCAACACAACACCGACACACCCCATGGAGACACAACAACGAGGCAAATAAGTCACCCCATCACCAAAATCCATCATTCAACAAACCATCGACGCATTGCATAGTCCGCTTCGCCTTGTCCAGCACAGTCCTCCGTGCTCTCCTCGGTAACCGCACTGCGTCGTCGGTCTCCTCACCCTCCATGGTGCCAGCTAACTCCGTGCGCGATGGGACAATGTGCTAGCCATCACGCTTGTCCACGACCAGTGGAGGGAATGTTGACTAAAAGCGAAAGGCCAAACTCCGGTGTAGTGGAAGTGGAGGTGTAGCAAGGGACGGCTAGGTGATGCAATGTGCCAAATTGGTGGATGGCTGTTGACCTGTGGAGATGAGAGTGCATTTGAGGTTGGCGGTGGCATATATACTACTGCTAATCTCATTGTTGGTGCCAGCAAATGGATGGAAGCATGACAGCGTGTAATGGGGCTCCCCGCCTTAGTTCACAAAGGTGTAAGTGAGCAGCTGTTTGGTGGAATAATGACGAGGTGACAACACGAATTATGTCGGTGGCTGGGATGGTGAAAGTGGAACTTCTGTTCTCCCCGCCTCGTTGCATTTATCCCACTCTATATTGCATTTCGCTGCGCTAGGCTAAAGCGAAATAACCTAGGACACCGGAGCAGATTACTCTATTTCACCCTCCTCTTTGCAACATTACGATAGTGGGTAAGGTAGTCATTGCAGGCTCCTCAAAGGTAAGGAATAGTGAAAGCCATATGAGGAAAAGCATTTTGATCTGGCTAACTGCCTAACAAAGAATAAATCAAGTCGTCTTTTTTGTTCGAACTACCTGTTTAGTTCACTTGGGTGGCCATCTTGTTCTAGCCGGTTGGTCGGCCTCCGGGCCGTGCCAACAGCCCCCAAGCCCTCTGTTCTCCGAATATATATATTCTGCCCTAGTATTGCCCCTTCTTTTACCTTAAGGGGAGCCTCGGGACGCTACACAATCATTAAAAAATATTTTTAAAAAATCACAGAGCAAACTACTAGGGGGACAGAAACGCAACTAAATTATGGCTTGGCGACGCGTGCTTCAGCATGTTGTACATCCCTTCCAAAGTGTCAGTAAACGCGCGTAACCACCAAAATTAGCTTAAATGATCGAAATGTTTGATTGTCGGAAATGCAATAATTTAGTTGCGTTTCTGTTCCCCTAATAGTTAACTCTGTGATTTTTTAAAAATATTTTTTAATGATTGCCTAACTCTTTAATTTAAACAATGCTAGTTTTATTGGAAAGTAGCTTTAATTGCCTTTCTGTCTAATAAATGCAAGCGTTTTCTATCTATTTAATCCACGTTTGTGGCAGGCAAGTCTCACTGTTTTACGCGTAGAACAATAACTGCAGCAGTTTCTTTAATTTATCTTTGTAGGTAGGAATTGCGTTAGATGAATGTTGCATTTTCTTATGGACTAGTTAATCAGTCAGCTTCAAGGTCACCGGTGTTGTCGTGTTCTGCCTGTTGCAATGGCGTGCTGTTTTTGACTTGGGGTGTAGACGTTCGAGGCGTTAAAAGGGGCAAAAGGTGCTCATAGCCTTTGCTCTGTTTTGCATTAATGACGGTCAGGGATTGGAGGTAGGTGTGGATGTTTTTGTTTCCGAGGATGTCTCAGATAAACCTAGAAATGAGCGGAAGAGCACCGGAGTTGAAATTGGACGTTAATGTTGTTCCGCACTTTGCTCAGGTAAGAATGAAATTCGGTTCATGGGTTGCTGTGATATTTGTTGGCCTTGACGGCTGTAGTGTGCATGCTAGGGGAGAGACGTTGGCACGGTTCTCCCTTATGCGATTTTGTAATTACGTGGTGAAAGTTGTGTTGTCCAAGTTGTTCTGCTGTCCATTTTGGTAGGGGCCATGGTGTCCATGGGGATGAGTGCGGGCATACCTGCAGTGCGTTTTGAAAGGGTGCTGGAGTATGGTCTTCTCCATCGATGAGCCGAAAGGGATCTTCTGCAATATGAGCAAGCTCGATTCGAATGGGTACAGGTCGAGGCAGTGGAGATTGTGCAACGAATGGGACATTGCTGTGGAGCCCACGGGAACGTTAAAGCAGGTTTCGGTCCGCTGACTTGATTGGTAAGATTTGTAGAGAGCTTCAGCGTAGGTGAGGTGTTGTCTCCACGTTTCGGTTTGCTTGCGCAAGTGGGATGTTTTTGGGCTGGGATTCTACTACTGGGAACGAGGGTGGATGCACATCCGGCGCAGTATAGCGTGTTTGTGCTCTCTGAGGGGCTGTATATTGCCGAGACTGTCGATGCGGACGTGTAGTTTGGTGGTCGCGGTTCGGTGATGATGCTTTGAAAAGCTGTTGGAGGTATGCCGAATGCGTTGCGTTGCGTTGCGGTGCGGTGCGGTGCGGTGCGGTGTGATGCGGTGATTTTTACCATCATTGCGCCGTAGCCAGGAGGCATCAGTCGTCAGTGCGAGCTAGGGCTGTGGATAAGCAGAAGGAGGAACTTGCTGAATTGTAGTTGTGCATAATCATTCATGCATATATTGATGTACGTTGCATTGTATGACGTATTTTGAGGTGGTCAAGTTTGATGAGGTTTGATGAGGTTTGCCTCCATAGCACTTTGTGTTATTTGCTAAGTCACCTGTTTTTAGTACGTAAAACTTATTTGTTGGTAGTCATGTAAATGTGTGCACAAATTTCGAAATGTGCGTCTGCATGTGTGGTTTCGATTGGGTGAGATTCACGGGGAAAAGTTGGGCAAGTTTTCGGTGTCGATGGACATTACTAAGGTTTGTTCGTTATGCTGAACGGTTGTGGAAGGGATTGATTCGAGTCGTTCTGGTGGCTTGTTATGTTGTGGGTTGTTTCGCAAAGGAGGATTTGGTGGGGAACGGGGCATCACGTGTTGTTAAAATGTGGAAAATCTACCAAGGATTTGGATTTGCTTGGTGTTGAGGTCGTTGCAGGTTCAAGGTACGGCGAGGGTGATTTTCATTCTTTAAAGTGTTTAGTGATAGGCATGGAGTTATTGGTGAACAGCACTAGGTGTCGATTTCGGCTTCGAAATTCGCACATTGCAGGTGGAGCTTGTCAGCACAGTAATGTTGTGTTGATATTGTCAGCCTCTCAAGGATTTTGGCTGCTGATGATGGTGGGCAGTGTTACTGACTAACACCCGCCCTACTGCCACCATCGCCTTCAACGCTGTTTATGGGGCGCTTTTCAACAACATCATAGACGCATCAGACTGCCAACAACGCCTATCGTTGTCGATGGTGGCAATGGCAAGAGGGTTGTGGATGCAGAAGCGGACCCATGGGAAGTCACTGAGGCTGCACTGAGCGCCTTTGAACTCATCGCCGTTGTGGTGGACAGCTGTGGTGTTGCAATTATAGCTAGTGATCCTATTGCAAGTTGCTTTGCTTGGTGACTTACGGAGGACTGTGTGCGGTGAGCGGCAGGCGAGAGTGAACTGGTAACTTGGTGAACTCGTGTAAGTCGAATGAGATGTTATTATCTTGCGTTTACTAGTTTGCTTGGTTCTTTTTAAATGTAGGATGTTTAGGCTTAGTCGCCTTTACCACTGTGGTACGAGATGGAGCTGATAAGAAGTAGGTGTGGAGTAATTGGAAGGCTTTGACATGTAAGTATGATTCTCTGCACGATTCATTGCCATATTGGATAATCGCTTGCCTAATGTTTAAGGCTTAAGATGTGTGCCCCAGGAGGCGATTTTAATGACGCCCATATGTGAGTGTAGCGGTGAGTGGGGTCACTTATTGCCTGAGTGTGATTTATTTGCACGAGAAGCCCCACTTGCTTCTGTAGGTTCTTACCTATGCAGCTTATATCACACGAAATTGTCCGATCTTATAATTCTTGTGTGTGTGTGTGTGTTGTTCAACGACCACCTGTTTGAGATGAGTGATTGGGTTTGTCTTTGCGTGCTTGCTATGTGACAGTAGATTTCAGACTCGCAGCCATATCAAGGCTTAGTTATTCTGCCAATGTAGTTGTCCATGGTGCCGCACCGTTGACAGGAGTTTGGCCTTTCGCTTTTAGTCAACATTCCCTCCACTGGTCGTGGACAAGCGTGATGGCTAGCACATTGTCCCATCGCGCACGGAGTTAGCTGGCACCATGGAGGGTGAGGAGACCGACGACGCAGTGCGGTTACCGAGGAGAGCACGGAGGACTGTGCTGGACAAGGCGAAGCGGACTATGCAATGCGTCGATGGTTTGTTGAATGATGGATTTTGGTGATGGGGTGACTTATTTGCCTCGTTGTTGTGTCTCCATGGGGTGTGTCGGTGTTGTGTTGAATACACGTCTATGTGTTCTGTCCGGGTGTGATGTCTCTTTGTCCTTGTAGATGGGGAAGGCTGAAAGAACTGCAGTACATATGAACAAATTGGCAATGGGGATGTTGGATTGCGTAACCGCGGGCCACCTGTATGACCACGTGTTGGATGCAGCATATTTTGCTACCAAGCAGCCATGGGATTGGTTTCAGAAGGTGCGGAATGTGTAACTTGCAGGGATTTGTGTGGGTGGGTTTGAGGAGGAGGGTTGTGTTTGGGCGTGGAAGATAAGTTGTTTCCAATCGCTTTATGTGTGTGGGTGTACATGCCAAAAAGGTGAGAAGGCTGAACGCAGCTTGGGCAAACTCGTATTATCTTTTACTTCGTAGGGCGGTCCAGAATGTCGTCGTTGTGGTTATTTCACTACACGGTTTCTTGAAAGAGGTGTGACGGTTGGTACTGCCACTGGGCAACCACGTGGGGCTGAGCGGTATGCCAAAAGGAATGGTCAGGCGAGATGGAGGTTGTGGTAGGAAATCAGTGCGATAGATGCCCTTTGGTAACACTTGCTCAGCGTGTCTGGAGTGCCTCGTATCTTTGCCAAGCGTTACTTTAATCCACTGGTCTTTCAACTGCCTTGTTGTCAGGGCAGTGAAAGCTCCACCTGATTGTTGATGTTAGGCTTTCCGCATGGTAAGGTTGTATGATGATGCACATTTTGCTGCAATTCGATAACAGGGCTGTCAAATAGAGCATAACTTGAAATGCCTTTCCATGGGAGTGGACTTGTATCAAGCGCTTGTCAGGACGAATATGAAGTGATGCAGGCTCCAGCTCTAAATTCAACGGCTGTTTTTCATATTCCAAAAGATGTTTGTCTTGATAGCAAGTGCAAAATTTCGAATAGAAAAAATGCTGTTGTAGCCTAAATATGATTATTTGGGGCAAATTACTCTTAAAGTAGATATATAGCGTTGCACTGCTGTGTGAGGTGAAGGCATGTAAATGGAAGGTCTGCAGTCTATAGCTTCGAAGATCCTATGTGAACCTACCCATTAAGTTGTTTAAAATGAGTTAATATAATCTTCTTACTACTTCTTGGTGAAGAACTCCCGCCCCTAAGGGGAGGACGGTGACGACCCTGAGAATACCAAAATGCCACACTGACGGGACGCTATAGCAAAGCAAATGTAGTTGATGAAAAGCAAACTGTGGAAATGCGAAGTGAGAATTAACTGTGTTTTCAACTAAAGCCCAAAAAACACGAAAATATTTCTACTATAAAATAGAGCTGAAAAGCAGTGGGCTATTTGCATGGTGCAGTATAAGTGCGAGTTGTCTAGAAATTGATACGCTAAAATTAAAAGTGGAAGATTGAAAGTGCGACAAATGAGAGGAATGAAGTAGCATTGTTATTCCTAGAGATAATAGTGAGGTGATTGTAGTACATCTGTATCCAAAAGCAGAGGAGTGACCATCAATTAAGTAATCAAAGGCAAATTTTACTGCCTGAGTATGATTAATTGCACGAGAATCGTAAAATAATCGAAGACCTAATGATCCACCTGCTTCCGTAGGCTCTCACCTATGCAGCTTATATCACACGAAATTGTCCGATCTTATAATTCTTGTGTGTGTGTGTGTGTGTGTTGTTCAACGACCACCTGCTTGAGATGAGTGATTGGGTTTGTCTTTGCGTGCTTGCTATGTGACAGTAGATTTCAGACTCGCAGCCATATCAAGGCTTAGTTATTCTGTCAACGTAGTTGTCCATGGTGCCGCACCGTTGACAGGAGTTTGGCCTTTCGCTTTTAGTCAACATTCCCTCCACTGGTCGTGGACAAGCGTGATGGCTAGCACATTGTCCCATCGCGCACGGAGTTAGCTCGCACCAACATTTTCAAGAAGCAATTGGCGCAGCTGTCACATAACGGAGGGCGGAAGTGCATTGATTCATTCATTGTCCTCTTAAGAGTTGGCTAGACATGCTTAGAGTAGAGGGGAAAGGGGGGATAAGAAGGAAGAAGCAGAGATGCATCCTCACGACCCCACATTGCAAAACGTTGTCCCCTTCCTTATCCGTGGATTAAACTGTAATTGTTATGGTTTTTTCCACATTTGACTTGCATTCCGGTTATGACAGACTGGGTTGGCGAGGTTGCCTTTGCAGATTGGGCTGGCCCCTCAGTCATGTCAGTAGCAGCAGCAGCAGCAGCAGCAGCAGCAACAGTCCCCTCGACTTCGCCGAATATATATTTTCTGCTAAGTATTACGGCATCTTCTGCCTTCAGAGGAGTCTCGGGAGGGGTGCAACAGCAATTCCACCACGATCAATTTGGGCATAACTGCAAGTAAAGTATCACTGTAGAGTCTCGATGATTCTTTGAAGACAAAAGCGGGCATACCTCAGAGAGAGAATGCGTATATTGAGAAAACGGAGGCAGCGGGGCTGTTTGTGTGGTCCGAAAACCAGCCTCCTCGGCTAGAGTGGTATGGCCGAAACCGGAACTGACAGTCAGAACCAACAGAGCATTACGATCACTGTTTTAGACATGTAATGCACAATAACCCAAGTGCTTTCTTAATGCATGGTGAGGTCCGCCACTTTGGGTTGCTATAAATATCCCATGGAAATCATGACAAGTGGTGAGATGTTGTAGTTTTCATTCCTTTTTGGCATTTTGTTTGTGATGAAGAAGATACTTGCTTGGTTAATGGGTCCACAACTCGAGGGCAGTTGAACAATTTGGGGCGAATCTTAATGTGATTCACTATAACCCAACAAGTTTTCCACAGCTTTGCTGAGCTCAAATGATTCAAGGTTTGGAATATTTTATCAGTTAAATGTGAAGATCCATTTACTAGAGGGGACTTTGTGGAACTGCCTTTCCCTTCCCTTAGCAGATAGAATATTTGCTATGTGAAAGCTAGTGTCAGATGAATGGCAAGATATCATCAAGAAGTGCGGAGAGGCTTGCTACGAAACGGCAGACTAGGAGGTCTTCTGGTGCTTTTTGGAATTTGAGGCACCGCTTTCGTCCCTTTCCTGGCATGAGTACACGTATGGTTACATTATTCATCCCGCCAGTCCCTATGAGGATGCCGGAAATGCGTCCGTAGTAAGACCATTAAAAAATCAGAATACTGCCTGTGAATGAAACTAGTTCAGTCAGTTCTGAGCTAGAGCGTTGCTCATTCTATAAGAAAGTGGAGTGAAATCCACGAAAAATGGCTGATGGAGGGGAATGGTAAGCGCTTTAACGCAGGAAGGAAATTAAGCCGTCCTCAACCTATTTAGTGAAGGGATCTCTGGCCACCGAATCCGTGACTGATGCTGCAGTCGTCAGCAATCCTTTGAAGACATATTACACACATCTGGATTGTTTGCAACGTGGTCGGGCATGGCAAGAGGCTGACTGGAACTGATGGTTCAGTTGCCGCAACAAACTCGACACCTGACAACAGACGCGCAGTGTAAGGAGGGTGGACGAATGGATAAATGGATGAACAACTGATGCATGGTTAGTTGGATACAGGATCAGTGGCTTCGGGATTGGGTTTAAACTACAGCCATCTCAAGCTACTAAAGCAAGCCTGCTTCGGGCACAGAGACAAGGAATTTGTGAAGTCATGCGTACGTGACTCTGTCGGCAAATACAGTGTGCCTGAATTACAATAAAGTCCTTCTTTTTATCCATTTTATTGGACTTTGTGAAACAGGAAATTGGTCGTGCTAGCGAGTCTGTCGGAGGAATGACTAGTGGGTGGAAGGCAAGCCACTACGTGGTGTTTTCGTTGGGTCATAACTGAAAACGCGGCAGGGCAGTTGACTGGAAGTAGATTGACTGGTGTCCTGCAGAAGGGCATGGGTGGAAGTCGATTCAATGTCACAAGTTTTCAGGCCTCCTGTCTACTGATACTCAAGTGTGTAGCAACAACAGCGGTCAAGGAGTGCAGGTGTTCAGCTCGTAGATCGTGCTATTATTACTGGCGGTGAGTGATGATGCAGTGGAAGCGAGAGTCGTTCAAGACACTGCTCCAAATTGAACCCTTCCCATCTTCGAATAGCGTTCAGTGGGTGGAATTCACAAAGATTGAATTGAGGTGGGAGAGTGCATGCAATGCTGAAATAGAAAGCAGGATGACGCGAGAAAAGTTATATTGCCTGAATAACAACACTCCCATCACTATATAGTCTTCGTCCTTTTGTGATTGCATTACTCACTATAGTCTGGTGCGTTGAGCCCACTTGTGTGTTTAAGGCGTGAAGATGCTACTGCGAACGTGTTTTAGAGACAATGCTAATTTTAGTATACCTTCTGTGGAATTTGATAGGATCCCTCCCTCCTCTGTTATGTATAAAAGTGGCAAAGCTAGGCTGTTTGTAACCATTCCCTGACCTGATGCTCGTTTTACACACCAGAACCCTGGCAAATTTCGCAAACGTATCTCAGGCGTTTTCATGACCATCTTAGCTCATTTCATAGAACGATGGAAATGGCGATAAATCAAAATTATGCTCCAGCTGAGATGTAAGCTGGAAGCTCGACTGTAGCAATTCTGTCATTTCCTTTTGTCATCGCCTCAATCACCAAAACCTTGAGTCCCAACGCCGAGTGTCCACCAAATTGAATGAGCAGAATACTTACTCTGTGACCTGTTTCTTGATTGGAGCAAGGAAATGACATTGAATTACTAGTCGCGGATGCAGTACCAGGTCACCTATGGTGCTTGATGCGACCTCTCTAAACTACTAGCCTCGAAAAGCCCAATCGAACGATAACGCGATAACGTGCGCTCAATTCACACGGCTTCGGTCTAAAGGTGACAACATTGTTGATTTGGCTGAAAGATGATCTATTGAGCGGTTAGAGGTTCATGCCTTTGTAAAGACTGGCGGCTCCAACGTCAATCAACTAAATGAGCTTCACGAGATTCTCATAAATTTAACTGAGGCCCTTATTTTTACCAGGTTTAATCAACTTAGTGGTTAATACATAGTGGCGACAACAGTCGAAATAATCTGTCAGCCCATTTCTAGGCTCTCGGAAGAGCTTGAGCACATTATAAATTTCTTGCAAGGTGCTCACACCCTAATGAATTCTAAATGTTCTTCGGAGGTGCTTGGCATTATAGCAGTTTTTGAGGTGAAATGATAGCAAAGCGTTTCAAGGCACTGGGCAGTGAAATGTTGATCTAGCGACGTAATCAGCGCTGCCAGAAAAGCATTTACAATTCAACTGTGCCGTTGACCGAATTCCCATAAGAGACTGGTAAACGTGGAGGCAATTTTAAATCAAGCAGTAGCTTCCATCGAAAGAACCCCTAATCCTACAAATATGCTGAGCATAAGAATGGCTTGCCTGCGAGATGGGTGGCTGCGTACCCAATTTCAATTACGTGCCACTACTGTACACAAGCAAGTAGTAGCTGTGATATCACCGAATTTCATTGCTTAGACCCAGTGAATTCTCGCTTCTGAGCCTCCACCATTCAATGTTTGACAAAGAAAGCCTGAATGTTCTTTAATTTAGGGAAATCTGTATGCCGCCAATGCTGGATTACATGAGCTTCCTACATGGCAGTGGGAATAAGCGTCGAATATGGTCCATCCCGAATAGGGAGGCGAGGATGCACATGCTGCGGAATGGGGCGATTCACAAGCAAAGTTTTTAACTTCAAAGGACATTTAGCATTGTGCACAGAATGATAAATTAAAACTAGGCACTTTCCCATAGGCTTAAGCCCAATCAGAGGAGGACACGAGTGCTAATTTCGAGGGAGGTTCACCACTGCTACTTGATGCTGTTCTATTCAAGCTAATGAGTGCTCATCCAATCAAGCCTACGGCTCTTGCATCTGGGTGTGTACAAAGGAGATTAGCATCAGTAGGAACAAGATGACTGAGTCAAGAAGCCTCAGGTTGATCTTAGCCAAGTACTTGAATTAAGCCAATCTATGTGAAGGAATGATTGCCCCACGTGTTCACGACTGTGTTGAAGCAAGATGCATCCAAGCTTCTCGACATCGTCACCTACACAGCTGCCCTCACCAAACCTACCCATTTACCCTTGTTAGTCCAATCAGCATTTCTCTTTCCTTCTATTATGGCTTCCACAAAAGATAGTCGAACAAAACATTCCACATTAAAGGGTGTTACTTTCATAAATTTGTGCTTATTTCTTTATTTGTTTTCACTTGTATTTGAATCCAGTGACTGCTGACAAAAGCACTTCAGTAGTCTGTGAGTGGATCCATTTGATTCGAACGTGGCGAAGTCACCTTTACCAACAGCAGAGTGTGTGGATTGTTGCGTGGGATGCATGTCATAAGTGCAAGCCTTCATGTCACTTCTGTTTCATCGTAGTCGCCCACTTGCTGATGGGGCTTATTATTGCGCTGTGAGTTGTGTCACACCCATAAGGCATGGCGACAAGGAGTCAAAACGCATAGCAGACAGTGAGACATGCAAGTGGAAACGATTTCATCACCGGTTATTAAGGCGGTTTTCATTGACAATCTTTATTACATAACCAACGCCTTTTCTCTACAATGAGCAATGATCCAATGCAATGGATCGCATTCCTTTCAATGGCTCTGAGTAGTGAGTAAATGGTTGACTGCTTCAGTGAGAGATTGGTTTTTGCCCCAGTGTGTATATGTGTGGGTTAGTTTCCGAATTATTAGACGAAAAGGAGAAGTAGAAAGTGCAAGGGAAGTTGGGGCGAGATGGAAGAAGGCAAGTAGGAAAGGACAAAGCTTCAGACATTTGGGCTATCGAAGTGAATTTAGCACATGATTTCCTCAATACCACCAGTTGGACATGCACAAGTGGTAGTGGAAACAGACATAATTGTGGGTTCAGTCTGCTTGAGACTAGACCTAAGGCAAAGCTGTTCTGCCGGATTAAAGTGGGAATGTGTGGAATCGAAACACGATACTTGGTGCCACGAATGTGTTGGAGACTTATCGCCACAAATATGCAGCGCCTAGGAATGAAGGTGAGTGGAATCGAACGATGGTATGTCGATTGCGGTTGAAAGGTGTGCAACTCGCAGTCTACTTGGCACGACCATGGTAACCTGTTGGCGCACGCTGTGTGGGCGTCAATGCTACTATGATTTCGCATGGTGCAGTCATCAGTAATTGATCTTAAACTATAGGATCGGCAATAATTTATTTATGTACTATGTTTATTATTTAGAAAGGAGTCACCTAAAGTGATCACTATGATGCTTAATGCTGCAAAAATTAGGGATTATTTCGGCTTGGAAGTGCAAAATTTTGCATTATGAGGCGGCGTGAAGTAAACGGCGGAGTAACTTGTGTCAGAGGATGATCGTGTCTTGATTAAGCCCAACATGTGAGCTATGGTACTAAAAAGGACTTGTTATCAAGCAAAACTGGTTTTAAATTCCTAAAATTATACCATGGACACATCACATGTCCAAAGCGGTCTTTAAGAACTCAATTTGCGCATTCACAGTGTTTGCACATGGAATCTTTCACAGTGATACCAGAAAAAAAGGCGGATTGGACTAACAACACCCTTCGAGTGATTTCCAAACAGATACTTCTTAATGGACTGAACACTATCACATGTTAAATGTGAAACCAGTTGATTGCATCCAAAGCCCACACAGGGGTAAGTACACTTACAACGAAAGCATGGAAAGTGGCGATTGAGTCCGCTTTGCTTCCTCCCTCTACTGCTCGACACTAGGGCGAGTAATGACTACGTAAAGGATCATCTTACGCAGATCAAGCATTCCCAAGTTATTGCTTAGACCCACATTTACATTAGGATGTTAACAGCAACGAGCCAACAAGTTTTCGGTTCTACACTGCTTCATTTCTGTCATTAAAGCTTCAAAACTGAGCTACTCACATAAGGGCGGATTCACGTCGGAGCCTACAATGTGCGGCATCACTTTCGCGTGTGCAGGTGTCACCTATTAGAAGCAATAATTAATGGCAATTTCTGGTTGGCTAAGAGCATTCTGGTATTCGGCGCGCATCGGAAAACTATTGAGAGTCATCAACAGCACTCAATATAAAGGCTGCGTGATCGTGAGGACCATCACTGTCAGACTGAACACATGGGTGCTCGCACATCTCGCGAAAGCATCTCAGCTGGTCCAGCTATCGGCATCGATTTGGGAAGTACCTTCTCGTGTGTCGGCGTTTCTCGACACGGCAAGGTTGACATCATTGCCAATAGTCAGGGTAACCGCAAAATGCCAAGCTGCGTCGCTTTTAGGGATGAAGAGCACTTTGTCGGTGTAGCCGCAAAGAATCAGGCAGCAATGAACCCCATGAATACAGTGTATGATGTGAAGCGCCTGATCGGACGCCGCTTCGACGATGAGGCAGTGCAAAGCGACATGAAGCGTTGGCCGTTCAAGGTGATAAATTCGAGTGGGAAGCCGAAGGTTGAGGTAAAGTGCTATGGCAAGACAAAGCAGTTTACTGCGGAGGAGATCACGTCTATGGTGCTGCTGGAGATGAAGAGAACAGCAGAGGCCTATTTGGGTGAGGAGGTGACAAATGCGGTTGTCACAGTGCCGGCGTATTTCAATGATAGCCAACGCAAGGCGACGATTAACGCAGGCAAAATTGCGGGCTTGAATGTGATGCGCATTATTAATGAGTCGACAGCAGCCGGCCTTGCCTACGGTTTGAGCAAAGGGATTGACAGACCCCGCAACGTGCTCATCTTCGACCTGGGTGGTGGCACCCTCGATGTGTCCATCATGTGCATAGGCAACAAACAATTTGAAGTGAAGGCTGTCGGTGGTGACACGCACTTGGGTGGTGGCGACTTTGATTCTCGACTGGTGGATTACTGTGTGGAAACATTCAAGCAAGAACATGGAGGAGTCGATTTGACTGCCAACAAAGTAGCCATCGGTCGTCTGAGAAAAGCCTGTGAGAATGCAAAAAGAACGTTGAGTTTGCTCGAGTGCACAAGCATCCAAGTTGATTCGTTGTATGGGGACGTAGACTTCTCTACGCCCATCTCACGGGGCCAATTTGAGCAATTGTGCTCGGATCTCTTCGAAAGAATATTGACCATAGTAAAACAGGTGTCGAGAGATGCAAAATTGGACAAGGCAGATATTCATGAAATATTACTGGTGGGTGGATCAACGCGTATTGTGAAGGTGCAGCACTTACTGCAGGAATTCTTCAGTGGCAGTAGGCTTAACAAGTCCCTCAACGCGGACGAGGCAGCAGCGTATGGTGCGGCGCTGCTAGCGTCTAGCATGAGTGACAAACAATCGCTGCCGATTGTGGAAGTGGCCCCACTATCAGTAAATTTGGAGACGTCAGGTGGTGCGATCAAGACTTTGATAGAGAGCAATACGATAATTCCGTCGAAGAATGCACTGGTGTGCAGTTCATCTTCTAACAATCAAAAGGACATGTTGCTCCGAATGTACGAAGGTGGGCATGAGGCGACAAACGGCAACACATTGGCAGACAAGTTTCGATTGTTAGGTATTCCACGATTGCCGCGTGGGTTTCCTCAGATAGAAGTTACCTTTGTCATCGACGAAAACGGTCTTCTCAATGTATCAGCGGTAAACATGTCGTCAAGGAAGCGGAAACACATCCATGTTGAGGAGTTGGGTCACTTGTCAAAAAGGAAAATGGAGCGAGTGATGAACAAATTAGGGAAGTTGGAGCAGAAGAAAGAGAAGCAGCGAAGTAAGATGGCGGCAAGGAATGTGCTAGAGAAGTACATCTTCACCGTACAATCGGAAATGAAAAAGGACGAGGTAAGGCAAAAGGTACCGGAGAAGTCTCGTAAAAAAATCCTTGCGATGTGCGAGAAGACGCTGAAGCGGGTCGAGGTAGACAAGAAGGCCACAAAGAAGGACTACCAGCTTATGCTCAAAAAGGTGGAAAGTGTGTGCGAACCTGATATGGCAGTAAAGAAACACAGTTCGCAAGCACGGAAATCTCAAAGGGACAATGACAAATCGACAAATTGAATAATCTCTTTGTCAGTGGATCCTGGACAGCATGAAGTAACAAAACACGGGAACTCGTTTACCTAATTTGATTACTTGAGCCTAATACTAACCCAGAGACAGTTGTTACTTCCTATGCCTTGCAGTGGCCACATACATGACCATGAAGTAAATCTTTTCTTCATTCACTTGGTCATTTATTTGTCTATTCACGTTTCCTCTGGCGCACCTACTAGTTTATTTGTACATCGGCATGAACCTACAAATTTTCTGAAGATACCTTATAGGTGACCAACTTCGCCTCATGCATTTTATGCGAATGCTGCAGATGATTTTGCAGTGGGTGATTATTTGTAAAAGCTACTTGACTCTAGGCATTCGACTAGACGTTACCTTTATGTAAAGAACGGATTCTGCACCACTATTTAACAGTTCTGTGAAGTCTTTCTGTCAAAATTTGCGTTACTCTTTAGAAAGTTCCTTGAGATGTAGCGATTGGATAAGATCGATGTGTATACTCACCTGCTTGTGTGTACACCCAGACTTGGCAACCGTGCCTTGTGTGATTGGCACAGCTTAGATCACAATACTTGGTGTCATACTCGAATAGGCGATGTCGATGAGAAAATGTGACTTGGAGGCTTACGCGAATAGAACAGAGGCACACACAGTGCTTAGTCATATCAAACACGAGGCCATCTTCGTTGCGAGTCAATCAAATGAATCTACCCATAAGGGTGATGAAATGCTAAAGGGAGTATGATAGGGATCGCACATTAATCGGCTTACCAGCTATTTCACTGGCGGGGATTGTTTAAAACAGTGCCCCTGTAATCCCTTTCTACACCACAATTCTAATACGCCGTAATGCCTCCACTCGTGATTCGGTGAACGGAGGCATTAACAAGCCAACATCATTTGCTGCACGTGTCTTAAAGGAATATTGCACTTCTCGATGTTTCTAAATTAAATCCGCATTTGGTTTCCTAAGGTGAAATGGACTCATTGGCGATTAAAGGATTATGTGGTATATTTGTCATTCAAAGGTTTTCTGTTCCTCTCTCAGTGGATCACAGCCTTTCCGGTATATCACGTAGCTATTTTACCAAACAGAAATATGCTGGAGGATAATTCATTTAATGAGTGTAAAACGTGTACCCAGAATCTTTCTTGATATGCGCTAATCTAGAGGCTCCAAATTCTGAGCAGCATGTCTAGCATTTGGCACTTGAGGATACAACACGAGTGGGTAAGTTTGTGACAGTGGGCCTATGCGTCGTGGGTCAGCCTTGACACTGCTCAGTGGAGATCGGCAGCAAGTCAATTACGTACGTGAAACAGCGTATGATGTGTGCATTTTAGGCAATAATGGAGTAAAGAAAACTACTCAAAACGAATTAAGTAGCATTCGAGTGACATCACTTCGTCGTGCATTGATCCTAAGTAGGAACATCAAGGCTTTCACGATAGGCTGACCAATGCTAACAAGCAGTATTAATACATCCATCAAAACTTTCCCATCTCTTTAAAACCTTTACATTTGTAAAAGCACTAGATCCGATGAATTTTAGGTAGAGAGGACCACAAAGGTCTCCAAGTGGCAGTATCAACCCAAGGTCTGTGGATAGCATTCGTAGGCAGGAATTATTTCGCCCACACTCAAGAGTCGACATGTCAGCTAACAAGTAAAGTAATCTTACATACGGGCCTTTATATAAAGGAACTCTTCCAATCCCTTAATGGTTTAAACAGAGGCTAGACGCAGGTCATCGACGCTGTTCCAGGCAGTTAGGGGGGAATTCGTGAAGCTAAAAATCTGAATTGCTACTGATACTTCTAGACTCCATTCAGTCGTTCGCAGACAATGAAGGAAGAAGGCGCATAAAAACTATTGTAAACGTGTTACTTAGAAAGCTCAGAATTGCAGAACTATATGTTGCGTGAATTGATTTAGTTCAGCATAGGGGACTAACACTTAAACTGTGGTTGGGGCCTACGAAAGCGACTAACAAGTGTCTGAAGCATCGTTCAAGTAGCAATAATGGAAGACTCTGGATCTACCACGTCTAGTCAAGTGCTTGCAAGGAAGTAGAAATAAGGTATTTAATCGTATTTGTTTTAAAAAGGGGTATCCGCTTTTCGCTGGCATAAAGTGAAGACATTTATTTGGCGTTAGGCAACACCGTTACATCGTCTTATTCCACAGTTGAAAGGATTTTCTACCGTTCCGTTTTCAGTAGTATCCGTTGAGAAACACCACATGTGAAGCCGTAGAGCCTTCATGTGGTGATATTTTTATCGAAAGCACTTGCAATACACCTAACAACATTCACAAAAGCATTCAAATACCTTACAACAGAGTCTCATGCTGTAAGCCAGACTTTTGTGGTAACATCTAATAGATTAATAAGCCAAATTAAATGTTCCAAAACAACTTTTTAAAATTGGAAAACCATTTGCAGAACACGTATTCATCCACCAGTTCAATGAACAACTCACAACTGTTTCAATAGCACTCGGTCGAGAATAATCGTTGAAGTAGTAGACCCCTTTCTAGTGTCCGCATTCTTAGGTGTACATATGGGGCTGTTCCGTCGGGCGCTTGAAGCTACTTCAATGGCTATTTGCGAGTTTTGTGGTGACAGTCGCATGAACTTGTCATGTGTATTTTTTTACCTGAAGTCAACTGAAACGCATTCCAACATCGCTACAGGAAAATGCAGATGGCGAAGGTTAACTTTGTTCACTCGACTATCCATCTGCCTCTTACGTTTGCACATTCCCTTGCCACATTTACTAAAGCTTTGCTCGTGTAACTCTGACCAGTGACTTCACCCAACCCTCTACTGCACAAAGAAGCCGACACAAGTACCCAGTCTCCGTTGAGATTGGGCTGCTCTTCCTGGGCAAGGAAACACTTCACGATCTGTAATTCACCTACATCTGGTGCACTTGAGTTTGAACCTGCCAGCTATGAAACTTCAGGTAAGTTTTATCCGCTCAGATCCACTAATTGGCCTAAACTACTAATAAACTAACTTTTAGTAACCTAACAATGGGAATTTCTTGGCCCCTATACTAAAACATGATTGAGGCGCATTCATTCGCCTGAGTGTGAATGGGATCACCGACATCTTTCTTGGCATGTGTCTATCTGGAGGCTCCAAATCATGGCCAACATGTCCAACCTTTGCTACTTTGAGGTATAGCACGAGTGGGTGAGTTTGCGGCGAGAGTTCAAGCCAAATTGCAACCGTCAACAGTACATGTATGAAGTAGTAGACCATTGTGGAAAATATGTCTAGTCAGTGGCAGTCGACCTATTCGTCGTGGGTTAGCTTCGATACTGCTTAGCGTGAAGGTCGAAAACAAGTCTATTATGCACGTGAAAAAGTGTGCTACATTGTGGTTTCTGATGAATACAACAATGACATAAAATGCCTGGCTGCCAGAGGTGATGAGGAGTTTAACAGCAGCTCATCTGCAAGTGATGTCACTGACGATGTTGGTTACAGGTGGATGTCATCACAGAAGTCGTAACTTCAAACTCTTAATTGTTGCACAAGCCGTGTTTGAGGTAAACAGGAGACACGAATTCGTAAAAATCCGTGAAAAGCTCCAGCCTATTGTCACAGACTTTGTGCTTCGACTCAGTTCAACTAACCACTGAAGAAATGTAATCACCCAGCCTCCCTATTCGTCATTTCTTGCATACACAATATGAAAGTTGCCGTCCATCTAGACAACTTGGATCCCAGTCCACCTTTCTTTTGATTGCTTGCAAAATAATTAATTCCAAAAATCCACTTCAAGGCATAAGTGAATCCACACAGAGTGATTTACTTTCAAAGAATTAGTGCGCTATGGCGCCTGGGATCTGTTAATCAAGTGGGAAACCTCTCCTCGAGCCTCTGAAGCCATTGCTCTAAGTAATAAGTTCAACCCATTTAGTGGAATTGGGCAATGCTGTGCAGTAGAAAAGGATTTGAATAGACATAGCGGCAGAAATGATAGGCATAATTCCTGCTGTATTTAGGGGCAAAACTTGGCACTGTGGTGGTCATCTAAATTAATTTTAACTGTTAAAGGTCATTTTCACTGGCGTTTGGCTAACAATATCATAAATAAAAGTAATATTTTGGTGTTGCACGACCCAAAATGAAAGAGTTACAGAGACAGTTAAGCATGTCCAAGGCAGTGGTCCGCTCCTACATCACACGGCTGAGGTGCACGCACCAACGCCTCAGCCGATGGCACACGCATCCACGTTGGCTCACTCGCACGTCCACCTGATGACTTCTGGGTTTTCACAATGGCCTTCACTACTCCTCGTCTTCACCCAACCTCTCAGCTCCTCATCTAATTTGAATTGGATACAGAGTCACCAATCAACATGCGACAAAATTGCTGAAGGCGCATCTTATAGGATGTGGTGCCCTGAGCCCTCACTAACGTCACAATAAACTCGGACCGTCTGGAAGGTGATACTGCCCACGAGAGTGCGGAGGGGATGAGGGGCCGTTAGCACAGTCTGCAGGCCATACCTTTACATGAAATATGGTTCCCAGAGAGCAATGCGTTTGTGCTGCTAAACTCGCAGTCAACCAAACCGTTGGGCTACTACGCGAGTTGAGTCATTTTGCCGAGAAGTAGTATTTATAGGAAGGAATTACATAGGCGTGAGAAAAGGCCTTAAAGTGAAGTCAGCTAGACACAGTGGAGTAGGCGTACTTAACAACGATGTTCCATTTGCCCCACCATGCACCAATGGCAATTATTTGAAGTGTGGATGTTGATTTGGAGAAACACATCTGTACCAAGGAAGAATTCAGGTTCGAAACCTGCAATGATTATCACTGGCATGTCTACTCCACTACTTTAGCCACTTCCGTGTCTATGAGTCCATGATTCCAGTGCTGTTGTCAACCTTCTTGTAAGTCTGCTATCTATCAAACATATTATACACCTCGAAAATCACACATCAAAATTTATGCTTGTCAAAAGCAATTTCTGTTCCAAAGGACGGTCTTGTTGTCAAACGTCAATTTATGACATCCTGTTCCATTCTTCTTATAAATTCTGATATGCTATATTTTGGCAGAGCACTGAACTACGAACCAAATCATTTGGCAGTATGCTGATACTTGCCGTATAGCGATTGAAAGCGACACAATAGTGCCGGAGTCGTCTTCAGATCTAGAGAAATGTTGCTGTCCAAACTTCCTGCGGTTGCCTCTCTCGAAGTTGTGTTTGGAAAGTAGCCGCCCAGTCTGTCAGTGGATCCAAATTATCTGCTCATTGAGATAGTAACACTTGAAGGCAACAGCAGTCACTTCATGCTTACTACAATCAGTTGCTAGTAGACACGCAGAGATTGGCCGACCGAGTGACTTAGGTGTGTTGGGCAATGCAACCAGACTCCGATTTAGACCCGACTCGCGCACAAGTCTAGCATCCGCCCTCATGGTAAACTCATTTTGTAACATGTGCTTCTTTGTCAGCTCGGCAGAATGTGGCTCTAGGATAGATTAGTTCTTCCATCAAATTGTGAGATGGCGTCTCTGGTCCTACTGATATGCTAATGAATGCTTTTCACCATTGCATGTGAATGTCACTCCAAGGAAAGACAGCAGTCGAGGTAACAGCAGCTGATAGAGGCGAAAGGAGGTGTTGGATGGGGTATCCGATGGGTACAATAGGGACCAGCATTTGCTACAAGACTAGCAACTTCACCTCGTGCAAATGGGGTGTAAAAGTGTTGCTCAGGTGCCCAAAGGAATGCAAGGATTTACTAGAACTAGGGTGACCAAATAGGCTGATGAGGGCAGATCCTAACGTGGGTTATTATGAAAAGACAGGGGACATTAGCTGAATGTGCAAAAAGCCATGTCACTTCTCATTGTAGCGTTAAGTTGTAGAGGTATGGCATAGAGTGAATCATCGGATGCAGCGAAAATCCTACATCAGCTCAGAGGTGATGCTCGGATAAAAGAGAAGCTGGCTACGGTTAGGCGGACACATAGTAGTGTTGCTGGAATCGCTCATCTTTTGCTACTATGGTATGAGGATCCACTCTCTCTGCTGAGTTCAATGTCACTATTAGTGATACATTTCCATTGCGTGAAGTACTTGCGTCCAAGTACTGAATTCCCAAAAAGTCACATCTTGACAAGTTCGACGTAGTGAACTAGTACTGCGTTTTTTCAGCCACACGAATATTTTAGCCGGTGGATGCAATACCTACGCTTTGTGGCGAGCCGTTCGCACCAAGCCAATGACCTTTCAGTCCATTTGTGCAGAGGTAAGAAGTGTGTTCCTCCATGCCACTTCAGCTAACTACTGCATTAGAGAGGAGGCTGGAGCACCGCGTTCATGAGCGTCCTTTGGGAAGGTGTTAGAACCCGCTTATTCAGTAAACAATTAGTTGGCGATTTCACGTCGATTGAATGCGTGATATTGCAGAGCTCACTCAGCAGCCAAATCTGCACTTGAATTGAATTGGGAGAGGAGCTAAGAGATTGGATAAAAGGGAGAAATGGACAAGGCCATTGTGCAAGCACAGAGGTCATCGGGTGTGTGTGTATGTGTCTGAGCCAACGTGGACTGGTGCACCATGGGCTGAGGCGTTGGTGCGTGCATATCAGCCATGTGATCTGCGTGCGGACCACGTTGAGTGGTGTCTGACTGTCTCTGTGTAACCCTTCCACATTGAAGAGTGCAACAAGAGAGAATTCATTTTCTAATGTCGATAGCTAAACGCGTGTGAATATGATGCTTGCAGCTAAAATTTGTGCAAATGCTCACTAAGTTTGCTTGCTGGAAAGGCTTGAAGGACAACCTTATTCAAGATAACTTGAGTATGCCGTTGTCGAGATTTTGTGTAATCAGTTTTTCGTTATTCATCGTTTTCTTCATTGGGGATAGAGTTTTTGCAAAGAGGCTTTAAATTAACCCTCTTGGCTGAGTAATGCAGATACGTGGAGTACCGAACAAACATTTCTCATCGAGGTAAAAACTGCAAGTCACAATCCCTGTTGTTATTTTTACAAGGATTGCTCTTTCTGTTTGAAATTGTTTAATGATATCAACTGGATGTAAAGTATTACTCCGAGCAACATCATAAGAGAAGCACTAGACTGGTTGCCGTTCAGTAGATGTTAGGTGAAGCTCCGACCCAGGTCGCACAGAATCGACTTGAGCTCAGCTTGGATTTAACAAGCTAATCCAACGCTCTGTGCTAGTGGACTATCAGAGGTAGACCACATGGCTGAAGGGACGCACTGAAAGTGTTGCGTAAGGGGATATTGAAGGCTATACTAAATAAGGGCCCGTAATTTTAGGATTTATCTTCCCATCCATAGAACAAATGCTGTCAAAAGAGCATGAAATTTTCGACCACATTTTCCAAAGTGTTGGTTTTATTGCGTCAGTAACCAACGGCTCATAATGTACACTATAACGTAAGACCGAAAAGCTTCCGTTATTAGCATGGAATGGATAGCAGACCCACGTCACCGCGCGTATGTCGGCCTAGTTGCTGAACAGTGGCTATTAGATCCGGGTGCGTGTGGGTTTCGGTGTGCGTCTGGATCCATTGGAGAATGCATCCCATTCACTCGGTCAAAGATGTCACGTGCACCTGCTATTGACTGATTGACAGTGGGCTTGAAGTGACTACTGTTGCATCTAAGGTGTGGCCAGCGAAATGACCAGACAGTTGGAGGTAAAGGAGCAGGTCGGAGGCGATTAAGCAGCCGCGATGGCGAAAACTCTCGAATCTTGGACAAAAAGGCCTTGCTGGATTAGAAAACGTATCCAGCATCGTAGGTGCACCCTCCCATCGCTACACGCTAAGTGCCAAAATACCTTTCACCCAACCCGTTCCTATTTTGTGTTTCGCAAAACGTACATCACTAGAGTAGATCCATTTCTCTATCAATGAGAATGAGTCAAAATGTCAAAACTGCATTTGTTAGCACAAAATTGTTTGCAGTGGTTAGTGTCTTGGTCGCCAAACAGAGGTGGACCGTTGCCAGCCCGACCATCCTCTGGACTAGTGAAGCCTGCAATGGAAGGACCAGCGCGAGTGACAAGCACCATTGTGGGCTATAATATTCGGAGTGGGCGTGTTGATGGGCAGCTAGCACAGACTTACATTAGGATTGACGACAGCATTGGGAGCATGGAGGCGAATGTAGTAGCAGTGACCAAGGCGTTGGAGGTTGTGCGACCGACCGTGGTTTCTGTGGATAATGCGGCAGAAGTACCTGAAGTTGCTGTGACAGGATTTGTAAGATGTGGGGTGCTTCTCGTCGTGGTTGCATTCGCACCTCCCTTCTCTACTCAAAACAATAAATTCCCCACCATGTCTTTCACCAACCACCTGTCAACTAGATGCTGAATGTGCATGAAGGAATAGTCACGGCTGCCTTATTAAGCGGGTATATCTTACTCTCTGCAGTTAATACATTAGCTCATCAGAATTAATCCGATTCTGTTGTGGGCTTGATTCTACCAAATCTAGTCATGCTTTGACAGTATTGTGGCACTTGACCAATGGAGCAGGAAGGCCTCACCTTCTTCCAAAGATGGTGTAGTCACCAGCACTTCTTTGCTATAGTTACCAATGACTTCGCACATCCCCAAACCACCCTGTTGAGTGGCTGCAGCAACAGCGGCGGAAATTGTTTGTTCCGGTTTTAAGTTTCCGAAGACATGGTGCATATCTACGGTAGAATTTGCTCCATATTGATCATCACCGAGACGCCAGCTGACAAGATAGCGAGTGATGTTGCCTTTGTGTTTGGTTGGCGCATTCCACGTCATGTTCACTGTGTGCGAGTCGATTACCTCCATCGCCACGTTTTGGGGCGCATCCTCAGCTGCACAGACAAAAGCAAGCAATGATTAGCCATTACCGTTAAGCAGGCGATAATGCTTTGAATGGCCCATACCCCACGTTCTCCCACGTGCCACCAAGTGATCTATATGGATGCGAAATTGGCGAGTGTCAAGACGCATAGGGAAGTGACGAAAGTTGGTGGAGAACTATGGGGGCTGCACTCTAGGCTCTGGCTACCAACGGTTGGACCAACGAGCATTTTTTCGTGCTAACCCTACCCGAGGCAATGAAATTGCATGTATTTTGCATGAAGTCATTGTAATCAAGCAGTGACGAGTGTGGGTTTCTTTAACAAACCTTAATTCATCCCTCGCGTGCATCATGCAAGTGAAAACATTGAAATGCACTGAAGCTACGAAGTAATGCGTATCACAAAGTAGATGCAAGTTGAAGAGCAATTTACCAATGAGTGAAGAAGGTTCGAAGAGAGATGAGCATTGGATGTAACAGTAAGGAAAGCGGCGTATCAACCTATCTGAACTAAGTAGATTTGACTGATGTGTGGTGCAAGCGAAGCTTTACCACACACCTCACTCGTGCTAGATTGACTAATTTAGCAAATACCCTCAATTGTAAGAATTGTTAAGCATATACTGATTGGAGTGAAGCAAAAGAAGGTATCTCACGGATTCTCCGCGCGAGTTCCGAGCGTAAGATGGAAGTGGCCAATAAAACGAGAAAGGTGTGTAGCTACATCACTGCTCAAGAAATAAATCGCACTCATATTCCACACACATGTGCTTATAAATGTGTTGTGAGCCAATGGAATGGCATTCTCTTGACCTCGGAGCATTCCGTGCATTTACACGCACAACGTGAAATCAATTACCATTGGGTCGTTTGAGCCAATGTGTGGGGTGATGTGGTGAGGATGCCTGCCACATCAACACAGTCTTCACTCTCATCTATGTGATGAGGTACAAGATTGAGTGGGCGATTTACACGAAGTAATGAGATGGCTGACAAGTGCAGGAGAACTGTAGAAGTGAAGAGGTTGGCAGTAACGAAATCAGTGCGTGCTGATGTATCGGTTGAAGTGGTTGTAGGTAACCTATGTCAAGCCTTTGGTGTGAGCATTGGAGGGTCGGTGGCAGATTCATTCCACAGACACTTCCTCTTCTTTTATTCGACTTGGAGCATGCCATCATAACTTATCGGGACCTACACGTCAGAAAGCCTATGGTGGCGCATAGTGGGTGCGTGGGTGGCAGTACCTGTGGTGCGTTTTACGGTAGAGGACAATGGAGTTTTACCTGTGGCCAGTGGGCACAGGTGTCAGCTCATTTCCATTTTATGTGGCCAGTTTTGAGTGGTATGCCAACCTTTGATTAAACGAGTTAAATGGACTAATCCACACTTCAAACAACTGCAGCTACAGTTTAAAACTTGCTGTGGAGGCAAGGAGAGTGAGACACTATCAAAAGTTGTAGCTAATCATGCAAATCAGCAATGGGAGCGGTAACTTGCTTTGATGTGGTGGGGTGTAAAATTGACTTAAACTGGAGGATCACAATAAGTTACTGGCCATAGCGATTCCATTCGACGGGGTTGCAGTTTGAGACGCATGTGTCGAATCATGATGAAATGAAGTTTCGGTTGCTGTAGTTAAAATGCATATCTATTTAGCTTCAAACCGCAATTGGCTGTTGCTACGACTTCAAAAGTACTTTTATCATGTGAAGGCTTGGACGGAACAGATCGACCTGAATGGCAGTCCGACCCTTCATTTGACAATCTGTTTAGGAACACGAGCAAATGTGTATCTGAAGGCTGTTCTTGTGCATTGAGGCATATCCTTCGAGATGTACCGATTGCCAATAGGCCCTTCAGCACAAGAGTGAGTAGCACGTCCTTCCGTAAACGCGCAGATAATTGTGACGTCACCAAAGACGCTTGACACTACGTAGGATAGCTATTTTAGAAATGAGTTTCGTTGCCATGTTTGATGAGTTCACTGATGACCAACACCCAATAAATCGCGCACAAGTCACTAATGCGAGCAGATGATAATTTCAACTCGTGCCACTTGGCAAGGGATGTAAGATCCAAGTCAACTGCTGACCCATCATTTGGCCTAAAATGAAGTGGAAGCAAAGGTGGTAAATGACTATGTTAAAATTTAACGATCACTGTGAAAGCATAGAGGTCATCGTGTGAGCGTGTTTCTGAGCCAACGTGGACTCACAAGCAATCGGCCAACGCGTTGGCGCAAACCCATCAGCCATGTGAGCTGCAGACCGACCAGCTCTGTGTCACTTTTTCATGTGGAATCGTGCAACACCAGAAAATCATCTCTGTTTATAATATTATTTGCTAGAAGTGGCATTAAACAGCTAAAATTAACTCAAATTCCCATTAAGCTTGCTGGCAAAGACGGTAAAACTGAGGCAAGAAGCAAACCCCGCGAGCACTCACAATGCAGGAGGAACGGAGAGGGTGAAGGAACACGATCAATGGTGAGGGTGAAGTTGAAGGCGTGAAGGTCATCAGGTAGGCGTGTAACAGACCCAGCGTGGACTCGTGCAGCGTTGGCTGGTGTGTTGTCGCATGCACATGAGCCATGTGATCTGTGAGTGGGTCATCTTCTTGGGTATGCTTGACCGTCTCTGTCATCCTTTATGCGGAGACGTGGGGCACCAGAAATTTAATTCGACAGTGCGCTGCAGTTCGAGAAGGATGCATCGATGCTAGATGGTTTGTAGTACGGATTGCTATATTTGGTGCTTATAGCCATTGAGCTTCTAACCTCAATGTTGCCGTTACAACGACTTCAAAAGCACTCTCATCGTGTGAAGGCTTAAATAAAACAAATGGACATGCGTGGCAGTCTGACCCTTTATTTCACTCCCTGTTTAGGTACGCGAACAAGTGTGCTATCTGAAGGCTGTTCTTGTGAATTGAGGCATATCCTTCGAGTTGTACCGAAGGCCAATCGACACTTTAGCACGAGAGTGAGTAGCAAGTCCTTCCGTAAGCGCGCAGTTTATTGTCACGTCGCTATTTTAGAAATGAGTTTTGTTCACCATGTTTGATGAGTTCACTGACATCCATTACCGAATTAATCGCGCACAAGTCACCAATGCAAGCAGGTGGTAATTTTACCCCATGCCATTTGGCAATGGACGTAAGAACCAAGTCGGCTGCTGGCCCCTCATCCAGCTCAAAATGAGGCAAAAACTAAGATGGGGAATGTTTACAAGAAAATTAGCGATCACTGTGGAGGCACAGATGTCATCGTGTGAACGCGTTTCAGAGACAACGTCGACTCGTGCTCCACCTTCAATAAAGTAAGCCTTCAGAGATGTTATGAGAGCATTCGGTGCTGAATGCGGAGCTCATGTCAGCAGCTGACTCTGCACCCAGTTTGAATTGGATGGTGGGCCAAGAGGCCATTGTGAAAGCGCCGAAGTCATGAGGTGGGTGAGTTTCTGGGTCAACGTGGAATCACTAGCCATCGGATCGGCTGACGCGTTGGCGCACACGCATCAGCCATGTGATTTGTGGGTGGACCACGTTCGTTGGTATGCTTAACCACCTCTGTGCCACGCTTTCATGTGGAGGCGTGCAACACCAGAATATTATCTTTGTTTACGTTATTGGTTGCTGGAGGCGCGTGAAATTGACATTAAACAGCTAAAATTAACTTAAATGTTCAATAAGTCTGCTGGCCTATAAAGTATTTAGGAAAGTCTTGTTATGGATGGCGTTGAAACCAATGCCGCGATTTTGTTGTGCTTGGGTTTCGGCAGCTATTGTTTCCTTCATGAAGCCTGTTTAAAAATGCAAAAATGAGGGGTGGCAAAGGAACCCTTATAATTGAGGTGAAACTGAGAAATCTTTGCTTTCAATTGCCTCAAGGAACGCTATTTGTGCTTGAAATATTCCGATGCCATCAGCTGAATACAAGCCATTGCTCCGAGTAATAGCATAAGAGAAGTACTAGGCTTGCTGTTACTTCTCACTACCACAGTTCATCCCGGTGCTGCTTGGTAGATGTTAAGTGAAGCCTCGACGTCAGGGTCACACCATCGTCGTAGCCTATAGATCAGTCGAGCTGAACCTGCATTTACCAAGCTAATGCAGTACTGTGTGCCACAAGGGTGTCAGGATGGAGGAGGAGTGTGGTGAAGGCAAAATTGGACCACATGGGTGAAGAGAGGCTCATCCATGCACGCAAATAATTGGATGCAGATTGTGGAGCCTCTTAAGTTGAAGTGAGGCATTGTGCTGAGAAGGATCCGCGGCTTGACAAAAGAGATGACAGTAACCTTTGGAAGTATCCGCCTACTCGTAGAAGAAGTGCTGCCAAAAATTTATTAAGTGAATGAAAGTGTATTTTACAAAGTATTGGTTTGGTTCCATCACTAACCGACCGCTCATTCTGTTTAGTTCGTCGTGGGACCCTAAGGCTTCTATGGTGATGTAAAATGGACAACAGACCCACGTCGAAGCGCGCGCGTCGGTCTGGTCGTAAAAGAGTAGAGACTAGGCTTCGATGTTTGTGGGGTTTGGGATTGTGTCTAGGTACGTTTGAGAATGCATTCCAGTCAAGCGTTCAAACAGACCACGCTCACCTACTTGTGACTGACCGACTGACAGATGGCATAGAGTGACTGCTATTGCACCAAAGGTGTAGCTAACGAAGTGACCAAACGATCAGCAGCAGAGAAACAAGTGAGTAGAATGAACTAATCCGCAAGTCGTCATAGCATCTACTGGGTGGAATCTCACACCTACGGAAAAACTTTGATGGAATGCAAGCCATATGTGTCGGTATATGACTCTCGGCAGATCACTGTTTAATGGAATTAGAAAAGTCATTTAGAAGTCCGGCCCTTGTCTTGACAACCTAATGGGGCTGTTCGTATACTTTGGGCATAACTTCCGGACCATGCTGATGGTCCCTATGAATGTCCGCACGATATATAATGGTCTTTTCTCCTGCAAAGCTTTCATATTGTGCGTAATGCATAGGGACCTCTGTCACTACGTTTGTGAGTTCTGTTAGATGCGAGCTAGATGACAATGATTTGTGAGCGTACTGCTATCCAAATCTAAATTAATCTTGCACAAGTCAGCAATAGGATGAGCTGGTAGTTGAATATCATGCGAATCGGCAAAGGCGGTATAACTGAGGTGAGTAGCAAACTCTGCGCGCACTCATAATGCAGGAAGAAGGAAGAAGGAAGAAGGTGAAGGAACACAATCGATGGTGAGGGTGAATGTGAAGGCGTGGAGGTCATCAGGTGGGCGTGTGACAGATCCAACATGGACTCGTGCAGCGTCGGTTGGTGCGTTGTCGCACGCACATGAGCCATGCGATCAGTGGTAGGAGCACCTTCTTGGGTAGACTTGACCCTCTCCGCGTCACTCTTTCATGTGGAGGCATGCAAGACCAGAATTTCAGTTTTATTTACAATGCCAATTGCCAATGTCGCGTATAATTGAAAGAAAAGATGTAATGAAGGCTATTGTGAAGAGTGTTGCATAAATTGTCATAAATCTATTTTGATTAAATGTATTTTTCTTTTCTCCATTAAGTATAGTGGGTGTGCGATGAGGCATCGGACTTCAAAATTGTTTTAATCAATACGTCAGCTAAAGGTGGGTAGAACAAAAGCCATTTTCTGCGAGAAAACTACTGCATATCTACCGCTCTAGTGAGATATGCCCCTAGAAACAGCAAGAGGGCGCTCACATCTCTGGTGGAATTTTGCAAGTAATTATCTGATGCTGTAAAGTGTGTGGAGGACATTAATTGAAGCAGTAGCATCAGAGGGGCATAGACAGGGTTCGCGACATGAGAGCTCAAGGTAGCGGCTCATTCTGCATCCAGCTTGATGATGGATAGAGCTTGAGACCGAGAGAAGACGGGAGAGCGATGAAGGCCACTGGGAGAGCATAGAGGCCGTTGGTGGGAGTGACAGAGCCAACGTGGCCTCGTGCGCCATCGGTTAACGTGTGGACGCATGTACAGTAGTCGTGTGGTGTGTAGGTGAAACGCTGTCTTGAGCATGCTTAACTGTCTCTGCACAACACTCTTGTGTAGAGGCGTGCGATACCAGAATATGCTTTTGTTTGTTATATCGACAGCTAAACGCGTCTAAAAGAGAATCTTAATGGTTAAAGCTAACTCAAATCACTAACCCTAACCCTAACCCACAAGGATAGCTGGCCAGAATAGATTTAAGGACTGTTTTCCGTAAATTGCCTACACAAGAATTGGTTGAGACATTAATTTGCCTAGCTTCTGGTAATCGTTATTTCCTTCATGAAGTTGAGGGCTTTTTGCAATGCGGCTTTAAATTACTCGTGCAAGTTGATAGTGGAGCCGTAGGGAGTGACGAATGAACCTTTGTCGTAAGGATGAGTGTGACAAGATTGCTGCCGTTTTAGCATGCTTTACTCCCACATACATAAAAAAAATCATTCCTATCTCGGTAGCGAATCCCTCAAGACTGGCTGCTTATGCAGAGAACTGTCCTGTGCCCTATACCCTAGATTAAGTGACCACCATTTCTTGGAGTAATAGCAACAGAGAAGCACTTCACTGGCTGGCGCTTCATTCCGACGCCAACTTCGACTTCGACTACCACTTCTGGATCACTTAAACTCAACTCGCACTTTCCCAACTCATCCAACACTCTGTGCTGCTGGGATATCAAGCGATACACAGGAGCAGTGGCAAACGTAGATATGGTGCAGCTCTGTGCATGTAAATGTGCTATTGCGAGCATCCGACACTTTCAAGTGATAGCGAGCATTTGCGTGAGAGAATGTTGAAGACTATTCATAAATAGATGACTAAAGCCATCGGATGCATTCACCCATCCTTAGAACAAATGCTGTCGAAACGGTGTTGAAGGAGTGTTTTATTTCCGAAAGGGTTAAAATCGTTTTATCAGTAGTCAACTGCACGCCACTGAAATTGCAAGGTGGAAAACCTCGAAGCTTTCTTGATTAGTGTGTGATGGAATGCAGATACGCGTGGTAAGACTGGGCTTGCGATTACAGGTGGAATCTATCAACTCAACCTCAGTTGGATGTCTGTAATTCAATGTTTTACCATTGAAAAAACAGGTCTGTTCAATTAATGCGATGTTATCTTCGCAATGATTCTAGAACCCAACATTTTCCTTGCTCCACTTTTTAATTTAAATTTGTTTAAGCGTCGCTTATAATGAATGGGTGCAGCGTCGCAAACCCTCGTAACGGAGGCATTAAAAGAGCACTGTGACAGCTGTTAAGTGTTAGGGTCATTGAAAAGGCTGCTCCACGGAAGTAGGGGTGGAAGAATAAGCATCTCAAAAACTTTATCCTGATGCATTCATTAGGCGTTAATTAAAGCCTCGGTGGCAATAGGAATGAGGAGACTTAGGGAGGCAAATGAGCATGTGAGGAACACGTGGGGACAGGCTGGACGAGGCGACGTAGTCCTCACTCAAGTGGACCATAGCTGTGTGAGACGCGGAAAAGGTGGGAATGATGAATTATCAGCTCACACATCCACTTCGTCTTACGGTTGACTTAATAATGTTAGCAACGAAATGGCAGAAGCGAATTGATCTGCGTGATTCAATAATGTTGATTAGATCCAAGCGAACCGAGCGCATGCAAATTAGGATCGGCTTTGCAGGCGGTAGACCTGTGAATGAGATCATCACCACGAAGACAGAATGTGACACTCAACAACTTCGAGGAGTGTGAACAACAAGGTTTGAGGATGATGGAAGTATTTTGTGCCTCTCAGGTGTGCTGCAACGGAGTAGATTCTGTTGGCGGTGTTATGCCCTCCCGATAAATATGGTAACACTTAGCAGGACCATCTGCTTATGCCAAAATAAGTAGTTTCGAATGACATCGCTAGGTCGCGTAGAGTTAGGCAAAGTAATGCACACACAACGAGAACTTAAATAAATCTAGGCGAGCCGTTGATTAAAGGATCTAGTATCTGTTGGTCAATTTTGAACTTGAGGCTGAACATTATAGACAAAATGGGAGTCCTCACGTTTAACAGAATAAAGTTGATGGGTAGCCGTGTTTAAGATGAAATACTTCTCCAACACGTCTTCGACCCTTCGGGAACCTTTGCATCTGTGCAATCAAGTGATAGTGCGTTGGCGAAAAGTTGGTGCAAATGAATATTTGATTTGTGTGAGAAAGGAAGCATATACACGTCAAATTGTTAGCATTAATCGAAGGTCACTGGCGTGCTTTCATAAGCAGAAAGTGAAGCTGCTCAACCTCCAGAGTCAACGCATCTGCAGACAGGCAAAGTCATCGTTCGTGGGTAGCCTCCGAATCCGGATCTCTTTCAATCTCTCAATGGCTCTAGATTGCTCATTTTACAGATGGGCATCATTAATCAGGTGTTCTGTAAACAGGAACCACACACAAATCATGGACGTTGTTCCTGGCACCCAAGGGGTGGTTTGTGATGTCAAAACCGAAGTTGCAGAAGGTGTCTCCAAATCGCATGGAGTCATTTGGAGGCAGTAAAGAAAGGAGTCGCACGCAAATTACAGCAAGTGGGCGATTGGAAAAGCCTAGATTTGTGCAGGAATGCTTTGTTATTTAAAAGAAAATGGTTGAGTTAATAAGGCTGAAACTAGTTGTGAAGTAGTGATAATAGGAATAAGGGAGGGCAGTGCATGAACTATAATCTGAGAAATGCTTGCATGATAGGAGAAATTTGGCATCTTTTAGCAACATATTAAAAAATATTCTTTTGTTCATAGGTGAGACAAAATAGAGACATAATTTTGGTGCTGGGACATAACGCCACATCGTCCTATTCTACTGGTCAGTTTTCAGTAGCATTTGTGGAGAAGAGCTCCATGCGAAGGCATGGGGCCTTCCAAAGGTGAAATTTTGTGGCTTTTTTAAGACTGTCTTTCTTCAATGCATTGCTGGATTTGCCAGACGTCGTGTATTTGAAAGGACCAGTGAACATTTGCGCCTGAGATTTAGCGTCCAAGCGGCAAAATCTCTTGGTGATGCCCTGATGCCATTGCTTCAAGTGAAGATCTTAACCCATTCAGCAAAATTAGGCAATGCTGTGCAGAAAAGTACGATAGCGTTTGAGACTTGTTGCTCAAGCGAAAGACTCTCTCCCTGACCCTCTGATGTCATTGCTCTAAATAATAAGTTTAACTCATTTAGTGGAATCAAACAATCCCGTGCAGAACAGAACGTTTCGTGAGGAGACAGCAACCGAGAAGAGGACGGACTTCATGCCGTTTCTAGGGGCGAAAGTAACCACAATGTGGTCATTTGAATCACTATTAACTGTAAAAGTCATTTATGCACGCATTTGGCCGCCAATACCACAAATAAAGGTAATATTCAGGTGTTGCACGCCTCGACATGAAAGAGTTACGGGGACGGCCAAGCATGTCCAAAGCAGTGGTCCGCCCTTGCATCACACGGTTGAGGTGCACGCACCAACACCTCATTTTCATCACGCGAATTACTTGCTTCCATGTCCTTAATTTCCAAATGGTCACGTCTTGACAGGTTCGGCGTAGTGAATTAGTACTGCGTTTGTTCAGCCACACGAGCATTACAGCCGGTGGAAGCAGTACCTACGCTTTGTGGCGAGCCCTTCGCACCAAGTCAATGACCTCAGTCATTGCTCCTCCATGCCGCTTCAGTCAACTACTGCATCAAAGAGAAAGCTGAAGCACTGCGTTCATGAGCATCCTTTAGGAAGATGTTGGAATCCGCTTATTCAGTAAACAATCAGTAAGCGATTTCACCTCCAATGAACACGTGATGCTGCAGAGGTCATGTCAGCAGCCAAATCTGCACTTGGGTTGATGTGTGTACTTTTATTCTATTGACCGGTCAAAATTGAGGTAAGAATGTCTTTGTGCACGGTTGTTGAAGGTTGATTTTATGTTTGTTTATGCTTGACCTAAACTTTTGGATTTTTGATTTTAAGACTTCTGTTTGGCTGAAAGATGAAATTTTATCGCTAAAATATTCTAGTTTGGCATAATTGAATGTGAGGGGTTGCAAACTCTTTTAAGCCTACGGCCAACTGGGAGAAAATACCGCGAAATATTTTTGCGCTTTTTCTATGTTCGGTTTTATGCACGACATTATTTTATAGGTGATATGGCTAGTTTTGAGTTAAGGAAGCTTCTAGTGCAGTTTACTATTGTAAAGCGAATTGCAGTTTCTACTGGGGTTTTTTTGCCAACTTTGATATTTTGAGTATGGCTAGGAGTCGGTAGAATTTTTAACTTCATTTTATGATAAATTTTTGAGGCTACGGTCATCTATGGCAACCTTGGTTTCTTATCGTTTTGGGGATGCATGTTTATTTTCCTTGATTGGATTGAGCTGTTCCATTTATGATAAATCTTTACTTTACTTGGTTATATTTATTTTAAAGACTCCTACAAAGAGTGCTAGATTTCCCTTTACTAGATGATTATTAGAGGCTACGCGTGCCCCAACGTTCGTTGGTTCGTTGGGACATCCATCTACTTTGGTTGCAGCTGCTGTCTGATTTGCTGTGCGCTATGACTATGCTCAGGTTTTTTAAAGATTCAATTTATTTTAGAGTATTACTTGCCTTGACGACAGTAATTACGGCAATCAGAAGACTATTTTCATGGATTTAAAGAAGGTTCTAGCTTTGTCGAGGCGTAAAATATTGCGAGATATGCATCACATTTGATTTATAGTGATTTGATTCTTCCATTATTTTAGCTCTTGAGACATTGCGTATCCAAGTGTATTTCATTTATGTTGATGGGGCACATAATGAGAGGCAGTAGTGGTTCTCAGGCTATGAATTGTGTCTGCAGAACTAATGTATATGGTAAATGGAAATTGTTATTTAGGTCGCAATGAGTGGTTCTTGGGTTAGCGAGGATCCCATTTATAGAAGTACTTTGCACAATGCAGGTCGGCTACTTAGATGGGTTATGTTGAAGTTAGCAATGATAAGTATTTTGCATCAATCATCCATTTGATAATTTTGTGAAAAAATGTTAACATATTATATAAATTTGTACATATATAGAGCCCCGCCCCTTTACGTATGTTGCATATAATCTGTGTATGCATATACGGGTATTGTATGAGGATATACATGCACAGATTATTTACAAATGGTGTGCTGTTAGCATAAAGTTGATGGTGTTTCTTCTCCAAAGAAAGAACCTATTTGTTGATGGTCTGTAAAATGTCTATCATTCCTTTTTCCAAAGCTTCTTTTGCTGGTCTATTCTTGTAAAAGGTTTGCTTATTTGTCATATTTTTGCGTGTGTAGTTTCATCAATAGTAATATTTGCACATGACGGATTAAGAAGAGTATTTCGCCATAAATCTGCATTTCGATTGTTTGTTTTAGCGAGGTTTTGGTTTTTGGTGGATTTCTAACGTGTTGTTTGTCTTTTGATTCTTGATCTTGCAAGAAATTGCCAAGATCCTTAGAGACTTTCTTTTGCTGGATGTTTTATGTTATTGGGTTCTGGAACTCCCGCTACAGCATTTCACCATTCGCTGGGTTGGAAGTATTGCGTATTTTTGTTTTTAAATGTCAATTTAGGGTTGGGTTTCGCTGTGCTGTAGGCATCTGAAACGGAAGGCATGGGTTTTAGCATTTTGATACGTGGTTTCATGCTGGTAGCTTTTGTACGGTTAAATCACATTTTAGGCATGTTTTATTTGGCGTGATGTGGTTGGGTACTAATTTGTTTGTAGGCAGAAATAGATTTGGTATTTATCGTTGTACTGTTTTAGCATGGAATTGGCATTTTGTGGATTACATGCGGCTCCTTATTTATGCTATAGTGTGTGTGTTAGTTATGATTACTAACTGGTTATGTAAACTAATAGATTGTGATTCTATTGAATGCATGTTGATTTTACAGTGTTAGTAAATTAATGGCTATTTTATTATTTTGACGTAATTTGAGAGATTTACAAATCAGTTGTTCTCTTACTTATTAGTGAAGTAGGTTGTTCGTACTCTCTATGTTTATAATTATGCAGACATTGGCTGGCGCAGTGTTGTCTTTTTTATATGGTTATGAATTTGTCAAAGAATGCTTTTCCTACACGATGTTTACGGTATTGGCACATGGTAGGTGAAAAATATTTTTGCCTAACGTTTGGTACATGTGGCTCGTGCTTTATATTATTCAAGTTATAAAAGGAGGCTGTGTGGAAGATGTGGTTTATTTTGTATTTGCTGGTGATGGTTGAGGCTTCTACAGGATGCATTTCGCCTTGACATCAGACGTCTTATTGAACTGCTGTGAGCTATGATATCCATGGCTGATAGTTTACCCATTTTGGGAGAATCGTTTACATGTATGTTGGAGGCAGTTTTTCTGTGTCAGGTGTAACATTAGTACGTGTGTTATCTGCTCATATTTGTTCGATTTTTGTTATTTTGGGTTCAATGGTTGTTCCCATGTTTCATTTTCATAAGAAAGGTAGGAGGGAACCCTTGTCTCCATCCAATTGCTTAAGAGACGTAATTAATTTTCACTCCAATTTTGCAGTTAAGGATTTTGTATTGTTTATGACAGTCGTAAATTTTTTAATAGTTTGACTGTTTGTTAATCCTGATGCGTTGGTTGAGATAGAAGCGTATTTAGAAGCTGATCCATTAAGAACTCCCGTTTCATTTAAGTCAGGGTGGTGTTTTTAGCATCTTATGCTATTTTAAACTGTGTTGGGTCTGAGATTGGTGGCCTGGCGTTAATTGTGTTATTTTTATGGAGACCAACAAACAAGGGTTCAAGTGTGCACAAAGCGTGACGTCAGGCTAAATTGTGGTTAATTATGGGTTTGCTTTTTCCTTGACTTATTTGGATGGTTGTCATCCTGAGTGTCCTTACCTTTTTGTGTGTCAATAATTCAGTGTCAGGATGGTTATGCTGATGTTTATTTTTAAGACTTATTAACTATAGGCGGATGGTTAGGTTATTTCTGATTTTTTCTTCTTTTTGTCTATCACTCGGTTTTTAAATAGTTTTACCGAATCAGAGAATCTTAGTGTTTTGTTTTTAAAGTTTTGTTCGGCATTTTCTTCTTTTGATAGTAATATGATCTTCATGGCATTAATGGCTATTTCTACTGTGGAAATAATTGTTGGTTTAGTGATATTGGAGCGAGTTCGGGGATGCGCATTTTCACTAGAGTTGGTGGACATTTAATTGTTTTAGTAATTACATTGATGTTGCCATTTTTTACTTGTGGTATTGAATGTGCAACGTTATTTAGAATGAAAGCCTTTAGCATGTTATTTTATGATTGTTGTTAGGTTTACAGAGAGAGATTGTGTTTCATAAAATGTTAAGTGCTGTTATTCGAGCACCTTTGCCTTGAGGTTGGGTTTTACCGTTATAAGGCTTTGTATAAATCATTGTGCTGTTTTTTGGTGTGCGTATGAGTTGTCAATGTTACCTCTATTTTATTTAATTTTTAGAGAGTCTCCTTATTCTGAACGGTTTTTGGCTGGATGATATGTTGCGGATATTTGTCAATTACGAGGTTGCCAACCAATTTAATTTTGTTGTATTTGTTTTTCGTTAAAGCCTCTTTTTTATTTTCTGAGTGCGAGTGTAATAGCTGTGTTTCTGTGGTTGTTTAGTATTTGCCGTCTTTTATTTCTTTACTAAGGTGCTACTGCTTCCGTCTCATACATGATTGCCTATCGTACATGCTGAGGCTATTAGTATGGTTTCAATATTTTTAAGAGGTCATATAATGAAGCTTGGGTTGTTAGGTGTTCATTGTTGCACCAGTTTTATTCCAGTGGACAGTTTTTATGGCATTTTTGTGAGTTGTGTTATATCTATATATTTAGCGATTACATCTTGTAGAGCGTTGGATAGGAGGCGTTGGTTGGCGTTTTGAGTTCGACGCATAGTGTGGTTTGGGTTATGGGCTGAGAGCTGGAAAAGTGTCAGGGTTATTGTGGTGTTTTCATGCTATTTCCCATGCTCGTGGATGAGTTTTGTTAAAGTCGTGCATTAAAGACATTAGTGCTAATTTTGAGTCCGTATATAATTATAGGTTTTGGAGCGGTTGCTTTAGGTAAGTTAGGTTTAATAAGAGGATGATGTATTGCGACATTTTTTAATTCTCTTATGAGGTATTTGCCACTTTAGTTCATTGATTTATTGTGACCAGAATTTTGGCATTTTTGGTTGGTCACTAATAGTGGTGGTTGTTCGTTGAAGCTGTTTTGACGTGGTCGTCTTTTCTTTGGTGCTTCTCTTAGTTTTCTGTTTCTTGTGTTGTGTAGTGGATAGCATATTAGGGTTTTGGATGTTCTTAGAATTGTGCGGGTTATCTGCCATACCATCGTTGTGTTTCAAGATTGTGTCAGTGTCTTAAAAATTTTGTAATTGTATTCTATTTTATGCTACAATGTCTGAATTATCTACTGCGCTATTGATATTGTGTTTGTTGATAGTCTGTTTGCATTATTTCCTTCGTTTTGGTTTTTCTGTCAAGTTTGGAGTGTTTCCTTTAAAGTTTTAAGTTTATCGGGTAGTTGGAGTTAAAAATTGGTATTTATGTATTTGTTGAGTGTTGCTGCAAAGTTCTCTGTGGTATTTTTGTTTTCGTATGAGATTAAAAATTTGTAGACTGTATATATTGAATGTCATACTATTTTATGTTCTTTATGGTTTGATGTTTCGGGTTTAGTTGAGAATATGTTTGGTGTCATCCGTTGCTACTTTAGCAGTAATATTAGAATTGAGGTATGTTTAGATATGATGTTATTATTTTGTTTGGGTTTGGTTAAGTGCAGTTCATTTTGTGGTTGCATCTAGAAATAAAGATTCAAAGGGTTGTTCATTTTGAGTCTTTTGCTGTTCGTTGTCAGTTATTTTGATATTTATGCCGCCATTTTATAAGTTGAGCGTGCAAATTGGTATTTTATGCTCATCCATTACATATTATTAGTGTAGAGAGCATAGAGATTTTCTAAACAGCCCTTTCTTTACAAGTTGGCTAGTGAGTGTTTCTGTGTTAATGTATTTACAAACTGGGTGCAAAATTGAACAGTTAAAGCGTAGTGTATTTTATTAGAAAGTGCTTGTTTTACACTCAAGCGGACTCGTTAGAGCTTCACCTCATTGTAAGGCAGAATAGTCTAATGAGAAATATTGCGGTCGCGTCTCAAAGATGGATTTAGTCCTTTTGTTATGTTACAAATGATTTTAGTTTAATTAAAATGATGGTTTGTCTAGCCGTAGATGGTATCCAGCTAATCAAGTCACTGTTTGTGACTATTGTTGGCTTTGCAAGAGGTGATATAGGTTTGCTAATTAGTTTGTTTATTGTGGCTTTTTGTATTTTAGCAGAGCGTAGGATTTTAGATCATTCTCAGCTTTGTAGGGAACCAAATAAGGTTGGTAAGTTGGCTTACTGCAGAGATTTTCTGATGTATTGAAGCTGATAGTTAAGTTTAAGAACCGTGGTTTTCAGGGCCGTGGATAAAATTGGTTTGTTTAGGGTCTTGTTGTTAGCATGTCTAGTTACTCAATGCTCTTCTTCTGTTTAAGGGGTACTGAAGATGTAGGTTTAGTTCACTTTCTTTGTCATGGTTTTCAGTTGCAAATAGATTCTGTAATTTTTCTATCATGTGCACAGGCTGAGGTAAAAATAAAAGTTATTCTTCTTTAAGGTCGATTCGTTGTGCCTTTGGGTCAACAAGATTCGATGCTTGTTTTATGTGTATTTTTGTACTGCATTGTGTTGTAGATATAGTTAGGTGGATTTTTTTGGTGGTTAATCACTGGTTATAATTTTTCCATGCATTTTAGTTTTGTATTTGGTGTGTATTTTGTGTGAGATTAATTGTACTCCGTTTAATTATGGTGATGTGGGGAGAGAGTTGGTTAGTGCTTTTAAATTTGGGCATAGTGGGACATATTTTACGTGTTTGTTTGCACGTGAGTACATAATTATTTCCGTTTATTCATGATTAGGTGCGGTTTTAATGCTTGGTGGTGGATTTTTAGGTAGTACACATTTGTTGTTTGCTTACTTTTCTGTGCGAGCTCAAGCTACGTTGCCGCGCGTTCATTATGATTATTTTATTGAATTTTTTGGGAGGTGTGGTTGTGCTTACTAGCGTTGAATTCCTTTATTATTGCGAATCATCTATATGGAATGTTTAAATCGTGCGGTGTTGAATTCAGGAAATGTCTAAATACCATTAGAGTTGTTAGTGTGAGTTGATCCAATCTTAGTTTGAATTTAGGGGAAAGGTTTTGGGGATCTTAGATCTCGACCAGCGAGATTTGGCTAGCAGGGTTGCACAGACAGGTCCCTTTGACATAGTGAATTGTAAATTTGAAATTTTGCCAATGCAAACAATCTATTTACTCTAAAATGCAAGAGGCTGAATTCTTGCTTCAGCAGTGTGAGGTTTATCATAGGTTCTGACTGTTTTACTTCTTAGTGTGGTTTTATTTTATTGGCTTGTGTTATACAACTTATTTATCTTTTAGTTTTTAAAAAAAGATCGGAAATGTTGACTTTTGATGAAGCGGATCTTATGAGTTTGGTTTTTTCTAGCGTTTTGAAGTTGAACTGTTCTGGGTCTACTTATTTTTATTAATTACGTTTGTTATAGTTATGTTTGAAAATTTTATAAATTTCAAAAGTGCCCGCTCAAGGTTTGTTATTTGGCAATTCTTGATATTACTGTCTTTTATAATTTCTGTTATTTTTGGGTTTTATGTTTGAATTATTAAGTGGTTATGAATGCTGGTCAGATTAGTAGCGAGAATTCTAAGCGGCTTCCGCTAATAATTTCGTGTCAATTCGGTTTGACCTTCTCTTTTGTTGTTATAAGCTTAAGTTAGATTAGACTAAATGTTCTCGAAACATTAAGTGCCTTTACAGGTCATCATATATAGATGAGGATTAAATCTTCAGTAAGTTAACTATTTACTTCAGACCATAAGCGAATTAACACAATTTATACTGTATTAGGTTTATGATCGAGTTTTTTTGTGGATTTGACTTTTAGCCTATTAATTGGGTGTTAATTTTCAGAACCTTACTGCAATGTGATTTCTTTGGATTGCCATAATATTTAACTATGAATCATGGAATAGTAACGACTTTTTCCCTTTGATACCGATTTTGATTGGTAGATTTGGTGATTATTTATTTCCTTTAGTAGAGGGATTATCAGATTCAACGCTGCCGCTTTTAATTGCTTTAAGTGCATGATTATTAGCGCCATCTATAGCTTTTCTTTTGGTTAGAATGTATTTGGGTGGTGGTATAGGGTGGACTTTCTATTTGCCATTTTCATCTTTACTGTTTTCAAGTAGAAATAATGTGGATTTTTGATGTTTCCGTTGCATTTGGTTAGTGCGTAAATGATTTTTAGTTTGCGAAATTCATTCGTACATTGTATAGAATATTTCTGATTATTTATATATTTTCTCGTACATCTACAATGCTGTGAGCTTACTTATTTACCTCAATTTTGTTGTCAGTTACGCTTCCTGTGTTAGCCGCTGCTATTGCTATGCTATTATTTAATTGTAAATTTGGTTCTGCGTTTTTTCACCCGTTAGGTAGTGGTGGTCCTGTTTTGTTTTAACATATGTTTTGGTTTTTAAGCATCCTGAAGGTCATGTTTTGATTCCTCCTAAATTTATTAGAATTAGACATATATGTTAAAGTATGCGTGTCCTAATGCTTTTGGTTTTGGTGGTTTATCGTTTGCTGCGTTTTCAGTAGTACGTGTAGGTAGAAGAGTACGAGGACATCATATGCTTAATGTTAGATATGATGATAAGACGGCTGCATTTTTAGTTCGAAAAAAAGATTTCACATGGCTTTTTAGGTTTCCAAAATCTCGTGTTAGTAAGAGTGATCCGGGTTTATGGTGGATAGTTTCTTGTATTGTATTGTTTACTTTTGGTGGTGGAACCGGTATTGTTTTGTCTGCCTGTATGTTGAAAAAAGTTCTTCATTTTCATTGTGTTATGTCCTTTGGGTTTTGTATAAGTAGTATCATTACGTTTCTTTGATGATGGTTGTTGATTACTGGTTTAGGTTTGAATAACTGTTTACTTCAGTGTCAATGTACAACTTTTCAAATTGGGTTTAATTTATGTTTTTTCCGTGCATTGTTTTAGTTTATGTGAGTTGCTACGGCGTGTTTGTATTTACTAATGTACTCACAATTGGACAAAACTCTTTCTACCGTGGGCTCTTTTAATTCTGCTTTTGGGGGTGTTTCATGCTTTCATTATTTGAGAGTTGATAGTTAATCGTAAGGAGGTTATATGTTTTGTTGATCTAATATGAGCACCGTTGCCTCACACAAAGATTACGTTTGCTATCCTTACAACAGTGAATATGCTTATGGTGTTTACTATTGCGTTGGGCTGATGACTGTAATAATATAAAATGCAGATTTTATAAATACATGATGATTTCCATCATGACCTATGATTCAAAGATTGTTGGGTTGGGGGGTTTTGGGTTTATTTGCCTTTTGCATTATGTCCAGTAAATTTTTGTAAGGAGTCTTTAAAATTGAATAGCTTAGATCCTACTATTAACAGTGGGCTTAAAGTGACTGCTGTTGCACCTAAGGCGTAGTTAGCGAAATGATCAGACTGTTGGAGATAGAGGAACAAGTTAAGGCGACAAAGTAGCCACGATAGCGAAAGCTCTGGAACATGGACAGGAATGACTCGCTCTATTAAAGGATATTTCTAACATCATCATGCAGCTTACCAACGCTGCGTGCTAAGTGTCAGCATGCTTTTAAATTAGTCCGTTTCTATTTTTGCATTTTGCGAAACGTACATCACTGGAGTGGAAACATTTCGCTATCATTGAGAATGAATCGAACTGTCAAAAAACTGTGTTTGTCAGCATAAAAGTGTCTGCAATGATTAGTTTCCTGAACGTCAAGGAGGGATGGACCGTTGCCAGCCCAACGAACCTCTGAACTAGTGTAGCCTGCAATAGAAAACAGCGCGTTTGACAGGCACAAATTGCGAGCTACACTTCTTGAAGTGGGCGTGTTAGTGGGCGGTTCGCACAGATTTACATGATGATTGACGACAACATGAGGAACATTGGAGCGAATGTACTAGAAGAGACTAAAGCGTTGGGTGTTGTGCAATAGATCGTGTTGTTCGCCAACAATGCAGCAAAAGTACCTGAAATTATTATTATTACAGGATTTGTAACGTGTAGGGTGCCTATCGTCGTGGTCGCTGTCGCACCTTCCCCCAACTCAACACAACATATTTTCTTAACCATATCCTCCATTACCCACATCCTAACTAGTTGCTAAGTGTGCATGAAAGAATAGTCGCGGCTGCCTTATTGAGCGGACATAGCTTATGCTCTGTAGTCGATAGCTTATCTTAAAAGAATTAACCTGGCTTGTTTTCGGGCCTAATTATTGCCGACAAGCATAAAGGCCTCACCTTTTAAAGGTAGTGTGGTTACGCCCTCCCCTTCGCTATATTTACCGAAGTCTTCATCTATCACCGACCCATTCCGCTGAGTGAATGCAGCAATAATGGCGGAAACTGGTTGATTTGTTTTTAAGCCTCGAAAGACAAAGCTTCTATCTGGGGTTGTACTTTCACCATAGTGGGTATTATCGAGAAACCAATAGATCACGTAGCCAGTGATGGTGCGGATGCATTCAAGTGGCTTATGTCCCATCATGTTCACCGTGTGTAAGTCGAGTATGTTCATCTTTACATTCTGAGGAGCATCTCGAGCTGCACAAACAAACGAAAGTAATGATTGGACACTGTCGTTGGGCAGGCGATAAAGCTCCGTATGTTCCAGTGGATCCCACTTGTCGCCAATCAATGGGCACAGATTGGAAGTGGTCAAACATGAGAGCGGATAGAAGAGTGACCAAGAAAACTTTCAAGTTATGAGGGACTGCACATTAAGTTTCAGGGACGGAGGCGGCTGCCAACGAGTCAAGTGTGTCAGTCAATACGATCTCGCTGCATGACATTTTCGCACTACACGTATTACTTACTTCATGTCCACAAAACTCCTCGACGGTGCTAGATTTATTGTTGGAGCAAATACCCCTATTTGTTGAAACTGTTAGGAACATGCTGATTGGAGTAGGGCCGCGCTGTTTCTGCGCGCAAGATGGAAGTAGCCAATGTAACGAGACAGATGTGAAGCAACATCACTGTTCAATAAATAATTCGCATTCACACTCCACACACGTGTGCTCATAAATATGTTGTGAACCAGTGGAATGGCCTCTTCTTGACCTCGAAGCAATCTATGCATTTATACACGCAACGTAAAATCAATGAGTGTTGGGTCGTTTGAGCCAATGTGGTGGGTAAAGCGGTGAGGTTGTCTGCCACATCAACACAGCCTTCACTCTTAATTGTTTGATGAGGTACAAGATTGTGAGTGGGTGATTTACACGAATTGATGAGAGAGGTAAAAGGCGCAAGAGAACTGTAGACGTGAATAGGATAGCAGTATAGAAATCAGTGGATGTAGATGTGTCTGTTGCAGTGATTGCAGCGACTGAGACCGAGCCTTTGGTGTGGACATTGAAACGTCGGTGGAAGATCCATTCAACAGACACTTTTCCTCTTTTATTCGACTTCTAGCATGCATCATTGTAAGTTAATTCATGCATGTCGATAAGCTTGTAGCGGTACATAGTGTGTACATCTGTAGCACTGCCTGTGGCGGGTTTCATGGAAGAGGACGATGGGATTGTACCTGTTGCCAGTGGAAACTGGTGTGAGTTCATTTCCATTTCATGTGGTCAATTTTTATTCGTGGATGAACCTCCAATTAAATGAGTTGAAGGAACAAATCCGCAATTTAAACTACTCTTGCTTCTACTTGAATTCACAGTGGAGGCAAGGAGAGTGAAACACTTTATCAAAATCTGCATGAACAATGGTAGCAACGGCTTGGTTTTATGTGCTGGGGTCTGGAATTGACTTACTAAGGAGGATCGCTATAATACACTGATTTTATAGGCTTCATTCAATGGTGCGTCGCAGTTCGAGACGCACACATTGATGCATGATTAAATAACATGTCAATTGCTGTATTTGTGGTTTTTGTCATTCAGCTTCAAACCGCAATCTTGCTTTTACTACGACTTTCATCATGTGAAGGCTTTGATAAAATAAATGGACCTGCGTGGCAGTCTGACCCTTCATTTCACTCTCTGCTTGGGTACATGAACAAACGTAATCTCTGGATACTGTTTTTTGCATTGAGGCATATCCTTCGAGTTGTACCGAAGGCTAATGGGCTTATCAGCACGGGAGTGAGTGGCGCTTCCTTCCGTAAACGCGCAATTTCATTGTGACGTCAATAAAGACTCATAAAACTACGTAGAAGAGCTATTTTAGATATTTGTTTGTTTCCTTACGTTTGATGGGTTCACTGACAACCTACACCAAATTAATCGCGCACTAATCACTAATGCTAATTGGTGGTGATTTTAACTTAAGCCATTTGGCAATGGATGTAAGATACAAGTCAACTGCCAATTCCTCATTTAGCTTAAAGTGAAGCAGAAACTGAAAGGGTGAATGATTGCGATAAATAACGATGATCATTGTGAAAGAAAAGAGGTCATCATGTGAGTGTGTTTTTAAGCCAATGTGGACTCATGAACCATTGGCTAGCGCGTTGGCGCATGCGCATTAGCCATGTGATTTTTGGGCTGGCCACTGTCGTGGATATCTTGACAGTCTCTTTATCAATCTAATGCGCGGAGGCGTGCAACACATAAAAACCGTCTTCGTTTATGGTACAACCTGCTAGAATTAGCCAAAAATTCTATTCAGTTTGCTGATCTAGGAAGTATCTATGGCTCCCTTGTTATGGATGACAATGATTAATTAAAGTCTTGATTTTGTTGTGCCTGGGTTTCGGTAGTTATTGTTTTCTCCATGAAGCCTAGTGCATTTGCAAACAGGCCTTGAGTTACTCGTGCTGGTTGAATAATGCAGTCATGAGGAGGACCGTTATTTGCACACGGATTAGCGTGATGCCATCAACTGGATGCGAATCGTTGCTCCGAGCAATAGCATAAGAGAAGTGCTAGACTTACTGTCACTTCTTACTGCCACACTTCATCCCAGTGCTGTTTGGTAGGCGTTGAGTGGGGCCTCAACGTGGCTTGTAAATCAGCCAAGCTCAGCTTGCCACTAGGGTGTCAGGACGGAGGGGGACAGTGACGAAGACAAAAGTCGACCACATGGATGAAGGAACGCTCAACCATACATGAAAACAATTGAATGCAGAATGTGGACCCTCCTAGGTGGAAGCGAGTCGTTGTCTAGAAGGAAGTCAAAGACTTGACAAAACAAATGACCGAATGCATTGGAAGTATCTGCCCACTCTTAGAATAAAGGTCGTCGATGTGGTATTAAACGAAAGGACACTTTTTAAAAAGTGTTGATCTCATTTCATTAGTAACCAACCGCTCGTACTGTATGCTTCATCGTGGGACCGGAAGGCTTCTTTGCAAATGTAAGATGGAAAACAGACCCACGCCAAGGCGCGTACGTCCACCTGGCCGTTGTGCAGTAGAGACTGGTCTTGGAAGTGTGTGGGGTTCAGGTGTGTCTGGATTGGTTCGAGAATGCATCCCAGTCAACCGGTCGAACAGGTCACGCGCACCTACTCGTGACTGACTGAATGAGGGCTTAAAGTGACTGCTATTGGACCCAAGGCGTAGCTAACGAACTAACCAAACAATCAGCAGCAAAGAAACAAGAACCTTCTTTTTTAGGACACTATTGAATCCGCCAGATGTTGTTTATTTGAAAGGACCGGTAAGCTATAGTGCCTAAGATTTAGAGTCAGGCGTCAATACTTCTTGGTGATCAACTGGTGCCATTAATTTAGGCAAAGATATCAACTCATTTAGTGGAATTAGGCAATGCTGTGCACAAAAGAACGATTCGGGCGGATTTACCAACCCAAACGAGAACGGACTGCTTGTTTTTTCTAGGGGCAAAACTTGATACTGCGGTGACATTTGAATTAATTTTAAACGTTAAAGGACATTTTTACACGAGTTCGACTACCAATATCATGAATAAAAGTAATATTCAGGTGTTGCACGCCTCAAATTGGAGGAGTTACACAGAGGATCAAGCCTCTCCAAAACAGTGGTTCGCTCCTACATCACACGATTGAAGTGCATGCACCAACGCCTTAGCTGATGGCACACAAGTCCACGTTGGCTCAGTCACCCGACTACCTGATGGCCTCTGTGTTTTTCCAATGGTCTTCACTACTCCTCAACTTCACCTAATCTCTCAGCTCCTCATCTAACTCAAAGTGGTTACAGTGTCCGCTGCTGACTTGAAGCGTGTATGATCACCATTTAACATACGATAAAATACCGAATGATTCATCTTATAGGAAGTGATGCTCTAAGTACTCACTAATGCCGCAATAAACCCCAACCGTGTAGAAGATTATACTGTCCATAAGAGTGTGGAGGGGATGGGAGGCCGTTAGCATGGTCTGCAGGTTATACCTTGTCATGAAATACGGTTTCCAGAGAGCGAATAGTTCATGCTGCTAAACTCACGGTCATCGTCAGGCTACAAGGCTTGTTTATTCATTTTGCCGGGAAGTAGCATTTTTGGCAACGAAATACTTAGGCATGGCTTCATTATCTCTAAACCACCCTACTAAGTGACTGCAGCTACAGCGGCGATAATTGCTTGCCCTTGTTCTAAGTCTTTAAAGAAATAGTACTTATCTAGGGTATCATGTGTTCCATATCAATTACCGCCAGAGGCTAACTGACAAGATGGTGATAGGTGTTGTCTTTGTGTTTGATTAGCACATTCTACGTCAGATTTACCGTGTGCGAGTCGATTACTGTCATCGCCACGTTTCGGGTAGCATCCTCACCTGCACAAACAAAAGAAAGCAGCGATTAGCCATTGTTGTTGAGCAGGCAATAATGCTTTAAATGGCCCATGCCTTACATTCTTTTACGTACCAACAATTAGCCTAGATAGATGGGACTAAGGTTGGTGGAGAAATATGAGGGACTGCACGCCATGCTTCGGGTATCGACGGGTGGACCAACGAGCTACAAGAGTCATGCAGGACGATCTCAATGCATGGCATTCCCCATTGCTTATACCCCGTAATTTATGATTGCGGGCTTCACTAAGATCTTGAAATTGCCGACTTGTCAAAAGAGTCGTTAGGGTTGCTGCAAAGTGTTGCATGCCTGTGACAATGGGCGGGAAGTGTTTATAAATAATGCAATCATCTAAGCATGATGCCATTCATCTTTACTGGTCCTTTTGTCGTAGACGTTATTGGTTCTCTGCCAATCAAGTGGGTTTGAGATGCCTTCAACGACACTGGTACACCCTCTGTTTCTCCATACATTACCGATCGCATTGAATTTCGTCGTGTTAACCCTACCCAAAGCAATGAGCTTTGATATATTTTGCGTGACGGGTGTGGGTTTCTTTCACAAACCCTAGTTCATTCCTTGCGTGCGTCACGCAAGTGAGAACATTGAAATGCATTGAAGCTACGTAGTAATGTGCATTACAAAGAAGATGCAAGTTGAAGAGTAACTTAACAATGAGTGGGGAAGGTGTGAAGAGAGAAGAGCATTGGATGTAATAGCAAGGAGAGCGGCATGTCAACCTATCTGCATCAAGTCGATTTGATTGATGTGCGGTGCAAAGCGAAGCTGCACTACATACCTCGTTCACGCTAGGTTGACTGATTTAGCAAATACCCTCAATTGTGTGGATCGTTAAGCCTATGCTGGTTGGAGTGAAGCAAATAGAGATAACATACGGATAGGCACAACGAGCGCTCCATGCAAGATGGAAGTGGCCAATAAGACAAAGCTGATCTGAAGCAAAATCACCGCTCAAGAAATAACTTGCATTCACACTCCACACACGTGTGCTTATAAATGTGTTGTGAGCCAACGGAATGGACCCCTCTTGACCTCGGTGCAATTCGTGCATTTACACACACAACGTGAAATCAATGACATTGGGTCGTTTGCTGGAGGCACATGGAAATGACACTCAACATCTAAAATAAACTTATATTTTCATTAATTACGCTGGCCGCTTGGCAACAACGCCACATCCTCTTATCCCATAATTAACGGAGTTGCTCTACTCCCCTGTTTTGAGTGGCATTGGTTGAGAGGAGTTCTATACGAAAGCAAGGACCTACAGAGGTGAATTTACGCAGCCTCATTTAGATTGTCCTGAACAATGGGCCGAGATCATGTGGAAGATAATACTGCTTACGAGAGTGCAGAGGGGATGAAAACGCAGTTGACATGGTTTGAAGTTCATGCCTTGACATGAAATACGGTTTCCAGAGAGCGATTGGTTTGTGCCGCTAAACTTTCAGTCAAACAAATCGTCGGACTCCTACGCGAGTTCTTTCAATTTGTCGAGAAGTAGTATTTGTATGAAGGTAATACTTGGAAATGAGGCCTTCGTGCGATCCAAGTGAATCTACAGTTAGGAATACAGCACCTCATTAGTAAAGTCGGCTACAGGCAGTAGAATAGTTGTGCTTAATTAGGGCATTTTCAAACACGCACGGTGCACATTAGGCAATTATCTGCCATGTTTGGAATAGACACATCTGCAACAGCAAAGGATCTCGTTTCGAAACCTGTAATGACCACTACTGGCCTGTCTACTCCACTACTTTAGCCACTTCAGTACTATTGGATTTCATGATTCCAGCGCTGTCGTCAAGCTCCTTGTAAGCCTGCCATCTATCAACTGCTCTGTTCACTCCCAAAATCCTGCATCAAAATTTATATTTGTCAAAAGTGCTTTTGTTTCAATGCAAACTTCGCCAATCCACAGGATGATCGCGTAGGCAAACATCAGTTTATGACATCTTGGTCCATTCTCCTTCAACTTCTTATAGTTTATATCTTGACAGAGCACCGAAATACGAACCGAATCGTTTGGCAGTATGACGATACTTGTTGCGCAGTGGTTTATTTACACTTGCCTCCATAGTGGAGTTCAGGCAGTAGTTGTCATTTTACGCGTTCAAACAAAGACTAGCCTAATTTTCAAATTCGTCTACCTTACTTCCTCGAAGCAGGTTCATTCCATCCATCGCCCACCAGGAGACAAACCATGGACAGTGAAAAAAATCACAACGTTATGTTCTGTGCAGTTAAAAACACAGTGATTGCTATGTCCTTTGTTAGCTGAAAAAGGATCTGCTTTCAATCGCGCAATGACTGCGTTAAAGTTTTTGCTTCAAAACCTACAGCAACTGCAACTGACCACTACAGTCCTATTTACTTCCATGTTCATAGCAATCGCGTTAACTTTCTCGTAAATCTCTGCAAGTTACCTACTCACAACACCACAGCTCATCACATGGTTGAAGATAAATGCTCTATCGCCAGAGTACGTGTCCTTACTAGAGTCTCTAACACAATCGTTTAAACGGTCCAATAATCTGTGATTTCACAGTGTGCGTGTTAAAGCACAACTTGCCTCGTGGGTCAAGAATAGGCCATTCCACAAGCTCACAAAATAACTACACGAGCATGTGTAGACTGTGAGTGCAAGCAATTTCTGAATGAGATGTCATTTAAACTCTGCCCCATATTGTTGGCAGCCTCCATTGTGCATGGAGATTTAGCAAATGAAATTGGTAAGGCACATTCTATTAAGTAGCACTAATGCATATATGCGTAAGACACTAGGTAAGCGAGGATATTTTATAAATTAGTAAAACAGGCAAGATTAGTGAGGGTTTGTCGAAAAGCAAATAGGTGATTAGTGCTGGAAAGAACTTAGCTGCTTCCGCTCTTTTGCATCACATCACAACACAAACCTGGCATCAAATCTCATCATTTTACACAACATTACGGTAAAATTCATCCTGGCACAAATGAGTAGACTCACCCATTTCCTTGGCATTTTGGCTGTTGCTCACCTCCCATCTAGCATCTCCAGTTTGTTGCCAAAATGCCTTTGAATTAACACCGACTTTGTAAAGAGGGTAAGGCATGGCTTAGTTTTCGTTTAAGCATATCATAAATGTGGAACATGTTTGAAATAAACTAAGATTTGTAAGAGGAGAGCATGCACATTGTTGTTTGATTTGGTTAGTTTCCTGTGATAAAAAGCCATCATGAATTTCTTGGGTAAGGTCAACACTGACGAATACATCGCGATCCGTAATTATCTATGTCATGATAGATAGCACAAATCCAGCCGATTGGAACCACCGAACAGGTTTTATCAGAATTAGTAATAATTTAATGGATGTCTGCCAAACCAAGAACGCAGGCGCCTTTGTCGCTCCTTAGACCAAAAATCTATGCCAAAACAGAAGCAGAAACGATAAATTACATCATTTTATTAAGGTTGTCTTTGTCAAAATGCCTCATACTCTCTGGCACAGGAATGTTAAGCAGGCATTAATAGCAACGTTCTTCTAGGTATTTTGTAGTTTACCCATTATGATGCATTGGCCGATTGCCAGCCATCCTGGTCCTCGAATCTGCTAATTGATTACCTATCTACAAGGCTGATAGAACCAAAGCCATTCGCTGACATATAAAACCTGTATGTTAATCAATAAGATCCTTTCGTTAAAGCCAAATTTGTCACATGGTAAGACAACTTCGACTAGAGAGAATCCATTGTAGGCGACTAAAGACATTGAGTGAGGTGTTTGGCATGAGCACTGCGAACCAACACTTGCTGTGCACGAACGTGGGGCAAAATTGCCCATCAAGAGCCAACAATTTTACATGAAGTGTTAGGCAAACAAAGAAAATGAAAGGAGATGAGACGTATTGAGAAATACAACAAACGCAGAAAATGTATAATGTATGTGAGAGAAGTATTTGTCATAAAGGTCATTATAATGATAGGTTATCAAATTCGTGTCATGTTAATCGGTGACAAGTGTGGAGTTCGAGTCAACAACTAACTCTGCCCTTAGGCTGGATGAAAAGGGAAATTGATATTTTGAATGAAACGAGAAGTAAGGAGGATTAATTTGGAACCACGAAGATCATCATGTGTACTGTAAATATTGCTAGCGTGGAATCTTACGCCATCAACTAACACGCAGGCGCATGTTTATTAGCCACGCGATCTCCGTGTGCACCATGTTGTGGGCACGCTTGATCACCCGTGGAAAGCACTTTTCCAGGGAACACGGTCAACACCAGACAAGTTTGATGAAGAAATAGGCTTGCTGACCGCGCACACAATGGCCTTGACAGCTTAATTTGAATTAAATTGCAAAAATTTTACTTGCCTAGGGGGTTCTTAAGATGGCTTTGTTTTGAATAACGTTATATCGCCTCATTCACACTCTGTCTCCACATAAAGCATAGCGGGTTTACTACGAAGGTATAAATAGTAAAATCTGCCCGTTTTGCACACAATTGTACAAGGTCTTGCGATAAGTGGAAGGTAAAGCTTAAGGAGGAGTATCAGTGGGTTAGGGATAGGAAACTGCGGGCTAAACGATAGGATATAGTCTGAGAAAATGGTGCTAAATAGGCTTGGGAAAATGAGCGGCAAAATTGGGAAACAGAAGGGCATTAGGAATTCAGCGCTGAGTGCAATCAGCTCAATTGATGAAGGCAAAGGTAAGTTTCTTCAATACGTCCAAAACTGTTGCTGATGGAGTGCAGTGCAGTGCGGTGAAATAAGCTAAGCATATGAATAAAAAGCTCATTCACGTGAGCAAGGCCAATTCATTCACTGCAGCTGCTAATAGCACCTGAATAATTCACTAGCACTGCACTCACGTGAGCAAGAGCAATTTGGTTTTTTATACATTTGGTCCTGTACTAAAATTTTGTTTATTATCTAGGAAGTCGTCTCACCTGCATTCTTAGCATTTTTGCATTCGGGATAACGGTATTCTCTGGATTAACCGAGCTCTTCAAGTCCCTCGCATGTTTTTAATTAGTGTTACCAGTTATTGAGCGAGTTGAAATGTGATATTCATTTTGTCTTTAGCAATACCCCGCATCGTTTTACAGCATAATTTACGGAATTGTTCTACTGTTCTTTTTCATTAGTACTCTTTGAGAAGAGCCTCAATCGAAGCCATCGGGCCTCACACAGATGAGTTCTTGCAGCTTTCTATAGGTTGCCTTGCATGTAACTCCTTACTACCACAATATTTCTTTAAGGCATTACTGGATCCACGGAAAGTTGTTTACTTTTAGCGACCAATGAAACACAGCTCCCGCGAATTCTCATTCAGACGGAAAACCTCTCGGTGACTCTTTGATGCCATTGTTCCAAGCAGTGATTTGAATCCCTTTGATGGCACTAGGTGAGTCCGTGAAAATAGGAACAGATCGTGTGAGAAAAGTAACCGAGATGGAAAGGGACTTCTTGCTGCTACTACGGTAGTTATGTGTTAGCCTTTTCCTCCATGGGAAAGCCTTATTTGGCCCTCCCTGTGTCTGCTTTTTTAACCAACATACTATGCTTCATGGCGACTAAACAAGGCTGCCTAAAATATGGTCTTGACTATTTCTCGTCGCCACTCAACCTTTTAGCTCCTCTTCTAGTTCAAGTTGGATGCAGAGTCAGCTGCTGACTTGAGCTCCGCTTTCATCACCAACTAACACGTGATAACATCGCTGAGGTCTCATTTGAGTGAAGGTGCTGCCTCTGGGTCCTCACTAATGCCTCAATAAACCGACGTTGTGTGGAAGAGCATAGCGCCAGCGACAAAGAAGTGAAGACAAGAGACTACCAGCATGGTTCGAAAGCAACATCCTGGTGTGAAATAGTGCTTTCAAAGAGCGAATCGTTTGTGCTGCTAAACTCGCAGCCAAACCATATTCAACAAACTGCTACGCGAATTCTTTTATTCTGCCGAGAAGTGGTATATATGGGAATGAAGTACTAGGGCATGAGACCCTTGTGCGGTCCAAATGGTTTTCTGCGTTTGGGAATTCACTCAGTGAAGAATATGGCGCACCATAATGTAGTAACAGAGTGGTAATATTTTGCGGCTGAATAGCAGTACTGAATGCTGAACTTCATTCAACTATAGCCGCTAAGTCTACATGCTAGAAAGGCTTCAAAGAAGGGCTTGTTAAAGTTGGCTTTATCATGCCGCCGCCTAAAATTCATTTGCTCACTTTTCGGTATTCGCTATTTTCTTCGTGAAGCGTTAAGAGTTTCGATGGGGCTTTGAAGTAATGTGCCAGTTAAAAAATGCATCGCATCGAGATGGGCTCGACAAGGGACCTACTGTTTCCACAGGATTTGCCGTCGTAGGCATCACAGAATCCGTTCCCACCTTAGTTGTTATTTTCACAGGAATCGCTATTTGTTCACGGAATTGTCTGATGCCATCAATTAAATGTATATCATTGCTCGAAGCAATAGCACAAGAGAAGCACTAGACTGGCTGGCACTTCTCGCTGCCGCATTTCATTCCGAGGCTATTCAATAGGTGTGAAGGGCAGCACAGAATCGACTTGGACTTATAGACCAGTCAAGCTGAACTTGCATTCATCTAAGTAATTCAACGCTCTGTGCTGCTAGGTTACCAGGGAGGAGGATGATAGTGGCAAGGGCAAAATAGACCACATGGATGAGGGGACGCACATCTATGTATGCAAACAATTGGATGTAATTTTCCGACTCTCCTAAGTGACAGTAAATGAGTGAGTGAGTGAAGGGACATGAAAGACTTCACAAGGTAAACGACCAGAAGTATCGAAATTATTTGCTCATCCATAGAAAAAATGCTGGAACAACGGTGTTGATTTCATTTCAGCATCATCAAAGCGCTCATCGTATATAATTCAGCTTGGAACCACAAGGATTTTATGGTTAATGCAAAGTGGACAGCAGACCTAGGAGACAGAGCTTGAGTGCGTGTGGGGTGTAGGTGTGAAGCTGAGTCCGGTCGAGAATGCATCTCAGTCAATCGGTCAAACAAGTTACTCATACCCACTAGTGACTAACTGACAGACTGATCATAGGATATTGCACCTAAGGTGTAGATGGCGAAGTGACCAGACGGATAGGGATGGAGGAACAGTTGAGAGGCGAAAAAGTAGCTACGAAAACGAAAACTCTGGGCCCTTGGAGAGGGACGCCCTACTAGAATTGAAGGTATACCTAGCATCCTGGTGCAGTCTTCTATCGCTACGCACTAAAAACCAGCATACTTTTCAATTACTCCGTTTCTATGTTCGGATTTTGCGAACCGTACATCACTAGAGTGGATCCATTTGTGCACCAATTAAGATGGATTGGAATGCCAAAAACTGTATTTGTTGGTAAAAAGAGGTCGCATTGATTTGTGCATGCATTGTTAAACGAAGTTGGACCACTGCCAGCTTGACCAAACTCCGGATTAGAGGATCCTGCAATGGAAAAGAGCGTGTCTGACAAACACAGGTTTTGGACCATGATAATCGAAGTGGGTGCATTGGTGGACAGTTTGCACAGACTTACATCAAAGTTGACGACAGCATAAGAATGATGGAATTGAATGCACTCGCAGCAGCTAAAGCGCTGGAGGTGGTCCGACCGATCGTGGTGGTTGCAGGTAATGCGGCAGAAGTATCTAAAGTTGTCATAATAGAATTCGAAACGTGTGAGGTGCTTCCTGTCGTGATAGCAGGCCCACCTATCTTCTCCATTTAAAACAACGAATTTCCTCCACCACATCATTCATTACCCCCATGTCGACTAGTCGCCAAGTGTGCATGAGAGAACAATCGTGGCTGCCTTATTTAGCACCCATATATTTCCCTCCTTAATCGATAAACCATCTTAAGAGAATTAACTTGATTCAGTTGTGGACTTAATTCTACCAAATCTAGCCGTGCTTTGATAATCTTTTAGCACTTGGCGAATCGGGTAGGAAGGCCTCACCTTCTCCCAAACGCGGTGTAGTCGCCCACACTTGTTTGCTGTAGTTACCATATATTTCGCGCATCGGCGAATCCCTCGGTCGAATGAGAGTACCAACAGCAGCGGAAATCGTTTGTTCTGGCTTTAAGCCTCCGATGACATAGTGTTTTTCTAAGGTTTTAAAGGTTCCGAAATGTTTATCTTCGAGAAAGCACTCGATAATATAGGTAATAATATCGCCATTGAGATTGAGTGGCTCATCCCACGTCAAGTTCACCGAGTATGAGTTGATTGCTTCCATCTTCACGTTCTGGGGAACATCTCTACCTGCACAAATAAAAGAAAGCAGTGTTTAGACGTTTTCATTGGGCAGGCGATAAAGCCTCCCATGTCGCATTGTGCTGCCCCGTGTCACGAGTGAATGGACATGGATTTGAAGGTGTCAGGATTATAAGGAACCGCATGTGAAGGTTTAGATTCTGATGAGTGATCCAACGAACTAAAAGTATCAGGCTAGAGGATCCCATTGCATGATATTCCGCATTGCACATACTACGTAATTTACAGTAGCAGGCTTCAATAAGATCTCGAGACTAACGGCTTATCCTTCCACCTCCATCAAATAGTGTATCGATACTGCAAAGTGCCGTGCAACATAAGAAAGTTGTCCTTGCAGCCAAAATTATACGTGCTCGTGGCAATTGACAGAAAGTGCTTATACAAAGGCAACTATTTGAGAATGAAGCAATATTTCTTTGAAGATTCTGTTGTCGTGGAGCCTTTAGTCTAAGTAGACACCAAAGCACCTTCAAATCAAGCAATAGTATGCGTGGACGTTTCACAGACCTTAGTTCATTCCTCACATGCGTCACGTAAGTGAAATCATTAAAACGCAGTGAAACTGGGCAAAGTCCTAATTGCCACAAAGTAGGTGCAAGTTTAAGGTGCAGCAGTTGTATTACCAAGGAAAGGGACGTGTCTGCTTATCTGTAACAAGTCTGTTTGACGTGTGATGTGATGCGTAGCTCCAGCACACACCTCGCCCTCGATAAACTTGTTATTTTGGGAAATACCCTCATTCGTGAGCATTGTTAAGCAAATGCTGACCAGAGTAAGGCAAAAGGAGGTAACTTACGGGTAGGCACAACGGACTCCCCATACAAGGTGGAGGTTGCTAGTAAAATGAGGCAGATCTGAAGAAACATTACTTCTCTAGAAGTGGTTCGCAAACATGTTCCAGACACATGTACTTATAAATGTGCTGTAAGCCAATGAAATGGCCTTTTCTTGACCTCAAAGTACTCTACGCGTTTGCACACACACCGTGAAATCGATCATCATTGGGTAGTTTGAGCCAATGTGGTGAGCAGTCTGGTGAGGATGCCTGCTCCAGTAATACAGTGCTCACTCTCAACTGTATGATGAGCTAAAAGTTTTGAGGTGGGTAATTTGTATGAAATTACGAGAAAGTTAATTGGAGCAAGGGAACCATAAGTGTAAATAAGTTAGCAGTAGCAAAATTGGTAGGTGTAGGACTGTCAGTTGGTTCGATCGTAGGGCACCAAATCCCAACCTTTGGTGTGGACATTGCAGGATGGGTGGTAGATCCATGCCATGTTAATTTCTACACGTGAATAAGCCCGTGACGGTGCATATTAGATGTCTCTGCTGCACTGCCTGCAGTGGGATTCATGGTAGGGGACGATGGTGTTGTAGCCGTGGCCAGTGAGAACCGGCGTGAGCTCATTTCCAATTTATGTGGTGAGTTTTAAAATCGTAGACAAGTCTCTGATTAAATGTGTAAAATGGACTACTCTGCACCTCAAACAGCTGCAGCTGCTGCTTGAAATCGGCTGTGAAGACAAGCATAGTGAAACATTTTATCAAGAGTTCCACTCATTTGCGCACATCAGCAATGGTAGCAATGGCTCGTTTTAATGAGCTGAGATGTGGATTTGAATTTAAGGAAGGATTTTTAAATGTCAGAAGTTGTAGAGAGTCCGTTCGACTGTGCGGTGCGAGTTGAGGCGCACACATCGATGCATGATGAAATGAAGTGTCGATTGCCATGGCTGGGGAAGGACTCAGCATTCAGTGCTGGCATGTAGCTGTCTAGCTACACACCATCATCTTGTCATTACTACGCTGCGAGTCATCATGTACCGTACTGGGTGAAATATCCACATACGAAACTACTTTTCATGCACGAAAGCCTCATGTCTCGGTACATCATTCTCAGCAGGTCACACTAATAGAAAAAGGCGATTTAGATAGTAGGTCAGCTCTCCTCTTGACTGCCTGTTGAGTTCCACGACCGAGTATTCTTTTGCGTTGGGCAAAACCTCCGGGCCGAGCCGATGGACCCTAAGACCTCACAAAAGTAAGTAGTCTGTCCTTCCGTAAAGTGGTAGTACATTGCGACACCAATAAGGGCCTATGTCACCACGATCGTGAGTTTGTGTTAGGTACGTACCAGATTACCATGTTTGGTGGGTTTTCTGCTGACCAAAACCAAATTAATCCTACACTCATTGCCAGTAGAATCAGATGGCAACTAAACCTCATGCGCTTAGGCGAGGAATGTAAAATTCAGGTGAGCGGCCAATCCTGCATGCAACCCACAATGCAGGACAAACGAAGAGGGTGAAGGAATGCGGTCGATGATGAGGGATAATGTGAAGGTGTGGAGGTCATCAGGTGGGTGTGTGACAGATCCAATGTGGACACGTGCACCGTCAGCTGATGCGTTGGCGCATGCACATCAGCTATGTGATGTGTGGGCGGATCACCTTCTTGGGTATACTCGATCGCCTCTGTGTCACTCTTTCATGTGGAGGCGTGCGACGCCAAAAAATCAATTTTTTTTGCAAAACAAATTGCTAAAGGCTCGTAAAAATGAATGTTGACGAGATATAATGAAGGCTTTTGCAAATAGCATTACGAAACTTGCCAAAATTCCCTTTCGTTTGGTTTTCGTTTTTCTTTTCTTCATGAAGTATAGTGGGTTTGTAATGAGGCTTCGAATTTTTAACATTGTTATAAAAACACCAGCAGTGAGCATACAGAATGAAACCTTCTTATCCATTTCTAACGTAGTGGCTAATTTTCTCAAGATTCGCTACTCATACACGGAATTGACCAATGCCATGAATGGATGGCCGATATTTCTTGGAGTAATGGCGCACGAGAAGCACTTGACTGCTTGTTACTACTCGCTATCACACCAAAAAGTATTAAGTGAAGCCTCAATGTCAGCACCACTGGGTCGACTTCGGCTTACAGATCGGCCAGGATCAACTTGCATTTTTCAAACTAATCCAACACTCTGTGCTACTGGGTATTCGGGCCAAAGACTGGAGTAGTGGTGAGCGCAAAACTAGACTACATGAACAAAGTTCTATTAAGAACTTTTGACCCCTTCAAGTGATAGCTAGTCATTGCGTGAAGGAATATCGAAGACTTTTACTTAAGAATTGACCGAAATCATTGGATCTATTTACCCATCCTTAGAACAGATGCTGTCAGAACAGTATTAAAAGGAGGATTTTAGTTCCAAAAGGGTTTATTTCATTCCATTAGTAATTAACCACTCGTCACTGAAATTTCAACGTGGAATCTCAAAGCTTTTTGATTAGTTTATAATAGATTAAGAGTGCACGTGGTAAGGCCTGGCGCCCGACCACAGGTGGGATCTATCAACCCAAATTCACTTGAAAGTGTGTCACTCAACATTGTATCCCCGAAGCAAATAAGCCTGTTTAATCGGTTGATGCAATGTTATTTAGTCAATGATTTTACCACTTAACAAGAGCTCTTTTCTCTTTTTAGGTCGGATTTGTTTCACAGCGCCGACTCTCATGAATGGATGTACTCTTGTAAAGTCCCGTAATGGAAGCATTGAAAGGACAATTCGATAGCTGTTAAGTGCTGGTGGTAGGTCAGTGAAATGTTTGATCCACAAAAGTAAGGCTGAACGAACAAACAACTTAACACTACGTTGCGTTGCCTGTTAGGCGAGGAATTAAACTTTGTCGCGTTGATTGTGCAACAGGTAGGCATGGATTCGAAACTAAAGTGGGAAATCCCCATTTCGTCGCATATGCTCATTTTGCCACTGTAAAATATCTACTCCATAGGTAAGGGGTAAAAAATGCGAGCTACTAGAATCTAATCAGTAGCCGGCAAGAAGGCTGATGAGAGTTACTGCTCGTGGTGGAAGCAGGGCTCATGACGTTTCTTTCCTCCTTCGTTTAGAAGCATGCACAAACTAAGAATGCACATTTATTCACTAAGAAGTTGGCATATTTTGCTAAATGAGCCTCACTCTTTGGAAATGGCTGGGGTTTTCAATGGGAAGCGGCTGTTGCAATTAATGATTTGCAAGCGATGGATGGCTACTGCATCACCAATGCTTAAGGGACAACATCAGGGACGGTCTTTTGGTTGGACACGCATGTGCCGTGAACAGCCATCTCTATCTGTGCTTTGTTTGCTAAAATGGATCAAATCTGTCAAAAAAATCAAATTTATTAAGGCATGAGGTAAGTGCTGTCTAACCACGAAAACTGAGCCAATGTTTGGGCATTTGTGCTTACCCAATGGCAGTCAATCTAACAGTGGTGTTTATTCTATTAACAGGAATTTGTGAAACGTAAAACATTGTGCAATTTTTCGCCACGTGCCCTCTAAAATAACTAATTTAAACTCGTAAGTTCCTTATCTGAGCACCACAAAACCAGGGAGTAGGCTGGTTGATGGCTTGTAGCTTGCGCTCACAGGACGGGGTAATCGACAAAATTGTGGATAACTCCTTCTCGCCTTCTTTGGCATGCCTCAATTTGTGCAACATTATGCCACACAATCATTTGATGTAGGGAGAATGTATGACAGACAACCACGAAAGCCCTTTCATCAAGCCTCTCTGCGGCTAGCGCTAACCCTTCAGTTCTGCAGAATAATTGCTGTTTCTGTGTCAAGCAAATATTGTTCCCATAAATCGGCACTTTTGGATTTTTGTTATGAAGTTACCGCTGCGGAGTTAAGCATTCTCTTAGCTTGACCACTTGTGGGCTCACTTCTGACAGTGCGTTTCTGCCTTATAGTAATATAAAGTGCAAGCTCTGGGACGAGGGCAAAATATTTCGCGACTCACAAATGAGCATTATAGCTAATGGGATAGAGGTTTTAGAGATGGCGACACACAACCTCACCACACGTGCTAGGGCTTGTGCCTGCGATGCCACTAGCCAATTACAGACATCACCAGAAAAAGTTTTGCAGGGTCTGCACTGTCACCTATGCACGCACGAGCCAGGCCATAGCTGGTTGTCGTTAGATTTTGGGACCAAAGATACACTTTATTTGCGCATATTGTCCTCCGTTCCGTTGTTTCTGCAGAATGCGTTAAGAATCGGAAGAGCGGAATGGATTTGGTGGCATAAAACTGCACGGTGAGTGACGAGGCTGTACAGCCGATGCACTTGACATGCTAATGCCAACAAAGAGAGAAATTTGTTTACGAAAAGGACCAAAATCTGCTGGAATTGGAAGAAGCTGTAAGAAGCGCATGATGTTTATACATTGTTTCCTACCCACCCATTCGCTTGCGCTGTGCTCACAAGAATGCGGTGCAACTTGCGTCAGTTGGGTAGAGTCGCAATAGTCCGGTGGAGCTGTGAGTTCGGAGCAGGCATCACCTACACATACCATTCAACTTTCGTCACGTCGGTTGCGTAAGCATTTATTAGGTTAAAATAATTGAAGGAGATAGACCGCTCAGATGTATGGTGGCATGAAGAACTGCAACACCACGACATCAGAGTTCACTACAGGATAGTAATGCGGACGCTCTGTCTTCCAGTCTTGTTGCAGCAGAAACAAACAATGCTGCAGCGTGTCCCATATTTGTGGGCGAGCTCACTAGACATCGATGGAGAACAACGCATAATACCAATTTTGACAAAACTCGAGCGTATTGGGGCTACTGACACCCTCTTGCAAATTCGTAGCCGAAGACGTAGATTAATCCAGCACAATGGCCAGCTGGATGAGGTGTGGTCAACAGTCTCTCCAGTAGGTGAGGTTTTATAAAACCAAGAAGACATCGGAAACCTTGCGCGTTTTGTGATCCTAAACTCATTAATGCGAACAACTCTGAAGGCGTTACACGTGCAACTGAGCCAAGTGGACGAAAAGAAGATGCAAAGGACAATGGTGGACTTCTATTACTCTAGGCTTACCAACTTTTTACCGAAGCCATATCGCATGCAGCAGGTTTAAAAGGCCTCAATCCACAGCTATCCTGCCAATGCGATCCATGTCCGGAGAATTCTTAGGGAATGGGGTGGGTATGGACATTATGTGCTGTCTATTACCAACTGGGAGAGGAAAGTGATATATTTTGTTTGTGGGGCATTGTCTGACCAAAATATTCAAGACAAAACCCAATGGCAGTGGAGGATAATGAAACACTCGCTTGAATTTAGTTCATTCTCTAGACCCGTAAGCAAAGCAATCACAGCCCTAGTTTGGATTACCACCTGTTTGCTGAGCTATATACAATACCGAAGCACGCTCAAGACAAAAAAACAGGTAGGAACAAATCGCGCTTAAATTATACTCCTAAGACTTTTGTTGAAGAGGCTGTAAGCGAAGGCGACTAAACTTGGCCAATTGCCTGACAATGGAACAAGGCGCTTAAGATTGCACTTGATACAGTTGCCCACAATAATGGAAGAAAATATCACTTTTGGAAGTAATATCGGATAAGAATAGGAAGAAAAATGTGGTCCCTGAACTCCACTAAACTACTAAGGATCCACGATGGACCGCGACGGCGTTTTCCCCTTTGTATCTACTTACATGTTCGGACTGAATCGAGGATACCTGGAGACAAATTCAAGTGCTAGAGTGTTCCTTACCGTTACTCTGGTCATTGTAGTCAGAAGCCCCGACTTTATTCGTCCCCTGCAACTTATTGTTAGTTGGTATTTCTTAAGACATGGACAAATGTGCGAGCTTATCCCTCTCCACTACAAGTCAGTACTAAGGACGCTCTTAATGCGATGCAAAGGTACTTGCATCGTTTGCATCTCCTAAATTGTTTGGGGACTGACTAGTAAGGAATACATGAGGGCTTATAACAGAGGCTGTAAGGAGGCTCATTTACCATGGCTTGTGTCTTTCATTCACTTAATTCTCCATCTATCCATCCATTAGGGTTCAATGCAGCCCATCTTGCGACAATGCCACCGATTCACGTTCCGGATTCCTGATATCATTGCAAAATTCCTGATAGGATGAAACAGATTTTAAGGTGACTAACATTGGATGGGCGGGGATGACACAACATTGGCGCAGGTTTCGTGGTAAAAGGGGCATACCACTTGGCTCGAACAATTTGAAATTTGGGTAAACACCCCGAAGCGGCACCGCGTATTCAGCCAAGCCGCCATCTTTAATCAAAACATCGGTCACAGCTAATGCCTTCCTTAAAATATCTACTTGCTTATAAGAGGCGAAATTCATTTATCGTGGTATTCCAGATCTTAGGTAGATGTAACTTCCATATTTCTGCAAAAAAGGGATCGACATAAGTTACATCGCCTCCAACTCTGGCTTTAACTTGCAGTAACTTTTGTCCTCACTGCTGGTGAGACTTCGGTATTTGCGGTTATAGTTCGTCTAGTCTGAACAATTAACCAAATTCACAGCTTGTCATTGTTCATGGAGCACCCATATTGTCTTGCTGCTGTCATTTTTTCTTCATGACCTCCACATACTCTTTTGCCTAACAAGGAACTGAAGACCCTCTTAGGCTGTCTGCCCGTCCACCTTGTCTTTCGCGGATCTGCTACCTTGCTAACCTGTCAAATGCAGCTAGCGAAGTCAACAAAGTGCTTTCTTAATGCTTATTTCATTTATTTCGACTGATAAGCTAATCTCAGTTATTTCCAGTTCTGTTAACTAGATAAATCATGGCCGTAATTGGAGGTCAGATCTTGTCAGACGGGATCGCAGTGTATTTTGCACTAACAGCAAAATTTCGAAAGTTTAAGTGATTTAGATTGGAAGCGGTTGACTGCCACTAGAATAAAAATTGGATGAAATTGGCATCTAAAAAACTGCAAATATTTATTTGCTATCACTCCGAACTATAATGCTGAACTCTCCGTAATCACCCGAATGCGTATCTGTCACCAAAAAAGTGTGGAACGGTTCCGATGTGCCTCCACTGATTGACTTGCTCTGAGATGAAAGAGTATGGAAATTCCATCGAATGGTTTGCATGCGTAGAAGTACGTCTCCTCGTCCAGGAATCTATTGGACGCACTTGCTACTGTTCCCCCCTGCCCGACAATCCAAGAGTACATGATATTAGGACAACATGAAGAATGCAGGTTGAACTTGCCTAATCTACGAATCAATAGCTAATCCATTCCACTGAGAGCAAGGCTTTGTGGAACACCTGCCATACAGCGTCAGGAGAAAGTGTGGTAGCCGGTCTAACACTTCTCTGATACAATAATTATAAACTGGGAAAACTTTTCACATATTTCTCTGTGCGAAAGCATTGGTCAAATCCCCATACACTTCCTTTTTAACCAATGCGCACAATTCACAGACTCATTGTAAAATCACCATGTTTAATGAAGGTTGGATGATAACTGAACGCAACCGAATTCGGACTTGTTTTATTGTTTTTTTCTAAGATAATGCCACGTAGGATGAATTATAATCAGGCGATCAGGCATGCTCAGACCTAGAATTGCAACAAGTACACGGTCTACATGGCTAATATACATGGGTTCATTTGTTAAGCGGTGGAGTACGAGTCCATGTTGACTCATCTCATGGGCTGAAGGTAAAAAATGCACGAAGGTGAGACAACGTTCTTAGCAAAGAACATTGCTCCTCATAGTGCGGCAACGAATGGATGGCGATTCGTGGATGAGTAACTGCATATGCGTACTGAATGCTGACTTAATTCCATCCACAAACACTACCCTTAAGCCATTATGCAGGTGGCAAATCTCTTAACGATTCGTTGATGTATCTACCTGAAATTAATGATATTTTGAAACCATTCCAGGCCTCATTATACCTTACCTTCTTTTATGTTCTTAACGTGAAAATTATTTTCAGGTAATTCATTGGAGTTTGTTGGATGCTTGTGCTTTACACTTTTGCCCAAATTGCTCAAGGCGAAATAGCTGGTCTCTCAGTAATGGCTAGTTCCTACTGCGTCTATCGAACTCCTTATCAAATACTTCCATTTGTTTCCACTAACATTTAATTTCTTGGTTGACATCTTGCGCATTAATGAGACTGTCAGTAGAGTCAGAGATATGCTTTTACAGGATGACACGACGTCAGTTGTTCCATAGTTTTCAAGGAAATGGGATTAATCTGTCATCGCTCACCAGGCTGACATGGGAACAAATGCTTCAACCTTGGTTTTATTTGTAGGAAGGCGGCTCGAATAAAGTCAATCCCACTGCAATATAATCGGTTGGCACACTCGGGAACCTCGATGGGTGAACTAATCGGCCAATGCGCGTGTCTTTCCAGCTGTTGGCCAGTGGACACTTGTCTCGAGTGCGTGTGGGGTTTGGGTTTGGGGCTGAGTGCGTTCTCAAATGCATCTTAGTCACTTGGTCAACCAAGTCAAGCCCACCTACTAGCGATTAACCGGTATTAGACTTGAATTGACTGTTACTGCACCCAAAGTGCGGCCAATGCAATGGCCAGGCAGCTGAGAGCAAGTGATACAGCGTGAGACAATTTTTTGTATGCTCCAAAAAGAGCCACTTAGCCTTGGACAGGAGCATCAGCATGTCATAAAACGAAGCCATTCGGGTTTAAGCATTTTGTTATACTCGCATCATAAGGGTGGACTCACTTGAATAACAATGAAAATGGGTAAAATGTGAAGAATTGCATTCGTCATTATAGAATGTTTTGCAACGATTGGTCTCTTAACTGCCAAGTAAAGACAGAGTAGTATCGGCTCGATCATTCTCTGCATTAATTAAGCATGCATGTTGAGCCACAGTAATATTCGGTTTCGGTAAGATAGGCAAAAGTGTGCACAGAATCACAAGAAAGTTGACAACAGCACCAGAAGCATGGAAGAGAATAGGGCTGGAGTGGCCGAAGTAGTGGTGGTCGTTTCAGGAATCAAAAGGAGTCTCTTAGTCGTTGCGGTCGAAGGGGTAGTTGTGCATCTTGTGGTAGCAACAGATACTCCTCCTGCCTCTATGCAAAGCACCAAATTCCCTCCATATTATTGTTTAACATATATGCGTCAACTAATTGCAAATTTAGCATGATGGAGCAATAGGGACTGCCTTGTCAAGTGCGTCAATTTTGCTATCGCTATTTGACTACATGGCAGGGGACAATGATGACTGACCTAAAGAACTATGTTTGCAATATCAATCAGATACCGTTGTAGGCTATGTTTGATTAAGCCAAACTAATTTTGAGCAATACTTTAGCGTTTGACGAAACGAGTAGAAGGGATTTGTCCTTATTCAAGCGAAGCATTATGACGTTAACTTTTTACCAACTTTACTAAAGTCTTTGGGTCCATCTAGACCATCAATTCGAATGACTGCGCTAACAGGGGCAGAAATGTTTTGTTCTGGGTTCAAGTCTGCAATATGAGGTTTCGATTTTAGGAGGCAAGGCAATCTCTGTCATACACATTGTCAGGATACCAACTGACAAGACAGTCGACGAAGGACTCTTGAGGCTTAAATGGTGGATCCCACGTCATGCACACCATATAAGGGTTGACGACTACAAGTTGCACGTTGTCAGGAGCATTAGAATCCGCACAAAAGGTAAACCTTAGAGTTGCCAGAGCGCCATTGACCTTAGTATGCTCCCACGTGCCACCATATTAACAGGAATAGAAATAAGGTGATCTCCCACCAGAACAGCTAAGTTAATGACTACACGATTCATCTGATATGCTAATAGGCCAGACAACAGGCTAAAAATTCCAGGCAATAGGAGCCCATGCATTGTGACTGCATGTTACCAGCGGTTGCCTTCGCTTTACCTAATGTTTCTAACCACACGAAAATTGTAAAATTAGATCAATCAAGTTTCATTTCGACCTCAAATCTACCAATTCGTCCTTCAACGCTAAAGTAATCGCGCGTCGCAATTGGCGAGACATTATAAGCCATAAAATGAAGTTGTCTTTAATGCCTGTTTTCTCTTGCCTGTGAAAGTAGATGAGGGATATTTTGACAAAAGTAGCCATTTAAAAGTGGTACAATTTATCGCTTACATTTCGATTTTGGCATCGGTTTTGGGGTCGACGAGAGACAAAATTATCTACGCCTGTGGTTTGGCAGGCACCTGATACATTATTATTATTATTACCGATATTCCTGAGAAATCCTCTTCACTTATCAAAATGGACTGGATTCGTGCTATCTTTCGCGAGACAGCTAAATTATGGCTTGTAATGCATTCCTTCGTGTTGGCCTTACTAACGGCTTTGATCATGGTAATGCATCACAGGAAGTTGACCATCTCAAGCAATTGTGCGTACGGATTCCCTCCGCAAATCTTAGTTCCTCCCACGTGTGTAGCTCGAAATAAACTAAGAAGAACCCTGTTTGTCACGAAGTAGATGTAGATTTAAGAGCATTTTAATGATAAAGAAGAATGATGAGGAGAGTGGTGGGTAGCAGGTCAAATACCAGGGAAGTGGGGAAGTGAATGCATACTGAGCCATACTAAGTTGATTTCGCTGTGCTTCGTTGCGATGCGTTACTTAGCACTGGCACTTCTTCACTGCTTGCTTATTGACTAACACTTGCTATTTTATGCAAAACTTACTAATTTAGCAAGCTCCCAATTTGTGAGAACTTTCTACACATGAATCAATCTAAGTAACGCTTAAGGTAACTTGCCGATTACCACTGCGAAATTTTCTCGCGAGATGAAAGTTTCCAACAAAGTGCAACCTGGTGGAAGCGACATCTCGCACCCAGAAATGGTGTGCGTATCTACAGCCTACAGACGTGTACTTATAAGCAAGTTTTAAGCCTATGAAATGACCTATTCTTGGCCTACGAGGCAAATTCTGCATTCACACACGCACACGCACACCATGAAGCCACACATTAATAAATGGTTTGAGGGATTGTGCCAAGCAGTCTGGTAAGGAAGTCTGCCCTAGCAATACAACATTCACCTTCATCTGGGCGATGAGCTGAGTTATGGAGAGTAGGCAGTCTTAACGGACTTAGAAAGCATTCGCGCAAGCACCAGGACCATGGAGACAAATAGGATTCCAGTGAAGGGAATGGAAAAACGATTTTGCCCTAGTTGGTGTAGGCACACACGTCTCTAGCCACCAACTGTCTTCCTTTCGCTACTATGCTAAGAGGTGCTATATTGTTTGTTGGATGCGTTCACACCTGTAGAATCACTTAGATTGCATGTAAGCCACATGATCTGCGATTTTACGCCCGAAAGTTTAAGCTTCGTTCGACTAACCTAATCTGCCTAGTAACCTAGTACTTCATTTGACTATGTGTTCAGCCACATGATCAACCTAGTCTCTGGACGCTGTACTTTCGCCTCGCCTAAGGGCCTTCGGCCATGCTGCTTGCCTCTCACCCGTTGAGAAGGGAAGCAAGTAGCATGCTCTGCCACGCATCTTTAGCTTATCACTGCATTAATGCGGACACAAGACACTACTTTTATGAGATCCTTGTGTGGACGTGTTTGAAACTGCCCGTCTGATGAGTGCACCGATGACTAACATCAAATGATTCTACCAAGAGTAATTTATACATGCGATTGGTGAATTCACTTCATGTTAGTCGGTGATGAATGTAGATCTCAAGTCAGCAGCCAACTCTACATCCAGTTTAAACTAAAAAAGCAGTTGAGTTCGATGTAGGCAAGAGATAATGATGATTATTGTTAAACTTCTAAAAAAGCCCACGCGAAAATCATCTGCCAGTGGGCGTATGTGCATTAACCATGGGTCCGTCTGCGCAGCATGTTGCAATTTTATTTCCTGACATATCTGACCGCCTCTGAGAAACACCTTCTTAAGTACGTATCCAACTGCATAAATTCCCTCTTCGATTATAAATGATTGGTTTTAATTTCGATGACCCTACATGACCTGATGCCAACGGTCTGCCTTTTACGTCAATCGGTGAGTCTGAAACACCGTGTTGTTTAGAAATGCAATCATACGGGCAAATAAACACACGCCATTCCAGCATACCATATTCGTCCATGTGATAGCTGTTCGTGTATGCAAACTGTAATTTGGTCCCGGTATGTTATGATTACCTTATCAGCGCATTCTCTGCTCAAGTCGGTGGGTGGAAGCATAGAAACGAGTTGACTCCTACCTTTGCTAAGTTAACGGTCTTTTACAAACCCTAAAATCCATCGCGCAGCAAATTCCAGAGGAAAACTTGTTGCTATTGTACCAGAGGGTCGGTTTGTCAAATTTGGAATCCTTTCAGCGTTCATCAGGATCCCAAATCACTATTAAGCAGCTGATATGCTGAGGTTTAAATTGCCCTAGAAAATCAAATAAAGCAGAAAGTAGAATTCAAGGGACCTAATGTCTACCATATTACAATACTAGGTGGTAAAAATCATCAAAGATGCGGAGGTACTGTTTGCTCGACAGTCTCTGATTAGTGAAGGTAGTGATCGGGTAGCACGCAACCAGGTTCTAGATAAAGATCGCTTACACTGCATTGCTGGTGTAAGCCCAAACACCGAATTGCAGGATAAGAACAAGTTGCAAAAGCATCCATAGCATACCAAATCCTTTGCTGTAGAAGCGAGGTGGACGATAGCGTTATCACCTAACCTAAAGCTTTTGTGACCCCGAGCCACATTGATTGCTGCAATTAAGGCTGCATTAGTAGTACCATTTATCATAGATCATGCACGTGTGCTATTTTAAGAGGTACAATACAGCTCACTGCTATCATCACCTATAAGCTCTGGATAATTGCCTCGCGCAAAATAAGCGACATCCAAGAATTGGCTGGCTCCAATTAAGACCAAGTCCAACTTAAATATTCCCAACTTAGTTGCCTTATATCAAGTGTCACAACAGCTGTTTGATTCAAGCGAATATAAATGGAGGTATAGATGAGCGAAAAGCGCGAATGGAACTTTTGTACTCGTGAAGGGATTAAGAGCTTTGGTGCCAATTTTGGGTAGACAACACGGTATTTGCATACAAGAGTTAAGAAATTAACAAGATGGAGCCTTGATTTGGGTATTGAAAATAAGAATCCATATGGAAATTATGACCACTGAAATGGTGTGAAGCGACGAAGTGCATCAGAGGTAAACGTCAAAATCTTCACATTTACTTGTTCAAATCACACTAATTAATGCATGATTTTGGTGTTCTTTATAAAAGATGAGTTCGAGAGCTCATAGTTTAACTGCCTCTGTCACATGGTGACTGCCACTGCATGAAAAACATACCACAAAATAAAATCAGAATGTATTCATACTCTTAATAGCAGAACTGAATATGTGACTGCCATTCAATTGTACATTAGTTAAATGAGAGCTGTGATTTGGTTACTTCCAAGGAATATGGAAGCCTCCACTCAGTCTCGAGAACTCCGGCAGATACATGGCGAAGGTTACACAAATCAAAATGGGTAGAGGGAGGGGAAATGGGTAGCTCATCATTCTACTAACAGCTCTGCCCTGTGTAAGTGCGGGTTGCTAGCCTCAAAAGATCTGTTCTCTGGTTAAATGGTGTTTTGATTAAAGCTTTCATAAATTTAAATTAATTTTTTATGGGTTTTGCGGCAGGACCTTCCAAACCCTCGATGATATGCACAGATTTCATTTGATTAAGCAAGATCTTAAAGGTGACTGTTATCAAGTAGGCAAAATGCCATGATATAGGTCTAATGTTCGTGGCCATTCAGCACTTATCTTGTTGCTTGAACAAGTTGAACTGTGGTTGTCCTGTTTAAACTAGGCAAAAAATGTGTTGACAGAGAGGGCTGTTCATGATGGACGAGTTACTCATGCAAACGCAGATGTTAGCCCATTTTTTGTGCCTTAGCAATAAATGGCGCTGACTTTTCTTTCCACCACTTGCAGCGTGCAAAATTATTAAATGTGGAGTTAAGGTATCATCGTTTGTGGCAAATCGAAAGAAAAGAGGTGTAAAACATATCGGGTATTCGGTAAATCTGTTTCCTCTAGGCAATTCATTGCTTGGGCTGGATTTGTTGGAAATTCTGCATTCTATCATTACAATATAATGGACTCTCATTGTCCTGCAGTGGCTTTTTGTACTCCACAAAGTCATTCAGGGTCTTGTCAGGTTAGCTGTCGGCTCGCACAGTCGAACTCCTGTAGATCTGCTGCTCCGTTTACCAATCACTGAAGCCCCTTGTTTTAGCATTTCGACTAAGAAGCCGTGCTCATTCGAAATAAAGCCTTTCACATTCTAAACAAACAGCAACGGAGAAATTGCAGCATGCATCGGAAACCCAAAACTCATGTTTTACTTCTGATACTTGGGCTGCATTTAGTGCCTCCAACTTTTCATTGACGGCGTAAATAGAGTTTAACACAGGCATATTGCCTGTATCGCACTATATAGCACGACAATGTGGTTTACCTTTCACAATGCCTAAATGCAGATTAAGTGTTTCTACATTGTTTGATTGCCATCTACGATATCACTAACATTGAATGCAGAATAAAGTAAATTTCCATCAGTGGTTTTACGGTAATTCTCGATAATTTTACTCAATTCGAGTTGCTTGATTGCCGCTATAGGGTGGCCTCGAAAATGGAGTAAAGCATAGGTCAAAGCTGGCACGATTGAGCCAGTTGTTATCGCCTGGGCCAAATGAAAACGAGAAGCGATCGGGCTACAGCCGATTCAGCAATAGTTCAAACCCTACTTTTCCATCTGCGAATATGGACACACAGATTTCGTGAATTTTTAAGGTGGCTAACTAAACTTCTGCATCGTTCCTGTCCTGCTGATAACAGGATACTAGTTACGATTCCACTGCAAAACTTTGTGAAATCAAGGTTTTCATAATTCTGAAGATTGCGAGCGCTTATTAACGCATGTAGAATCACGAATTCAACAGTAAAATTACATGTTGATGCTCATAAGGTACATCAGCCCAATACTGGGGATGATGACACGTTTTGCCGACACCTAGTAAGGCACTGACATAGACACTAGAATTCGCTTCCTCTGTCTCATTCTATGCACAAAGTATGCTTTCGTCTCATACGGGATCAAGAATGCCATGCTTAAATGACTATATATAAAGGACGAATTGCAGAAATTTCCAGCAAAACCTTTCTCAAAACCACCCGTTCACTCTAAGGGACACGTATAAGTCGGAAACTGAAACGGCTTACTATGGACAATTCCAAACGCTGCACCTCTTTAAATACCACTTTAAGGGTGTCAGAGAAATAGGTAATTACAGTGTATTAAAGAAAGTCAGCGATTTCTGTTTGGAAAGCCAAACGGAGAAATCACGACTTGGAGCTCCACGTTGTCCGAAATCTGAAGCATAAAGCCGTCGACCTTACGAAGTACACATGTAATTATACCGTTCAAATCATACCAACTGCCTCATTGCTGGCTGCACCGTCAGAAGTAGTCTCTGCAGCTCATAACAAACTAGTTAGCCTCCAACTTCAAGTGACTTTTACGCCTCCGCTCGATCTGGGCCTCTGATACCGATGTTAGTGTGCAAAATCAATTTGATGCTTTGATAAGTTTTGTTAACATTTGCCTCCATAGCAGAGTTCAGGCAGTAGTTGTCACTCTACGTGTTAATTTGAAAGCTAGTCCGCTTTTCGGGCACGACTACTTAGCTTTCTCAAAGCTTAGATCGGTAACCATTTCCAATACCGACAAAATTTCGCAGGTTTATTCCAACCATCGCATACTTGGAGATCGATCATGGGCAGTGAAACAGACACGCCTAATATAGCATTCGAAATCGTCATGCTATGTTCCGTTGGAAGTAGGCCTACGTGTAGGAGATAGCAATACAATGAGAGACATGTTTTTGCGTCAGTTGAAAGAGGATCTGCCATAAATCCTTCAATGATTGCATCAAAGTTTCTGCTTCAAATTCTGCAGCAACTGCAATTGGCGGAACTAAATCCACTAACGTAACCACTGCAGCCCTATTTGCTTCCATGGTCACAGCAATCGCTTTCATTTTCGCATTAATTTTTGCAAGTTACCCACTTAAAACATCACAGCTCATCACACGATTGAAAATAAACGCTATGTCGCTAGAGTACTTGTCCTTACCAGAGTCCCTAACACAATCTTTCAACCGACCCAATAAGCTGTGATTTCATAGTGTGCGTGTTAAAGCACAACTTGCTTCGTAGGTCAAGAATAGACCTCTCCACAGGACCACAGCACAACTGTAAGTGCATGTGTGGACCGTCGGTGCAAGTAGTTTCTGACAAGGTGTCGCTCAAGCTCTACCTCTTGTTGTTGGCAGTCTCCATCCTGCATGGGGATTTTGCAAAGGAAATTGGCAAGGCACCTTCTATTGCTTAGAACTAATACGTATGTGCGTAAGAACATTAGGGAAGGGAAGGTGTTTTATAAATTAGTAATTCTGGCAAGGTTAGCATGGGTTTGTCAACGTGCAAATGGCTGATTAGTGCTGGACAAGACTTAGCCACTCCTACTCTTTCGCATCATATATTCTAGCCACACCTAGTATTATTTTACATCATACTACAGTGGTTTCATCTTGACATACTGAGTAGGCTTAATCACTTCCCTGATATTTTAGCTGCTGCTCACCTTCCACTTCGCATTTCCAGTTCGTCTTCGGAATGCCTTTTTAAGGAGGGCACGGTCTAGCTTAGTTTGCATTTAAGCGCATCGAAAGGAATGGAACATGCACGTAAATAAACTAAGATTTGTAGGAGGAACGCATGCACATTGCTACCTGATTTGGTTAGTTTCCTACGATACATAGCCATAATTAATGTCTTGGGTAAGGTCAACACGAAGGAATGCATCGCGATCCGTAATTATCCATGTCATGAAAGATAGAACAAATCCAGCCGATTGATACCACTGAACAGGTTTTATCAGAATCAGTAATAATTTAGTAGGTGTCTGCCAAACCAAGAAGGTGGGCGTCTGTGCCTCTCCTTAGAACGAAATTCGATGCTAAATCAGAAGCAGGAATGATAAATCTCATCATTTTATCATGGTTGCCTTTAGCAAAATACCTCGTATTTTCGATCACGGGCATACAAACAGGCATTGAGGACAAAGTTTTTCCAATGTTCTTGGTGTTTAACTCATTATGGTGCATGAATCTAAGACATAAAATGATTCAACATATTTGGGATCTTAATAAAATATGACAATCCTTAATTTTGCAAGTTATGAAATGCAATTTATTAAGGTGAGATTTGCGCTGTTGTCCACAATCATAGAGTCGTAGTACCTGGTACTTTGATAATGCTGCACTGAAAGCGAAACGTGCAGGACCATCTTTTCAGCACTACTCCTGGCCATTCGTTCATGCACACCAGCGCTTGACCACTTCATATTTATTCGCATTCATCTGCAAACAGTTGGGAGAAAACTGAGAAGGACAAGGTTCCATCGATGCCCTAGCAGTAACGACAAAGCAGTGTTTTCGTTTGTGCAGATCCTACCGTTCCCTAGAAGGTAAAACTGAAGGCAATCAGCCCTTACTCGGTGCGAATAAGGTAAAATCCACCAACTGGACCCTACGGCAGTATACTTGACTACATTTTTAATTGGCATCTCGACAGTGGGCTGCAGGGCGAGATTCATCTTTGTCCAATTTTAACCCACGTCTTCACAGATTTAAGGCCAGAGCAAACCTTTTCGGCCTCTGTTAGAGCACTCACGGAAAAGGGACTGTTTTTGTAGCACAGATGTGCTAGTGGTTTCAGTAGGGTGGCGAACGCAACTACACCGCGTCTGAGAGGAGGTGAGTCTGTCTACTCTTTTACTCGAATGTTGCACGATTGTCTGCAGTTGACTAGACTTTATCGAAAGAGTTGCCGTCTGTATCCTCTTGAGGCTACCAAAATAATTCCTAGGCTCATCCTCACAACCACCTCCCATTCTAGCACCATTGACATTAAAATGAGAAGGAGAAGGAGTTCCTGTCGCTACTGAAATTTTTGCAATGACTCCTGAATTCATAACGAATGGCACATCTACCCAAATAACTGTGGCCAAAATAAAGAGAAGGTCTAGTCGGACTACCTTAGCTTCGGCTGCTGCCAGAAGATCCACATCGGCACCTGCAATCCCAACGAAAAGCACTTTAGTCCAGACTTCTCTCACGATCACTAAGACAAAGACATTCGTTTCAAATTTTGTCACGATCGTTTCAAGATTTTACATCACAATATTCTCAGTTATCAGAACCTGCGGCTCTGCCTCCAAGCTTTGGCCACTGCAACCACATTCGCTTCCATGACCCTGGTCTGCGCAAACTATCAAACATTTCACTCACTCTGATCCTTACGGCCCAAAAATTAACCTTATGAAAAGTGTTATTTAACTCAATGCTAGATCCATAAATCTTCCGCCCCAATTAGCAACTAAGAGGCCAGTCATAATGAGCAAATCTGTGATAACAAATGCAAAGCCTGGTATTTTGACCCAGTCTCAACGCGCTCAATCATGTGAGATGGTGTACTGATAATAACTGTGTGGCGAGTTAAGGCTGCACTATAATACTGGTGCTGCATTCGATCCTAGAAGACGTTCCTTCCAAAGTTTTAAAAATATTACGTCTTAGCTGCTGCTGTTGGGATCTTAGCAGAAGTAGCCTCGTGCCAGATCGCATGCGCTTGATTTACTCTATGCTGCATCAGCTAATTGCAAGAGCCGGTAGAAGCAAATAGCTATCCATAGCAATAGCAGTCATCTTAGGCCTAATGTTAACAAGACGTTAGAATGTACGCGTGACATAGTCGGTCGAGGCACCAAGCAGTGCTCAGAAATGCACTAGGATTTGGACCAAAGCCAGACATGCATTGTGGCCTAGTCGTCATTGACCAGTGGCCAGGCGAACACAGGCGCTTTGGCCGATCAGGTCAGCCATCCTGGTCCTCGAATCTACTAATTGATTATCCGGCTGCCGAACAGATATATACAAAGCCATTTGCCCACAGAAAAACTTTGGTTGGAATATCTGCCTCTTTGTCAGCCTGAAAGTTGATAAAATCCCTTTTCCTTTCTCATAAATGTTAACAATTTCCTTTGCACACTATCTTGCAAGAACATACCCCAGGCCCAATTTGTGTTTTAAAAACTGAGGTCCTTTTGCTATAGCCGAATGTGTCACAATCAGACTAAATCCAGAAAACGGAATCCATTGTAAGCCATCGAATGCATTAAGTGAGGTATTTAATGGGAGCACTACGAACTAACTACTGCTGTACACGAATGTAGGGCAAAATTACTGAAAAGCCTCCAACAATTTACCATAAACTGAGCAACAAGCAGAAAAGATAAAAGGGGATGAGGCATGCAAAGGAATAGTAGGGACACGACAAATAGATAGTGTATGTGCGAAAAACATTTGTCACACGATTTATTATAACAAGTGGGCATCAATTTCGTGTCATGTTAATCGGTGGCAAATATGGAGTTCAAGTCAGCAACTAACTCTGCACTTAGGGTAGACGAATAGAGAAACTGACAAGTTGAATGAGGACGAGGAGTAAAGATGATGTTTGTGGAATCATTGATACCATACAGCGTGAAATCGTAGGCCATCGGCTAGCACTTATGCGTTTGCTTCTTAGCCATGTGATCGCCGCGCACACTACGTCGCAATCCCAATTGCGTGCATGCTTGACCACGCGTAAAAAGTATTTTTCTCGGGAACGCGGGCAACACCAGCAAAGTTCTTGGGTGTGATTGCTTGCCGACTGCGCATATAATGACCTTCACAGCCAAAATCAACTTATGTTCCCATAATTCTGATTGTATAATGAATTTTGAAGATGGATTTGTTGTGGATGATATCACATCGCCCCAGCCATACTCTGTCTCCCCATAAAGCATGGTGGACTCACCACAATGGGACCTGAATCACCAGCACTGGCATGTTTTACTCAAAATTGTCTGATATCTTACGTAGGGTGGAAAACATTGCTTGCAGCAGTAACATCAAGGTAACACGGTAGATTGCGCGATATGAACAATAAGACGCAGTCTCAGTTTTTGGTGTTCACTGACCTCTGCAAAATGAACAGTATCATTTGAACCTGTCTACGGGTTAAGGATCCAGTGATAGTAGAGAAATTGATCCATGGGATATAACAAAGAGATTTGAGAGATACTAGTGGTTTCTTTTCACAATTCATCAATTTAATGATCTGAAGTGCACGACAACCTCAACGATGATCAAGAAGACTTAGCAAGCCCTGGAGCGCACTGTGTTCTCCTAATACATCTGTGTGACTATTTTTGATCTGTGATCCAGCTGGTGTGCATTTAAGCAAACATATTTCATCAATCAGCTGGCACTTGACTAAAATGGAGGTAGAAAGACAAAATAATACACTGCATGTAATGACAAACGGTCAATTTGTGTTATAACTATCTGGATGGCTCGTTTTTGATAAAGAGTAACGAAAAACTCATCAACAATGGATATGCACGCAATCGTGAGCTGACATCAGCATCAGAGATAGTACAAACGATACCAGATTTGCCTTCTCCTAAGTACATAAAATCAAGAGATCATGCACGCTGACTAAAAATGTGGCGAAATTCCGTATGAAGCTTTGTCTCACAGAAGCAAGTAAAAACTTAAAAGACGGACATTGGTCGCAAGCGATGGATTATGCAGAGACAAACTTACCGAATATTTGATGCAGTCTATATCTAAAATCGCACTGATTGGCACCAAACGGTGACACGTGGACCCCACATTTAATATCATTTTCATTCTGTGAGCTGTGTAATGAACACTTAGGATCATCAATCGCTAGAACACAAGCAATGCGCTGGCATCAGTGTTCAGATCGAACACCCATCTTCCGTGAACAGCCGTCTGTGCCTACACATTTTTTGCCACGGTGAGACAGGCCATTCACAATTCAGTTTGTTTAAGCCTGAGATGAGTGCTGATTGGTCATGAACACTTGACCAATGCTTTGTATACACATTATCAAATGATCAGACAAGAATTTTGCACATCATCAGAGCTCTTGTCATGCATACTGCGTTTGCGCAAAAGAGAATCTTTGGTGGAATCATAGAAGATTCCTTCTATTACCCATTGTACGTACCTAGATTTGCATAACGATTCTCCGTACATTTGCTAGAGACAAGGAGACTGAAGAAGCAGATAACTGGGATAGCGTCAAGATGCATAAATATAGCTAATTTAATGGAGGTGCTTGGCACTCACTAGATCATTTCGCGGTTTATTCCTTTTGGTGATTTAAATTTTTGAAATGAGTTTAAGCAGGAGAAGGACATGAAACCACTAAATTTGGTCATGTTTTGACACATCTCCATAAGTAGATTTCGGTGAGGTGATAAAACAAATTGAGAGTTCTACTACGAGAATGGTAAAACAATTCAGTTGAACAATTGAATAGCCGTATGTATATGGATGCACCTAGCGTATTTTGAGGTGCATCAAACCTTCTAACATCATTTTGCAAACAATCCTGCTAGCATAAAACATCATTGTTACTTGCAGAGCAATAAGTACAATGTGATTTGATTTCGTAATTTTTGCATGAAATGAACATTGGTGACTATTTACGGAATGCTTAAAGCCATTACACTTACACAGTATTATTACCTCACCCAAGTAACGTGTCATCCATGCCACATATTTGATGGCAATGCAGATATTTTTAGAGACAGGGACAAAATTGACCAGATTTCTCACCACTATCTGCGCGATCTTAGCAATTTCGAGGTATCAGTGTTAAAAGTGGGGTGGTTCAGACGTTTCCGCAAGGACATATCTACACCTTGCATTGGGGGCTGAGAGTGAATGAATAAGGCATGCCTTGTGATTTCCGCTATGATTGCTACTTTCCTGAACACCAAATGATTACTTTGACTTCTCTGCTTCACTCACAATTTTAAAGTCACAGATTTTGCTGCTGCTGACATCTGGATAGCTGATAAAGTGACCCATTTAATATAGCGAGATTTAAAGACCCGAAATGTCAAAAGTCACATTCTTGAAACTATCACTACGAGCTTTGGCTGAGGAATTTCATTAAGCACATTTCGAGGATGAATGAACTAATACAAGATATCATTGCAACCTTCAATCAGTCCATAGCTACACATACGAGTAATAACTAGGAAGTGTGCTACGCTCATTTTATTACTGTAGACATAAAACCTGAAGGAAAATACAGCTCTATGAATAAAATTAGGGAGACAAGAGCATATTAAATACTGGGAGGTGACAAAAGACAAAAAGAATAAAAATTTGACAGTACGATGTCCATAGAAAGTTGCCAGTAATTATAGAGGCACAAGTAAAGCAGGGGCTGGTAAAAATAAGGTCAATGAAGGCGTAAGACGGTCATGTGAACAAACAAAATGATATACTGCAGCAGAGTAAGTCGACCACATCCAATCCAACAACAGGCACATGAGAACAAATAAATAAATGAATTTGCAGCACAACATCCCCACTCAATTCACTGCCACTGCACGCAACTGAGCACGACTGCGCGCGCCTCTCCGTTTTCTGGTAATAAGTTATTATTCATCACCTTCATTGGTTATACGGTGTGCTACGCAATCTCAAGACTGTGAATTGTGCGAAACCCCCAGTACACACATGAATTGGGAGTAACACCACTTTGCATTTGTAGAGCACAACAACTTGAGGTAGTAGCACTGGTCAATGAATGAGTTAAAATGTGGCATAAACGCAAAGTAAAGGACTGCCTTTGTAAACTCCTAGCATACTTGGTGGTGAGGCCTTTTATCTCCATCCGATGCATCAAATGGAAATGAAAGCAGCAAGGTGGACTACTATTTCTTCGCTTTGCCAATTTTAATGAAAATAACAAAGTTTGCTGATACAGTATCCTCACCTCAAATTGCCGCTTTGACAGGCGTTGTCGGTGAAACGCTTTGATCAGAGCGACAGGGCGCCCCATTTTTACACAGAAGTAAAAGTGGTAAGGGGTGAAATTACACTTTTATTTTACGAACCACTCGTAGGTTAGTGAGTCTGCATACTCTACTGCACTAAATAGCAGTCGATCACTCTCCCCATAAAATGGATGTTGTTAGCAAAAATGCGCAAATTCCCTCTTGCACCAATCAAAAAGATATCCACTGTGTGGCCAAATCACCATTCGCCTTTCCTGTGATGTCTCATTCCATTCGTCATGGCTTCGACATACAAGCGGCTAGAGGGAATGATTTACCACTGAAGTTAGTACTACACCAACTGCAGTCATCAGAGCTGAGAGATGTTTGCTCTACACAATCCTGACTCTCACGCTATTGCACTTAGCAATTAACGTTGTTGTTGGTCTGCGATCCTATTCAGTATCTGTGTTCGTATCCGTTGTTCTGTCAACCTGTACATCTGATCATATATCGACCGCCTCTTCAAACTAATGATCTCTTGTCTGTCACTGAAGTAGTGGTGAGTTACTGCTATGCACACCGGTTAGTACAAACAGCAATTGCAAAGTGTAGGATCCCACTCACTAGCTTAAGGAAGCCGAAATTGCAGGGAAAAGAGTAACACTTTCTATAGCACGCGGCTTTTTTAAGTCCTCTGTAATGTGCAGGTCGTGAACTGTTTTATTTAACAACTATTTACATATAGTGAAAATTCCAGCAAGGGTCGGAAGAGAGACTACAATTTCGCTTTGACAATGAATTTAGCCAATTTTGCAAGCTCTCTGGCTTTGTTGTAGCTTCCGCTTTAGCCTTGGAATCGAGCCACATCCGTGGATTTTCACACTCTCCTTAGGCAAGGTATCGTGCCTTAAAGGACTGTGGACCAGCAGACATAAAGTATGGCAAATGATGAGTGTAGATTGCTCGTGGTGATCAGTCACGACTTACTTAGCTAAGACGGCTCGAAATGAGTAACTATATATCAACAAATGGGATTCAGGTGATGCATTTCGAAACATTGGTGCATTACAGATCAACATTTTAACATCAGAAGTGGTAAATGAAAGTAAAGGAAGCAAGGATCGCCGAGGTAATAAAGTACCAGGTAAGACATGGGTGAGTGGCGCATCTGCAGGGTCAAAGGTACAAAAATGTCATTCCTGGCCTCTGACTGCTGTAGAAGGGGATATGCACTCGGCTTTGTGGCCATTGTACAGAATGCACCCAAAGTGTGGCCCGAGGACCTCAGCAATGAGAGGGAGGAGTTCTCATCCACTTGTATGGCAGGAGTGGCTTTTGAGTCCTCTATTTCGACAGGGCGTGCAACAATCATTCTACGGTTGTAGGAGAGGGCGGCATGGCAGGCGACGTTACCGCTCCAAATGGAAATGTACGTCAGCAGTTACGGTAGGTGAATAATATCAGAATTCTTATTCTTTTTAGTCTTCTTTCCATTTGCCGTGCCTGTCAGCATTCACCCTTCTATTAGAATGATTTATGCCATTGATAATTTGATTCGCAGCTGCATCTTCTATAAGCTCAATGTTAGCGTTGAGGGTTTAAAGGCTGATGGGATGCATGCATTTTTCTTGGATTTGATGCCAAAAAATCGGAATGTCTACTCATGGTATTGTGTGCTTTGGTTCTCCTGTGCGAGTGCTGAGCCCTATTCTCCACCAAATCAAGGTGGATTTTGGAGTGTTTAAAATGTGCCTTTGTAAATAGCTACGCAAATTTTTATGCTTTGCGGCATCTATCCTAATCGGCACTTTTACGTTCACCTCAGCTACCCTCCTCCACGCGCTCCTTGCGTAATTCAGATGAGGGCCATTGATTATGGTTAGTGGAGTGGATTTTTCGTCAGTCAAGAACATTGCTGAAGCCAGTACGCCTATAGACGAGAATCAGGCAATCGCTCCTACTGCTAGTGCACACCCTAGCACTGCTTCTTAGTGAAGATGTGGCTATCGAATCGCGCTCAAAATTGAGGAGTCTATTCTAATTTTACTATTACTCCTCCCAGCTACTTGTCAATAGGCTGCAGATCTACATTCCGCGCTATCATATAGTGCGTTATTTGACAGAAGAGGAGGTAGCTGTGCGTCACCAAAGTGAAGGAGGATGTGGGAACGAGTTGGTAGCACACCTTGAGCATGTAGGCACCTACGTCATTCCAGAGACCAGGTTTGTTACCTTTGATAATATTACAACAGATACATTGCCGAGCTGAATATCGCTATAAATCCTTATGCCGAAGGCATCAAAAAGGGTCGAGGCTCTTCACATTGCCCTGAATGGCCTGCGACTGCTGACCGTTTGCCTCTCCTTCCACTTTGTGTGTAAGTTCGTGCATATCTCTCACTGCCTCTTTTGAATGGCTACTGCTTCTCACTTGTTATTGCATGCGCTAACTTATCTTACGCTTTCGGGGCAATAAAGGGCTAAGAGCGTGGTTGGAGATAGCATAGCTCTTTGACGGCAGGTGCTACCAAGAGACGTGACGTCTGGATTTAATTTAACTGATAAGGAAATTTGTCCGCTTAACCACTCCTATTAAACAGCAGTTATCAGTGATGCGTCTGCTTACATTACAAAGTGACAGTTTACTCGGGTTTTGCTTAGTCTGTAGTTGAGATGTCAACTATAAGCGGTTATGATAGCAGGAATTTCGACTAAAAATTATAGCATAGCTTTTAATCAAAATAATCACCTGTTTAAGTACGGTGAAAATAGGCCTAAGTATGTCAACCAGCTTCCAAAGCACAGGTTCTCGACAAAAGTAGTCTTCATTGGGGCCACATTTTAATGAAGGGCAACTTAGTAACAATAATTTCGTACTGTTGTATTCCTCAATGCTTTAATAAGTCTGCTTATCCCGACTAATTCATTTGCTTGCAAATGCACTCCAAGATGGAACTGTTGAAATAATTCACAGTGTAATCCTCGTGTTCTTAAAATGTACTTTGTAGGCGAGAGTGAAGGGAGGACAATTCAAGCCTGGTTGTGAAGGAACGTGGTTGCTCTATGAGATCCGAGATGCCCTCGCAGTAGGAAATTCGGCTCCTCTGCCACACCTTCCTATGCTTTTTATAGAATTGTCTAGAAGCAACTGACAATCTCATAGCAGGGCTGGTAGAAGGGAAAAATCCCCTACGCTCACTCTTGATATCTCCTTTAAAATTACCTTAGGTGGTGCATTTTGAATTTTGTCCTACAAAATAATACATTCTAAAACTTCGCCCCAAAGGGAATGACAAGTATTATGTCATTATAAATAGCTGGACAAATATTGCTGTAAAAGTTCTTGCTATTCTGGGTGCAACAGAATTAAATGCAAACCAACCAATCAACAAGACACATTTACGTATAAAAGCTGTACGTTTGCTGATAAAGCCTTATAATTATGCACTTTCCTTCTTTTGTACAACATATCTAACAGTTTCTTTTGTTCCGTCTCATTGCTATGCACCCCGTCATTTATACCTTAAAGCATTGAATTCTACGGTCCACTAGCTTCAGTCACTGAGTATAGTTTTCTATTGGAACAGATATCCTATACATAGTTCAATCAAATGAAAAATGATTTACAAGTGATACCCTCTTTTAATGAAAGTAATAAGTCAAGATCATTCGAGTCCTCAACGCTAATGACTTTGCTGGCACCACTTGTAACGACCTCTTATAACTGAACTCAGAATGCCAACTTCGGTTCTTTCTTCCTCATTAAGTCGCAGCTAAGATGCTTGATCTCCATGGAGATGGGCAACAGTTCCTGCTGATTTCTGCACTTTTTCGAACTAATGACGTGTTTTGAACCATGTTCTTTATCCTATAACCTTTTTATCCAGTGTCAACGTCATTGATGCATGGTTAGGTGCCTGGCTCGAATTGCGAAAGTGCAAGTTTCGGTGTGAGGTAAGACACGCCACTTGCGTGACTGCAATTTCAAGGCGCTTTACCACATTTCTCTGCGAATTTAGCTCCAATTGACTGTAATTTCAAACAAATGATCCACACTTCATTGCGCATTTCGCTCTCACTGACCGCAATTTTAAACCATTCATTCACATTTCGCTAAGGATCTCGCTCCCAAGGACTGTAATCTCCACGAATTTCAAAGTCTTGACATCTATCTCTCTGCACCAGCCCTTTCCCCAGTTGATGCATACTAGCCTCATTGCACAAATCTTGCTCAGCACCTGTTAATCAAGGAAGAAGAAAAGAAGCCTGGGTAGCCACTACAAATGAAGTTTGGCAGATAGGCAATGCGTAGGAAAAGTATGCACCACATGTGCTCTTGCAGAGCATTCCAGACCAAAAATCCTTATAGCACTTGCCCTGATTTGAAAAAATTGGATGTTCTTAGGCATACCGAATGTTGCGTTTGGAAAACTTCTCTTCGAGGCAGTGCTGATTGCTGCGTGCTGTCCTCATCTCGTGTCATTTCTATGGACAAATCCACAATTGTGCAACTTTGACTCTATTCATAAGGGCCTGTTACTCACTTTAAGTTGAATGTACTTCGGAAAACAAGGTTTATGGCCAATAATTCGGTGAGCAGAGAATTTAGCTAAAATCCAGCAATCTGTTAAAATTTTTAATGAATCGATGAAATTATCATAAATCAGGTAATGTATAGCTTGACTCTTAGTCGTTCCAGGCCTTCGGAATTACATGTAACTCATTTTCTGAAAGCAGGCGAAGGATAGGATAATGCGAGTTACACTGTTGGTGTTGGATTCAAGGAGTCAACAAAGTGGGCTAGAGCTTCATTTGATGCATCAAGCTACAAACAGCGATTCCGCGTGGATCGCGTCTACCAGCCTGCTTGGTTTTGTTAGTAAAATAGCATTAATAACTACAGTTTAGCATGTTATCCTCACTACTCTTGCTTGTAACTGCAATAACTAGACAGACACTTGCTTGAAATAAAATCGTAATTCAATGTGTGTCACTAGAAAACAAGCTAAATAAGGAAGGAGAGAGGAAGGGAATCGAACTGACCGTTGCTTGCTGACAATGATAAGCAAGTGTAAGCATAAGAGTAAGCTATGGAATCAGGTAAGGCTCAATAATGGCGTATTTAAACATGACAGACACCTTAACAATTAGTGACTTTTAAAATTAGGGAGTTGTCAACGTCTCCTGCCATAGCTGCTAACGTAAGAATTCCTTTTTACCCCTTACCCATAATGCGGCCACTACAGTCGGTGAATGCGACACCGATAAACTCATTCTCCTCAATCGCATGGAAATCTTACCCATTCAAGTGCCTTGACAACTAGTATATCCCTCTTCTGCTCACCCGTAATACTTACCTGGCACTCGACTTCCTCGTCAGCTGTCAGTTGATGCACTGTGCATGCTTGTGCCATGCGCAACTTATAACGATTTCTGACTATTTGAAGGAAAAAGCACGCAGCAATGCAACCCTTTCACCACGATTGCATGTCCCTCTATCTGTGTGTTAATGGTAGCGAACATGTTCGATCTAATCGTACTCGCCCATGCGGACAACTGCTACTAGTATTCAGGTCTATGTGATCATCTGCGAGTTTCCAAGGTTCTGATAATTTGCCTTGAGCAAGGACACAGTCAATGCGCATGTGTGCTTGCACTGCAACCACCCGTATGTCCTACGGTTCCAATGCATATTACTCTTCTCTAATCAAGACACGGAGTCTTGTCAACCTAATTACTGATCAGCACATTACAATTCACATGCTTTTGGTTTGTCATCCAAGAACTTATGGATTCTAAAGCCCTCAACCTTTCTTGCAATTATGAAGGACTACACCACAATTTTAATGTTAAGCATCACGACCAAATACTCATTTAATTATCAACGAGATGTCTTCATTTAAGTGCACTAGATATGTTCTAGGTAAATAAACCTTCGTGTTATTTGCTTTTGGTGTTGGCCCTAATCACGAGCCAGCAATATAGTAATATGGTGTTCCTGCCATTTCTTAGCAAATCTCATCCAATAAAGGCAGAAATCTGAATCGTATGATGCTCTAATACTTTGGTAGTTGTCTAACTCCTGGTGCCAATTACAATCACTTGCGTGGTCTTACTAGCCCTGTTGTACTAGCTGGCTTTGTGCCATGCTATGTTTGCCAAATGTATGTATTCTGCCCAAGGATTACGCCTTCTACGTCTTTAGAGACTTCGCGGGACATTGCCGATGCCCCCCTAATTCAGCACAGTATTTCGCACTCGGGTACAAGGCAACGCTTTCCTTCAGCTAAATAGCAGACTAACTTAAATTCCAATGATGCATGTTTTAAACGACAGCTGTTGATACGCATTTGATTTGCGCGAACCCCATTTGAGCACAACTGCATTTCAGTGACTTACATTAATCAAAGTACCACTCATTGCACGCACGATCCTCACAAGAGCTGCAAGCAGAACCTCTTAAAACAAAGCTGCAAAATAGGCTTGCTAATTTAAAACATGTTTGGTTATTTCATTATCTGAGCGAACCTCAAATCATTGCTACTTAGTATAGGCTGTAACTGTGCCTTTGGCACTTCAAGTTAAACGCACAAACTATCGTGGACAAACTTTTGTAAGCTATACACTGGCTCATTTGTCAATCAGCAGGGGTATGAATATAGACCCATCTCACTGGCTTTTTAAGAGTCGACCCTTTTCGGTATCACGATCACACCCCAAATGTAGCTACAGATTTATTTTAAAGACGTCAAACGGAAAGTTATGTTAACTAGAGTTAAAAAGACAGAGGCCACGCAGGTATGCTAGAGGGTTGTTCAGCGTAGATATAGAACAACCGGCAAAATATATATCGCGGAGGTTTAGTACCACTTCTTTTCAACTTCGATCTAACTGCATCCTCATAATAAGGACGCATGTTTGTTTTGTGGGCTCATGCGTGAGTGATCCCAGAAATTAGAGCTGTAGGTGCAAAGCCATGTCCTTAAGTTTGTATATTTTTCAATTCGTTTATTCAGCCCCTTTACAGGCACCATGTAAAGCGTCGTACCATCACCGATATTTAACAAAGGTGGAGTCAGTCCCGACAGAAACAGTGAGTTAAAGTTAATCGTTAGCTGTATTCTACAACCGACCTTTTATTACAGTGGTAGACTGAGTTCGCTGCAGGAGCCTTCTCTTTTTAAAAACTCATAGTAGCCAGTTAAACACTTATTTTGGGTTACACAGAAACACTCCTGCCTCATGAATTTGACAGTGTATTCGTCATGCTCCACATTACACACTGTCCACGAAAGTTACATTTTATTAGAGGAACGGCAAGACCATAATCAGAGACCACTGATAAAGAGGTAGAGATAGAGCCATCGCGTTTGACATCACTTTAAATAGCATGAGAGCACTTGTGAACAGGTGTTCACTGACACGGCATGACAACACACTTGTACTTCGTGATTATGGTGGGGCTTGATTCTTTAAAGAGTGTGCACATTAAATTCTCCTAAAAGGGATAGCAGTATGTAGCCCAGGTAAACGCCTCACGAAAGATGGTCGCCAAGCGACACGGCCTACTGTGATGCGTTGCAGCTAAGACAATTGCAAGAGAGGTCGGTTCAAATGAGTGGCAGTGCTAAATAGTACTTCGCTAAACAAATGCATGCTGCCCGTCACCTTTCCTGCTCTTAGTTAAAGCACTTCCTTAAAGTGAAGCAAAAGCACTCTATTGGAATAGCATGATAGTTATGGAAGTGTTTTGCAAATCGCAGTGCAGTCATTGCAATTCCAATAACTCTGCACAGTTAAAAAGCGGTTGCACCTATTATTTCCACGCATAAATTCAGTCTACAGGGTCTGCAAAGCTTCTCCAGTTAAGTGCATTTGGTCAAACATCAACCGAGCCTATTTGTAAGACATGGTTTTATTTTGAGAGTCTGGCAGATTTGCAATTCCGAAGCGGTAGATCTGTCAAGGAGGTTTTTACCACGAAGGCAGGTTGTGACAACCAGCACCATTGTAGAGTGTGAGCAGCAATAGTTGAGGATAACGGAAGCATTTTATGCATCTTACGTGTGCATTAATGGAGTGCATTCTGGTGATAGTGTGATGCACTCCCGATTAATATGATCACACTCAGCAGGAATGTCTACTTATGCCGAAATGCGTAGCTGCGAGTGACATCGTTATCTTGCGCAGAGTTGGGTAAAGTAGTGCACACAAATCGAGAACTTGAATAAATTTAGACAAATCGTTGAATGAAGGATCAATTGTTCGTTGGTCAATTCTGAGCCTGAGTCTAAACATTCTAGAGGTAAGGATTGGTAGAACTGGTATTCTCATTTTGAACGCAACAAAGGCTAATAGATAGCCATATTCAAAGTGGAATAATTCTCTAACGCCTTCTCTGCCTTTTAAGAACCCCTACTTCTGTGCAACAAATCGGAAGTGCATTGGTGGAAAAGTGATGCAAATGAGTGTGTGGTTTTTGAAAGGAAATGAGTACGTACGTCTCCTGTGGTCAGTATTAAACCAGGTTGACTAGTGTGCTTTCATGAGCAGAAGGTGAAGCCGCTCAACCTCATGAGTCAACGCATCTACGGACAGTCAATATCATCGTACGTTGGGATTCTCCGAATCCGAATCTCTTTCAATCCATCAATGTTTCTGTGCCGTGTATTTCGCTGATCGAATTCTTCACTAAATCAGTCTGCAAGCAGGAACCACACAAGAATCATCGCAGCTGTTTCAAACACCTAATGGGTGGTTCGTGACGCCAAAAATTCGGAGGTACAAGAGATGTCTCCAACTTGCATGGAGGCGCTCCGAGGCAATGAAGGAAGGAGACGCACGCAAAACCGTGAATAGACAATTGAGGAAGCTTAGATTAGTGCAAAATTGTTCCGTTTTTGAATGAAAATAGCTACGATTTTGATGCTGAAAGTGAATGTGGAGTTGGGAATTGAGAAGACGACTGAGCGGCATCGGCAGCAGTGTGGAAATAGGAATAAGGAAAGGCAGTGGATGAACCATGTACTTTGAAATGCTTGCAATTTTGGCGGAAACGGCATCTTTGATCTGCATTATTAAAAGTAGGTTAGCTGTTCTTGGGTAAGAAAAGATGGTGGCATTATTTTGGCGTTTGGTTTTTGCCTACTTTTATAATTAACAGGGTTAATCTACTGCTCTGTTTTGAGTAGCATTAGCTGAGAAGAGCTCTATGCGATGGCATGGGGCCTTGCAGAATTGAACCTTAGCAGCTCGTTTTGGGTTGTCGCCACTACATTCGCCTATTCCCAAAAGCCTTCCTCAAGGCACTACTAAAATGCACAGGAAGTTGTTAATTTAAAAGCACCGGTGAACTATAGCGCATGAGATCATCGTTTAAGCAGCAAAACCTGTCGGTTATGGTCTGGTGCAATTGGCAATAGGTGTTCCGTGGAAAAGAAACAATTCGTGCAGGAATAGTGACAAAGATGGGAGGGGACTGCTTGCTGTTTCAAGATTCACAGCTTGCTGCTGCTTTCCTTGATGAGAAAGCATTCTTCGGTTCTCTTAGTGTCTGCGTTTTTCAACCAACAGGCCGGACTTCATCGAGAAAATGAAAGAACACTGTAGACAAATGGGAAGATAAAAACCATTGGAGTTCTATTAGTACTACCTAGAATAAGGCATATATCAGATCTAATCAGGCAAACAGAATGTTGGGCACTTGAGTCTAATGGAGCTGTAAAATGTCATTTAACACGCAACTAGTTGTCAATGCTGGAAAGTGAATTTTGTTGTGCTGCACACCTTCACATGAAGGAGCAACACGGAAGCGGTCGGGATAGCCATGAACGTGGTCCGCTCACAGATCACATAGCTGATGTGTGTGCGCCCATCTGACGACCTTTGCGTTCTCACAACGGCCTTCATTATTCCTCGTCTCCACTTAAACTCTTAGCTCCTCTTCTAATTCAACTTGGATGCAGATTTGCCTGCTGACTTGAGCTCTGCATTCACCACCGATTAACATGCGACTACATCGCTAAAGGCTCATTTTAGTGAGCCTAGTGGCGCGCGACTTCACTGATATCGTAATGAACCGAGGTGGTATGGAGGTGCATGGAGCCTGCGACAGAGAAGGGGAGATGGACGGCTACTGGCATGGTGCAAAAGCCATATCGTGGAGCCAAATAGTGCTTTCAAAGAGCGAATTGTTTGTGCTGCTGAACTCGCAACCGAACTATATTTGACTTACTACTACGCGAATTCTTTCATTTTGCCGAGAAGTGGTATTAGTGAAAATGAAACACTGGGGCATGAGACCCTTGTGCGGTCCAAATGGTTTTCTGCGTGTGGCGATTCACTCAGTGAAGAATATGGCGCACCATAATGCAGCAACGAAGTGGTAATAGTTTGCAGCTGAATAGCAGTACTGAATGCTGGACTTCATTCAACTTCAGCTGGTAAGTCTGCTTACCCGAAAGGCTTGGCTTCGAGGACAGCCTTATTTAAGGTGGCTTTATTAAGCCCTTGCCGAACTTTGGTTCCCTTACTTTTTGGTATTCATTATGCTCTTCGTGAAGGCCAGTGGGTTCGGAATAAGGCTCTGGAGTCAGCACAATGGTTGAAAAATGCACCTACATTAAGTGCCGAACAATCATTTCGCATCGAGGTAAATGCGACAAGTCACCTACCGTTTTCACAGGATTTGCCGTCATGCGCATGGAGGAAATCGTTTCCACCTTTGTTGTTATTGTCATTGCAATCGCTATTTGTATAGGGAATTGTCTAATGCCATCAAGTGGTTGCAAAGCATTCCTCGGAGCAATAGCATAAGAGGAGCACTTGACTAGCTGGTACCTCTAGCGACCGCAATTCCTCCCGATGCTGTTCAATAGGTGTGGAGGGAAGCCTCGGCGTCTGCGTCACGGCATCGACGTGAGCTTATGGACCAATCAAGCTCAACTTGCATTTATCAGGGTAATTCAACACTCAGTGCTACTGGGATGTCAGGCAGGAGGAGGAGGATGGTGGCGAAGGTGCAAGTAGTTCACATGGCAGAAGAGACGCACGTCTATGCAGGCAAACAGTTGAATGCGAATTCCCGGCCCTTCTAAGTGACAGCAAGTGAATTCGTAAAGGGCATGGGACGCACACTAAATAAATGTTGGAAGGCACTGAAGTTGTCTGCCCACGCACAGAACAAATGCTGTCGAAGCGGCATTAAATTTACGACACCACATTTAAAATGTTGATTAAATTGCGTCAGTAACTAAGCGCTCACAATGCATGCTTCAACGTGAGACACAAAAGCTTCATTTATTAGCACGGAATGGATGGCAGACCCACGTCACCGCGCGTATGTCGGTCTGGCTGCCGAACAGTGACTATTGGACCTGAGTGCGTGTGGGTTTGGGTGTGAGTCTGAGTCCGTTAGAGAATGCATTGCAGTCACTCGGTCAAAGATGTCACGCGCACCTACTATTGATTGATTAGCAGTGGGCTTGGAGTGGCTGTTGTTGCACCTAAGGTATAGCCGACGAAATGACCGGGCAGTTGGGGGTGGAGAAATAAGTGGGAGACGATAAAGCAGCCACGATGACGAAAGCTCTGCAGCATAGACAGGAAGACCTTGCCGGATTTGAAAATATACCCAACATCATAGTGCAGCCTTCCATCGCCATACACTAAGTGCCAGCACACCTTTCAATTAATCCGTTCGTATTTTGTGCTTTGCCAAGCGTGCATCACTGGAGTGAACCCATTTCTCTATCAATTAGAATGAGTGGAAACGCCAGAAACTATATTTGCTAGCACAAAAGTGTTTGCGGTGATTAGCGTCGTAATCACCAAGCGAAGATGGGCCGTTGCCAGCCCCACCATCCTCTAAATTAATGAAGCCTGCAATGGAGGAATCAGCGCGACTGACAAGCACAAGTCGTGGGCCACAATATTCGGGTAGGGAGTGCTGGTGAACAGCTAGCACAGACTTACATTAAGATTGACGACAGCATTAGAATCATGGAGGTGGATGTAGTAGCAGTGGCTAAGGCATTGGAGGTTGCTCGACCGACCGTGGTGCCTGTGAGTAATGCAGCAGAAGTATTCAAAGTTATTATTACGGGATTTGTAACGCGTGAGGTGTTCCATGTCGTGGTCGCAGTCGCAGTAACACCCTACCCTTCTAGCCGAAACAACAAATTCGATCACCATTTCCTTCATCGCCCACATTCCAACTAGATATTATGTGTGCATGAGAGAATAATCGCGACTGCCTTATTGAGCAGGCACATCTTACTCTCAGTGCTAGATAAGCTACCTTGACAGAATTAACCTGATTCACTCGGAGGCTTAATTCTGCAAAACCTAATAACTATTTGACAATGTTTTAGAATTCGATGCACGGAGTAGAAAGCACTCACCTCCTTTCAAAGGCAGTGTAGTCGCACTCAGTTCTGCGCTATTTTCGTCGAAGACTTCCCTTCCCTTCTACAGAGTGATTGCGGCAACAATGGCGGAAACCGTTTGACTAGGCTCTATGTCTCTGAAGACAAAGCTTCTATGTATGTTTCTATTTTTATCAGAATGGCTCCTGTAGACGAACCAATGGTGCCGTTGTATTCACGTGGCTCATCCCACGTCCTGTTCACCGTGTGTGAGTCGATTACGTTCATCTTCACGTTCTGGGGAGCTTTTGGAGCTAAAAAACAAACAGCAGCAGATAAACAGGTGTGTAAAATGGACTAATTCGCAACTCGTCAGAGCCTTTACTGGGTGGAATCTCACACCTACGAAAACACGTTGATGGTATGCAAACCTCATGTCTTTGTATAGCACTCCCGGTAGATCACGCCTTAATGGAATAAAAGAAGCTGCACGGCAGTCCGATCCTTCTCTTGACAATCGGTTAAGTTTCATGAACAAATGTTGTCGTTGGAGGCTGTTTGCTTACTTTGGACATAACCTCCAGACAATGCTGAAGCCTCCATGACCTTCCTTGCAATGCTTTCTTATTAGGTATCATAAATGCGGAACTGTGTGACTACGTTTATGAGTCTCTGTTAGGTACGTGCTAGATTACCATGTTTGGTGGGTGTACTGCTAACCAGATCTAGCTTAATCTAGCACAAGTCAGCGAAAGGATGAGATGGCAATTGAATGTCATGCAAATCGGCGAAGACGGTATAACTGAGGTGAGCAGCAAACTCTGTGCGCACCCACAATGCAGGAGGAAAGAAGAGGGTGAAAGAACACGGTCGATGATGAGGGTGAATGTAAAGTAGTGGAGGTCATCAGGTGGACTCGTGCAGCGTCAGCTTATGTGTTGGTACATGCACATGAGCCGTGTGATCAGTGGTAGGAGCACCTTCTTGAGTAGGCTTGACCCTCTCCGTGTCACTCTTTTTATTTGAAGATGCGCGACACTAGGAACTTAATTTCGTTCACAGTGCTAATTGTCAAAGGTGCATATAAATAGAAGAAGACGAGACATAATAAAGGCTATTGTGAAGAGCGTTACATGAATTGCCATAAATCCCTTTCGATTAGCTTTGTTCTTCTTTTCACCACTAAATACAATGAGTGTGTAATAAGGCATCGGATTTCCGAAGTAATTTTCTTAAATAGGTAAGCTAAAGGCGAGCAGAATAGAGCTATTTTCTGTGGACAAATTGTGGCATGTCTACCGCTTTGGTGGGTTATGCACCTAGAAACAGCAAGAAGGTGCTCACATCTCCTATGGAACTCGATAAGTAATTATCTGATGCCATAAAGTGCGTGGAGGACATTGGTTGAAGTGGTAGCACCAGAGGGACATAGATAGGTTATGTGGAATGAGAGCTGAAGGCAGCAGGTCACTCTGCATCCAGCTTGGCGAGTTTGCAATGGAGCTTTGAATTCCCTTACTGACTTAAAAATGTAAGCACGGGCGGTGCCGAACAAACACTTCTCATCAAAGTAAATTCGACAAGTCACTTTCTGCTTTTGCAGGATTTGCCGTTGTAGATAACAAGGAAACCATTCCTAGCATTGTGATTGTTTTCACAGGAATTGCTCTTTTAGTTTAAAATTGTCTAATGCCTTCAAATAAAGGCATCTCATTACGCTCAGCAATAACATAAGGGGGTACCTAGATTGGCTGTCAGTTCTCGCCAACACACTTCATTCTGTTGCTGCTCAGTAGATGTTTGGTGAAGCCTTGGCGTCAGTGGCGCACCATCGACTTGACCATTTACATAGATCAGTCAAGCTCAACTTGCATTCATCAAGGTAGTCCAACACTTTATGCCACTGGTTTATCAGACAGGAGGAAGAGGAGTATGGCGAGGGCGAAAGCAGACCACTTGGATGAAGGGACACACATCTATGCATGCAAACACTTGAATGCAAATCCCCGACCCTTTATAGTGAAAGCAAATGAATCGGTGAAGGAATCTTAAAAACTTTGTATAATAAAGGCCCTAAACAATGGGAGTTATCTGCCCTTCCTTAGGCCAAATGCTGTGCAAGCGGTACTGATTTAACGACTTCATTTGGAAAGTGTTGATCTGATTCCACCAGTAACTAACAGCTCATAATGTATTCTTAACGTGGGAGACGAAGGCTTAATTGGGTAATGTAAAATGAACAACAGACCCGGGTCAACACAGATGCAGTAGCTTGGCCATTGAGCAGCGGATACTGACGTGGATGTGTGTGGGGTGTAAGTGTGGGAGTCTGAGTGCGTTCAAGAATGCATCTCTTTCACTCGGTTGACGAATCCGCGTGTATCCACTCCTAACTGATTGACAATGGGCCTAAAGTGGCTGCTGTTGCACCAAAGATGTAGTCAGCGCAATGACCAAACAGTTGGAAGTGGAGGAGCAAGTGGGAGACGATAAAGCAGCCACGGTGGCGATAACGCCAGAACATGGACAGGAAGATCTCGCTGGAGTTGAAGATGTACCCAGCATCATAGTGTAGCCTTCTTTTGCCATGCACCAAATACCAGCACACTTCTCAATGATATTTTTTTTGCGCTTTTTCAAGCGTAGATCACTGGATTGGACCTATTTGCGTGTCAGTGAGAATGGATGCGACAATAGCTAATGTTGTGGACCCCAAATTAAGCTAAACAGTTTTCAGCCCGACCGCGCTCTGGATTAGTGAAACCTGCAATGGAAAATAGCGCGTCTGTCAAGCATAAATTGTGAGCTATGCTAGTTAAATTAGACGTGTTAGTGTGCGGTTCGCGCAGACTCACATGAGAAGTGACGACAGTATTAGGATTGTTGAGGTAAATAGGTTTGCATTGTCCAATACACTGTTGGTGGGGTCTACAATTGTGGCATTTATAAGGGATGAGACAGAATCTCCATCTTCTACTCAAAAGAGCATTCGTGTTAAACCTTTCATTTAGTAGATAATTTTTTGCAAAATGTGCAATCCCATGCATCTTAAATTAAAGCTTAGTGTTATGTCCTTTAGGGCATACACCATTTCTTTAAAATAAAAACACAGTATGGCTACAAAACTGCCACATACATGATCCAAAGTCCAAAGTATTTCTGTTAATAGTTACATTTAGCCATGGCAATGCTGCTTTTAATTTAGGTGCATAAGGAACCAAATCTAAGTGATGATGACACGTTGACACAAAATTTGTTTATAGCTAATAAGGGGACAATCTGCATCACTCTGCATTTCGACATGATTCGCAGGACCACCCACTTATGAGTAATACTGCTTTAATTATTTTTTGTTGCATTAAGACATTTTCTGAATTACAGTTAACTAATAATAACGCACGCTTATTGGAATTTGCAATTAGAGAGACGGAATCAATGAAAAGGACAACAAACCTTCGAATAATGATGTCTACATCCGCAGAGAGCGATGCATCTTTTGAAGTAAACATAAGCAGGAGCATACAAATTCCACGTATTTGAGCTATACGTGTTGCTTTGCTGTTAATACATACAGAGTACTTGGGACTCATTGCCTAAACCAAAAGCCTACATCAGGGGTGTAGATTTATTCGAAGGCTGAGATGCCTCTGAAAAAACCGTTTTCTGTGGAAGAGCCAGAATGACTGCAGCGTTCCTTCATTTTAAACAGATAATTAGCACTGGAATTGGGAAGCAGAGGCGGCCCATGCAATTGCATTTTTAAAGTAGTCAAACAGTACAACAAGGGTGACTCAAGTGTAAAATTTGTGGTGTAAAGACTCTTGTCCCGTATTGTATGCAAATCTACCAACACAGCACTGGTCGAAACGATTGACGCCATTAGTCAACATACAAAAGCGAAATGGCGCATAAAGCATGGAATTGCAGCACGTTTTAAGCTAATTTTGTGACGAATAATAGATTAGTGTCAGTCTTTGTTTGCTTTGCTGATGGAAATAGCCTATGTGACAACCGACATACTAGTTGGAGAGTGACACACGCTTTTCACACTGGCAGTAGATACCTGTATTCTGCCCTAGTACTATGCCTTCTTTACCTTAAAGAAGGTTCCGCAACGCTTTACAAGCTGCAACACTTTGTTTGTTCGAACAGCCGGTTGGCTGGCCTCTGGGCCATGTCGGTAGTTCCCGATCTCTTTGTTTCAAGAATATGTGCATTCTGCCCTAGTACTGTGCCTTCTTTTACCTTAAAGAAAGTCTCGTGACGTTACATTAGCCGCTGATAACTTTGCATTTGGCAATAACGGCTCTTATTTCGCGAGTAATGGTAAATTTTCTTCTCGCAATTCATGAACAACTAATGAATGAAATATGGGAACGAACTGGAAGCTTTTGTCGCTTGGCTACCTTAACGTATGATATTCCAGAGCGATTTAACTGTTGTCCGCATAATCACAGAGAGCGAAATTCACTTGCAAGGTGCGTGTGCCAAAATTATTTTGAAGCACTTGCATTTTAGATAAACTAACAAGTAACATGATCAATCTGCCTTCAGCAGTAGTTGGTGTCTCGATTTTTTACTTCTTCTGCATTGGTCAATTTGCTGCTGAGGCGCCATGTTAATGTGTAACTGCTATGCGATGTGTTACCATGTATGCTGTTGGTTTTGGTTCCATTTGTCCCAGAATTGACTCTTCAGGAAGCAAAAAGCGATGGAGACAAACCTATTTTATATGATAAAGGCAATTCTAATGTAAAGTTTCACTTGAGGAGGCACCTTTAACCGAGGACACCACGTTATTCTAACGGCCTGTGTCACTTATGGCTTCCTAATTGTCTTCATAAGTGTCGTCTGCATTATCGCGAAAAGTCTTTCGTTTCACAGAAACAAGAAAACTAAGGTTAAGTGGACAAGCTACGCCCAATTTCAGCCGTAGATTTTTGACTAGTTGGGTTAGTATTCCCTTCTTCTGGGCAAGCGTTAGAGGAAGCCCAGATATTCACCTATAAAGAATCTGGTGGTAGCGACGCTAAAGCCGCTTCAAAAGAATGCAAAGAGGAGACGGAAGAGAATTTCTGAACGAGTTTTTAATTACAGTGGTATGGTAGATGCATTCATACCATTTTGATACTATTTCTCACAAGCTTACCCCTTTCATTTTGCCTTGAACTCCTGACTCATGAGTTCCACTAAAGAGTGGTGTGTTGTTCTCAAGGATGAATTGGTCTCCTGCTAATCAGTAATTAATTCAGTAGGTATGAGAGGCATAACCGGGACAAATGTGTCTTAGCTGCTGGTTTTGGCCCTTGCTCGTACGCTTTCTATGTTCTTACTGATCAAGAGATGGTGGCACAACTGAACCGGTAGGAAATTTGATCTAAGTTCCATGAGAATTGAATTACTTTGCTAAAGAGTTAGCTCCGTAGCTCTAATTGGTTGAAAGGGAGGCTACAGAATCCCCTAATTCTCTCACCTGAGCGTTAAATGACAAAAGTGTGGAGGAGCATCGCGCAGTTACTGGAGCTAGAAGTAGTTCATTTACTACATTTCTGATGGATTTGCGTGAAAGAGATTGGTTGCTCGACAAATCCTTTAGGAATCTTCCAGCCAGGTTAATAAGCACCTGGTAGGGGTGTGAAGACAGGTGGAATGAGAGGACATTAGTTCTCACACACGTACATCATAGCTGCGTGGGATGCGGCAGAAGGAAAGGCATAATAAACCACCAGTCCACACGTCCAATTCGTCATAAGATTGACTTCATAATGTCAACCACGATGAAGTGAAAGCAGGTTAAGCTGAGTGAGATAGGTGAGGTTAGTTAGATCCACACAGTCAGAGCACATACTAATTAGGATCAACTTTGCGAGCGGTGGAACTGCCTTAGGATCTCTTCAACACAAAGGCAGAATATGGGACCCAGCACTGACGTAGAATGTGAGCAACAACATTTGAGGACTGTGGCAACTTCAGTTTAAGCAGCAATAAAGTGTAGGACTAGTGGAGTAGATTCTGTCGCTATTGTTGTACCGTGTAAGTAACTATCATACATCGCTGAGATAACTACTTACAATAGATTCAGTAGCATCCGAGCACTGTTACCGTTGCGCGTGGAGTTTGATAAAGCAGAGCACACACAGGGGTTTATGATTACGGTTTTTTGTCTAAATGAGTTTGGGCAAATCAGTGGACAAAGGAGTACATTTCCGTGCGGCATTTCTGATCATAAGTGGGAACATTTTGAGGCAAAAAAGATAAAAATAATAGGTTTTACGATAAACTGAACAATGGTAACAACCAGTGTTCAATATGAAGGCATTCTATAAGATTTTCCATCTTTATAAATCTTCTGCTTTTGCAAAGGCATTAGATTCGCTGACTTTAAATGAAAAGGGTCACAAAGGTCTTCAAGTAGCATTAATAATCCAACGTCAGTGGGCAGCTTTCGTAGGCAGAGGTTATAAATCTGAACTGCCATTGGTATTTCTAGACTGCATTCAGTCGTTCTCAAGCAATGATGGAAGAAGGCACATGGCAATTACTGCAAACATGTTGTTTAGGAAGCTCAGATTTGCAGAACTATATGTTGCTTGAATTGAAGTAGTTCAGTTTACGGGACTTACACCTAGAGTGTGGTTGGGAACTATAAAAGCGACTAACAAGGGCCTTTAGCATCGTTCAAATTGCAATAATGGAAGACTGTGCATCTGCCGCGTCTAGTCCAGTGCTCGCAATGTGGAAGAAGTAAGGTCTTTTGATCATATTTGTTTTAAGAAAGCGGTTTCTGCTTTTCGCTGGAAAAAAGCGACGATATTTATTTGGTACTTGTCAGTACCATCATATCGTATAATTCCACAGTTGACAGGATTTTTTACTGTTCCGTTTTCAGTTGTATCCGTTGAGAAGTGCCCTGTCTGAAGCCGTAGAGCTTTCTTGTGGTAGCATTTTTAACGAAAACATCTACAACGCACCTGGCAACATTCACAAAAGCATTCAGATAACTTTCGACAGAGCATCGTGATGTAAGCTGGACTTATGTGCTAAAGTCTAGAAGATTAAGATGTGAAATTAGGTGTTTGAAAATAACAATCCAAAATTAAAAGACCGTTTGCAGTACACACATCCATCCACCTGTTCATTGAACAACTCACAACTGTTTCAATAACACTCAATCTAGAATAATCGTTGAAGTCATTCCTAGGCGTGCAACTGAGTCTGCTCCTTCGGGCTCTTAAAGCCACTTCAATGGCTACCTGCAAGTTTTTTGCTGACAGACGCATGAACTTGCCATGTGTATTTTTCTATCTGAAGGCCACTCAACCATCCATCTGCCTCCCAAGTTTTCACAGTCCTCTGCCATATTTACCAAAGCTTTGCCTGTGTAACCCTGACTAATCGCATCACTCGGCCCTCTGCTGCACAAAGATTTCGACACAAGTACCCAGTCATCGTTGAGATTGGGTTGCCCTTCCTGAGCGAGGAAGCATTTCATGATTGGTGATCTACCCACATCTGGTGCACTTGAGTCTCAACCTGCCAGTCATGGAACCTCATGTAAGTTCTCTTCACTCAGATCTACTCATTCACCCAAAGGATTACATGACTCTCAGTAATTTAACGACAGGAATTTCTTGGCTCTTAAACTAAAACATGATGGAGACTCATTAACTTACTTGAGCGTGGATAGGGTCACCTACATCCTTATTAGCATGCGTCAATCTAGAGGCTTCTAATCCTGGTCAGCATGTCCATCATTTGGCACTTGGGTATATAACACGAGTCGGTGGATTCTTGGCGAGGGTTCAAATCAAATCGCCACCTTTAATAGCACATGTATAAGGAATTAGACCACTGTCGAAAATATGTCTAGCCAGTGGCAGTCAGCCTGTGCGTCTTGGGTCAGCCTTACTACTACTAATCGAGGAGACAGGGAGCAAGCCCATCACTATTATTGAATAGCATATAGTACTATCATCTGTTAGTGATGGCACTGACGGTGGTGGATCCTGACCACATCGTCGCAGCAATCACTTCTCCAGACGCTTGATTGTTGCAAAACCTGTGTTTGAAACGAACAAGTGATGCGCCTTCGAACAAAATTTAGGGCACTTCAAGCTTAGTGTCGAGACATTTATGCCCATCCAAGACCACCTGGTTCTCATTGCAGCTGTCATTTGGTGGTGTGGGGCATGATTTCCCATTCCCAAAATCTACACCAAGGCGTTACTGAATCCACACGAAGTTGTTTACTCTCGAAGAACCAGTCAACAATAGCGCCTGAGACTTGTCGTTCAAGTGGCAAAGCCTTTTTTATGGTCCCCTGATGCTATTACTCCACGCAACGATTTCAACCCATATATTGCCACTGGGCGATTCCGTAAACAAGGAAAAATCAGTTTGTTGCGAATTCAATGAAGACTGATGGCATTATATGGATGAGATTTTTCGAAACAAGTTAGATTTTTTCGATGTTTGATGAGTTTGCTTATAATTATCATTACAATCCATAATTTAGCTGTCTCGTGGAAGATGGCACAAATCCAGTCCATTTTGAAGAGTGAAGAGGATTTCTTGGGAATATCGGTAGCAATAGTAACAATAACAATAATATGGCTTTAGGAGTTTGCCAAACCACAGGCGTAGGTACTTTTGTCTCTCCTCGACCCTAAAACCGATGCCAAAAGAAAAATATAAACGATGAATTGCAACACTTTTAAATGGCCACTATCGTCAAAATATCACTCATCTACTTTTACCGGCGAGCAAAACAGACATTAAGGACAACTTCATTTTATGGCTTTTAGTGTCTTGCCAGTTGCAACACGCAACCACATTTGCGTCGAAGGACAAAATGGCAGTGTCAAAGTCGAAATGAAGTTTGATTGTTCCAATTCACGATTTTTGTGCGGTAAGAAAAATCAGGTAGAGAGAAAGCATCCGCTGGTAGCATGTCGTCACAATGCATGGGCTCCTATTGCCTGGAACTTCCAGCCTGTTAACTGACCTATTGGTACATGAAGCAAATTGTGTAGTCTTTAACTTAGCTGTTCTGGTGGGAGATCACCTTATTTTTATTCCTGTTAATTTGGTGGCACGTGAGAGCAAATGTGGTGTTTGCTCGTGGGATCATGCACAGTGGTAACAAAAACAAAAGCAGATCGGACCAGCAACGCTCTTTGGGTGATTTCCAAAGGGATACTTCTTAATCCAGCTGTAATACCCAACCCACATGGATTGAACGTTAGCATTTGTTAAATAAAAGACCAGTTGATTGCATTTAAAGCACACACGGGTAAGTACGCTTACAACGAAAGCATGGAAAATGGCGATTGAGTCCGCTCTGCTTCCTCCCTCTACTGCTCTACACTAGAGAGGGTAATGACTACGTAAAGGGTCATAACACTCAGATCGAGCATTTCCAAGTTATTGCATGGATCCACATTTATAGTAGTATGTTAACAACCACAAGTCAACAAGTTTATGCTTTTACACTGCTTCATTTGCCCCATTACAGCTTCAGCGCTGAGCTACTAACATAGGGGCGCACTCACGTCGAAGCCTACAATGTGCGGCAACACTTTCGTGTGCGCAGTTGGCGCCTATTAATAGCAACAATAATGAATGGCAGTTTCTGGTTGGCCAAGAGCATTCTGGTACTCAGCGCGCATCTGAAAACTATTGAGAGTCATTAACAGCACTCAGTGTAAAGGCTGCGTGATCGTGAGGACCATCACTGTCAGACTGAACACATGGGTGCCTGCACATCCCACGAAAGCATCTCAGCTGGTCCAGCTATCCGCATCGACTTGGGAAGTACCTTCTCTTGTGTCGGCGTTTCTCGACACGGCAAGGTTGACAGCATTGCCAATAGTCAGGGTTACCGCAAAATGCCAAGCTGAGTGGCCTTTAGGGGTGAAGAGCACTTTATCGGTGTAGCCGCGAAGAATCGGGCAGCAATGAGCCCCATGAATACCGTGTATGATGTGAAACGTCTGATCGGACGTCGCTTCGACGATAAGGCAGTGCAAAGTGATATGAAGCGCTGGCCATTCAAGGTGATAAATTCGAGTGGGAAGCCGAAGGTTGAGGTAAAGTGCTATGGCAAGACAAAGCAGTTTACTGCGGAGGAGATCACGTCTATGGTGCTGCTGGATATGAAGAGAACAGCAGAGGCCTATTTGGCCGAGAAGGTGACGAATGCGGTTGTCACAGTGCCGGTGTATTTTAATGATAGCCAACGCAAGGCGACGATTAACGCAGGCAAAATTGCGGACTTGAATGTGATGCGCATCATTACTGAGTCGACAGCAGCCGGCCTTGCCTACGGTTTGAGCAAAGGGATTGACAGGGCCCGCAACGTGCTCATCTTCGACCTGGGTGGTGGCACCCTCGATGTGTCCATCATGCGCATAGGCAACAAACAACTGGAAGTGAAGGCTATTGGAGGTGACACGCACCTGGGTGGTGGCGACTTTGATTCTCGACTGGTGGATTACTGTGTGGAAACATTCAAGCAAGAACATGGAGGAGTCGATTTGACTGCCAACACGATAGCAATCAGTCGTCTGAGAAAGGCGTGTGAGGGTGCAAAAAGAACGTTGAGTTTGCTCAAGTGCACAAGCATCGAAGTCGAATCGCTGTATGAGGACATAGATTTCTCTGCGCCTATCTCACAGTGCCAATTTGAGCAATTGTGCTTGAACCTCTTCGAAAGAATATTAACTATATTAGAGCAGACGTTGAGCAATGCACAGTCGGACAGGGTCGATGCTCATGATTTGCTACTGGTGAGTGGATCAACGCGTATTGTGAAGGTGCAGCACTTACCGCTAGACTTCTTTGGCGGCAGTAGGCTTAACAAGTCCATCAACACGGACGAGGCAGCAGCGTATGGTGCGGCGCTGCTAGCGTCTAGCATGAGTGATAAACGATCGCTGTCGATTATTAAAGTGGCCTCACTATCAGTAAATTTTGCAACGTCAGGTGATGTGGTCAAGAATTAGCCGTCATAGACATCAAGGAAACCGTTTCCAGTAATGTTGTTACCTTCATAGGAATTGCTTTTTACTTTGGAACTGTCTGATGCTATCAAATAAATGCACCCCATTACGCCATATAGATTAGTCAAGCTCAACTTGCATTTATCAAGGTAGTCCAACACTCTGTGCTATTGGAATAGCAGGCAGGATGAGGAGAAGTGTGGCGAAGGTGAAAGTGGACCACATGGATGAGGAAACGCAAATCTATGCATGCAAGCAATTGGATGCGAATTCCAGACCCAGAGCAAGTGAATTGGTAATGGAATATCAAGAACTTGACACAATAAAGGCCCTATACAATGCGAGTTATCTGCCCATCCTTAGGTCAAATGCCGTGCAAGCGGTGCTGATTTAAAGACTTCATTTGTAAAGCGCTGACCAGATTTCATCGGTGAATAACGGCTCATCATGTATTTTCAACGTGGAACCGAAGGCTTAGTTGGTTAATGTAAAATGAACAACAGACTCGGGTAAACGCGGTTACATAGGCCTGGTCGTTTAGCAGTGGATACTGGCGTGGATGTGTGTGGAGTTTAGGTGTGCGTTTCGTGTGTGAGTCTGAGTCCATTCGAGAATGCATTCCAGCCACCTGTATCTACTCCCAACCGATTGACAGTGGGCTTGAAGTGGCTGCTGTTGCACCTAAGGTGTAGCCAGCGAAAGAAACAGACAGTTAGAGGTGGAGTGGCAAGTGCGAGGCGATAAAGCAGTCACAATGGCGAAAACGCCAGGACATGGACAGGAAGCTCGCGCTGGAGTTGAATATGTACCCAGCATCATAGTGTAGCTATCTTTCGCCGCACACTAAATGCCAACACACTTTCCAATAATTCCGTTTCCATTTCTGTGTCTTGTCAAGCGTACATCACTGGAGTGGACCCATTCGCGTGTCAGTGAGAATGAATGAGAATATCAAAACTGTATTTGTCATTACAAAAGAGGTAACAGTGGTTGGTGTCTTGGACGCCAAATAAAGACATGTGGTTTCCACCCGACCACGCTCTGGATTAGTGAAGCCTGCAATGGGAAACAGCGCGTCTGACGAGCACAAGTAGTGGGCTACAACATTGGGAGTGGGCGTGTTGGTGGACTGTTTGCACGGACTTACATGAGGATTGACGACAGCATTAGGATGGTGGAGGTGAAGAGGCTTGCATTGTCCAATACATTGTTGGTGGAGCCAGCAGTGATGGTAGCTGTGGGGTGTGAGACAGAACCTCCTGAAGTTGTCACTACAGCATTTGTGACGTCTGAGGTGCTACTCGTCGCGATTGCATTCGCATCTCCCTTCTCTACTTAAAACAACACATCACCTCCACCATATTTTCCATCGCACACATCCTAACCAGTTGCTATGTGTGCATAAAAGAACAGTTGCGGCTGACCTATTGAGCAGGCATGCTCACCCACTGTAGTCGATAGATTATCTTAACAGAATTAAACTGATTCATTTGTAGTCTTAATTCTGCTAAATCTAGTAATTATTTGACAATGCTCTATAATCAAATAAATTGAATATAAAGGACTCACCTCCTTTCGAAGGCAGTGTGGTTGCGCTCACCCCATTGCTAATGTTACCGAAGACTTCCTTCGTCCCCAACCCTTTCTGCAAGGTGATTGCAGCAACAGCGGCGGAAACTGTTTGATTTGGCTCTAAGCCTCCAAAGACAAAGCTTCTATTTGTGGTTCTCTCTTCACGAGGATCACTCCCGTAGACGAACCAATAGATGATGTATCCAGTGAGATTGCCTTCGAGTTTACGTGGCTCATCCCACGTCATGTTCACCGTGTGTGAGTCGATTACTTTCATCGTCACGTTCTGAGGAGCATCCTCAGCTGCGCATACAAGCGAAAGCAATGAATGAACATTGTCGTAGGGTGGGCGACAAAGCTTCGTATGTCCTAGTGGCTCCCCGTGTTACCAATTCGTGGGTACAGATGGGAAGTGGTCAAGCATGGGGGGTGGATAGGAGAGTGACTAAGAACATTTCCAAATTATGCGGAACGTGTCAGTATAAACGATCTTGCTGCATGGCATTCTGCACTACACATGCTACCTACTTCACGATTACAACACTCCTCTTCCCTACTAGACTTATTATTTGAGCGAATAGCCTCAGTTGTAAGACTTTGAAGCATATGCTGGTTAGAGTGAGGCATAAGAAGGTATCTTACCGACTCGCGACACTACTTCTGCATGCAAGATGGAAGTGGCCAATAAAACGAGGCAGATCTGAAGCAACATCACTCCCTAAGAAATAACTTGTATTCACCCTCCACACACGTGTGTTTATAAATGTGTTGCGAGCCAATGGAATGGCCTTCTCCTGACCTCGAAGCAGTCTGTGCATTTACACACACAACGTGAAATCAATGACCGTTGGGTTGTTTGAGCCAATGTGGTGAGTGGTGTGGTGAGGATGCCCGCCCCATAAACACAGCCTTCACTCTCAACTGTGTGGCGAGGTACAAGCCTGTGAGTGGGTAATTTACACGAATTGGCGAGAAAGCTAATAATTACAAGAGTACCATAGAAGTGAATATGTAAGCAGTAGCGAAATCAGTGGATAGAGATGTGTTGATTGCAGTGGTTATAGTGACCGAGGCCGAGCTTTTGGTGTGGGCATTGCAGGATCGGTGGCAGATCCATTCAACAGACACTTCCTCTTTGTTCATTCGACATCGGGCATGCTATCATAATATGTTAAGTGCTACACATCAGAAGGCTGCTGGCGGTACAGAGTAGCAGCGTGTGTTGCAGAGCCTTTGGTGGGTTTCACGGTAGAGGGCGATTGTGTAGTACCTGTGGCTAGTAGGTATTGGTATGAGCTCGTTTTCACTTCATAAGGCCATAGTGGAATCGTGAGGCAGCCTCTGATTAAACCAGTTGAATGAATTAATCTGCATTTCAAACATTGCAGCTTCTGCCTGCGATTTGCTGTGCAGTCTAGCATAGTGAGGCAATTCATCAAACCTATCTGTTAGCAGTGAACATTAGCAATGTAGGAATTGGCTGGTTTTGATGTGTTGGGGTGTGGAATTGACTTGGAAGGAGAATTACCATAAATCGCCGCTTATAGGCACTTTATTCGACGTTGTGTTGCAGTTCGAGACCCAAATTGGTGCGTGATGAATTGAAGTGTGGACTGCTATATTTGAGGTGCATGGCCATTCAGCTTCAAACCACCATCTTGCTCTTACTAGGACTTCTAATGCACTTTCATCATATGAAGGTCTTGATGAAATGAATGGACCTGCGTGGCAGTCTGACGCTTCGGCTCGCTCTCTGTTAAGGTACACGAACAAATGTGATCTCTGGAGGCTATTTTTTTGCATTGATGCATAACCTTTGAGGTGCACCGAAGGCCAGTAGACTCTTCAGCACAAGAGTGAGTAGCATGTCCTTTCGCAAACACGCAGTTTATTGTGACGTCAATAAGGACCCATGAAACCACGCCGAATGGCTATTCTAGAATTGTGCTTGAGTTCCCATGTTTGATGTGTTCACTGATAACCAACACCAAAATAATCGCACACAAATGGTCAATGCAAGGAAGTGGTAATTTCAACGCAAGCCATTTGGCAATGGATGTAGGACCCAAGTCAACTGCTGACCCCTCATCCAGCTTAAAATGAAGTCGAAACCAAGATGGTGAATGCTTACAATGAAATTTAACGAGGATCATTGTGAAAGCATAGAGGCCATCGTGTGGGTATGTTTCTGAGCCATCGCCCTGTGCGTTGGCGCATGCACATCAGCCACGTCATCTGTGGGTTGACCAATGTCGTTGATGTCTTGATCATCTCTGTGGCATGCAACACCGGAAAATTATCTCTGCTTCTAATAGTGCCTGCTGCAGACGCGTGGAAACGGCATTCGGTTTGCAGTTGTAGAAAGTATCTCTGGCTCCCTTGTCATGGATGAAGCTATCAAACGTTATTACTCGTGCCGTTTGAAATATGCGGACATGAGGAGTGATAAACAAATCCCTATATTCGAGGCAATTGGATTCGCCTAATGCCATTAGCTGAATGCATATCATTAGTTAGAATAAAGGCATAGGAGAAACATTAGACTGGGTGGCAGTCCTCGCTACTTCACTTCGTTTCGATGCTGTCCAACAGGCATTGAGTGGAGCCTCGGCGTCGGCATCACAGCAGCGATTTGGCTTATAGATCAGTCAAACCCAACTTGCATTTGTCAATGTAATCCAACAATCTCTGCTATTGGAGTACCAGACAGGGGGAGGTCAGTGGTGAAGGTATCAGTAGACCACAAGGTTGAAGGGCAACGAGTCATTGTGCAGAGGGAAATGGAGACTTGGCAAAATAAGTGATGGGAAACATTGGAAGTATAATCCCACCCCTAGAGCTAGTGCCGCCGGAACGGTATTAAATGAGCGGCATTTTGCTCTTGAAGGTGTTGATTTCATTCCATCACTGACTAACTTTAAAGTGGGACTCGAAGGCTTCTTTGGTTAGTGTAAAATGGGCAGCAGATCCAGGTCAAGGAGCGTGTCTTGACCTGGTTGTAAAACAGTGGAGACTGGGCTTGAGTGTGGGTGGGTCTTAGGTGTGAGTTTAAGTCCGTTCGAGAATGCATCTCAGTCAGCGGTTTGACGGAGTTACGCGCAACCGATTGACAATGGCTCTGGAGTGGCTGCTATTGTACCCAAGGCGTGGCAAACGAAATGATCAGACAGATAGGGGGAGAGAAACACGTGTGAGACGAAAAGTAGCATTTTGATGGAGGAAAATGGCCATTATAGCTATACACCACCATCTTGCTCTTACCAAGCTATGCGGCGCCATATTCTTTGCTGGTTGAATATTCGTGCCTAAGGACCATTCTAACTGTATGAAAACCCTATGTCTCGGTATAACATTCTCAGAAGATCACACCTGCATGAAATGAAAGAAGCTGCGCAGTAGTCCGATCCTTCTTAACATCACCTTTTGAGTTTCACAGACAACTGTTATCCTTGGAAGCCGTTCTTTTACTCTGGGCATAAGCTTCGAACCCTGCTGTAGTCTGGCCTTCCATACAGCTTTAGTTAGTATTCTGTGTGGGCAATGAAGACTTATGTCACTGGGTTTATGGGTTTTTTGCCAGGTGCGTGCCAGATTACCATGTTTGATGGCTATGCTGCTAACCAAGATTAAAGTGATCTTGCACAAGTCAGCAAGAGAATCAGATGGCTTATCAATCTCATGCTAATCGACAAAGACGGTGTGACTGAGGTGAGCAGCCAACTCTGCGCACACTAACAATACAGGAGAAACAAAGAGGGTGAAGGAATGAGATCGATGGTGAGGGTGAATGTGAAGGCGTGGAGGTCATCAGGTGGGCGTATGACAGATCCAACGTGGACTCGTGCAGCGTCGGCTAATACGTTGGCGCATGCACATCAGCCATGTGATCTGTGGGTGGATCATATCCTTGGGTATGCTTAACCATCTCTATGCCACTCTTTCAGGCTGAGGCGTGTGACAGCGGATAGTTGCTATTAGTAATTGCTAAAGGCAAGAATGAATGAGAGAAGACGAGACATAATGAAGGCCCTTGTATAATGCGTTACATGACTTGCAACATTTCCTTTCGTTTAGTTTTCGTTTTTACTTCTCCATACTGTAAAGCGGGTGTGAAATAAGGCTTAGGATTTCTAACATTGCCTTGGAAAGGTCAGCAAGATGCGAACAGAAAAAAGCATTTTTATTAGAACAATTGCGGCTTATCTACGGATTTAGTAAGTTGAACCCCTAGATACAGCATGAAAGCCTTGCAACTGTGTGATGCTGTAAATTGCGTGGAAGACATTGGCTGAAGTAGTTGCAGCAAAGGTGCATGGATGGGGTTTGCGACATAAGAGCCGAAGGCAGCAGCTCATTCTGCATCCAACTCAAGGAGAAGGCGAGACCTTGGGACCGAGAGAAGACGAGAGAGCGACGAAGGCAATTGAAAGAACATAGAGGCCGCTGCGTGGGAGTGACAGAGCCAACGTGGCCTCGTGCGCCATCGACTGATATGTGGGCGCATGCACAGTAGGCGTGCTGTGTGTGGCGTGTGGTATGAGGGTGGAACACTGCCTTGGGTGTGGTTGACTGTCCCTACATAGTACTTTCGTGTGGAGGTGTGCAAAACCAGAAAGTGCTTTTGTTTGTTACATCGAAAGATACACGCTTCAGATGCCATGGATCGCTTGACTAGCATTTCCTGTGGTAGTAGCACCAGAGAAGCATTTGAGAGGTTGATGCTTCATTCCGATGCTGGCCAACATGTATTTAGGGAGGCTTCGACGCCAGCGACACAGGGTCGACTTCGACTTCTATATCACCTAAGCTCAACTTGCATTTTCCAATCTAATCCAACACTCTGTTACTGAGATCTCAGACAATAAGTGGGAGCAGTTCTAAACGAAAAAGTCGACCACATGGATTATGTGACGCTCCTTCATGCATGTAAGTGGCATATTACGAGCTTTCAGCCCTTTCAAGTAAAAAAATTCTGGAAATTTATGTCGAAGACTTTTATCTAATAGATGACATAAACCATTGAGTTTATTTATCCATTTCTAAAACAACTGCTGGTGAAACGGCATCGAATGAATAATTTTGTCTCCGAAAGTCTTCACAACATTCCATCAGTAGTTAATTACTTGTCACTGAAGTTTGAAAGTGCAAACCCTCAAGGCTTCTTTGATTGGTAGATAATGGACTGCGAATCCACGTGGTATGTCTTGGCTTTCAACCACAGCTGAGATACATCAACTCGACTTCACTCGAAAATGTGCCACTCAATATTTGGCCTTTGAAACAACTAACACCAGTTAGTCGGTTGAAGCAATGCTACCCTCTCATAGATTTCCTTCCTACACCTTATTAGGTCGACTCCGTTTAAAGCGTTGGCCCTCGTGAATCGGTGCGCTACTGTAAAGTCTCGTAATGGGAGCATAAACAGAGCACTTTGATGGCTGTCAAGTGCTTGTGGCAGGTCAGTGAAATGGGTAATCCATGAAAGTAAGACTGAACGAATAAACAAGTCAACACTGCCTTGCGTTTCTCGTTAGGCGAAGAAATAAGCTTTGTCTCGGTGAATGTGTAAGCGGTGGATATGGATTGCAAACAACAATAGTGGAATCGCATTTTACCGCATGTGCTTACTTTGACGTACAATAAAATGCGCACTGCATAAGTAAGAACAAACTGGAAGTGTGTTTATTGACTCAGTGATTTGCCAAAATAAATATGTGTTCTACTAGAATGTGATCAGTAGTCGACATAAAGACTAGTGCGAGATAGTACTCGTGATGGAGGCAGTGACAATGATTTCCCTTCCCTTATTCTTTAGAAGCATGCACAAAGTGAGGGAGCACAACTATTCACTGAATGATTGAAAAATTTGTATTGAATGAGCTCCACTTTTTGGGAATGGGTGGTGCTTCAGTGCGAAGTAGTTGCTGTATCTGAATATTTGCTGGGAGGAGTCGATCCAACTGCGCATTCGATGCTGTCTATACCTGTTGACTCACAAGTTGGCACAAAGCAAGTGATCGGTAGCGATTGCATCACCACTACTTGAGGAAAGGCATTAGCGGTGGTCTTTCGATTGGGCAGTCATGCCTACCTACTGTCGAGATACCAACACACAAAGCAGCCGACGAAGGAGCCTTGAGGCCTGAGCGGTGGATCCCACATCAAGCGCACCATATAAGGGTTGACAACTACAGGCTGCACGTTGTCAGGAACATTAGGGTCTGCACATTACCACTGGGAGGGCGATACAGCGCCATTGAGCTTAGTATGCTCCCACGTGCCACCATATTAACAGGAATAGAAATAAAGTGATCTCCCACCAGAACAGCCAAGTTAAAGACTACGCAATTTGCTTCATGTATCAATGGGTCAGTTAACAGGCTAGAAGTTCCAGGCAAGAGGAGCCCATGCATTGTGACATCATGTTACCAGCGGATGCTTCCGCTTTACCTGATGTCTCTTACCGCAAAAAACCGTGAATTAGAACAACCAAACTTCATTTCGACCTCGAAACTACCATTGCGTCCTTCCTCGCAATTGTAATTGCGTGTCGTAATTAACAAGACACTATAAGCCATAAAATGAAGTTGTCCTTAATGCCTGTTTTGCTCGCCTGTGAAAGTAGATGAAGGATATTTTGACGAAAGTGGCCATTTAAAAGTGTTGCACTTCATCATTTATATTTCTCTTTTGGCATCGGTTTTAGGGCCGAGGAGAGAAAAATTATCTGCGCCTGTGGCTTGGCAGGCACCTAATACATTACTATTATTATAGCCGATATTCCCGAGAAATCCTCTTTACTCTTCAAAATGGACCGTATTTGTGCCATCTTCCACGTGACAGTTAAATCATGGCTTGTAATGCATTCCTTCGTGTTGACCTTATTAATGGCTTTGAATATGGTAATACATCACAGGAAGTTGACCACAAATCTTAGTTCATCCCACGTGCGTAGCTCAAACTAAACTAAAAGGAACCCTGTTTGTCACAAAGTAGATGCAGATTTAAGGGCATTTTAATGATAAAGAAGAATGATGAGGAGAGTGGTGGGTAGCAGGTCAAATACCAGGGAAGTGAATGCATACCGAGCCGTACTAAGTTGATTTCGCTGTGATTTGTTGCGATGCGATACCTAGCACTGGCACTTCTCCACTGCCTGCTTAATGACAAACGCTCGCTATTTTTTTCGAAACTTACTAATTTAGCAAATTCCCCTTTTGTGAGAACTTCCTACACATGGATCAAACTGAGTAACGCTTAAGGTAACTTGCCGATTACCACTGCAAAATTCCCCGCGAGATGAAAGTTGCCAACAAAGTGCGGTCTGGTGAAAGCGACATCTCGCATGCAGAGATGGTGTGTGTATTTACAGCCCACAGACGTGTACTTATGAGCAAGTTGCAGGCCTATGAGATGACCTATTCTTGGCCTATAGGGCAAATTCTGCATTTACACACGCACACGCACACCGTGAAGCCACACACTAATAGATGGTTTGAGCGATTGTGCTGAGCAGTCTGGTGTGGAAGCCTGCCCTAGCAATACAACATTCACCTTCATCTATGTGGTGAGCTGAGACATGGAGAGTAGGCAGTCTTAACCTACTTAAAAAGCATTCACGCAAGCACTAGAACCACGGAGGTAAATAGGATTGCAGTGGTGGTAAGAGTAAAAACGATTTTGGCCTAGTTGGTGTAGGTGCACAGCCCACTGGCTGCAAACTCTCTTCCTTTCGCTACTATGCTTGAAGGTGATACATCGCTTGTTTGATGCCTTCACACCTACAGAATCACTTAGATTGCATGTAAGCCACATGCTTTGCGATTGTACTCCCAAAAGTTGACTTCTCGTTTGACTAACCTACTCCGCGTAGCAGTCTAGTGTTTCATTTGACTGTGTTCAGCCGCAGGGTCAACCTGGTCTCTGCACGCTGTACGTTCGCCTCGCCTCAAGGCCTTCGGACCACGCTGCTCGCCTCTCACCCGTTGAGAAGGGTAGTAAGTGACATGCTCTGCCGCGCATCTTTAACTTATTACGACGTCGATGAGGACACAAGACACTACTTTTATGAGATCCTTGTGTGGGCGTGTTCGAAACTGCCCGTCTGATGAGTGCACTGATGACGAACATCGAATGATTCCGCCAAGAGTAATTAAAACAAGCAATCGGTGAATTCACTTCTTGTTATTCGGTGGTGAATGTAGAGCTCAAGTCAGCAGCCAACTCCGCATCCAGCTTTAATTAAAAAAGCAACTGAGTCCGATGTAGGCAAGAGATGGTGATGGTTATTGAGAAACATGGCATCTATCTGATGAATTTGTTAAAAGCCCACGCCGACTCATGTGCCAGTGGGCGTATGTGCACTAACCATGTGATCGGTGTACGCAACACGTTGCAATTTTATTTCCAGACATGTCTGACCGCCTCTGCGAAACACCTTCTTAAGTGCACATTCAACTGCATAATTTCCCTCTTCGATTGTAAATGAGTAGTTTTAGTTTAAATGACCCTACATGACCTTATGCCAACGGTCTGACTTTTACGTAAAGCAGCAAGCCTGGAACACCGTTTTGCTTAGAAATGCAATCATTGGTCAAATAAACACATACCGTTTCGGCATACCATGTTCGTCCATGTGATAGCTGTTCATGTATGCAAACTGTAAATATGGTCCTGGTATGTTGTGATTACTTTATCAGCGCATTCTCTGCTCAAGTAGCTAAGTGGAAGCATAGAAACGAGTTGACTCCTACCTTTGTTAGGTTAACGGTCTTTTACTAGTAAATTACTGCAAATGTGTTATTTAGAAAGCTCAGGTTTGTAGAACTATATGTTGCTTGAATTGAAGTAGTTCTGTTTACAGGACTTACACTTGGAGTGTAGCACCGCTCAAAAAGCAATAATGGAAGACTGTAAAAATACCACGTCTAGTCAAATGCTTGACAGGTAGAAGAAATAAGGTTTTTTTAACCATATTTGTCTTAAGAAAACGGTTTCTGCATTTCGCTGGGATAAAGTGAAGATATGTATTTGGTGCTTGGCAGTACCGTCATATCGTCTTATTCCACAGTTGACATGATTTTCTACTGTTCCGTTTTCAGTAGCACCTGTTGAGTATTGACCTGTCTGAAGACGCAGAGCTTTCCTGTGGTAACATTTTTACCGAAAACACCTACAACGCACCTGGCAACATTCACAACAGCATCCATATACCTTTCGACAGAGCATCGTGATGTAAGCTGGACTTATGCGGCAACGTCTAGAAGATTAAAATGTCAAATTTAATGTTCCAAAATAACTTCCAAAATTAAAAGATCATTTGCAGAACACATATCCATCCACCCATTCAATGAACAACTCACAACTGTTTTACTAACACTCAATCTAGAATAATCGTTACAGTCATTCTTAGGCGCACAATTGTGTCTGTTCCACCAGGCTCTTAAAGCCACTTCAATGGCTACCTGCAAGTCTTGTGGTGACAGACGCATGAACTTGCCATGTGTATTTTTCTACCTAAAGTTTATTAAACCATCCATCTGCCCTTTAGGTTTTCACATTCTCTTGCCATGATTGCTAAAGTTTTGCCTGTGCAACTCTGACTAATCACATCACCCAGCCCTCTGCTGCACAAAGATTTCGACACAAATATCTCGTCACCGTTGAGATTGGGCTGCCCTTTCTAAGCGAGGAAACATTTCACGATCTGTAATCTACCCACATTTAATGCATTGAGTCCGAACCTGCCAGCTATGGAACCTCAGGTAAGTTCCCTCCACTCAGATCCACTCGTTCACCCGAAGGATTAAATGACTGCCAGTAATTGGAATATGGGACTTTCCTGGCTCCCAAGCAGAAGGTTGATAAAGGCTTTTTCATTCACTTGAGTGTGGATGGGATAACCAAGATCCTTCTTGACATGCGTCAGTCTAGAGGCGCCTTATCCTGGCCAACAGGTCCAACCATTGGCACCTGGGTACATAAAACGAGAGGGTGGATTCTTGGCGAAAGTTTAAATCAAATCGTCACCCTTAACAGCACATGTCTGAGCAATTAGACCACTAAGGAAAATACGTCTAGTCAATAGCAGTAAACCTGTGCGGCGTCGCCCAGCCTTACTACTACTAATTGAGAAGATATAGAACAAGCCTATCACTTTCATTGAACAGCATGCAGTGCCATCATCCGTCAGTGATGGAACTAACGGTGATGGTTCCCGACCACATCATCGCGGCAATCATTTCTCCAGACGTTTGATGTTGCATAACCTGTATTTGAGATGAACAAGTGATGCGTCTTTGAACAAATCACTGAACGCTCCAAGCTTAGTGTTGGGACAGTTATGCTCAAAGTCGCCTTAATCAGGTAACTGAACAAATGGAACTATCCACTCTCCTTACTCGACATTTCTTGGACTCCCGTCCAGGACCACTTGGTTCCCATTGCATCTGCCGTTTGGTAGTGTAGAGCATGATTCCCCATTCCCAAAATCCACTTTAAGGCGTTACTGAATCTACACGAATTTGTTTACTTTCGTAGGAATAATCAACAATGGCGGCTGAGACTTGTCGCTCGGGTGGCAAAGCCTTTCTGTAGCCCTCTGATGCTAGTACTCCACGGAATGTTTTTAATCCATTCAATGTCACCAGACGATTACGTAAAAAAGAAAATTCAGTTGGTTTGGATTTCATCGAAAACCGATGGCATTACATGGATGAGATTTTAAATAACAAGCTAGATTTTCCCATGTTTGATGAGTTTGCTGATAGCCATCACTAAGTTGATTTTGCACAAGTCAGCAATAGCATCAGATGGTAACTGATAGCCATGAGAATCGACGGAGGCGGTATAACTGAGGTGAGTAGCTAACTCTGCGCGCACTCACAATGCAGGAGGAACGAGGATGGTGGAGGAATGGGATCGATGGTGAGGGATAATGTGAAGGCGTGGAGGTCATCAGGTGGGCGTATGACAGATCCAACGTGAACTCGTGCAGCGTCGGCCGGTGCGTTGGCGCATGCACATCAGCCATGTGATCTGTAAGTGGGTCATCTCCCTGAGTATGCTTGACTATCTCTGCCACTCTTTCAGGCTGAGGCGTGTGACACCAGATATCTGTTATTAGTAATTGCTAGAGGCAAGAATAAATGAAAGAAGACGAGACATGATGAAGCCTCTTTAAAAAAGCGTTAGAAAATTTGCAACAATTCCCTTTTGTTTAATTCTCGATTTCTTTTCTCCATGCAGTGTAGTGGGTGTGCAATGAGGCTCCGAATTTCCAACGTTGTTTTAAAAGCGCAAGCAAAATTCGAACAGGATAAAGCCTCCCCGCCTGAAAACATGCGACAGATCCAGCACTTTGGTGAACTGTGCCTCTAAGAACAGAAGGACAGCCTCTGCATTCTCTGTTGAGCTCGGCAAGGGATCGTCTGATGTTGTAGATTGTGTGGGAGACATTAGCTGAAATAGTAGCATCAGAGGGGCACGGATAGGCTTTGCAACCTGAACTTTATGTCTCGGTAATAAATGCAGAGCTGAAGACAGCAGCAGATTCTGCATTTAGCTTGAGGTGAAGGAGAGACCTTGGGATCGACAGAAGACAAGAAAGCGATGAAGGCCAACGTGAACTCGTGCGCCATGGGGAACACAGTCAATGCCAGCATGCTTTAAATCAATCCCTTTTATAGTTCTGTCTCTTTCTGAACATACATCGCTAGTGTGATTCATTGGGAATGGTCTGAACTTCCAAAATCATATTTGTCATTGAGCAATATTTTGCAGAGATTGGTGCAGTTGACAATTGTCAAGCCGGCCTTTGTCCGGATCAGTGAAACCTGCAATGGAAAAAACAGAGCATCTGATAAACACAAATTTTTAGCTGTAATACTCAAAATAAGCGTGTTAGTGGACAGTCAGCACAGACTTACATTAAGATTGACGACAGCATAATGATAATGGAGGTGAAAAGGGTTGCATTATTTAATGCACTTTTGGTGGAGCCAGCAGCGGTGGTAGTTGTGAACGCTGGGGTAGAACCAACTGAAATTGTCACTACAGAATAAGAAAAGCGTGAAGTGCTTTTCGTCGTGGTTGCTGTTACACACTACCCTTCTACCCAAAACAACAAAGTTCATCTTCCATACCTTCCTCATCCACATTTCAACTAGATGCTGTGTGTGCATGATAGAACAACCGAGGCTGCCATATTAGGCACGTATATCGCACCCACCGTAGTCAGAAATGATCTCAACAGAATTAATCTGTTTCATTTGTAGGCTTAATTCGACTAAACCTAGTCAATACGTAATGTTAACTCAGCATTCAATAAATGAAGTGGTGTAGTCGTGTTCACTTCTTCACTATGGCTACCACTGTCTTCACCTACATCCAAACCTCCCTCCAAAGTGACTGCAGCAACAGTGACGCGAACTGTTTCCCCTGGCTTTAAAAATCCAAGGACAAATTTCTACCTAGGGTTTTATCAATTCCAAAAGGTGTAATGTCGATAAAGCAGAAGACACGATAGCCAGTGATATTGCCGTTGGGTGTGAGTGGGTAATTCCACGTTACTATCAAAGTGTATGAGTCGATTACTACATTTTCATTTATCCCATGCTATTTCTACACACTTCAGCATTTTTGCCGTAGGTCGTTGGCCTTAGTAAGTGATTATAGTTTTCCATTGGAATAATTGTCCCATGCATAGTTTAATCGAGCAAAAATAATTCGCAAGTAGCTTCATCTTTTAATGGATGCAACAAGTCAAAATTATTTAAGCCCTCAACGCTAATGTCTCTGCTGGCACCACTTATAACGACCTCTTATTAATGAAAACAGAATGTCAACTTCGGCTCTTTTTCTCCACCAAGTCATATCTGAGCCAAATGCTCTCCATGGAGACGAGCAACAGTTCGCGCTGATTTTTGCTCTTTTTCGAACTGATGACGCGTTTTAGCCCCATTTTCAATTTGAGACAGTGCACCACCCTTCAACTTATTCATCCTGCGTCAACTTCCTTGGTACATATTTTAGGTGCCTGGCTCGAAATTCGGAAGTGCAAGTTTAGGTGTGAGGCAAGATACTTACTTCCTTCACCTCACTGCTTCTGTGTGTAACGTATTCCATTCAAATTCGTCAGTCCTTTTCCCGGTCTTCATGCAAACTTTGTTTCATAAACTATGCCCTACCTGATACAAATCAAAATAGAGGAAAAGGAAGCTTGGACAGCCATTATAAATGATGTTTTGCCAGATAGGCAATGATTAGGAGTGGAAAGACTGAGGCAGTGCAGATATGTTAGAAGGCATTCAACCTAGATATGGAACAACTAGAAAAATTGCATGTCGGGGAGGTCTAGCACTACCTATATTCTATGAACTGAGCAGACTCGAGAGGTCAGATCTGGAATAAGATACATGTCTACTGACTGCGTGGTTTCTCTCAAAATCGTTGGTCTCCGATCGAATTTCATATCTAGTGGACCAAATGGCTCCACGCTCACACCTTCAGGGTGGTTCTTTTCGAAGTACAAGGTGGAGACCATCAAAGTATTTCGATTGCTTTTGTGAAAGAAGTGCACTAGAAGCGATGTAGAATAGGGAACATCACGCGCAACTGATTGATTACATTAGTTGACTACCTTCCACTTTATCGACTTCGACCGCTTTTGTCCCAAAAGATTAATTAGTATGTGATTTCAGGTTGTATTTTTACCAGCATCCAATGCTTAAAGCAGCAGTGGCTCTTGCATGCATTTAAGTAGACCACATAAAGGTAAATTTGTGTGGCAAATAATGCCTAGTTTACTGACGCCTAGTTGCAGGCCTAGCACGGATAAAGCATCACACGGCCAATCGGCAAGCGCAAGTTGAGTCCATTCTTTCGAGGTTAGTAAAGCACTCTCACACATTGATGTAACGCCCTTGATTACCCACTGAACTAATCTATGCAAGCAGCCCATTTCGCTGCGTTGGACCTTTTAGCACCAGTACCAGCCATTCCTCTAAAAACTGGGACTCCACGCCTTCAGTTAACCACAGCGATAATAGTGGCGAGAATTATTCTTAAGAAAGTTTTGTTTGAATCATTTGCCAGTCATTCTAACCCTCCAGTTAGAAGAAAAGGAGGTCTTCATTAGAACAGCACAATGCAGTTGTCTTGTTGATAGGGATACCCACAGACAGTGCAAGAAGCCTTAAGTAGAATTTCACTATTTTAATGAAATGATCTTCTGAGAATGGAGGATGCAATTTGCTGCAGATGCTCTTTATGGCTTTCACGCCTTGCTAAAGAGTCGTTTACCCCTCGGAACCAATCTTACTTTGTGCAATCATTCTCTGATTATTTGTGCCCGCGAGATCAAAATGGTGCAGGTGTCACTAGTGGTCAATTCATTGCTACCCAGAATCACCCAACCGATATTAGAGCCCACAGAAACGGGATCACGAAATATGATGTTGAATGAAGCCAACCTCTTTAAGAAGTAGATGGCGCTTACTTGCAAGCGTGCATTGGAACCTCTAAAATTGGAAGCTAAGCTTAAAAAGAAGAACATAGTGGTCTGGGTCACCTCAACCATAACAATTACTGCTATTAGGGAGGTTTCCTTAAGATTACGCCCACCTCATATAAATGCATTTATTGCTTGCAAAGTTATTAGAGGAGAGAGGCAAATACTTTACTCACTTTATGCAGTGGAATTTAACCAATATTTGCTTCCTTAACCATTCTAACCTTGCGCCAAGCTACAACGATTACACGGTTATTTAAATTGACTTGTGAAGGTGGAGATCAGTTGTGACAAATGCCAAAGGTAATGCTTATCAGAGGAGGATTATTGCGAAAATCCGATTCTGCATGCGGAAAATATTCTGCTTCAGCCTGATGCCTTCTCTCCCCTTAAGAGTAGTCTTGGTGCACTGCAGCGTGATTGAATTGCAATTGGAGATGTTCTCTCGCTGATAAAGCACTGTGGACCATAGCTCATTACCATGTCCATTTGACATTCCCAACGAAACTATCACGCTTGGGAGGGAGGAAGGGAGGGTGAGATGCTGTTAGACTATACCACAGGTACTGCCTTTCACTTTTAAGTAGTCAGTTGATGCGACATCTGAAGGATTGCTAGGCGCATTGAAATCAACCGTTTGACGACTGGGTGTTGTTTTCGCACTTATTTGAACCCATCAGCTGCAAATTATACCTGTTCATGGCCAAGAAGTACGCATGGTCATTAGGCGCAGTCCGTAGGGATTTGTCATTAAGCGTTGGGTTTGGCGAATCCCCGTGATTGCTAATGCCAGCCTCCTCGGATTATTACTACTGCTGGTACTGGTGACACCGCATTTATCCTCACCATGGTTGAGTTCTCTATCTCCTCGTGGTCATGCGGTGCTCAAGCCGTTCCTGTTGCTCCAAAGTCTTCCTCCGTATAGGGGACAAAAAAGGAGAAAGGCATTCGAATGGCAGCGACTATGAAGCACAGGATCGAACCCTCCTTGTGCCACATCGCTACATGTTCCCTCATTCATCTGTGGTCTACTGTCTCCTAACATTGGCGACAGTGCTCGTTAAAAGTCGTAGGTTTTAACTGTAATTAAAGGCACTTATTTATGACTTCGTGCAGATGGTATTATTCAGAGGAGTTAAGTTATTTGTGGGCAAGCTGACAAGTGCTATATACCATTCAAGACATCAAATGCATATGTGTATAGCTAGCCAGTAGCGGTGACATCTGCAATGAGTTTTTCGAAAATGATAAACGTTGCTTTTAAACACTATGGACCGAAACCTCCTTGAAGACTTTGCACTCTGCACTGGTGGCACCGCTATAGCACCAATGGCAATGTCATCAGGTCAGCTCATTGCCAGGCTATTCAGGCTACTTCGCAACACGAACCACATAAAACTCTCATATAACCTAGCTAAATGTAACCAAGCCGCGGCAGTTCACTGTTCCAAAACAACCATTTTCAAACAGCTGACCCAACTTTGATTTATCTGCATCCTCATTTTAAGGCCGTAGGTTTGTTTTGTAGGCTTATGCATGAGTGACCACGGGAATTAGAGTTGTAAGTGCAAAGCCATGTCCTTCAGCTTATAGCTTTGAGAGTTATCTTGTTCAGCCGTTTTACAAGCACCATATAAAGTGTCGCACCACCACCAATAGTTGATTAAGGTGGAGTCGATCCCGACAGAAATTGTGAATTAAAATTATTCGTTTGCGTTACTCTGCAAATTACCTTTTATTACATTGGCAGACTGAGCTCTTTGCAGAAGCCAATCCTTTGTATAAAACTTGTAGCAGCCAACGAAATATTCATTTTGGGTCACATAGGAACACTCATGCCTCACAAAATTGACAACATATTCGTCATGCACACTGTTCGCGAAAGTTACACTTTACTAAAGGAATAGCAATACTATCAGCAGTGAGACCGCTAAGAAAGAGGTAGATATAAAGTCATCGCCTTTGACATCGCCTTGTAAACAGGTAGTCACTCGATATATCTTGACGACATCACTAATGGTAGACCCTCCGCTTCTGACAAGTTTAAAACACACATGCCTTCGTGAAAAATGGTGGAGCTTAATTTTCCAAAGAGCGTGCACACCAAATTCTCCCAAAAGGGATAGCAGTGTGTAGCCCAGGTCAACGCCTTACGAAAAGTGCTCGCCAAGCGACACGGCCTACTGTGATGCGTTGCCGCTAAGACAATTGCAAGAGAGGTCGGTTGAAATGAGTGGCAGTGCTAAATAGTGCTTCGCTAAACAAATGCGTGCTGCTTGTCTCCATTAGAGCACTTCTTCTGAGTGGAGCAAAAGCACTCTATTTCAATAGCATGCTGGTTATGGAAGTGGTTCGCAAATCGCAGTGTAATCATTGCAATTCAAATAACACCACACAATTAAAAAGCGGTTGCACCTATTATTTGCACACATCAATTTTTAGTCTATAGGGTCTGTAAAGCTCCTGCATTTGGTCAAACTTCATCAAAGCCTATTTGTAAGACGTGGTTTTATGTTAAAAGTCTGGCAGATTTGCAATTCCACCTTGGATAAGTTGTGATGTAATGAGATCGACGACATTTAATAGATTTTACTTGTGAAGATAATGTGAGGGAAATTGATGCTATACCACGCATATCTGACTCGCTTATCCAATTTAATCATCTACAACGTTTCCTAGCCCAACGTACTCAACTGCGTTCCAGATTAATTAGATCAAATTAATTGCAGCTAGGTCACTCTACAGCCATTCCTGGCGCTCCACGTAACTTTGCGTTAGCTCTAGCACCACGCAACGCATCGCATTTCGTATTGGTCAAGAAGCTGTGGTGCATTCAAACGGCTGGTGGTCACTTTCTGAGGCACTTAACGGTACAAAACACACATGCAATATAGCGCTCACCCCGCATAGTTGGCACCAATCCTATCGTAACTAGTTCCATTTGCTTTGACCATGATCTGACGAGGTTTTGGTTGACTAGTCAAGACAGGACCAAAAATGTTGCTGGAAATGAAAAATTTAACTGCGGTGCGGTGAGAAATTGCGTATTTTTTCTGCAGTACTCAATGCAATGATCTCAATCAGCACTGCATTTTGAATTGGAGAGTGTAGAAGCTCCAGCACAATCAAGGAGATGGAGATGTCATTTCTTTGATTATGTCGACAAGGGTGCAGTTCTCAACCTATACAGATTAACACCACCCAGCCCCTGTTTGTTTGTGTAAGCTCATTTACATCGGATTTGAGGTAGCAGAGTGGATCCGAAATGAGTAGCTTTCAAACATTGAAATGGTTTCCTGGTTTGTTTTGGAGTTATTGCCTACGGATATGTCTTAAATGCTTGGCAAACATTGTTAGTCCGACTTAGGCTTGATGTCGCATTTGATTTATTATACCATTGTTTAACTGTGCACATCTGTTTAAAAATATTTGGCTGGAGTTGGATGACTATTGGCGCCAGTGGCAGGCTCATAAGCACTTCAACTATCATACGTTTATTTTTGATTATCAGCGTGCTGATCTAGAGGTGGCTACTTGGTTTTTGGGAGCAGCCAGAGCGGTGATACCCTTGCCTCAGTTTTTTTATTTCCTGCTGGTTATGCAAGCATCCAAATGGAAAGAACTGCCATACCACTGCACTTTCTCATCGTGTGACCAAACTTTTCTCTGAAGATCGTCCTTACAGACCTAAATGCAGTGAGTACAACCCCATTTTTAAGATCGGACTAGCAAGTCTCTTCTTACAACACATTATGATATTTTGAGTGATTATTTGTTTCCTTTTTGCATACGTTTTAGGTGCGTGCTTGAAAATTTAAAATGCATTGTTTCTCAGATGGAAGTATCTTGATGAATTCCATTAGTAGGAGTCTGCAGCACCACCGCCTGATTTTGCACCCAGTACCTAAATCTAAATAACAAAGTCAAGTCCTTGCAGTCCGAATCTGAGAGGTAGCCATAATGCTAATCATCTTCTTTCCTTGCCAAAATGTTTCCATGACGTGTACTGCACATAATGCTTATGAGAAAATTTCTATGCCTATTTTGACCAGCGTCTTGCATCCTTCTTCAAAATGACAATGTCATCACCAAAGCACTGTAAGCATTCTCCTATTTCTTAGTAGACGTGCGATGGACACGCCTTACGCAGGCCTTTAATTTACCAACATTATTTTGGCTTTGATACGAAGTTAAGGAAGCCTACCATATGCATCTCCTTTCCCTGTACCCTTTCATGATTCCATTTTGACGTCGTCAATACCGACCTTAACAAATTTAATCCGCAAATGAAGGAATGCTGCTAAAGCTGTTAAGAACAGACGAGGTTGACTCTAAAAGCTTCGTGTTCGGCTTACGGTTTCTTGAAAGTTCTTATTTTAGCAAAAACTTAAGGGCCAGATTACATGGTCCTGTTGGCAGTACTTGATATCCTCAAGTGTCCCTGGGCCATTACTCCCATTAAAAAGCAGGAACTTTAACGTCGGGGACAAAAGTGGTAAGATGAGTTGATAAGCCATGATTACCAACACTCAACTCTACAAAACCAGTATTGGTTGAACACTAAAAGTCGCATTCTAATTGTCTGCATTAAATTCGTCCCACTGCAAATAGGAGAAGGGAGCATATGTGGCCTGTGAACTATGACTTGTTACCACTAAACACAAAAAAAGCGTTCCGTTGACTAGTGATTGTCAACAGAAAGGCTAAATGTGGTACAATGGTGTCGGCGAAATGCGCGCTCTCAATGTTTGCTAGCTATTTGAAGAACTAATCTGCTTGTCAAATACACGCCTTTAGCCTAATTTTCGTTCAGTGACTGCAACAAATGCTTTGGCAGGAGAGAACCATCAGTGTTGGTGCAGAGCTAATCTAACAACCTAACGGATTTTAAGCGTTTGAATTTACTCTCTAAATCCTGATGGCTAATTTTGTCACCAACACCTACAATGCTGATAGACTTGCAGGTTCAGAAAATGTTAACAATTACTGGTCAAGGCCATTCACAATAGAGGGGATTACACACGTTGTTTCCATTGAAGGAAATTAGTCAGCCAAAGAATTCGCAGGTAAGAATGTGTGTAGTTTCGCCTTGTACGCAACAATAAGTGATTGAATTTAGACTTGTGCGATTATTGTACTTCCTTACTAAACGAGGTCTTTGGTTTTATGCACCCATATCACCTGTCCCAAACCGAGAAAAATATCAGAGGTTAGCAAATCGCATAGTCAGGCGTCTTCCGTTTGAAAATAAAATCATAAGTAGAGAAGAGTCATGAAAAGGTTAAAATGTAATGTTGGGCATGAATGAGTGACGTGCGTGCATGAACGTAGAAGGCGGGTTGCAACAAGCCCTTTACCTCTTAAAGTGACGCTTGACCCACTTAGACACGCTATTGTAAGCTCCTTTGGCGACCTCGTAGACAGCAAATTCCTTCACTGCCTTGCCAACCTTTTTAGCAACGCCTTTCACGACAGCTTTCCACACCGCTGGCACGAGAACCTCTGGCTGCAATTTCACTTCATCCTCTGTTACCTTCGCCACTACCGATGCCGCCATTGTTGATGGTAAGACCCCGAGAAGGAGTAGGAGAAGGAATTCCGAAGCTATTACTACTGACAAGCTTGCCGCCATGAAGCTCCTCTCAGTCTGTATGTCCACTGTTTGATTTCTTCCTGGTGCAGTACGCCTTTAAATTCATTCTGTGCCACTGCGTGGGTGCTTGCGTCTGTTTACACCATTGATGCTGGAGCGTCCTGAGCGTTAGTGGGTGGTTAATGGCAGTATCGCTACATAATCAAATTCGCAATGTAAATGCTGGACGTTAAAAACGCATTTGGCTAGCTGCAATATAACTGCGCCACTCGGTCAACCACAACAATGGGAAGCAATACAGTTGAGGCGTTTTGCTAATTTGACAGCCTTTGTACACAGTCTAATAACATAGGACACATTTTGAATAGTATCGAGAAAAAGCGCTTATTCGAAGCATTGAGTGTTCTAACTCCATCTGGTTCGGTTTTGCAAAGTGATGTGTTTACCTACTGGCGTGTAGTGCATTGCTTGTCTGATACCGTAATTAATCTATAAGCGAGATTACTTCTTTTAAATACTCTTCGAATTTGCATCGGTATCTTCACCCCTGCAAGTAAACAGAACTAAGAGTTTGGTTTTGCAGGCACAAGGTTTTCACTCATGTGATCTTCCCGGCATGCACCGATTTCGTAGGTTTGCGTAATTAGACCAATGGAATCCCCGTGCTTACGCAAAGCCCGAGAAAGATTCATGCAGACGTTCAAATTTGAGCATTTAAGTTATTCATGAGCAATAATTTGGCATTATGAATACCCGATTAGCACTGCTACTTAATGAGTTTACAGCGACTGGCTCGATTTTCTTCTTTAGTTTGTTATGATTGCAAAGGCACCCTCACAACAAAATGGAAACATTGGCACCCCATTGCTTTCCGGATGTCCTACGCGTTACATCGATGTGTAATTGTAGACAATTTTACTCCTTTCAAGAAGTCGATGCCACACATTTACGTTCTTATTAGACCATTATATGAAACGGTAGAATCGAGCCGAATCAACCATACTGCGTCAAACAGCTTGTACTTTTTAAAATTCGCAGTTATGCCCACTTATCTAATGCAGCGATTCGCAAAATGTGCAAAGCCACACATACAACAAACATGAGTAATAACAGTTAGACTTGTTTCCAGGTTGTCATCAATATTACTAACCAACCAGCTGCAAGAATGTGAGAAAATTCCCTTAGACCTCAAGGATTTTGTTGGCTTATAAATTCAATAAGTAAACACCTACAAATGCGATCAAATGTATCAATAGTTACGGTGCCCCTTCCACCCACTTCATGAATCCTTTAGAGTGCAGATTATTTTCATGTATTTTAGCATCCTGCGCAAGCCAAACTTCCAGTTCACAACGAGCCGCCCACCACGCAATTCAGTGCTACACAACCAACGTGCATGTGTGGTTCAACATATTTTACTTACCTTGTCGTATGGATCATAAGTAACTTGCTCATGATGCTTTATGCAACAAGAGTTATCTGCTGTTGGCTATATATGGCGTTGCATACCTCCGGACAAAATGAAGCAAACTGCCATCTTGTCCTACCGCTTTTACTCTCCTTCCTGTCTTGTCACCTAGCAGTAGCAGTAGCGCAACACCTAGACAGGGTCGATGATCCCAATTAATTAGCCTGCTTGAGGAGGCGTAGATCAGTTGGTCAAATTTATATGCATGCTACCACACCATCACTTGCAATGTACAGCTTAATGATCCACTTTATTTCGTCTTTTATTAACAAAGTGGATAGTACTTTTCCCCCCAAAATTATCAATCCGATTGCCGCGTGTTTACTGGACATGCAGCTTAACTGTCGTAAAGGCTTCTTACTCTAATAGAGCTATCTAGGCAAGATATTGTCCACTCGCTGGATCTCCTGTATTTGCAGTGTTGCTAACGTTAAATGTTCGGCGCGTCTACCCGAAGTGCTGGATAGAAGCAAGTGTTGACAGGGATGTGATCGCCCACATTTGCGACCTATTGAAGTTTCATTACTTTGATTTTATCCTCTTTCTATCCATGCCATACAAAAAACATGCATTCGGGTGCCAAATTAGCTGCAGAAACTTTCAAGATGAAGTGTACTATAACGTGTCGGGTCAACTGTTTAGGTATTGGAGCATAACTCCAAGTGGTCTCAATTGTGATATAGGAAAGTTCTGTACGGTGTATAAATAGGAGAATTGCCTCAAGCCCTCACTCGCCTTGATACAGGCGTCATTTATTGGAACGTTCGCACATAAATAGTATGCTCTCTAAAAGGTCCCAAGCATGATGAGATTGTTAGCTCAGCGTTTCAAAACTTGTAAATCACTTTCAATGCTCAGCTAAACTTTGTGCTCCAAAGGCTAAGTCACTAAAACTAAGTTGTGCACCGCTCCCAATTACTTAGCTGCTTCCTTAAATGAGACTATGAAGCAGGGATAGTGAATTTGAGGTTGGCATGCCTAGTAGGTGAGCTGTCAAAACATGTTCAGTGAACTCGCCTTCGTAAAAAATAGTCTTGGAGATCGGCGAACTAATCACTTGAGTAATGCAGTGGTGAACACTTTACATGCCATTTGCACGTAGAGGCAGGTTTGCCATTGCAGTAGGGAACTCACTTGTGTACAGCACAGAGGCTTACAAAAACTACAATATTTGGGAGAGTTGCACAAATGGCTACGTATTGTTTTCAAAACAGACATTTGATTTCCGAATGGTAGGATATTTAATGCTACTAGTTTGTTAAAATCGCTTACTGGCTATCAGCATAATTCACCTTTTGCAGCCTTTGAGCGCTTTTTTGGATTGCATTTAAATCATTTACGAAACCGAATCAGCAAGGCAAAATTTCATACTATCGCAACAAATTTGCAGGTGTTGAAGCCATGCGAAATCAAAACTGCTTAAGAGGTAGAGCTAAATCAAAATTCAGTCTACCATTATACTGCACCTGCATGATGCAAAGATCAACATCACACCAAGATGCAATGATAATTTGTCTCTAGGCCTTAATGTTACGAAGGTTGCAAGGATCTGAGGTCCTTGATTTGTCTTACCATGAAGATGTGGAATATGGACTCATGCCTGCCTCCTGTTAGATGCTTAAATTAGAATAATCAAATTCCGTGTCGCGCCCTTAAGTGGGTAGCATACTAGAGTGATGCACTTCCAAAGTTAAAATGGAGGAACCAAATTTTGCAAGATGTTTGTCATTCTCTTAGTTTTCACACAATTGTGTTGATATAGGACCAAGCAGAGCAAAGGCGTCAGGGGTAACAAATAACTGAGTTAAAGTGGGCGAGGAAAGTACATACAAGCTTGTGACGACTGACGTGCTGTTTGGAGTAATGGAGCTATCTTACAAGATTGTCATTTTTCTCCAACTGTCCTGTAGAACGAGGCCGGCATTGCTGCTCACCCAAGGAATTTGCTCAGAAGTCATTCAAACTTACTTCAATCCAAACATTAATTTTGCGAATTGAATAATGTCGCGAGCGGACATTATTTAGGCGATCAACTATAGTAGTAGACATTGGACTTAGCCATGCAGATCAATGTGCAACACAGAAGAACACATTCATTAATGTTGGCTGTTTTGTCCTTGCGATAGAAAATATGAAGTAGGACGCATTATCAGCAAGACTAAGGGACTCATTCATTTAATGTGAACGCTGAATTTATATTATACCACGCTGAATAAACGAGCTGTTGGCATACATTTTCGCCATGCGATTTTCTAAGAACATCTGCATGGACCGTCAGCTTCAGAATTGCAATCCTCCTCTTTGCAAGCTCGTAATAACGGTAGCCTGGCTTGTCTACGGGAGTATCGCCGCAGCTACAACATGATGAAACACAGTAAGTGTAAAAGCCATTCGTGACTTTCGTTAAAACTTAGCACTTCCTCCCTATAGAGAATGGGATTAAAAATCACCTTTGACTCCACTTTAAACGATATTGAATTTTATCACGCTACGCCGCAAATTCGGTTTGAAGATTGTAAAAGTAGTGGAGCTTTTAGTCAAGCTAATAAAATTCCTTGATCAGAGCAATTGCATCGTCGAAGCGGAATTCCTCTGACCTATGGTAGGGTCAGCATTGCGTGCAAATCAAGCATAATGAAGTAACAAAACCGCAAAAAACAGGTTGCCATCTGTGTGCTGCCTCATCCGGCATAGAGTTGTAAGCTAAAGTACCATACAGTGCGCTGGTGACGTTCACAGTCATGTGAACTCAGTCGCATTAATAAATAATGCTGCAGGAATTTGAGGGGGCGGCCACTTACTGCATTTCCAACAGCCCTGAACGATCAATCTGTGATTTGTTTGTGTGATTATGGGATTCAGAAGTGAGTTTCAACGTCAAAAATTTTGATGCGTAGTTTAACGCACATGGCTAACGAAGCAGTAGATCTACAGGAGTTCAACTGTACGAACCGATAGCTAACCTGACAAGACCCTGAATGACTTTGTGGCGGACAAGGAGTACAAAAAGCCACTGCAGGACAATTAGAGTACATCATATTGTAATGATAGAATGCAGAATTTCCAGCAAACCCAGCCGAAGCAATAAATTGCCTAGAGAAGATAGATTTGTCAAATATCCGGTGTGCTTTACACCTCTTTACTTTCGATTTGCCACAAACAATGATACGTAAACTCCACATTTAATAATTTTGCACGCTACGAGTCTTGGAAAGAAAAGTCAGCGCCATTTATTGCTAAGGTACAAAAATGGGCTAACATCTGCGTTTACATGGATAACTCGTCCTTCATGAACGGCCCTCTCTGTCAACACATTTTTGCCCAGTTGAAACAGGACAACCACAGTTCAACTTGTTCAAGCAACAAGGTAAGTGCTGAATGGCCACGAACAATGGACCAATATCATGGCATTTCTGCCTACTTGATGGCAGCCACCTTTACGATCTTGCTTAATCAAATGAAATCTGTGCGTATCATCGAGGGTTTGAAAGGTTATGCCACAAAATCCTTAGGAACTTAATTTAAACTTATGAAAGCTTTAATCTGAACACCACTTTACTGGAGAACAGACCTTTTGAGGCTGGCAACTTGCGCTTGCGTAGGGCAGAGCTGTTAGTGGAATGATAAGCTACCCACTTCCCCTCTCTCTACCCACTTTGATTTGTGTAGCTTCGCCAAGTTGCTGCCGGAGTTCTCGAGGCTGAGTAAAGGCTTCCACATTCCTTGGAAGTAACCATTTCACAGATCTCGTTTAGCTCATGTACAATTGAATGGCAGTCGCACATTCAGTTCTACTATTCAGATTATGAATGCATTCTGATTTTATTTTGTGATATATTTTTTATGCAGTGGCAGTCAGCATGTGACAGAGGCAGTTAAACTATGAGCTCTCGAACTCATCTTTTATTAAAGACACCAAAATCATGCATTAATTAGTGTGATTTGAACAAGTAAATGTAAAGTTCTTTGCCATTTACCTCTTATGCGCTTCATCGCTTCACACCATTTAAGTAGTCATAGTTTCCATATGGATTCTTATTATTAGTACCCAAATCAATGCTCCATCTTATTAATTTCGTGCCCCTTGTGTGCAGCCATCGTGTTGTCTACTCAAAAACTATCACCAAAATCATAAGAGATGCAGATGACTATGGATACCATCATTTACCTACTTATGAAGCGTGCAACGCATTATGATATCTATCTTCCCCTGTCAAAATTGACACCAAAGCTCTTAATCCCTTCACAAGTGCAAATGTTCTATTCACACGTTTCGCTCATTTATACCTCCATTTATATTAGCTGAGATCAAATAGCTGTTGTGACACTTGATGTAAAGCAACTAAGTTGGGAATATTTTAGCCACACTCCGTCTCAAGAGCAGCCAGTCCATTGCTGAATACCACTTATTTTTAGTGAGGCAATCGTTCAGAACTTATAAGTGGTGGTAGTAGTGAGCTGTATTGTGCACTGTTAAAGTAGCACATGTGCATGATCTATGGTAAATGGTACTACTAATGCAGTCTTCATTACAGCGATCAATGTGGCTCGGGGTCATAAAATCTTTAGGTTAGGTGAAAAGCCACCGTGCACCTCGCTCCTACAGCAAAGGATTTGGTGTACTATAGATGCTTTTATAACTTGCTCTTATCTTGCAATTCGGTGTTTGGGCTTACACCAGCAATGCAATACACGTGAACTTGATATAGAATCTGGTTGCGCACTACCCGACCACAATCTTCACTAATCAGAGACTGTCGCGTAAACAGTACCACCATATCTTTGATGATTTTTACCACTTAGCATTGTAATATGATAAGCATTAGGCCCCTTGAATTCTACTTTTTGCTTTATTTAATTTTCTATAGCAATTTAAACCTCAGTATATCAGCTACTCAATAGCGAATTTGAATCATGATGAACGCTAAAAGGATATAAAATTTGACTAACTGACACTGGTATAATAACAACAAGTTTTCCTCTTAAATTTGCTTCGCGGTGGATTTTAGAATTTGCAAAAAGCCGTTAACCTAACAAAGATGGGAATCAACTCGTTTTATGCTTCCACCCAGCTACTTGAGCAGATAATGCGCTGATAAAGTAATCACAACATACCAGGACCATATTTACAGTTTGCATACATGAACAGCTATCACATGGACGAACATGGTATGCCGAAACGGTATGTGTTTATTTGACCAATGATTGCATTTCTAAGCAAAACGGTGTTCCAGGCTTGCTGCTTTACGTAAAAGTCAGACCGTTGGCATAAGGTCATGTAGGGTCATTTAAACTAAAACTACTCATTTACAATCGAAGAGGGAAATTATGCAGTTGAATGTGCACTTAAGAAGGTGTTTCGCAGAGGCGGTCAGACATGTCTGGAAATAAAATTGCAACGTGTTGCGTACACCGATCACATGGTTAGTGCACATACGCCCACTGGCACATGAGTCGGCGTGGGCTTTTAACAAATTCATCAGATAGATGCCATGTTTCTCAATAACCATCACCATCTCTTGCCTACATCGGACTCAGTTGCTTTTTTAATTAAAGCTGGATGCGGAGTTGGCTGCTGACTTGAGCTCTACATTCACCACCGAATAACAAGAAGTGAATTCACCGATTGCTTGTTTTAATTACTCTTGGCGGAATCATTCGATGTTCGTCATCAGTGCACTCATCAGACGGGCAGTTTCGAACACGCCCACACAAGGATCTCATAAAAGTAGTGTCTTGTGTCCTCATCGACGTCGTAATAAGTTAAAGATGCGCGGCAGAGCATGTCACTTACTACCCTTCTCAACGGGTGAGAGGCGAGCAGCGTGGTCCGAAGGCCTTGAGGCGAGGCGAACGTACAGCGTGCAGAGACCAGGTTGACCCTGCGGCTGAACACAGTCAAATGAAACACTAGACTGCTACGCGGAGTAGGTTAGTCAAACGAGAAGTCAACTTTTGGGAGTACAATCGCAAAGCATGTGGCTTACATGCAATCTAAGTGATTCTGTAGGTGTGAAGGCATCAAACAAGCGATGTATCACCTTCAAGCATAGTAGCGAAAGGAAGAGAGTTTGCAGCCAGTGGGCTGTGCACCTACACCAACTAGGCCAAAATCGTTTTTACTCTTACCACCACTGCAATCCTATTTACCTCCGTGGTTCTAGTGCTTGCGTGAATGCTTTTTAAGTAGGTTAAGACTGCCTACTCTCCATGTCTCAGCTCACCACATAGATGAAGGTGAATGTTGTATTGCTAGGGCAGGCTTCCACACCAGACTGCTCAGCACAATCGCTCAAACCATCTATTAGTGTGTGGCTTCACGGTGTGCGTGTGCGTGTGTAAATGCAGAATTTGCCCTATAGGCCAAGAATAGGTCATCTCATAGGCCTGCAACTTGCTCATAAGTACACGTCTGTGGGCTGTAAATACACACACCATCTCTGCATGCGAGATGTCGCTTTCACCAGACCGCACTTTGTTGGCAACTTTCATCTCGCGAGGAATTTTGCAGTGGTAATCGGCAAGTTACCTTAAGCGTTACTCAGTTTGATCCATGTGTAGGAAGTTCTCACAAAAGGGGAATTTGCTAAATTAGTAAGTTTCGAAAAAAATAGCGAGCGTTTGTCATTAAGCAGGCAGTGGAGAAGTGCCAGTGCTAGGTATCGCATCGCAACAAATCACAGCGAAATCAACTTAGTACGGCTCGGTATGCATTCACTTCCCTGGTATTTGACCTGCTACCCACCACTCTCCTCATCATTCTTCTTTATCATTAAAATGCCCTTAAATCTGCATCTACTTTGTGACAAACAGGGTTCCTTTTAGTTTAGTTTGAGCTACGCACGTGGGATGAACTAAGATTTGCGGAGGGAATCCGTACGCACAACTGTTTGATGTGGTCAAATTCCTGTGATGCATTGCCACAATCAAAGCCATTAGTAAGGTCAACACAAAGGAATGCATTACAAGCCATGATTTAGCTGTCACGTGGAAGATGGTACAAATCCGGTCCATTTTGAAAAGTAAAGAGGATTTCTCGGGAATATCGGCTATAATAATAGTAATGTATTAGGTGCCTGCCAAGCCACAGGCGCAGATAATTTTTCTCTCCTCGGCCCTAAAACCGATGCCAAAAGAGAAATATAAATGATGAAGTGCAACACTTTTAAATGGCCACTTTCGTCAAAATATCCTTCATCCACTTTCACAGTCGAGCAAAACAGGCATTAAGGACAACTTCATTTTATGGCTTATAGTGTCTTGCCAGCTGCAACACGCCATTACATTTGCGTTGAAGGACGCAATGGTAGTTTCGAGGTCGAAATGAAGTTTGGTTGTTCTAATTCACGGTTTTTGTGCGGTAAGAGACATCAGGTAAAGCGGAAGCATCCGCTGGTAACATGATGTCACAATGCATGGGCTCCTCTTGCCTGGAACTTCTAGCCTGTTAACTGACCCATTGATACATGAAGCAAATTGCCTAGTCTTTAACTTGGCTGTTCTGGTGGGAGATCACTTTATTTCTATTCCTGTTAATTTGGTGGCACGTGGGAGCATACTAAGGCCAATGTCGCTGTATCGCCCTCCCAGTGGTAATGTGCAGATCCTAATGTTCCTGACAACGTGCAGCCTGTAGTTGTCAACCCTTATATGGTGCGCTTGATGTGGGATCCACCGCTCAGGCCTCAAGGCTCCTTCGTCGGCTGCTTTGTGTGTTGGTATCTCGACAGTAGGTAGGCATGACTGCCCAATCGAAAGACCACCGCTAATGCCTTTCCTCAAGTAGTGGTGATGCAATCGCTACCGATCACTTGCTTTGTGCCAACTTGTGAGTCAACAGGTATAGACAGCATCGAATGCGCAGTTGGATCGACTCCTCCCAGCAAATATTCAGATACAGCAACTACTTCGCACTGAAGCACCACCCATTCCCAAAAAGTGGAGCTCATTCAATACAAATTTTTCAATCATTCAGTGAATAGTTGTGCTCCCTCACTTTGTGCATGCTTCTAAAGAATAAGGGAAGGGAAATCATTGTCACTGCCTCCATCACGAGTACTATCTCGCACTAGTTTTCATGTCGACTACTGATCACATTCTAGTAGAGCGCATATTTATTTTGGCAAATCACTGAGTCAATAAACACACTTCCAGTTTGTTCTTACTTATGCAGTGCGCATTTTATTGTACGTCAAAGTAAGCACATGCAGTAAAATGCGATTCCACTATTGTTGTTTGCAATCCATATCCACCGCTTACACATTCACCGAGACAAAGCTTATTTCTTCGCCTAACGAGAAACGCAAGGCAGTGTTGACTTGTTTATTGGTTCAGTCTCACTTTCATGGATTACCCATTTCACTGACCTACCACAAGCACTTGTCAGCTAGCAAAGTGCTCTGTTTAGGCTTCCATTACGAAAATTTACCGTAGTGCATCCATTCACTAGAACCAACTCTTTAAACGGAGTCGACATAATAAGGTGTAGGAAGGAAATCTATGAGAAGGTAGCATTGCTTCAACCGACTAAATAGTGTTAGTTGTTTCAAAGGCTAAATATTGAGTGGCGCGTTTTCAAGTGAAGTCGAGTTGATGTATCTCAGCTGTGGTTGAAAGCCAAGACATACCACGTGGATTCGCAGTCCATTATCTACCAATCAAAGAAGCCTTGAGGGTTTGCACTTTCAAATTTCAGTGACAAGTAATTAACTACTGATGGAATGTTGTGAAGACTTTCGGAAACAAAATTATTCATTCGATGCCGTTTCACCAGCAGTTGTTTTAGGAATGGATAAATAAACTCAATGGTTTATGTCATCTATTAGATAAAAGTCTTCGACACAACTTTACGGAATGACTCTCTACTTGAAAGGGCTAAAAGCTCGTAATATGCCACTTACATGCATGAAGGAGCGTCACATAATCCATGCGGTCGACTTTTTCGTTTAGAATTGCTCCTGCTTATTGACTGAGATCTCAGTAACAGAGTGATGGATTAGATTGGAAAATACAAGTTGAGCTTAGGTGATATAGAAGTCGAAGTCGACTTTGTGTCTCTGGCGTCGACGCTTCCCTAAATACATGTTGGCCAGCATCGGAATGAAGCATCAACCTCTCAAATGCTTCTCTGGTGCTACTACCACAGGAAATGCTAGTCAAGCGATCCATGGCATCTGAAGCGTGTATCTTTCGATGTAACAAACAAAAGCACTTTCTGGTTTTGCACACCTCCACACGAAAGTACTATGTAGGGACAGTCAACCACACCCAAGGCAGTGTTCCACCCTCATACCACACGCCACACACAGCACGCCTACTGTGCATGCGCCCACATATCAGTCGATGGCGCACGAGGCCACGTTGGCTCTGTCACTCCCACGCAGCGGCCTCTATGTTCTTTCAATTGCCTTCGTCGCTCTCTTGTCTTCTCTCGGTCCCAAGGTCTCGCCTTCTCCTTGAGTTGGATGCAGAATGAGCTGCTGCCTTCGGCTCTCATGTCGCAAACCCCATCCATGCACCTCTGCTGCAACTACTTCAGCCAATGTCTTCCACGCAATTTACAGCATCACACAGTTGCAAGGCTTTCATGCTGTATCTAGGGGTTCAACTTACTAAATCCGTAGATAAGCCGCAATTGTTCTAATAAAAATGCTTTTTTCTGTTCGCATCTTGCTGACATTTCCAAGGCAATGTTAGAAATCCTAAGCCTTATTTCACACCCGCTTTACAGTATGGAGAAGTAAAAACGAAAACTAAACGAAAGGAAATGTTGCAAGTCATGTAACGCATTACACAAGGGCCTTCATTATGTCTCGTCTTCTCTCATTCATTCTTGCCTTTAGCAATTACTAATAGCAACTATCCGCTGTCACACGCCTCAGCCTGAAAGAGTGGCACAGAGATGGTTAAGCATACCCAAGGATATGATCCACCCACAGATCACATGGCTGATGTGCATGCGCCAACGTATTAGCCGACGCTGCACGAGTCCACGTTGGATCTGTCATACGCCCACCTGATGACCTCCACGCCTTCACATTCACCCTCACCATCGATCTCATTCCTTCACCCTCTTTGTTTCTCCTGTATTGTTAGTGTGCGCAGAGTTGGCTGCTCACCTCAGTCACACCGTCTTTGTCGATTAGCATGAGATTGATAAGCCATCTGATTCTCTTGCTGACTTGTGCAAGATCACTTTAATCTTGGTTAGCAGCATAGCCATCAAACATGGTAATCTGGCACGCACCTGGCAAAAAACCCATAAACCCAGTGACATAAGTCTTCATTGCCCACACAGAATACTAACTAAAGCTGTATGGAAGGCCAGACTACAGCAGGGTTCGAAGCTTATGCCCAGAGTAAAAGAACGGCTTCCAAGGATAACAGTTGTCTGTGAAACTCAAAAGGTGATGTTAAGAAGGATCGGACTACTGCGCAGCTTCTTTCATTTCATGCAGGTGTGATCTTCTGAGAATGTTATACCGAGACATAGGGTTTTCATACAGTTAGAATGGTCCTTAGGCACGAATATTCAACCAGCAAAGAATATGGCGCCGCATAGCTTGGTAAGAGCAAGATGGTGGTGTATAGCTATAATGGCCATTTTCCTCCATCAAAATGCTACTTTTCGTCTCACACGTGTTTCTCTCCCCCTATCTGTCTGATCATTTCGTTTGCCACGCCTTGGGTACAATAGCAGCCACTCCAGAGCCATTGTCAATCGGTTGCGCGTAACTCCGTCAAACCGCTGACTGAGATGCATTCTCGAACGGACTTAAACTCACACCTAAGACCCACCCACACTCAAGCCCAGTCTCCACTGTTTTACAACCAGGTCAAGACACGCTCCTTGACCTGGATCTGCTGCCCATTTTACACTAACCAAAGAAGCCTTCGAGTCCCACTTTAAAGTTAGTCAGTGATGGAATGAAATCAACACCTTCAAGAGCAAAATGCCGCTCATTTAATACCGTTCCGGCGGCACTAGCTCTAGGGGTGGGATTATACTTCCAATGTTTCCCATCACTTATTTTGCCAAGTCTCCATTTCCCTCTGCACAATGACTCGTTGCCCTTCAACCTTGTGGTCTACTGATACCTTCACCACTGACCTCCCCCTGTCTGGTACTCCAATAGCAGAGATTGTTGGATTACATTGACAAATGCAAGTTGGGTTTGACTGATCTATAAGCCAAATCGCTGCTGTGATGCCGACGCCGAGGCTCCACTCAATGCCTGTTGGACAGCATCGAAACGAAGTGAAGTAGCGAGGACTGCCACCCAGTCTAATGTTTCTCCTATGCCTTTATTCTAACTAATGATATGCATTCAGCTAATGGCATTAGGCGAATCCAATTGCCTCGAATATAGGGATTTGTTTATCACTCCTCATGTCCGCATATTTCAAACGGCACGAGTAATAACGTTTGATAGCTTCATCCATGACAAGGGAGCCAGAGATACTTTCTACAACTGCAAACCGAATGCCGTTTCCACGCGTCTGCAGCAGGCACTATTAGAAGCAGAGATAATTTTCCGGTGTTGCATGCCACAGAGATGATCAAGACATCAACGACATTGGTCAACCCACAGATGACGTGGCTGATGTGCATGCGCCAACGCACAGGGCGATGGCTCAGAAACATACCCACACGATGGCCTCTATGCTTTCACAATGATCCTCGTTAAATTTCATTGTAAGCATTCACCATCTTGGTTTCGACTTCATTTTAAGCTGGATGAGGGGTCAGCAGTTGACTTGGGTCCTACATCCATTGCCAAATGGCTTGCGTTGAAATTACCACTTCCTTGCATTGACCATTTGTGTGCGATTATTTTGGTGTTGGTTATCAGTGAACACATCAAACATGGGAACTCAAGCACAATTCTAGAATAGCCATTCGGCGTGGTTTCATGGGTCCTTATTGACGTCACAATAAACTGCGTGTTTGCGAAAGGACATGCTACTCACTCTTGTGCTGAAGAGTCTACTGGCCTTCGGTGCACCTCAAAGGTTATGCATCAATGCAAAAAAATAGCCTCCAGAGATCACATTTGTTCGTGTACCTTAACAGAGAGCGAGCCGAAGCGTCAGACTGCCACGCAGGTCCATTCATTTCATCAAGACCTTCATATGATGAAAGTGCATTAGAAGTCCTAGTAAGAGCAAGATGGTGGTTTGAAGCTGAATGGCCATGCACCTCAAATATAGCAGTCCACACTTCAATTCATCACGCACCAATTTGGGTCTCGAACTGCAACACAACGTCGAATAAAGTGCCTATAAGCGGCGATTTATGGTAATTCTCCTTCCAAGTCAATTCCACACCCCAACACATCAAAACCAGCCAATTCCTACATTGCTAATGTTCACTGCTAACAGATAGGTTTGATGAATTGCCTCACTATGCTAGACTGCACAGCAAATCGCAGGCAGAAGCTGCAATGTTTGAAATGCAGATTAATTCATTCAACTGGTTTAATCAGAGGCTGCCTCACGATTCCACTATGGCCTTATGAAGTGAAAACGAGCTCATACCAATACCTACTAGCCACAGGTACTACACAATCGCCCTCTACCGTGAAACCCACCAAAGGCTCTGCAACACACGCTGCTACTCTGTACCGCCAGCAGCCTTCTGATGTGTAGCACTTAACATATTATGATAGCATGCCCGATGTCGAATGAACAAAGAGGAAGTGTCTGTTGAATGGATCTGCCACCGATCCTGCAATGCCCACACCAAAAGCTCGGCCTCGGTCACTATAACCACTGCAATCAACACATCTCTATCCACTGATTTCGCTACTGCTTACATATTCACTTCTATGGTACTCTTGTAATTATTAGCTTTCTCGCCAATTCGTGTAAATTACCCACTCACAGGCTTGTACCTCGCCACACAGTTGAGAGTGAAGGCTGTGTTTATGGGGCGGGCATCCTCACCACACCACTCACCACATTGGCTCAAACAACCCAACGGTCATTGATTTCACGTTGTGTGTGTAAATGCACAGACTGCTTCGAGGTCAGGAGAAGGCCATTCCATTGGCTCGCAACACATTTATAAACACACGTGTGTGGAGGGTGAATACAAGTTATTTCTTAGGGAGTGATGTTGCTTCAGATCTGCCTCGTTTTATTGGCCACTTCCATCTTGCATGCAGAAGTAGTGTCGCGAGTCGGTAAGATACCTTCTTATGCCTCACTCTAACCAGCATATGCTTCAAAGTCTTACAACTGAGGCTATTCGCTCAAATAATAAGTCTAGTAGGGAAGAGGAGTGTTGTAATCGTGAAGTAGGTAGCATGTGTAGTGCAGAATGCCATGCAGCAAGATCGTTTATACTGACACGTTCCGCATAATTTGGAAATGTTCTTAGTCACTCTCCTATCCACCCCCCATGCTTGACCACTTCCCATCTGTACCCACGAATTGGTAACACGGGGAGCCACTAGGACATACGAAGCTTTGTCGCCCACCCTACGACAATGTTCATTCATTGCTTTCGCTTGTATGCGCAGCTGAGGATGCTCCTCAGAACGTGACGATGAAAGTAATCGACTCACACACGGTGAACATGACGTGGGATGAGCCACGTAAACTCGAAGGCAATCTCACTGGATACATCATCTATTGGTTCGTCTACGGGAGTGATCCTCGTGAAGAGAGAACCACAAATAGAAGCTTTGTCTTTGGAGGCTTAGAGCCAAATCAAACAGTTTCCGCCGCTGTTGCTGCAATCACCTTGCAGAAAGGGTTGGGGACGAAGGAAGTCTTCGGTAACATTAGCAATGGGGTGAGCGCAACCACACTGCCTTCGAAAGGAGGTGAGTCCTTTATATTCAATTTATTTGATTATAGAGCATTGTCAAATAATTACTAGATTTAGCAGAATTAAGACTACAAATGAATCAGTTTAATTCTGTTAAGATAATCTATCGACTACAGTGGGTGAGCATGCCTGCTCAATAGGTCAGCCGCAACTGTTCTTTTATGCACACATAGCAACTGGTTAGGATGTGTGCGATGGAAAATATGGTGGAGGTGATGTGTTGTTTTAAGTAGAGAAGGGAGATGCGAATGCAATCGCGACGAGTAGCACCTCAGACGTCACAAATGCTGTAGTGACAACTTCAGGAGGTTCTGTCTCACACCCCACAGCTACCATCACTGCTGGCTCCACCAACAATGTATTGGACAATGCAAGCCTCTTCACCTCCACCATCCTAATGCTGTCGTCAATCCTCATGTAAGTCCGTGCAAACAGTCCACCAACACGCCCACTCCCAATGTTGTAGCCCACTACTTGTGCTCGTCAGACGCGCTGTTTCCCATTGCAGGCTTCACTAATCCAGAGCGTGGTCGGGTGGAAACCACATGTCTTTATTTGGCGTCCAAGACACCAACCACTGTTACCTCTTTTGTAATGACAAATACAGTTTTGATATTCTCATTCATTCTCACTGACACGCGAATGGGTCCACTCCAGTGATGTACGCTTGACAAGACACAGAAATGGAAACGGAATTATTGGAAAGTGTGTTGGCATTTAGTGTGCGGCGAAAGATAGCTACACTATGATGCTGGGTACATATTCAACTCCAGCGCGAGCTTCCTGTCCATGTCCTGGCGTTTTCGCCATTGTGACTGCTTTATCGCCTCGCACTTGCCACTCCACCTCTAACTGTCTGTTTCTTTCGCTGGCTACACCTTAGGTGCAACAGCAGCCACTTCAAGCCCACTGTCAATCGGTTGGGAGTAGATACAGGTGGCTGGAATGCATTCTCGAATGGACTCAGACTCACACACGAAACGCACACCTAAACTCCACACACATCCACGCCAGTATCCACTGCTAAACGACCAGGCCTATGTAACCGCGTTTACCCGAGTCTGTTGTTCATTTTACATTAACCAACTAAGCCTTCGGTTCCACGTTGAAAATACATGATGAGCCGTTATTCACCGATGAAATCTGGTCAGCGCTTTACAAATGAAGTCTTTAAATCAGCACCGCTTGCACGGCATTTGACCTAAGGATGGGCAGATAACTCGCATTGTATAGGGCCTTTATTGTGTCAAGTTCTTGATATTCCATTACCAATTCACTTGCTCTGGGTCTGGAATTCGCATCCAATTGCTTGCATGCATAGATTTGCGTTTCCTCATCCATGTGGTCCACTTTCACCTTCGCCACACTTCTCCTCATCCTGCCTGCTATTCCAATAGCACAGAGTGTTGGACTACCTTGATAAATGCAAGTTGAGCTTGACTAATCTATATGGCGTAATGGGGTGCATTTATTTGATAGCATCAGACAGTTCCAAAGTAAAAAGCAATTCCTATGAAGGTAACAACATTACTGGAAACGGTTTCCTTGATGTCTATGACGGCTAATTCTTGACCACATCACCTGACGTTGCAAAATTTACTGATAGTGAGGCCACTTTAATAATCGACAGCGATCGTTTATCACTCATGCTAGACGCTAGCAGCGCCGCACCATACGCTGCTGCCTCGTCCGTGTTGATGGACTTGTTAAGCCTACTGCCGCCAAAGAAGTCTAGCGGTAAGTGCTGCACCTTCACAATACGCGTTGATCCACTCACCAGTAGCAAATCATGAGCATCGACCCTGTCCGACTGTGCATTGCTCAACGTCTGCTCTAATATAGTTAATATTCTTTCGAAGAGGTTCAAGCACAATTGCTCAAATTGGCACTGTGAGATAGGCGCAGAGAAATCTATGTCCTCATACAGCGATTCGACTTCGATGCTTGTGCACTTGAGCAAACTCAACGTTCTTTTTGCACCCTCACACGCCTTTCTCAGACGACTGATTGCTATCGTGTTGGCAGTCAAATCGACTCCTCCATGTTCTTGCTTGAATGTTTCCACACAGTAATCCACCAGTCGAGAATCAAAGTCGCCACCACCCAGGTGCGTGTCACCTCCAATAGCCTTCACTTCCAGTTGTTTGTTGCCTATGCGCATGATGGACACATCGAGGGTGCCACCACCCAGGTCGAAGATGAGCACGTTGCGGGCCCTGTCAATCCCTTTGCTCAAACCGTAGGCAAGGCCGGCTGCTGTCGACTCAGTAATGATGCGCATCACATTCAAGTCCGCAATTTTGCCTGCGTTAATCGTCGCCTTGCGTTGGCTATCATTAAAATACACCGGCACTGTGACAACCGCATTCGTCACCTTCTCGGCCAAATAGGCCTCTGCTGTTCTCTTCATATCCAGCAGCACCATAGACGTGATCTCCTCCGCAGTAAACTGCTTTGTCTTGCCATAGCACTTTACCTCAACCTTCGGCTTCCCACTCGAATTTATCACCTTGAATGGCCAGCGCTTCATATCACTTTGCACTGCCTTATCGTCGAAGCGACGTCCGATCAGACGTTTCACATCATACACGGTATTCATGGGGCTCATTGCTGCCCGATTCTTCGCGGCTACACCGATAAAGTGCTCTTCACCCCTAAAGGCCACTCAGCTTGGCATTTTGCGGTAACCCTGACTATTGGCAATGCTGTCAACCTTGCCGTGTCGAGAAACGCCGACACAAGAGAAGGTACTTCCCAAGTCGATGCGGATAGCTGGACCAGCTGAGATGCTTTCGTGGGATGTGCAGGCACCCATGTGTTCAGTCTGACAGTGATGGTCCTCACGATCACGCAGCCTTTGCACTGAGTGCTGTTAATGACTCTCAATAGTTTTCAGATGCGCGCTGAGTACCAGAATGCTCTTGGCCAACCAGAAACTGCCATTCATTATTGTTGCTATTAATAGGCGCCAACTGCGCACACGAAAGTGTTGCCGCACATTGTAGGCTTCGACGTGAGTGCGCCCCTATGTTAGTAGCTCAGCGCTGAAGCTGTAATGGGGCAAATGAAGCAGTGTAAAAGCATAAACTTGTTGACTTGTGGTTGTTAACATACTACTATAAATGTGGATCCATGCAATAACTTGGAAATGCTCGATCTGAGTGTTATGACCCTTTACGTAGTCATTACCCTCTCTAGTGTAGAGCAGTAGAGGGAGGAAGCAGAGCGGACTCAATCGCCATTTTCCATGCTTTCGTTGTAAGCGTACTTACCCGTGTGTGCTTTAAATGCAATCAACTGGTCTTTTATTTAACAAATGCTAACGTTCAATCCATGTGGGTTGGGTATTACAGCTGGATTAAGAAGTATCCCTTTGGAAATCACCCAAAGAGCGTTGCTGGTCCGATCTGCTTTTGTTTTTGTTACCACTGTGCATGATCCCACGAGCAAACACCACATTTGCTCTCACGTGCCACCAAATTAACAGGAATAAAAATAAGGTGATCTCCCACCAGAACAGCTAAGTTAAAGACTACACAATTTGCTTCATGTACCAATAGGTCAGTTAACAGGCTGGAAGTTCCAGGCAATAGGAGCCCATGCATTGTGACGACATGCTACCAGCGGATGCTTTCTCTCTACCTGATTTTTCTTACCGCACAAAAATCGTGAATTGGAACAATCAAACTTCATTTCGACTTTGACACTGCCATTTTGTCCTTCGACGCAAATGTGGTTGCGTGTTGCAACTGGCAAGACACTAAAAGCCATAAAATGAAGTTGTCCTTAATGTCTGTTTTGCTCGCCGGTAAAAGTAGATGAGTGATATTTTGACGATAGTGGCCATTTAAAAGTGTTGCAATTCATCGTTTATATTTTTCTTTTGGCATCGGTTTTAGGGTCGAGGAGAGACAAAAGTACCTACGCCTGTGGTTTGGCAAACTCCTAAAGCCATATTATTGTTATTGTTACTATTGCTACCGATATTCCCAAGAAATCCTCTTCACTCTTCAAAATGGACTGGATTTGTGCCATCTTCCACGAGACAGCTAAATTATGGATTGTAATGATAATTATAAGCAAACTCATCAAACATCGAAAAAATCTAACTTGTTTCGAAAAATCTCATCCATATAATGCCATCAGTCTTCATTGAATTCGCAACAAACTGATTTTTCCTTGTTTACGGAATCGCCCAGTGGCAATATATGGGTTGAAATCGTTGCGTGGAGTAATAGCATCAGGGGACCATAAAAAAGGCTTTGCCACTTGAACGACAAGTCTCAGGCGCTATTGTTGACTGGTTCTTCGAGAGTAAACAACTTCGTGTGGATTCAGTAACGCCTTGGTGTAGATTTTGGGAATGGGAAATCATGCCCCACACCACCAAATGACAGCTGCAATGAGAACCAGGTGGTCTTGGATGGGCATAAATGTCTCGACACTAAGCTTGAAGTGCCCTAAATTTTGTTCGAAGGCGCATCACTTGTTCGTTTCAAACACAGGTTTTGCAACAATCAAGCGTCTGGAGAAGTGATTGCTGCGACGATGTGGTCAGGATCCACCACCGTCAGTGCCATCACTAACAGATGATAGTACTATATGCTATTCAATAATAGTGATGGGCTTGCTCCCTGTCTCCTCGATTAGTAGTAGTAAGGCTGACCCAAGACGCACAGGCTGACTGCCACTGGCTAGACATATTTTCGACAGTGGTCTAATTCCTTATACATGTGCTATTAAAGGTGGCGATTTGATTTGAACCCTCGCCAAGAATCCACCGACTCGTGTTATATACCCAAGTGCCAAATGATGGACATGCTGACCAGGATTAGAAGCCTCTAGATTGACGCATGCTAATAAGGATGTAGGTGACCCTATCCACGCTCAAGTAAGTTAATGAGTCTCCATCATGTTTTAGTTTAAGAGCCAAGAAATTCCTGTCGTTAAATTACTGGGAGTCATGTAATCCTATGGGTGAATGAGTGGATCTGAGTGAAGAGAACTTACATGAGGTTCCATGACTGGCAGGTTCAGACTCAAGTGCACCAGATGTGGGTAGATCACCAATCATGAAATGCTTCCTCGCTCAGGAAGGGCAACCCAATCTCAACGATGACTGGGTACTTGTGTCGAAATCTTTGTGCAGCAGAGGGCCGAGTGATGCGATTAGTCAGGGTTACACAGGCAAAGCTTTGGTAAATATGGCAGAGGACTGTGAAAACTTGGGAGGCAGATGGATGGTTGAGTGGCCTTCAGATAGAAAAATACACATGGCAAGTTCATGCGTCTGTCAGCAAAAAACTTGCAGGTAGCCATTGAAGTGGCTTTAAGAGCCCGAAGGAGCAGACTCAGTTGCACGCCTAAGAATGACTTCAACGATTATTCTAGATTGAGTGTTTTTGAAACAGTTGTGAGTTGTTCAATGAACGGGTGGACTGATGTGTGTACTGCAAATGGTCTTTTAATTTTGGATTGTTATTTTCAAACACCTAATTTCACATCTTAATCTTCCAGACTTTAGCACATAAGTCCAGCTTACATCACGATGCTCTGTCGAAAGTTATCTAAATGCTGTTGTGAATGTTGCCAGGTGCGTTGTAGATGTTTTCGGTAAAAATGTTACCACAAGAAAGCTCTACGGCTTCAGACAGGGCACTTCTCAACGGATACAACTGAAAACGGAACAGTAAAAAATCCTGTCAACTGTGGAATTATACGATATGATGGTACTGACAAGTACCAAATAAATATCGTCGCTTTTTTCCAGCGAAAAGCAGAAACCGCTTTCTTAAAACAAATATGATCAAAAGACCTTACTTCTTCCACATTGCGAGCACTAGACTAGACGCGGCAGATGCACAGTCTTCCATTATTGCAATTTGAACGATGCTAAAGGCCCTTGTTAGTCGCATTTATAGTTCCCAACCACACTCTAGGTGTAAGTCCCATAAACTGAACTACTCCAATTCAAGCAACATATAGTTCTGCAAATCTGAGTTTCCTAAACAACACATTTGCAGTAATTGCCATGTGCCTTCTTCCATCAGTGCCTGAGAACGACTGAATGCAGTCTAGAAATACCAATGGCAATTCAGATTTATAACCTCTGCCTACGAAAGCTGCCCGCTGACGTTGGATTATTAATGCTACTTGGAGACCCTTGTGACCCTTTTCATTTAAAGTCAGCGAATCTAATGCCTTTGCAAAAGCAGAAGATTTATAAAGATGGAAAATCTTATAGAATGCCTTCATATTGAACACTGGTTGTTACCATTGTTCAGTTTATCGTAAAACCTATTATTTTTATCTTTTTTGCCTCAAAATGTTCCCACTTATGATCAGAAATGCCGCACGGAAATGTACTCCTTTGTCCACTGACTTGCCCAAACTCATTTAGACAAAAAACCGTAATCATAAACCCCTGTGTGTGCTCTGCTTTATCAAACTCCACGCGCAACGGTAACAGTGCTCGGATGCTACTGAATCTATTGTGAGTAGTTATCTCAGCGATGTATGATAGTTACTTACACGGTACAACAATAGCGACAGAATCTACTCCACTAGTCCTACACTTTATTGCTGCTTAAACCGAAGTTGCCACAGTCCTCAAATGTTGTTGCTCACATTCTACGTCAGTGCTGGGTCCCATATTCTGCCTTTGTGTTGAAGAGATCCTAGGGCAGTTCCACCGCTCGCAAAGTTGATCCTAATTAGTATGTGCTCTGACTGTGTGGATCTAACTAACCTCACCTATCTCACTCAGCTTAACCTGCTTTCACTTCATCGTGGTTGACATTATGAAGTCAATCTTATGACGAATTGGACGTGTGGACTGGTGGTTTATTATGCCTTTCCTTCTGCCGCATCCCACGCAGCTATGATGTACGTGTGTGAGAACTAATGTCCTCTCATTCCACCTGTTTTCACACCCCTACCAGATGCTTATTAAACTGGCTGGAAGATTCCTAAAGGATTTGTCGAGCAACCAATCTCTTTCACGCAAATCCATCAGAAATGTAGTAAATGTACTACTTCTAGCTCCAGTAACTGCGCGATGCTCCTCCACACTTTTGTCATTTAACGCTCAGGTGAGAGAATTAGGGGATTCTGTAGCCTCCCTTTCAACCAATTAGAGCAACAAAGCTAACTCTTCAGCAAAGTAATTCAATTCTCATGGAACTTAGATCAAATTTCCTACCGGTTCAGTTGTGCCACCATCTCTTGATCAGTAAGAACATAGAAAGCGTACGAGCAAGGGCCAAAACCAGCAGCTAAGATACATTTATTCCGGTTATGCCTCTCATACCTACTGAATTAATTACTGATAAGCAGGAGACCAATTCATCCTTGAGAACAACACACCACTCTTTAGTGGAACTCATGAGTCAGGAGTTCAAGGCAAAAAGAAAGGGGTAAGCTTGTGAGAAATAGTATCAAAATGGTATGAATGCATCTACCATACCACTGTAATTAAAAACTCGTTCAGAAATTCTCTTCCGTCTCCTCTTTGCATTCTTTTGAAGCGGCTTTAGCGTCGCTACCACCAGATTCTTTATAGGTGAATTTCTGGGCTTCCTCTAACGCTTGCCCAGAAGAAGGGAATACTAACCCAACTAGTCAAAAATCTACGGCTGAAATTGGGCGTAGCTTGTCTACTTAACCTTAGTTTTCTTGTTTCTGTGAAAAGAAAGACTTTTCGCGATAATGCAGACGACACTTATGGAGACAATTAGGAAGCCATAAGTGACACAGGCCGTTAGAATAACGTGGTATCCTCGGTTAAAGGTGCCTCCTCAAGTGAAACTTTACGTTAGAATTGCCTTCATCATAAAAAGTATGTTTATCTTCATCGCTTTTTGCTTCCTGAAGAGTCAATTCTGGGACAAATGGAACCAAAACCAACAGCATACATGGTAACACATCGCATAGCAGTTACACATTAACATGGCGCCTCAACAGCAAATTGACCAATGCAGAAGAAGTAAAAAATCGAGACACCAACTACTGCTGAAGGCAGATTGATCATGTTACTTGTTAGTTTATCTAAAATGCAAGTGCTTCAAAATAATTTTGGCACACGCACCTTGCAAGTGAATTTCGCTCTCTGTGATTATGCGGACAACAGTTAAATCGCTTTGGAATATCATACGTAAAGGTAGCCAAGCGACAAAAGCTTCCAGTTCGTTCCCATGTTTCATTCATTAGTTGTTCATGAATTGCGAGAAGAAAATTTACCATTACTCGCGAAATAAGAGCCGTTATTGCCAAATGCAAAGTTATCAGCGGCTAATGTAACGTCACGAGACTTTCTTTAAGGTAAAAGAAGGCACAGTACTAGGGCAGAATGCACATATTCTTGAAACAAAGAGATCGGGAACTACCGACATGGCCCAGAGGCCAGCAAACTGGCTAGTATAATATGGCCACCCAAGTGACCGAAACTGGCACATGCAGTGAAATAGAATCCCACTATTGTCGTTTGGAATCCATATCTACGGCTCACACATTCACCGAGACAAAGTATATTTCTTCGCCTAACTAGAAGGGCAAGGTAATGTTGACTTGTATATTCAATCAGTCTTACTTCCATGGTATCACTATTTCACTGACCTACCACAAGCACTTGACAGCTATCAAGGTGCTCTGTATGCCTTGATTACGAGACTTTGGATTAGTGCATCCAATCATTAGGACTGACGCTTTAAGCGGAATCGACCTAATAAAGTGTAGGAAGGAAATTGTTGAGTGCTAAAATCAATGAGAAGATAACACTGCTTCAACCAACTAACTAGCATTAGTTGCTTCGAAGGCTAAATATTGATCTCAATTGTATTCGGAAGCCACGACATAGCACGTGGATTTGCGGTCCATTATCCACTGGCCAAAGAAGCCTTGAGGGTTTATGCTTTAAAATTTCAGTCACACGCAGTCAACTGCTGATGGAATGTTATGAGCCCTTTTGGAAACAAAATTGTTCATTTGATGCCGTTTCGACAGCAGTTGTTTTAAGGATGGATAATTAAATTCAATGGTTTTTGTTACCTATTAAGTAAAAGTCTTTGAAATAATTTTGCTGAATGACTCTCCACTTGAAAGGGTTGAAAGCTCGTACCATATCACTTACATGCGCAAAGAAGCGTCACTTCATTCGTGTGGTCTGCATTTTCGTTTAGCACTGCTCCCGCTTATTGCCTGAGCTCTCAGCAGCAGAGTCGTAGATTAGATCGAAAAATGCAAGTTGAGCTTAACTGATATAGAAGTCGATGTTGACCCTGTGTTGCTGACAACGAGGCTTCAATAAATACATGTTGGCCAGCATCGGAATGAAGTGTTAATCAAACAAATGCTTCTTTGGTGCTATTATTCCAAGAAATGGTGGTCACTCAATCCATGGCATCTGACGCGGGTATCTGTCGATGTAACAAACAAAAGCACTTCCTGGTGTTGCACGCCTCCAAACGAAAGTGTTATGCAGTGACAGTCAATCATGCCCAAGACCGTGGCTAACCCACACACCACACACCACACGACTAATGGGTATGCGCCCACACCTCAGCTGATGGCGCACGAGGCAACGTTGGCTGTCACTCTTACCCGACGGCCCTCATCCCTCTCTCGCCATCTCTCGGTCCCAAGATATATCCATCACCTCAAGTTGGATGTAAAATGAGCTGCTGCCTTCAGCTCGCATGCTGCGAACCCTAACCATGCACCTCTGATGCCACTACTTTAGCTGATGGCATCCACGCAATTTACAGCATCACACATTTGCATTGGAAAGGAGCAGTATTTGTAAAATTCAAGAGAGAATGAAAAGGCTTTTCTCCTGATTCTAGGGGCACAACTCATTAAATCCATTGATATGCCGCAATTATCCCAATAAGAATACTTTTTTCTGTCCGAATCTTGCTGGCGTTTCTAAAACAACGTTAGGAATCCGAAGCCTCATTGCAGACCCACTGCACTGCATGGAGAAGAGATAACGAAAACTAAATCAAAGGGAATGGCGCAAGTCATGTAACGCTTTTCACAAGAGCCTTCATTATGTCTCGTCTTCTCTCATTCATTCTTGCCTTTAGCAATTACTAATAGCAACTATCCGCTGTCACACGCCTCAGCCTGAAAGAGTGGCACAGAGATGGTTAAGCATACCCAAGGATATGATCCACCCACAGATCACATGGCTGATGTGCATGCGCCAATGTATTAGCCGACGCTGCACGAGTCCACGTTGGATCTGTCATACGCCCACCTGATGACCTCCACGCCTTCACATTCACCCTCACCATCGATCTCATTCCTTCACCCTCTTTGTTTCTCCTGTATTGTTAGTGTGTGCAGAGTTGGCTGCTCACCTCAGTCACACCGTCTTTGTCGATTAGCATGAGATTGATAAGCCATCTGATTCTCTTGCCGACTTGTGCAAGATTACTTCAATCTTGGTTGGCAGCATAGCCATCAAACACGGTAATCTGGCACGCATCTGGCAAAAAACCCATAAATCCAGTGACATAAGTCTTCATTGCCCACACGATATACTAAGTAAAGCTGTATGGAAGGACAGACTACAGCAGGGCCCGAAGCTTATGCCCAGATTAAAAGAACGGCTTCCAAGGATAACAGTTTTCTGTGAAACTCAACAGGTAATGTTAAGAAGAAACGGGCTACTGCGCAGCTTCTCTTATTCTATGAAGGCGTGATCTTCTAAGAATGCTATATCGAGACACAAGGTTCCTACACCGTTAGAGTTGTTGTTGGGGAGTGAACTTTCTCCCAGCAAAGAATTTGGCACCGCATAGCTTGGTAAGAGCAAGATGGTAGTGTGTAGCTATATGGCATTCAATTATTCGCATGCATAGATGTGTGTCACTTCAACCCTGTGGTCTACTAATGTCTTCACTACCGGCCTCCTCCTGTCTGGTGCCCTAATAGCACAGTGTTGGATTACATTGACAAATGCAAGTTGGGCTTGAATGATCTATAAGCCACGTGTGCGCCACCCATGCACGTTGGTGGCGGCGAGGCTGGAGGCGGTGTCCGTGCTCTCCACACTCACAGCGTGTAACCACATCAGAAAATGGGTAAAACGCCACCACTTCCTCCTCTCTGAAAGGACGCAATGCTGCTCCTTTCGTGTAGAACTCTTCAATTGCCCCACCACCGGCCTCTTTGGAGCCTGGTTCACCTCTTGTTTTATCTACTTAAGTCAGTTGAGCGGCGGCTTCTTCCTTCCAGCACAGTGTTTGTCGCTGAGGTAGCGGCGAACCCGCTGGCTTTGGTTTCGGTGGCAGCTGCAGCGGAAGCCGTGGAAGTGGAATTGAAACCGGTAATTATGGAGGCGTCTTTATACAAAGTGGCCTCAGTGGCAGTGATTTGAGCGGCAGCAACTTCTGAACCCAATCCAGGCACAAACCTTCTCCTGCACAGAGAATGAAGGGAAGAAGAAGAAGAAAACTAGGAAGTAGTGAGTTTGCCACGCGTGAGCACCTAAAGGGACAGAGAGTGAGCCTTATCAGCTGCAATTGCGGCCTGCGGCCAGCCATTGCGCCAACGCCGGGCTCGCCTACACTGCAGATAGGCGAAGTGGAAATAAAAGTCTACGAATAGCAGCTTCAGTGCTAGTTCTTTCTCCATTTTCGGAGGGCTATCACTCATCGTCAGACTGCTTCCGCTTGCGTTAAATGAGAGTGTCAAGCCTGAAGTACCGATTTGAACTAAACGCATCGATTGACTGCCTCATTGATCACTTCCTCGCTAGCTGCCTTGCTTGCTTGCTGTCTTGGTTGTTTGCATGTCTGCTGGGTTGAAGAGGTAGAGCACCCAGTGGGACCGAATGCCTCACGCCAAAACGTCACTTAAATGCCAAGAAGTTCATATTTTTATCATTTATTGCACCGACAACCGGTTTTATAGTCAAGTTTTAGAGCTACTTGATCAAGAGGGTCGTTGAACACCAAAATAGGTTGTAGGCCTGCAGTGGGACGGCTTTTGCAGGCTTGAATGCATTAGATGAACTTAATTGTGCAGGAATTGTCTCATTGCTTGGTGGCTTGGAGCTCTTTGCATTTCTCTGAAATGGTCGTGTATGGCGAGCAGGCCTCTGACTTACTGGAGTGTCTTCCCCACATTACAAAAGATAGAAGCGTCTAGTGCGAATGGAGTGACCTACGTCGACTTGAGAAATAGCTTCAACAGTAGCGAAAGTGGAATGTGTGTTAAATGCCATAGTTCTCCCTTAGGCGGCCACCGTGGACGAGATGCAGTCGAATACTTTACACAGCCGAGAGATCTAACAGTGAGTGGCGAAATCGGAATAGATGATAGCGAAGTGGGAGACAGTGGAGCGAGAGGAGTGAGGGGTGGGAGCACACTACAATAGCCCTGAAATAAGAGGGTGCAAATTGCAACTCTCCCCAACGATCTTCACGGTACCCGGACAGTGGTGATTAGTGCAAGGTTGCTGCGGAGGACTGAATGAACCATTCTAATTTCTGTAAATTGCTTCCATTTCATTTCCATCGCTAAGGCGCCAAGTAAGCGTTCACCTAATCAAAGTGGACTTAGAGGGAATTTAATTTCTGTCGGCTCTTTACTTGCAGCATAACGCTGTGTGGTGGTACCGTCACGCTCATCATTTCCACCATCGCCAAGCAAAACAAGAGCGCACATCGCATGGATTGTTGCACAGAGAATATAATAACAACAAAAACAACAACAAAAACTCATTTATGGCAATTCTACCTTAACCGAGAAACGCGTGAGACTGTAGTAAAGGTGAGAGTTGCACTCATTGCTGCCAGATAATGAGGCCACCTCTCTTCGATGCACAATCTAGCAAATATGAAGACAGAGGAGATGACTAATGAATGCCCGTAATTAAAAAATCATAATTAGGCGTTAATCCTGGTGTTATTTATCTCACTGTGAGCACTGTCCCCTCGGCACTTCCTTAAATCGCCGAAACTAATCAAATCGTCTGTTACATTACAGCTAACAAGCTATTCCGACCTACTTGCAGCGCTATCGATGGTGCTGGACCGATAATTTTGCAGCGTCTTGTGTACAAGTTGAATTAGGGCCACAATGGGGCTTATCAATTGCCATTGCAAGGTGGCAGCAACTCGGCTTACAGTCCACTGCTTATTCAGTCATGAAGAAGCTGTTTATCTAGACTGAGTTTCCATTTAGATGTAATCGGTACCTGCAATTGGGTTGTTCATTTATTAGGAAAATTCAGACCACAAGAGTTCAGTGTAGGTGGGACCGCGTAGACTACCGGAGTGATGCGCTCGGCAACACAAACTCGAGTTTTTAGGCTCTCAGACACAGCGCGATAGAGGAGTTGACCATCGTACTCTGCGACACGTCTGCCACTTCTCCCCAATGACGAAGTGAACAGGTCTAATAGATGCGGAATTTGTCCACGTTGTAGTTTCCCGCATTTAGGGCGTCCTGCAAAAGTTATTTTGTTTAAAGGTGACTAAAGTTCTTTGTTTTTAATTTGTATTGAATGTGTGAACAGTACTTATTTTCAGTTAATTTTGAATTTACGATTGTGCGTTGCACTCTATAATTATCAATACAGGCTGTTGAACAGAACTACTTAGATAGCCCCGCAAAACAAATAGCGACAATTATCAGAACATGTCTTATTGTGTAACATTGTCATCTAAACCTCCTTTTATGACTTGCCACTTCCCTTCTCCACCTTGAAAGCGACATTGATGATGCCTTCCAGGGGCACTGCGCGCCCGTGTGATTATCATTTCTGCCTGATCAATTATTCAAAGACGAATACACATTATATTTTGCGGCCTCGAGTGCTTGGAATAGATTATCTATAAGTTGCCTTTGTCTCGGCACCGCCGCCTGTGCTTTGTTGGTCCTATTGTCGTTTGTTGCTGGCTTATGATGCTTATCGATGTGATCAAATTCTGGAGATGGGGTTGGATCTGCCAAGGCTGTAACACCTGCAAATGGCGCATGAAGTGGCTTTGCACCTCCTCAGGACAAATATATGGTCAACAAGACGTAGCGTTTGCGTTATTTGCCTTTTCGACACTCACTAAAGAACATCCCTTCTGCTATTTGTCTGTTAGTACTTGCACGGATCGTACAAGTGAATAGACTGCATTTGCAAGGCAGTTCATGGCTGTACACCAGACTGCAACTGCTCTCCTCCTCTTCCCTCTGCAGGCACGACTCACTATACCACTTTAAGACAGTCGCTTCGATCCACCAGATTCTGTTCACAAGACGCCGCAGAATTATTGGGCCAGCACCACCGCCGGCGCTGCGCGTAAGTTGGATGAGCTCATTGGCTGTAATGCATCGGACAGTGTGACTTGTTTCGGCGATTTAAGGAAATCCTGAGGGGACAATGTTTACAAATGGAACACCCACTCAGTATTTTCTTGCTAATGAGTAATCATTGTGCACTTTCTTATCCATTTCCCATGCTCCCACATTTACTACATGGAACGTTGAGGCAAAGGATCTTTATCATGCGGCAGCAATGAGTGCGACTCTCGCCTTTGCTGTCGATTCACACCTTCCTCAAGTAAGATTGGATTGCTGCAAGTGCATTGTTGCTGCCCCTCCTGTACAGTTGCGGATTCAATGGTGATTTTTTTGCTTTGGAAGAAGGCGTGCTTTTATCATTTGTTCGCAGGTGTTTACATGCTGTATGTGTGTGGTAAAAGGTGTGTTAGTTGTAGTCTACTAGTTGCTATTAAGTTATCAAAATGTCGATTAGCTTCTTTTATGCACCCACAGGCTGGTGTAAATGCAAAGGCCTCATAATGCGACTGTTGGGAGTTTTAGTTTTCCAACTTCAAAGTCCCACTGCACACTATGTGGGGCGAGAGATTGGAACCGTTTAGCAATGCGTCAATCGGTTTGCTTACTTAGTGAAGGTGGATTTGGATTAGTGAGACATGGTTATGTTGAGAAGTGTTTCAACTTTACTAAGTACTTGGTGCCTATTTGTTATTTCTCGCTAAGGAATATTCATTGTAATTTTACACGTTGCTGCTAATATTAATTGCGCTTCCTTTCTATGTTCGCACAGTAGAATGGAGGTTGAAGGGGCATCTGCAGTTCCCGTGAGCACTTCTTCTTCCTCGTCTTCTTTGCTTGCCAAGAATGGAGGCATTATGCAGCAGCAATGAGTGCAGCTGTTGCCTTTGCTATCACTTCACACATTCCCAGGTTAAGGTTGGATTGCTGTAAATAAGTTGTCTTTACTGTAAAACACATGAGATGTGCGTTTCCATTTTAGGTAAAGAAATGCTTTTACCGCCTATCCGTAGGTCCTTCTGCATTATAAGTGTGTGTGCGTGTGGAAGAAGGTGCGTGCCTTTCATTGCTATGATATCTGTGTTGGTGGGGCAGACATGGATGTATGGGGCGGCAGGCATGGGACACTTGGCGATTGCACAACTCGTTGAGTTGCGAGGCGTGTTGTGTAGGGCCTAATTAATGACTTGGCTGTGGGTTCAGCTTTGACGACTTCAGTGTAGTGAGCGCAAAAGCAGGGGAAAGGGGGACCGCTGAGGAGGTCTGGCATCAATACGCAAGCCGTGCCTTATAGCGGTCTTAGTTGATTGTGCGTTGGGGATCCAGTATTCTAGATGAGTATGCTTTACAATTGTTAGTTTTGCGGCCCATTGGACGTTCGTGCGCCGGGTTCCCCAATTCTTGCCTTTCTCCTATTTAGATACTACAAATTTGTGGTGATAGAGTAGCACGTGATAAGCATGGAGCCTGAGCAAGGGACTGAGGTCTAGAGACCCAAGTTGCAGGCATCACACACCTGCACATCCAAGCAGGCAAACTGAGTGGCCACCTCACCTTCCGTGACTTGGTTATCATTCAGTGTGAGAATGAACTGAAGCAGTTTGGCGACACATTCGCAAAGGTGTGCAGTGAGTGTGGCATTGCATTGGCCTCCCTCCTTGGACGAGTGGAGTGGTGAGACAGTCGCCATCATTGGTAATATGATGACGATGAGGTGGGAATGAAGTACGTGCTGAGGGTGACTGGCGTCTTTGTTGCATGGTGGCTGTGTGGTTGATTGGAGCCAGGTTACGCTCAAAGTAAAGTGACTTGGTCACAAGCGGTGGTGGATGGCACTCCTCAAATAGCCTCACACAGCAGCTAACATCACATGATACTGCCGAGAGCCATTCAAATGGACAATCATCAATTCCACTTTATGCTAATTGGTGATAAATGTAGAGCTCAAGTCAGAAGCCAACTCTGCATCCAGCTCAAATTAAAAGAGCAAACGATTTGGGTGTGGACAGGAGACAATAATGACTATTGTGAATGTGTGGGATGAAAGTGTGAATAAGCTAACGCGAACTCGTGTGCCAGTGGGCACACATGCATTAGCCGCGTAATCCGTGTACACACCATGTTCCGATTTTGTTTCTAGGCGTGTCTGACCGCCTCTGAAAGGCACTTTCTTAAGCATGCATTCAACGGCATAAACTCTCCTTTACTTGTGAGTGAATGGCTTTAATTTTAACGACCTTTAGCCAAAGGTCTACTTTTCTCTATTAAGCATAGTGAGTCTGCATTGAGGCCCTGAAATCCAGTATTGGTTGAAAATGCAATTGTACGGAAAAATAAACATTACACTGGGAGATCAGGACCATTGGTCACACAGCATTCGCATCACATGGGCTCGCACTGAACAGTAGTTTTAACGTGGTTGATGACCCAGTGGTATGCGAAGTGATACATAAGGGTCTGTCAATCTTCCATTTACTCCTAGTCCAGTTGGACACTTTAGTTGCGTACACATGGATCCTTAGATTCCTTTCGGAAACAAGGGCTTTTGGTAGAGCTCCACGTTGACGGGAATGCAAACACGAAGCTGTCAGCCTTACGCAGCACACATGTTGTCACATCATCCAAATTAGACCAACTGCCTCATCACTGGCTCCACCGTTGAAAGTTGTATTTATAGCTATAACAAACTATTTAGCCTGTAACATCGAGGGACTTCTATGCCTTCACTCCATCCAGACCTTTGCTACAGATGTTAGTGTGCATGATGTTCTGTTAAGAGCAAGTTTACGTGTAAGAGTTTGAAGAGCAATGATGGACATGTCCTGCGTCAGATGAAGTGGGATCTGCTATTAATCCTGCGATGACTGCGTCAAAGTTTCTGCTTCATTACCTACAGCAACTGCAGTCGAAAGACCTGCATCCAGAAAGTAAACCACTGCTACAAACTCTGCTTCAATGGCCCTTAGCATTTACTTTATCTTTCTAGTAGATCTCTGCAACTTCATCAAAGTTTATCACATGGTTAAAGATAAACTCCATGTCGTTCCATCGACCCAATAGTCTGTGAGCTCACAGTGCGCGTGTTAGAGTACAACCCGTTTCGTGGGGCAAGAATAGACCATTCCGTAGGCCTACAACATAACTACAAGTACATGTGTAGACTGTGAATGCAAGTGATGGATGAGTAAGACGTCGCCTAGACCCCGCCTCATCATGTTGGCAACCTCCGTGCTGTATGGCGATTTTGCAAGGCAAATCGGAAAGACACGTTCCATTACTTTGCTTCAATGCGTACTTACGTAAAAATATAAAGAGGAGGACATTTTATAAACTAGTAAATCTGGCAAGGTTAGCGAGGGCTTATCAACATGCGAGTGGCTGATTATTACGTGGGATGATATTGCTACTTCTATTCTTTCGCATCAGATCACTTCCCTTTACCTCTCATCTTGCATTTCTAGTTAGTCGTCAAAGCGTCTTTGAACTAACATCCACTTTGTTGTAGGCAGGACACGGTTTATTGGAAGGCATGAAACATGCGCGGAATGAGCTAAGATTTGTAAAAGGAATCCATATGCATATAATTAGGCATTAACGACAATATTTCCTCATATTCTAGCATTTTTGCACTGTGATGCACAATTTGAGATCTTGCTAAAATTTGACCATCCTAAATTTGGAAGGATTTAAAATGCGAACCACTAGATAGAGGCTTCTCCCGCCAGTTACACACATGAAGTCGTATGGCCCGGTACTTCAAGCATGCAGCCCGCCCCCACAGCACTCAAAGCAAAACTTGCAGGTCTATCTTGTCAGAATTACTTCTGCCAATTCGTTCGTGCACAACAGCTTCTGACCGCTTCACATTCATCCGCATTCATTTGCAGACAAGTAGGGGCACACTGAGGCAAACAATGTTTCATCGATGCCCTGGCAGTCATGGCAAATTGACGTTTTCGTTTGCGCAGATCCTGGCGTTTTCCAGAGGGTAAAGCCGGAGACGCTTAACTCTTACTCGGTGGAAATGAAATGGGATCCACCACCCAAACTCTAAGGTAGCATTTGTGGCTATATTGTCAATCAGCATCTGGACAGTGGACTGTAGGGCGAGACCCATCTCCCTCAAGATTCAACCTACGTCTTCGCGGATGTGAGGTCTGGACAAACCACTCCTGTCCATGTTAGAGCACTCACACGAAAGGGTCTGTTGTTGAGGCATAGACGCGTTATTGGTTTCAGTAGGGTGGTGAACGTAACTACACCACATTTGAAAGGAGGTGAGTCTTTCTACTCTTTTAATGAATGCTTCAATATTATGTGCAGTTGACTAGACTTTATCGATAGAGCCTCTACTTGTGTCTTTTTGATGCTACTAAGATAACTTCTAGGTTCGGTCTCGCAATCCCTACCATGACGTCTACAACAGACCGTGAAATAGGTGTGCCTACTTGGACTGTCTACTTTATCCCTTCAAGTACTATTAACAGTTTGTTGATGTGTGAATGTAAAGAGAGATCATTGAGAAAATTTGCTGCTTCGACAGAAGGAGAAGGAGTGCCTGTTGCTACCGGAAGTAGTGCAGTGGCTGCTGAACTCAAAACGGATGGCCTATGTACCCAGACTGCAGGAAACAAAATGCACAGCAGGTCTAATCGGAATGACCCAGTCTCAATTACTACCAGCAGCTCTACAATGACTCTGCAATCCCAACAAAAAGCACTTCAACTCAGACTTCTGCAATTGAACTGAAAAGTGAATATAATGGGACTTTTACAATTATCAAGACAATGACATTTGTTTCAAATTGTGTAACGATAATTTCAAGATGCTTTATCACAATGCTGTCAGTAATCACGACTGGTGGGTCTACCTCCAATGCTTTGGCCGATGCAATCGTATTCGCCTTTAAGACTTTTATCTATTTTACCTACTCCTAATGCTCAACTCAAAATTCTCTTTCATTAAACGTTGTAGATAGATCACTGCAAAATTCATCAATCTTCTATCCTTGCTATGCAACCAAGAGACCAGTCACACCAGACAAATCTATAATGACGAACACAAAGCATGACATTTTGATCCAGTCTCAGATGTATTCATTCATGTGGGATGGTGTACTGATAATAATTGTGTGGCGATTTTAGGGTGACAAGATAATGCTGGCGTTATCTTCAATCGTAAAAGACGTTCTCCGTAAAGTTCTAAACTATATTGTCTATGCAGCTGCCTTTGGATACTTTTTAGGAACGACCTCATGCCAGATCGCAGGCACTTGATTAACTGTACACTGCATCAGTTAATTTGAAGAATTGATAGACGTGAATAGCTATAAGCAGCAACAACCATCACAATAGGCCTGTTGCTAAAAAGACATTAGAGTGTACGCCGTGACCAATAGCTGGGCGAACACATGCATGTTGGCCGATTCGGTCAGCATTCCTAGTTCTCGAATCTGCTAATTAATTGTCAGGCCGTTAGACGGATAGATCCAAAGTCATTCACTCACACATGTAACTTGGGTTTAACATCTGCCTCCTTTTCAGCCTACAAATTGATAAAGATTCTCACCATTTATCCAAAAGTTGGCAAATTTTCTCCATTTGCTAAATTGTAAGAGCGTACCTCTGGTCCAACTTGCATGGTAATCAATAAGATAAATCTGTTGAAGCCAAATTTATCATAAGGTCAGACCGATATGAGATAATAGGATCTATTGTTGGCGATTGAGGACATTGAGTGAGGTGTTTGGTGGGAGCACTGCGGACCAACTGCTGCTGTGCACAAACGTAAAGTAAAATCACTTGACAACTTCCAACAATTTGTCATAAACCAAGCGGCAAACAAAGAAGATGAAAGGCGATGAAACGTATTAACGATTGCTACGATCACATGAAAAATGTAATGTATAAGGGCAAATCATTTGTCGCACAGATCATCATAATGAGCAGTTATCAATTACATGCCTTGTTAATCGGTGATGAATGTGGAGCTCAAGTCAACAACTAACTCGGCATTTGGGCTATGTGAAGAGAGAACTTAAGCCGTTGGATGAAGGCGAGAAGTAAGAGGGATTATTGTGTGGACGTGGAGAACATCAGGTGCACTGTAAACATTTCAGCGTGGATTCATGCAATATCGGCTAACTCTTGGGCACATCATGTCGCAATCCCAATTGTGGACATGCTTGATCATCCCTTGATAGCACTTTTCTAGAGAACATGTACAGCACCAGAAAAGTTTTGTGCATGAAATTGCCTGCCAATCGCGCAGAAAATGACCTTCGCAGCTGAATTTAATCTGGGTTTCAAGAGTTCTGCTAGCATAACAGGTTTTAGGGATGACTTCTTTAGCCCATAAGGAAGTCTTGGAACTCTACACTGGTAACAGCGGAAGGCAATCGCAATGGTAAGGGATTTCTGTCCTGATATAAACCGCTCGTAACAAACTGTAATAATGCGAATGAAGTGCATTTGCCACGAATGGGAAGCTCCAAAATCCCATAGCATATGTGCTGACTATGACGTCCAACCTCTTCATCTACCTCATCTTGTGTTCTTCAAGAAAGCCATTAACAAGGGAATCGACTTTAGCCGTAAATCACCATGTCAATTTCGGTATCGAATTTAATCCATATTCACCAATGTAGTACATTAAGACCTTCCTGAAGACCGAGAAATGGAGAAAAAGAAGGAGAAAAGGCACTATAGGCGTGTGGAAGGACTTGAGGTACTGCAGCATGGCTCTGGGGAAGGGTCACCCAACTGAGCACCCAGGTAGGCCCTTGCCAACAGGTGGACCAATTCCCTCGGCTACAGCACAAATTCATCACTAACAGAGCAATAATTAGAAGGTAATAATTAAGCACGAAAATGTGTTTGTTGGCAAGCCTGCAGTCAAATCTCCCTTTTGTTCAGTCTCTAATCAATCTCATTGAACACACCCAGGCATTCATACAAATCAGCAGTTTTGTCTCCTTTGATTTGAAATCTTTGCGTGATCCTGCGTGTGGCGTTTGTGCATTTGCAGCTACCCTACACCCGCTTGTGTAAAAATAAACCTGCTTCCAAGGCAAGGTGACCCAGGAATGAGACGCCTTCAGCTGGAGAAAGCATACATTTGAAGAGGAGGGAAGTCGATGATGCCACTCAACATTACTTGGTTTGAAACAAGGTATTTCCTGCCCTAATTCAATGGTTGTAAGGCGCTGCTTTGTCTCCGATTATGGATTATGATTGCTGATCTGGACCATATCGTAGCTACATGCACTGGGCATGCCCTTTTAGTACCCATCATCAGCCTCGGCAACCGATGTTGGAGAGCTATCATTGACAACCCCCTTCTCTGCTCAATACCTCCAAGTACCTCCAAGAGTCGTGAGGATGGAGAAAGAACTCGTCGAAGACAACTGTACCACTATTGCATTCCTCACCTTCGGCAGACTGTGTTGCCCAAATTGTAGCCCACGTGTGGCTCCACCTCATTTCTCTGTCTGTTCCCCTGTATTGCAGCTGAATGGCCAACAAGATATGAGCTCTATTTGGAAATGCGTCCTGATGCCGTTCCAATACGGGAATGGTGGGAACACTGATGTGACTAATAATGAGGTAAAAGCTGGTGCGATTAGCTTTTTGAAGCTTACGGAATTAGAGAAAATCGCATCTTTAGCACAACCTCTACAAAATTGTTCCAGCTCGTGTATACTGACTGCAATTCCTATTTTACTGTTATCAAATTTAGTTAATTTCTCTTCCATGAAGTCACAATTTACTTAGGCCTTCCAATTGAAACCATCTCTATTATTCAGTGTGATATAACTAAAAACATTTAAGTACAGATTATTTGAGCTTAGCAGGTACCCAAAGCGATGTTGCTCTCTACACGTCACTGGACCAGTTCAAATCCAGTCTTTCGGACAGCGGTTATACAGAATGAGCGAAGCCATACGGTAAATGGTAAAGAGGGAAGCACTTCATAAGAAAACAGTAATCACAAGGACATCAATCAAATGCAATGCTTCCAATTCCTTTCGTTTACTCGTTAAGAATTCATTCATTTTTTGTGAATTTTTAGCAATGCAATTGCAGAGTACCTTCACCTCATGCGAGGAGGGCTTGACCTGATCGACGGTTCCAAAATCAAAACCACTGCCATTGAACCATGACTTTCGTGCATTTAAATGCCGAAGGGACACAGCTGTGTGGTCACTACCACTATGCGGTATTTTTACTGTTATGAATTATCCTATCCCATTCAAGGCAGGCAACCCTGGTCAAGCTACAGTTATGCTACTGATGCATTTAAGTAGGCCCAACACTCGCCTATTCGCTGAGGTCACGAAGAATGCTCATCTCTACTAGGTCAACCTTCATTCAACCCAATCGTTAACACGCGCGTCCTCACAAGGACAAAGCGCACCAGTGGCCGGTCTAAACACACTACCAAGCGCAAAAGTGTAGCCTAAAACCTCATGGAATACCGCAGATGTCTTCTAAATAAGGAAACAATATTGGAGATTCATCAATCAAATATAATGCATTTTATCCTCCAAATTGTCTGTGAGCAAGTGGGTTCTTCTCACCACTGGATCACTATTGGATGTTGCGGTTGATGGATGCAAATATCAGCAGCGGCCTGCAGTATTATGCGGCACTCCTCGATATTCAGTGTCTACTGAAACCGAAATCGCACCTGTTGATGCCAGTTGGTGGTCGGCTTTCGATTCATATTCATGCGTCACGTTGCAATGGATTGCTCTGACTACAATCTCTAGCAGAAGTGGTGAAAATGGCGCCTGTCATAGGGGACACGCGCGGCCTCGTGTTCTGCAGGGGTCTTATTAACTATCAATGTGGCTTCATTCGTAAAGCAACTGGAGAAGGTCGTTACGATTTTGTTCACGCTACTTATACAAGTGTGACAATGATGCGACCATACAATATTTCCTCCCCTTCCCTGCTTGTCGGATAGGACCCAGCCACATGCAGAGCTTAACACCAGTGGAGTGGAAACGTAGGGGCGAGAGGGAATGGACGTGAATCCTCCTCCTGCAGTACCATCTGTTGACGCACTCTGCTTTCCCACCAGCATTCTCACGACTCGCACCGGATGTGTGAAGTGACCGGCACATTTTTCCTTAAGTTCAGCTCATTTCTCTAATAAGAGGAAAGTGCAGGTTCAGTGGAATCACCAAGGGGGAGTAGCGACATCAAACAATCATCTTCTCACTTGTTCGCTAACTCGATTTTGGGCGTGGTGGGATTGTGCATGTTTACGGTGCACTCAAAATTGAGTAATCCATCATCAGCCTCCACTTCCTAGACTAGTGTGCTCTCCTCAAATGTTTGTCAACGCCGCATTCGGCCAGAAGCTAGCTTCTGCAGATTCAGCTTGTCTCAAGCTACATGCATCAACTTCAAAGACTCTCCACGATACAAGAAATCAAAAGGTTAGGGAATCAGTTCCTCGAGTGTAAAGAACGCGAGGGGGAGTACCGATGAGTGCAAGCAGTCGTATGCATTCTACAAGTCATTCTAAGTCGTAGCGACCCATCAACACGTGCCGTATCAAAACTCACACGTATTTGGTGGTTCCATAACCCATTAATTTGCTTCGCCACTCAGGGCGCCTAGCTTCGATCACTTTGCTGTCATGGCGTGGTATCCATTGCAAATCACCTCCAAATTTCGTCAATTGTGTGAAGTAGGGTTATCAAGCAAATGTTTACAAAGTGGCATTTGTGCTCCATTTGCTCCAATCGAACAGATTGCAATCCGCAACCCCACAGCATCCCTTCCTTCTTGACACCGTGGTGGCTTCGTCACTGCCGACATCTCGCTGCTGCGACAACTACTAGGTAGAAGTGTCTGTTTGGTACGAGCACGTCAGAGCCGTGGGAAAAAGCCTTCGTATGTGATTCCAGACATCAATCCGCAATTCCAATGCCTCATTTGGAGTGCACCGCCCAAAGTAAAGGCTAGACGTGAGGGTGCACAACAGACTTGCAGTGTATGATTACATATTAGGCTCCGTAGATTGGTTCGGCACCTGCAGGGACAAATGTGAAAACCAAGTTGAGTCGGTCCTTCGTTGTGCACATTCAAGTATTTTGACACGTCAATGGTGTAGGATTAAACCCAAAGGATTCTATCCCCATTTTCGCAGGATCCCTCCATGCGACAACAAAGTAACAAACCTTGTTAGCCTCATTGATCCCCTAAGTTGTTTGTTTAATTAGCGGCACACATAATCGCCGATGCTCGGGTCTTCATCCGACCTCCGCTTTGAAGGACCACCCCTCCCTTCAAAAGCCAAAACCTGTGTTTTCAATCAACAAACGACCAGTAAATAATTTGGCAGCTGCGAATCCTTTTGAAGTATGCGCAGCCTTTCAGGACGAATCTCACAACGCTCTGCTAAGTTTACTGTTTGGATAATTTACAACAGATTAACTGGTACTGATGTCCTCACCTTTGCAAGCTACCCGTGAAACATGTGAGAAAGTTCGTTGCGGCGCCGCCGAAGTTGGTGCTGGCAAGGCAGTGAGCAGGTGTTAGGGAAGGAAAGGCTCAATATTTATTGAATGACGTTGCCTTCGGGCCAGTGTTCTTGCCACATGAAGGAACTGTCTAGAAGGCGCACGAGAATTTGGCGACCAGGATGCTTGATCGTAGGTGATGGCTGCTGCAGGAGGTTGACCAAGGGCAGCGCTGGGGAGAAACACTATGACACACACTTATAGCACATTTGACTCCCGGGTTTGGCAGCGGGCTGCTGAGGGAATCCGCCGTTGAGCCACAGCGGAGCTGACCATGCTAGCGGCCGCCTCTCCCTCCAACCCCTCTATTCACCGGTACTACACATTCTGCCTAGTACCATGACCACTTTTGTCCTCAGGAAAGTCTAAGGATAATGCAAGCAACTACTCTGGGAAAAATAGGACGGTACAGGTTCAGTGGAATTGCCACGTGGAAGTAGCAACATCAAACAATCATCTTCTCACTTGTTCGCCAACTCGATTTTGGGCGTGGTGGGATTGTGCATGTTTACGGTGCACTCAAAATTGAGTAATCCATCATCAGCCTCCACCTCCTAGACTAGTGCGCTCTCCTCAAATGTTTGTCAACGCCGCATTCGGCCAGAAGCTAGCTTCTGCAGATTCAGCTTGTCTCAAGCCACATGCATCCACTCCAAAGACTCTCCACGATACAAGAAATCAAAAGGTTAGGGAATCAGTTCCTCGAGTGCAAAGAACGTGATGGGGAATAACGATGAGTACAAGCAATTGCATGCAATCTGCAAGTCATTATATCAACTTGATTGCTTTTCTCAATCAAGCACTGAGGAGGGTTGTCTTGATAACTAACCAACCAACCAACCAACCAACCATCCATCCAAACAACCACCAAGTCATCAATTGAGTAGGTGGAGAGACGCGAAGAATCACCAGACAATTAGCTTACTTAATCTCATTCGGCAAAGAGAGTAGTGCTGTGCGCTCATTTCTCTTTCTCCAAGTGTTTCACATACTTTGCAATGGCTTCGAATAAGTAGCCTGACCAAAATGGGAGGAAACTGGCAAGTTACAGAGGGATCTAGCCAAATGCAAACCCACCTTCTTCGGTAATCTCCTCCAACTTGACATAGTGGTCAGCAAATTTTTGGCTTAGCGCATCTTCATTGTAGAAATTCTCCCACTACTCTAGCCCATCCCTGTACCTGCCTCGGTTAGCACGAAGTGGGTTTTCCATCAAGGGCAACGTTTAGATTCGCGTGTTGGAAAGATGGAGTTGGAAATGATGAAGCTGTGCAACTTACCTCTCTAGACGACAAGGGAGGGGGGAGTTAGAGCAATGACAGGTACACTTAATCAGCAGACACAGCGACAACAGCCAGAAGGGCGAGGAGAGCGACAATGACAACTCGCATTTCGATGATCTGAAAGTGGATGCAATTCGGCCACGGTGGCAAGCGGTGCTGCATTCATGCCCGAACCCTTAAGATACATTGTTTACATGCGCCAAAGCAACTACCGGCACCTTAAACTGAGTCAGTCCTGACACATTTGATGTGGACTTATGAACAGGCAACCTAAAATACACCCACCCGTTGTTAAAGCTGGACTCGACTTCAAGTACTCTCCCCGCACTCTGTTAATGTTTACGAGACCGGTAGATGAGGGCTTGATGTCGTTTTCCTACACTCGCAACGCAAAATCTGCCCACCTTTGAAGTTTAACACAGGGAAGACAAGCATGCAACCCTTTCATCACGATCACAAAGCGCTTGTAACTAATGTGGTGATGGTGAATATTTGTGCAGTCGGGTCCAATTTGGAGTGGCATGGAAGGGTTCACGCAGCCAATTTCCAGTTTTCGTGGCAATCCTTGATTTACCTGTCTTGTTCGCCCTAAGTTAACTCCTCTTAACGACAGGATGGCTTTCCATACCAACAGAAATGATGCCTCTCGTAGGCTTTGATGGTGGTATGCAATAGTAGTCTGCGCCCTATTCAAACGAACCAGAAGCCTTGATTTGAGTGGTGTCTTAGTTAAACGCATCGCTCGTATGTGTAGATGACTTGGGTCTTGGTATCCCGACGTCTACCTGGCCACATCAGTTCCAGAGGGCACAGGAGATAGGGTGGAGCAACATCTTCCTCCCATTCATCTTGAAGTACGACACCAGATCTTAGGGTTGGATTCTAATCTGATGCGAGGTGTTGAGCTGCCTAGTGAGGACAAAGCCTATGCGTCTGGAAAGTCCTTGCATAGTGAGGGCGTGATTATTAATGCGTTCTTTTGCTTAGGAAATGCCAATTTAGCACTCACAGGTCAATGAGTCAGTCAGATGGTCTACGTTCCACGGATTTTCAAAGCATAAGAAACTAAGGAAAGAAAAACCGAGATCACTTTAGGCTTACTCTCCTCCCATCCATTGTTGACACACAGGAATGCATAGCGCCTCATCATTAGGAGCAGATTATTCCTCATGTTGGATGCAGTGCCCCTGCTGTTAAGCGCCTCATCACAAAACTCAAGTTCATACAGCCATACGCCACATCTGGTGGGTAAGCGCCACCTATTTACAATGCAACACACTCTTGTCAAATGCCTTTCAAGTCCAAATCCAAGTGGGACATAGCACCTGTGGCTTTGTGTTTGGTTTCGGCCAGTCCCGTGCTGTGGACATTCCCAAATCACGTCCATCATCATTGAAGTTCCCCAGCAACACAAGGCTTGTAAGGGGCGAGAAACCACTTCCTTTGAGTGCCATCGCTATCGACTAGGAGGAGTCACACAGCCATGTTCTGGTGTCCAGCGTTCCCGCTATTTTGCCTTCACTGGCCTGCCAATTTAACTCCCGTCGACAAAAATATGGTCTTCAAGACCAACGATGCTGCTGTAAAAGGTAGGTTCGAATAGCACTGAACTGCGATAGTTGACCACCCTATCTGAATGAAATAGGAGCTCACTCTGAGATGTGCCTTAGTCAAACGCACTGTTTGTATGTGTGAACGATCCAACCCTCGGTGTTCTCGCGCCTCTTTGGCTGTGCTAGTTAAAGGAAAGAGGATGGAGTTCCATCTCCCACCCCCCACCCTCCACCCCTTATGTCGAAGTGTGAGTGCGGATCCTGTCTGATCATGAGGCTTTGCAGTAAATCCTCCCAATACATTGATGCGTACATGTCTTCCTTTCCGTGGTCTGCAAGATGGCTATTGGCAACTAAATCGACACCAGCTACGAACTACCTGGAAGCGCTTCGGTGTGGATGTTTCCCCAATTTATCCCTTTTAGGAGTCAGTTCTTCTAACATCTCTCTCTAGACATGCTAATGCTCGGCAGAACTTCTTAATCCAAATGTAGTTCCCTAACCGTTGGAGACTCCAAGTTCAATCGGGCTGCCAAGAGTGGTCACGAATCTCCCAAGTTGCCCTCGATCATCCAAAGAGTCTAGGGATGCAATGAAATCAATCCTTTTATTAATTCTCTTTGCCTCGTGGGTAAGGCGCAAATCTACTCGTTTTCAAGGCCCTTCAAGTATTCTCCAAGGCTTTTTCTTATTCGCTGTCTAATAGCCTTGGCGATAGCGATCATCTCTTGGAATTGTTTGGTAACATTCCTACCCAGGGGGTCCTCTGTGAAGAAGCGACGCACCTCACCTAATTGCTTCATCATTATTATGTTCAGATCCTCTTGCCCCTACAAGAGATGAAACAGCATTTATCAACTAAATCACATAAAGCTTGCACCTGAACTCAAGGCAGCAATGTAGCTTTTAACAAAAAGCGCAGAATATTGGGCTCACACGTACCTTATCACTAATGGAAAATAAGAAACGATTAGAGAACTATGCGAGATCAATTTAGCTTCCAATTAGTTTATGCAAAAGGAGAGGGGAATGCTTACTCGGCAGGGGCAGCAACAACGGTAATAACGAGGATGGCAACAGCAAGAAAGATGGACGCCTTCATCGTTGTTTTCACTTCGGTTAGTGCGGCTGGTTAGTGAAGGGCTCGCCACCGTCTTATATACACGCTTAGCTTCCGGTCGCCGTTGTTTATGCTTACGCGTTCAGAGTCGCTGTTTAACGCATACACCATGGATCCTTTCCTTTGTTTTAGTCTTTCCGCTCCTAAATACTTTTATAAGCGCAAGAGTTGTTAGTTGAAGTGAACTGTTTTCAACCGGCATGTCCTTTTGAAACCAAATTTAATTTGCAGAAATTGGACTAACAGAGGTACAAGGAAGGTGAAAATATTTTGGGTAATGAAAATGGCTATCATGATGGCTAAAATTGAGGAATCGCATTCTTGTAGTAAATTAAGTTCGAGGTAACTCAATGGGGCTGTAGTGAGTCTAATATAATGTCTTGCTACAGCTTCTGAAAGAAAAAGTGTGGATTTAAATGTTTTTAACTTATGGTGGTGATAGCATTCTTAGCCATGACAAAACGTACCACAAATAATAGTCTCATTGGTTCAGCCCGATGACATGCTCAGGCACATAGCACACACAATGGGCAACTCTCCGTCTCTGTGCTACCTTCGACAATCATCCATACTACCTAAATGTAGGCCATCACATTGGTCAATAAAGCAGATGGGAAAGGAGACGCGAGTTCAACACTGTAAATGCCCAAGCTTTTTTATTAAATGCATTACATCCATTTTAATGCCTACAGTTCATATTGTTGTGTTTTGACTTCAGATATTCTTGATGCATTTAGGGAGGCAGTGAACGAAATTTGTTTCATCATACTACATATTATTTTATGTTCACCCATTCAGGTGAGCTATTCCAAAATGTGGGTCCGTGGTAAAGCTATATTTTCATTAATGAGAAAGAAACCATGGTGTTTTGTGCGAGCCAGGCAACATAACCTCAGGTAGTTAGTCATGATATTTATTCGATTGTAAGGATGGATGTGTGTGTACATCTCAAAGTGAGGTCTATCATAATCACTTATCTATTTAGCGGTTAACTCGTAATAGTAAACAAATAAATTACGTCCCACAGCCTCCATAAGTTGCCTGCACTTACGCTTCATTAATCAGTTATTTACTTCTGACACGTGCACACATTGTCTCTCCTTTCTTGTTACGAAGTGAAGCACAAATGCTCGACAAACCCCGACACTATGAGTGAAATAATTATTTGGAAAGGTATAAAAATAACTTGTGTGCATCAGAAGATCACTTAATCCGTAAACAGAAGATTAACATAGTTGATTTTACAGATTTGCACATTAGTTAAACATTGTAGGCAGTCTAGATCTTTCTGACGTCCATAGAAGCTAGAAGACTAGGGAATAAAATGTAATTATGACGCGCAAAAGGTCTGAGAGGTTAATGGCATGGTTTGGAAGCAATGCTGCTAAAGCAAGGTAAAATGGTGTAGCCTTTGCGCTTACTTGACTAAAATGAAGAATCAAACAAACAATCAAAGCGCTACACAGCCTCTTACACTTTGAGCGCTGGTCTAAGTTGGAAGCTGAGCAGGGGACTAAAGTTTCACAACTCATCTGATAATTGGATGAGTGCTAGACAATCAGGATGGGGGTTAAGTGGTTACTACCATCAAATAGCTCAGAGATTCCTACTCACAGCAGTTAGCCACTCAGCACTACAGGCTAGCAGCCAGTCTGCAGTCCAGAGGCATAATTTTAACAGACACCTTTTATGCTTTCAAGTGTTGTTATTTAGGGAGAGAGTAGAAGTGGTTAGGGAGGGTTTAAGGTCGTGGTACACACAATAGGATTGATGGCAAGAGTATCAAAGTGAAATCGTTGACTGTTGTTTACTTAAAGCTTTTACGTGAGAAACCAAGTTGAGTCGGTCCTTCGTTGTGCACATTCAAGTATTTTGACACGTCAATGGTGTAGGATTAAACCCAAAGGATTCTATCCCCATTTTCGCAGGATCCCTCCATGCGACAACAAAGTAACAAACCTTGTTAGCCTCATTGATCCCCTAAGTTGTTTGTTTAATTAGCGGCACACATAATCGCCGATGCTCGGGTCTTCATCCGACCTCCGCTTTGAAGGACCACCCCTCCCTTCAAAAGCCAAAACCTGTGTTTTCAATCAACAAACGACCAGTAAATAATTTGGCAGCTGCGAATCCTTTTGAAGTATGCGCAGCCTTTCAGGACGAATCTCACAACGCTCTGCTAAGTTTACTGTTTGGATAATTTACAACAGATTAACTGGTACTGATGTCCTCACCTTTGCAAGCTACCCGTGAAACATGTGAGAAAGTTCGTTGCGGCGCCGCCGAAGTTGGTGCTGGCAAGGCAGTGAGCAGGTGTTAGGGAAGGAAAGGCTCAATATTTATTGAATGACGTTGCCTTCGGGCCAGTGTTCTTGCCACATGAAGAAACTCGAAGTCAGTTGGAACTGTCTAGATGGCGCACGAGAATTTGGCGACTAGGATGCTTGATCGTAGGTGATGGCTGCTGCAGGAGGTTAACCAAAGGCAGCATTCGAACTGTCAGGAGGGGTCACGCATCTCTTTAGTTGCCCTCGAATTTCCATGACTGGCATGGTTAGCTCGTGAGTGTCTCTCCAGTACTGATTGCGTTGTGGTGGCTGATGCGGGAGGTGCACCGAAAGGCGCGTCGAGGACGGCGCTCGGAAGAAGAGTGGGACTGTGTAATACTTCGTTTGTTCTGACTGCCGGTTTCGGTTGCGGACTGAGGTGGCCATACTGTCCTAGCTAGGCGGGTGACCTCAGGGCCATGCCAGTAGATCCATTCCCTCGCTGCTTTCTGAATACATATCCCACCTTCGTGCTATGCCTTTGTTTGCCTCCAAGGAATTCTCAGCACGCTACACTCATGACTCATGCTCACCAGTTTGGGGCTCATGTAGCTTAAAAAGCCGATTATTAGCTCCACTTTTGTTGCGCTAGAGCTACTGGTCCCTTACACATTTTAGTCATCATGGTTGAAGCCAAATCGCTGACTTGCAGATCTATAGCTTTTTTAGGGGTGACTCGGAAGTCTCTCTTGATTCCACCTGCTAATGGCACACAATAAGACCTCAAGAAGTGATGCTTCTTAGGGATGACAAAGCCTTCCTGGGTATTATGGTGATCAGGCTCTCGAAATCTCACCAACTCACATCTTGAGCACTAGAGAAGGAAGGCGAGATTGGTTAGCCTTCTAGGTGGATGCTCCACTGAACAGCAAATGGTGCAGGGCATGGGCCACCATGGAGCTACACCGAGTCAGTAAGATCGCCTGACCTCAAAACTAGGAAGTGGAAGAGTTATAGCTTATCGGTGATATGGTACCAAATGTCATCAGTGCCTTCAACTTGGAGGGGGATAGTGACCTCAACTGCATTATAGTCGTCAAGGAAGAAGTAACCGAGGTGGGCGCTGAGTATGCCTTACGAAAGGGAAGGGGAACTGCTTGTCTTACACGTGTTGCCTCTTCGACCACGCCCACTAGCCCCCTGACCGTACCATGCATAGGTGACAAACCAGTCTACCCACTGGTGAAGGCACTGGTGAAGCCACTGACGGCTATTGAAACAACTCAAGAGACCGTGTTTCACTTAGTTTCGCTAACCATCAGATGTCGATTTCAGGACAAATGCGGCTTTTAATTGAAATTAGCAACGCCTCAAATGCTCAATTCCTACCTCATTTCACCCCAAAACCTTGAGCTATGACTCTCGCAGTCCATGGCCCTCATTAGTCTGGCACAAGGCAGCTTTCTTACTAATTAGCATTTATTCGTGAAGAAAAGAGCGCATAAAAGATGACAAGCTAAGCGGTTTTGTTATTGAGACCTCTGCAGCTCTCAGCCAGTAACGCCCGCACTTTGTATCTAGCTAGATAAAAAATAGGAAATTTTCTTCTGACAGAAAATACTAGAACCTACCTTCCGACACTGTTGCATTCCAGTCCTTTGCGAGTTGAGCAATTTGTTTTCCGACTGGGTCTTCGTAGAAGAATTTGTGGACAAAATCTACCCTATTCTTAGCACTCTTTCCAACAGCCTCCGTTTTATTTCTCCTAAAGGCAAAAAAAGCGTTTTAATTGGAACATGTAGTGGGTTTAGCATGAGGCTATGTAGACACTCGAATTGGGCACCCACCCGGCCGAAACCGCTACTACGAAAACAGTGAAGGCGAGAAGCACAATATATGCACGCATTCTACAGGCTGTTCAGTTAAGAATGTAGTTAAGATCGTCTTTTATATGACCAGCATTGGCTTATGCTTGTCGTATGCTTTTTCAACCAAAGTATCCTCCATGGATGCCCGTAATTGGTCAATTACTAGTCAACGTCATTGCAGCCAGTGCCATTTCGGCACATGGAAGGGAAGTAGATAGTGTTGTTCCTTTTGCTCCATGTCCGTCTAGTCCCTCCACTTAAAAGTACTTTCCTGCTAGAAACAGTTCTCCATTCTTTTAATTGTGTCAATCATACTTGTGGCTCTTGGAACCTTCTCAAGTTCCCATAATGAGGCCACTTCCCGTTCACAGTGAGCAACGAGTTAACATAAACGCGGTATGCTAAGTGGACCTCAAACGGATCAAGATGTACAAGGAAGCAATTAAGTTATTAGAGCTCATCGGATGACCTGAACAACTCCTGCGAGTTCTGCTGCACCTCCTTTGAACCCGTAGGCCGATGCGGACGTTCGGAGTTGATCGAGGAGACTCAGGCATGTCTGTCTTAAGCGACAAGAAGAAATCGGTCGTAAAGCTATGCAGGCTGGTTTCTAGTCGAATTTTGCATTAATAGTGTGTTATTAGTCGGCCAGTTAGGGTTGGCGATTATATGAACACGCTTTTGGAAGTGAAATACACAGTACTAGACGGCCGACATCAAGAGAAAGACTAGTTTAGCCTGGTTTATGAGGAATCATCTGTTACTATACGTAGTTCACGTGACAAATCATCGTTATGTGCAAGGACTGCAAAAGAGGTGGTGGCGTTTAAATAGACAGGTTCCACCCATATGCATTAAGGGTGAAGAGTAGGCCATAATGCTTTCACTTTGTTCGCCTCTACATCAACAAGCGCTACCAAACGTTAGATTTTAAAAGGAAGCTTTTTTCTTCGAACTGACCTATTGATCGACCCGTAAATAGGAAATGGCATGCTGTAAATGCAGAAACATATCATTATTTTTCCTCAGGCTCCTACTTACCGCTGTACCCCAATTTTTTGTGTATGCATCAATGTATTGGGAGGATTTACTGCAAAGCCTCATGATCAGACAGGATCCGCACTCACACTTCGACATAAGGGGTGGAGGGTGGGGGGTGGGAGATGGAACTCCATCCTCTTTCCTTTAACTAGCACAGCCAAAGAGGCGCGAGAACACCGAGGGTTGGATCGTTCACACATGCAAACAGTGCGTTTGACTAAGGCACATCTCAGAGTGAGCTCCTATTTCATTCAGATAGGGTGGTCAACTATCGCAGTTCAGTGCTATTCGAACCTACCTTTTACAGCAGCATCGTTGGTCTTGAAGACCATATTTTTGTCGACGGGAGTTAAATTGGCAGGCCAGTGAAGGCAAAATAGCGGGAACGCTGGACACCAGAACATGGCTGTGTGACTCCTCCTAGTCGATAGCGATGGCACTCAAAGGAAGTGGTTTCTCGCCCCTTACAAGCCTTGTGTTGCTGGGGAACTTCAATGATGATGGACGTGATTTGGGAATGTCCACAGCACGGGACTGGCCGAAACCAAACACAAAGCCACAGGTGCTATGTCCCACTTGGATTTGGACTTGAAAGGCATTTGACAAGAGTGTGTTGCATTGTAAATAGGTGGCGCTTACCCACCAGATGTGGCGTATGGCTGTATGAACTTGAGTTTTGTGATGAGGCGCTTAACAGCAGGGGCACTGCATCCAACATGAGGAATAATCTGCTCCTAATGATGAGGCGCTATGCATTCCTGTGTGTCAACAATGGATGGGAGGAGAGTAAGCCTAAAGTGATCTCGGTTTTTCTTTCCTTAGTTTCTTATGCTTTGAAAATCCGTGGAACGTAGACCATCTGACTGACTCATTGACCTGTGAGTGCTAAATTGGCATTTCCTAAGCAAAAGAACGCATTAATAATCACGCCCTCACTATGCAAGGACTTTCCAGACGCATAGGCTTTGTCCTCACTAGGCAGCTCAACACCTCGCATCAGATTAGAATCCAACCCTAAGATCTGGTGTCGTACTTCAAGATGAATGGGAGGAAGATGTTGCTCCACCCTATCTCCTGTGCCCTCTGGAACTGATGTGGCCAGGTAGACGTCGGGATACCAAGACCCAAGTCATCTACACATACGAGCGATGCGTTTAACTAAGACACCACTCAAATCAAGGCTTCTGGTTCGTTTGAATAGGGCGCAGACTACTATTGCATACCACCATCAAAGCCTACGAGAGGCATCATTTCTGTTGGTATGGAAAGCCATCCTGTCGTTAAGAGGAGTTAACTTAGGGCGAACAAGACAGGTAAATCAAGGATTGCCACGAAAACTGGAAATTGGCTGCGTGAACCCTTCCATGCCACTCCAAATTGGACCCGACTGCACAAATATTCACCATCACCACATTAGTTACAAGCGCTTTGTGATCGTGATGAAAGGGTTGCATGCTTGTCTTCCCTGTGTTAAACTTCAAAGGTGGGCAGATTTTGCGTTGCGAGTGTAGGAAAACGACATCAAGCCCTCATCTACCGGTCTCGTAAACATTAACAGAGTGCGGGGAGAGTACTTGAAGTCGAGTCCAGCTTTAACAACGGGTGGGTGTATTTTAGGTTGCCTGTTCATAAGTCCACATCAAATGTGTCAGGACTGACTCAGTTTAAGGTGCCGGTAGTTGCTTTGGCGCATGTAAACAATGTATCTTAAGGGTTCGGGCATGAATGCAGCACCGCTTGCCACCGTGGCCGAATTGCATCCACTTTCAGATCATCGAAATGCGAGTTGTCATTGTCGCTCTCCTCGCCCTTCTGGCTGTTGTCGCTGTGTCTGCTGATTAAGTGTACCTGTCATTGCTCTAACTCCCCCCTCCCTTGTCGTCTAGAGAGGTAAGTTGCACAGCTTCATCATTTCCAACTCCATCTTTCCAACACGCGAATCTAAACGTTGCCCTTGATGGAAAACCCACTTCGTGCTAACCGAGGCAGGTACAGGGATGGGCTAGAGTAGTGGGAGAATTTCTACAATGAAGATGCGCTAAGCCAAAAATTTGCTGACCACTATGTCAAGTTGGAGGAGATTACCGAAGAAGGTGGGTTTGCATTTGGCTAGATCCCTCTGTAACTTGCCAGTTTCCTCCCATTTTGGTCAGGCTACTTATTCGAAGCCATTGCAAAGTATGTGAAACACTTGGAGAAAGAGAAATGAGCGCACAGCACTACTCTCTTTGCCGAATGAGATTAAGTAAGCTAATTGTCTGGTGATTCTTCGTGTCTCTCCACCTACTCAATTGATGACTTGGTGGTTGTTTGGATGGATGGTTGGTTGGTTGGTTGGTTGGTTAGTTATCAAGACAACCCTCCTCAGTGCTTGATTGAGAAAAGCAATCAAGTTGATATAATGACTTGCAGATTGCATGCAATTGCTTGTACTCATCGTTATTCCCCATCACGTTCTTTGCACTCGAGGAACTGATTCCCTAACCTTTTGATTTCTTGTATCGTGGAGAGTCTTTGGAGTGGATGCATGTGGCTTGAGACAAGCTGAATCTGCAGAAGCTAGCTTCTGGCCGAATGCGGCGTTGACAAACATTTGAGGAGAGCGCACTAGTCTAGGAGGTGGAGGCTGATGATGGATTACTCAATTTTGAGTGCACCGTAAACATGCACAATCCCACCACGCCCAAAATCGAGTTGGCGAACAAGTGAGAAGATGATTGTTTGATGTTGCTACTTCCACGTGGCAATTCCACTGAACCTGTACCGTCCTATTTTTCCCAGAGTAGTTGCTTGCATTATCCTTAGACTTTCCTGAGGACAAAAGTGGTCATGGTACTAGGCAGAATGTGTAGTACCGGTGAATAGAGGGGTTGGAGGGAGAGGCGGCCGCTAGCATGGTCAGCTCCGCTGTGGCTCAACGGCGGATTCCCTCAGCAGCCCGCTGCCAAACCCGGGAGTCAAATGTGCTATAAGTGTGTGTCATAGTGTTTCTCCCCAGCGCTGCCCTTGGTCAACCTCCTGCAGCAGCCATCACCTACGATCAAGCATCCTGGTCGCCAAATTCTCGTGCGCCTTCTAGACAGTTCCTTCATGTGGCAAGAACACTGGCCCGAAGGCAACGTCATTCAATAAATATTGAGCCTTTCCTTCCCTAACACCTGCTCACTGCCTTGCCAGCACCAACTTCGGCGGCGCCGCAACGAACTTTCTCACATGTTTCACGGGTAGCTTGCAAAGGTGAGGACATCAGTACCAGTTAATCTGTTGTAAATTATCCAAACAGTAAACTTAGCAGAGCGTTGTGAGATTCGTCCTGAAAGGCTGCGCATACTTCAAAAGGATTCGCAGCTGCCAAATTATTTACTGGTCGTTTGTTGATTGAAAACACAGGTTTTGGCTTTTGAAGGGAGGGGTGGTCCTTCAAAGCGGAGGTCGGATGAAGACCCGAGCATCGGCGATTATGTGTGCCGCTAATTAAACAAACAACTTAGGGGATCAATGAGGCTAACAAGGTTTGTTACTTTGTTGTCGCATGGAGGGATCCTGCGAAAATGGGGATAGAATCCTTTGGGTTTAATCCTACACCATTGACGTGTCAAAATACTTGAATGTGCACAACGAAGGACCGACTCAACTTGGTTTTCACATTTGTCCCTGCAGGTGCCGAACCAATCTACGGAGCCTAATATGTAATCATACACTGCAAGTCTGTTGTGCACCCTCACGTCTAGCCTTTACTTTGGGCGGTGCACTCCAAATGAGGCATTGGAATTGCGGATTGATGTCTGGAATCACATACGAAGGCTTTTTCCCACGGCTCTGACGTGCTCGTACCAAACAGACACTTCTACCTAGTAGTTGTCGCAGCAGCGAGATGTCGGCAGTGACGAAGCCACCACGGTGTCAAGAAGGAAGGGATGCTGTGGGGTTGCGGATTGCAATCTGTTCGATTGGAGCAAATGGAGCACAAATGCCACTTTGTAAACATTTGCTTGATAACCCTACTTCACACAATTGACGAAATTTGGAGGTGATTTGCAATGGATACCACGCCATGACAGCAAAGTGATCGAAGCTAGGCGCCCTGAGTGGCGAAGCAAATTAATGGGTTATGGAACCACCAAATACGTGTGAGTTTTGATACGGCACGTGTTGATGGGTCGCTACGACTTAGAATGACTTGTAGAATGCATACGACTGCTTGCACTCATCGGTACTCCCCCTCGCGTTCTTTACACTCGAGGAACTGATTCCCTAACCTTTTGATTTCTTGTATCGTGGAGAGTCTTTGAAGTTGATGCATGTAGCTTGAGACAAGCTGAATCTGCAGAAGCTAGCTTCTGGCCGAATGCGGCGTTGACAAACATTTGAGGAGAGCACACTAGTCTAGGAAGTGGAGGCTGATGATGGATTACTCAATTTTGAGTGCACCGTAAACATGCACAATCCCACCACGCCCAAAATCGAGTTAGCGAACAAGTGAGAAGATGATTGTTTGATGTCGCTACTCCCCCTTGGTGATTCCACTGAACCTGCACTTTCCTCTTATTAGAGAAATGAGCTGAACTTAAGGAAAAATGTGCCGGTCACTTCACACATCCGGTGCGAGTCGTGAGAATGCTGGTGGGAAAGCAGAGTGCGTCAACAGATGGTACTGCAGGAGGAGGATTCACGTCCATTCCCTCTCGCCCCTACGTTTCCACTCCACTGGTGTTAAGCTCTGCATGTGGCTGGGTCCTATCCGACAAGCAGGGAAGGGGAGGAAATATTGTATGGTCGCATCATTGTCACACTTGTATAAGTAGCGTGAACAAAATCGTAACGACCTTCTCCAGTTGCTTTACGAATGAAGCCACATTGATAGTTAATAAGACCCCTGCAGAACACGAGGCCGCGCGTGTCCCCTATGACAGGCGCCATTTTCACCACTTCTGCTAGAGATTGTAGTCAGAGCAATCCATTGCAACGTGACGCATGAATATGAATCGAAAGCCGACCACCAACTGGCATCAACAGGTGCGATTTCGGTTTCAGTAGACACTGAATATCGAGGAGTGCCGCATAATACTGCAGGCCGCTGCTGATATTTGCATCCATCAACCGCAACATCCAATAGTGATCCAGTGGTGAGAAGAACCCACTTGCTCACAGACAATTTGGAGGATAAAATGCATTATATTTGATTGATGAATCTCCAATATTGTTTCCTTATTTAGAAGACATCTGCGGTATTCCATGAGGTTTTAGGCTACACTTTTGCGCTTGGTAGTGTGTTTAGACCGGCCACTGGTGCGCTTTGTCCTTGTGAGGACGCGCGTGTTAACGATTGGGTTGAATGAAGGTTGACCTAGTAGAGATGAGCATTCTTCGTGACCTCAGCGAATAGGCGAGTGTTGGGCCTACTTAAATGCATCAGTAGCATAACTGTAGCTTGACCAGGGTTGCCTGCCTTGAATGGGATAGGATAATTCATAACAGTAAAAATACCGCATAGTGGTAGTGACCACACAGCTGTGTCCCTTCGGCATTTAAATGCACGAAAGTCATGGTTCAATGGCAGTGGTTTTGATTTTGGAACCGTCGATCAGGTCAAGCCCTCCTCGCATGAGGTGAAGGTACTCTGCAATTGCATTGCTAAAAATTCACAAAAAATGAATGAATTCTTAACGAGTAAACGAAAGGAATTGGAAGCATTGCATTTGATTGATGTCCTTGTGATTACTGTTTTCTTATGAAGTGCTTCCCTCTTTACCATTTACCGTATGGCTTCGCTCATTCTGTATAACCGCTGTCCGAAAGACTGGATTTGAACTGGTCCAGTGACGTGTAGAGAGCAACATCGCTTTGGGTACCTGCTAAGCTCAAATAATCTGTACTTAAATGTTTTTAGTTATATCACACTGAATAATAGAGATGGTTTCAATTGGAAGGCCTAAGTAAATTGTGACTTCATGGAAGAGAAATTAACTAAATTTGATAACAGTAAAATAGGAATTGCAGTCAGTATACACGAGCTGGAACAATTTTGTAGAGGTTGTGCTAAAGATGCGATTTTCTCTAATTCCGTAAGCTTCAAAAAGCTAATCGCACCAGCTTTTACCTCATTATTAGTCACATCAGTGTTCCCACCATTCCCGTATTGGAACGGCATCAGGACGCATTTCCAAATAGAGCTCATATCTTGTTGGCCATTCAGCTGCAATACAGGGGAACAGACAGAGAAATGAGGTGGAGCCACACGTGGGCTACAATTTGGGCAACACAGTCTGCCGAAGGTGAGGAATGCAATAGTGGTACAGTTGTCTTCGACGAGTTCTTTCTCCATCCTCACGACTCTTGGAGGTACTTGGAGGTATTGAGCAGAGAAGGGGGTTGTCAATGATAGCTCTCCAACATCGGTTGCCGAGGCTGATGATGGGTACTAAAAGGGCATGCCCAGTGCATGTAGCTACGATATGGTCCAGATCAGCAATCATAATCCATAATCGGAGACAAAGCAGCGCCTTACAACCATTGAATTAGGGCAGGAAATACCTTGTTTCAAACCAAGTAATGTTGAGTGGCATCATCGACTTCCCTCCTCTTCAAATGTATGCTTTCTCCAGCTGAAGGCGTCTCATTCCTGGGTCACCTTGCCTTGGAAGCAGGTTTATTTTTACACAAGCGGGTGTAGGGTAGCTGCAAATGCACAAACGCCACACGCAGGATCACGCAAAGATTTCAAATCAAAGGAGACAAAACTGCTGATTTGTATGAATGCCTGGGTGTGTTCAATGAGATTGATTAGAGACTGAACAAAAGGGAGATTTGACTGCAGGCTTGCCAACAAACACATTTTCGTGCTTAATTATTACCTTCTAATTATTGCTCTGTTAGTGATGAATTTGTGCTGTAGCCGAGGGAATTGGTCCACCTGTTGGCAAGGGCCTACCTGGGTGCTCAGTTGGGTGACCCTTCCCCAGAGCCATGCTGCAGTACCTCAAGTCCTTCCACACGCCTATAGTGCCTTTTCTCCTTCTTTTTCTCCATTTCTCGGTCTTCAGGAAGGTCTTAATGTACTACATTGGTGAATATGGATTAAATTCGATACCGAAATTGACATGGTGATTTACGGCTAAAGTCGATTCCCTTGTTAATGGCTTTCTTGAAGAACACAAGATGGGGTAGATGAAGAGGTTGGACGTCATAGTCAGCACATATGCTATGGGATTTTGGAGCTTCCCATTCGTGGCAAATGCACTTCATTCGCATTATTACAGTTTGTTACGAGCGGTTTATATCAGGACAGAAATCCCTTACCATTGCGATTGCCTTCCGCTGTTACCAGTGTAGAGTTCCAAGACTTCCTTATGGGCTAAAGAAGTCATCCCTAAAACCTGTTATGCTAGCAGAACTCTTGAAACCCAGATTAAATTCAGCTGCGAAGGTCATTTTCTGCGCGATTGGCAGGCAATTTCATGCACAAAACTTTTCTGGTGCTGTACATGTTCTCTAGAAAAGTGCTATCAAGGGATGATCAAGCATGTCCACAATTGGGATTGCGACATGATGTGCCCAAGAGTTAGCCGATATTGCATGAATCCACGCTGAAATGTTTACAGTGCACCTGATGTTCTCCACGTCCACACAATAATCCCTCTTACTTCTCGCCTTCATCCAACGGCTTAAGTTCTCTCTTCACATAGCCCAAATGCCGAGTTAGTTGTTGACTTGAGCTCCACATTCATCACCGATTAACAAGGCATGTAATTGATAACTGCTCATTATGATGATCTGTGCGACAAATGATTTGCCCTTATACATTACATTTTTCATGTGATCGTAGCAATCGTTAATACGTTTCATCGCCTTTCATCTTCTTTGTTTGCCGCTTGGTTTATGACAAATTGTTGGAAGTTGTCAAGTGATTTTACTTTACGTTTGTGCACAGCAGCAGTTGGTCCGCAGTGCTCCCACCAAACACCTCACTCAATGTCCTCAATCGCCAACAATAGATCCTATTATCTCATATCGGTCTGACCTTATGATAAATTTGGCTTCAACAGATTTATCTTATTGATTACCATGCAAGTTGGACCAGAGGTACGCTCTTACAATTTAGCAAATGGAGAAAATTTGCCAACTTTTGGATAAATGGTGAGAATCTTTATCAATTTGTAGGCTGAAAAGGAGGCAGATGTTAAACCCAAGTTACATGTGTGAGTGAATGACTTTGGATCTATCCGTCTAACGGCCTGACAATTAATTAGCAGATTCGAGAACTAGGAATGCTGACCGAATCGGCCAACATGCATGTGTTCGCCCAGCTATTGGTCACGGCGTACACTCTAATGTCTTTTTAGCAACAGGCCTATTGTGATGGTTGTTGCTGCTTATAGCTATTCACGTCTATCAATTCTTCAAATTAACTGATGCAGTGTACAGTTAATCAAGTGCCTGCGATCTGGCATGAGGTCGTTCCTAAAAAGTATCCAAAGGCAGCTGCATAGACAATATAGTTTAGAACTTTACGGAGAACGTCTTTTACGATTGAAGATAACGCCAGCATTATCTTGTCACCCTAAAATCGCCACACAATTATTATCAGTACACCATCCCACATGAATGAATACATCTGAGACTGGATCAAAATGTCATGCTTTGTGTTCGTCATTATAGATTTGTCTGGTGTGACTGGTCTCTTGGTTGCATAGCAAGGATAGAAGATTGATGAATTTTGCAGTGATCTATCTACAACGTTTAATGAAAGAGAATTTTGAGTTGAGCATTAGGAGTAGGTAAAATAGATAAAAGTCTTAAAGGCGAATACGATTGCATCGGCCAAAGCATTGGAGGTAGACCCACCAGTCGTGATTACTGACAGCATTGTGATAAAGCATCTTGAAATTATCGTTACACAATTTGAAACAAATGTCATTGTCTTGATAATTGTAAAAGTCCCATTATATTCACTTTTCAGTTCAATTGCAGAAGTCTGAGTTGAAGTGCTTTTTGTTGGGATTGCAGAGTCATTGTAGAGCTGCTGGTAGTAATTGAGACTGGGTCATTCCGATTAGACCTGCTGTGCATTTTGTTTCCTGCAGTCTGGGTACATAGGCCATCCGTTTTGAGTTCAGCAGCCACTGCACTACTTCCGGTAGCAACAGGCACTCCTTCTCCTTCTGTCGAAGCAGCAAATTTTCTCAATGATCTCTCTTTACATTCACACATCAACAAACTGTTAATAGTACTTGAAGGGATAAAGTAGACAGTCCAAGTAGGCACACCTATTTCACGGTCTGTTGTAGACGTCATGGTAGGGATTGCGAGACCGAACCTAGAAGTTATCTTAGTAGCATCAAAAAGACACAAGTAGAGGCTCTATCGATAAAGTCTAGTCAACTGCACATAATATTGAAGCATTCATTAAAAGAGTAGAAAGACTCACCTCCTTTCAAATGTGGTGTAGTTACGTTCACCACCCTACTGAAACCAATAACGCGTCTATGCCTCAACAACAGACCCTTTCGTGTGAGTGCTCTAACATGGACAGGAGTGGTTTGTCCAGACCTCACATCCGCGAAGACGTAGGTTGAATCTTGAGGGAGATGGGTCTCGCCCTACAGTCCACTGTCCAGATGCTGATTGACAATATAGCCACAAATGCTACCTTAGAGTTTGGGTGGTGGATCCCATTTCATTTCCACCGAGTAAGAGTTAAGCGTCTCCGGCTTTACCCTCTGGAAAACGCCAGGATCTGCGCAAACGAAAACGTCAATTTGCCATGACTGCCAGGGCATCGATGAAACATTGTTTGCCTCAGTGTGCCCCTACTTGTCTGCAAATGAATGCGGATGAATGTGAAGCGGTCAGAAGCTGTTGTGCACGAACGAATTGGCAGAAGTAATTCTGACAAGATAGACCTGCAAGTTTTGCTTTGAGTGCTGTGGGGGCGGGCTGCATGCTTGAAGTACCGGGCCATACGACTTCATGTGTGTAACTGGCGGGAGAAGCCTCTATCTAGTGGTTCGCATTTTAAATCCTTCCAAATTTAGGATGGTCAAATTTTAGCAAGATCTCAAATTGTGCATCACAGTGCAAAAATGCTAGAATATGAGGAAATATTGTCGTTAATGCCTAATTATATGCATATGGATTCCTTTTACAAATCTTAGCTCATTCCGCGCATGTTTCATGCCTTCCAATAAACCGTGTCCTGCCTACAACAAAGTGGATGTTAGTTCAAAGACGCTTTGACGACTAACTAGAAATGCAAGATGAGAGGTAAAGGGAAGTGATCTGATGCGAAAGAATAGAAGTAGCAATATCATCCCACGTAATAATCAGCCACTCGCATGTTGATAAGCCCTCGCTAACCTTGCCAGATTTACTAGTTTATAAAATGTCCTCCTCTTTATATTTTTACGTAAGTACGCATTGAAGCAAAGTAATGGAACGTGTCTTTCCGATTTGCCTTGCAAAATCGCCATACAGCACGGAGGTTGCCAACATGATGAGGCGGGGTCTAGGCGACGTCTTACTCATCCATCACTTGCATTCACAGTCTACACATGTACTTGTAGTTATGTTGTAGGCCTACGGAATGGTCTATTCTTGCCCCACGAAACGGGTTGTACTCTAACACGCGCACTGTGAGCTCACAGACTATTGGGTCGATGGAACGACATGGAGTTTATCTTTAACCATGTGATAAACTTTGATGAAGTTGCAGAGATCTACTAGAAAGATAAAGTAAATGCTAAGGGCCATTGAAGCAGAGTTTGTAGCAGTGGTTTACTTTCTGGATGCAGGTCTTTCGACTGCAGTTGCTGTAGGTAATGAAGCAGAAACTTTGACGCAGTCATCGCAGGATTAATAGCGGATCCCACTTCATCTGACGCAGGACATGTCCATCATTGCTCTTCAAACTCTTACACGTAAACTTGCTCTTAACAGAACATCATGCACACTAACATCTGTAGCAAAGGTCTGGATGGAGTGAAGGCATAGAAGTCCCTCGATGTTACAGGCTAAATAGTTTGTTATAGCTATAAATACAACTTTCAACGGTGGAGCCAGTGATGAGGCAGTTGGTCTAATTTGGATGATGTGACAACATGTGTGCTGCGTAAGGCTGACAGCTTCGTGTTTGCATTCCCGTCAACGTGGAGCTCTACCAAAAGCCCTTGTTTCCGAAAGGAATCTAAGGATCCATGTGTACGCAACTAAAGTGTCCAACTGGACTAGGAGTAAATGGAAGATTGACAGACCCTTATGTATCACTTCGCATACCACTGGGTCATCAACCACGTTAAAACTACTGTTCAGTGCGAGCCCATGTGATGCGAATGCTGTGTGACCAATGGTCCTGATCTCCCAGTGTAATGTTTATTTTTCCGTACAATTGCATTTTCAACCAATACTGGATTTCAGGGCCTCAATGCAGACTCACTATGCTTAATAGAGAAAAGTAGACCTTTGGCTAAAGGTCGTTAAAATTAAAGCCATTCACTCACAAGTAAAGGAGAGTTTATGCCGTTGAATGCATGCTTAAGAAAGTGCCTTTCAGAGGCGGTCAGACACGCCTAGAAACAAAATCGGAACATGGTGTGTACACGGATTACGCGGCTAATGCATGTGTGCCCACTGGCACACGAGTTCGCGTTAGCTTATTCACACTTTCATCCCACACATTCACAATAGTCATTATTGTCTCCTGTCCACACCCAAATCGTTTGCTCTTTTAATTTGAGCTGGATGCAGAGTTGGCTTCTGACTTGAGCTCTACATTTATCACCAATTAGCATAAAGTGGAATTGATGATTGTCCATTTGAATGGCTCTCGGCAGTATCATGTGATGTTAGCTATTAGTGCACGCATCAGACGAGCAGTTTCTAACACATTCCCACAAGGATCTCATAAAAGTAGTGGCCTGTGTCCTAATTGATGGTGTAATAAGCTGAAATCGTGAAGCAGAACATGCCACTTGCTTTCCTTTAGAATGGATGAGAGGCCAGCAGCATAGTTCGGAGGTCCTGACACAAGGCGAAAGCACAGCGTCCAGAGACCAAGCTGATCATGTAGCTGAACACATGGTCAAATGGAGCAATAAACTGCTACGCAGATTGGATCAGTCGAGCGACAGGTGGTCTTTTGGCAAGGCAATTCAAGGGCGTAAGGCTTACATGCAGTCCAAGTGATTCTATGAGTGTAAAGACACCCAACATACAATATGGCACCTCTAAGCATGGTAGCGAAAAGACGACAGTTTGGAGCCAGTGAGCTGTGTGCCTACACCAATTGGGACAAAATATTTTTACTCTTAACACTACTCTTGCGCCTACAAACGAAACCCACTGATTTAAGCACAGCAGTCCTATTTACATCCGAGGTCCTAGTGCTTGCGTCAATGCATTATAATTCCGCTAAGACTGCCTACCCCCCATATCTCAGCTCATCACATCGATGAAGGTAAATGTTGTATTGCTAGGACAGGCTTCCTTACCAGACTGCCCAGTACAATCCCTCAAACCATCTATTAACGTGTGGCTTCACGATGTGTGTGTGTGTGTGTGTGAATGCACAGTTTTCCTTGTAGGCCAAGAATATGTCATCTCATGGACTTGCAACTTGGTTATAAGTAGACATCTGTGGGCTGTAAATACACATCATTTATGGAGGCGAGATGTCGCTTCACCTGAGTTTTACTTTGTTGGTGACCCTTATCTCGCAAGGAAATTTCGCAGTGGTAATCAGTGCATTATCTTCTTATGCGCTACCCTTATCGGCACATGTGCAGAAACTTTTCATACAAGAGTGTTTGTCAATAAGCAAATAATAGAAAATGCTAGAACTCAGTATCGCACCGCGTCAGGTCACAGTAGAATCAACTCGGTACGGTCAAGTATACATTCATTTCCCTGGAGTCCCCTCCCCTCTCCATTCCTATTTGTCATTAAAGCGCCTTTATACTTGCATCTTCCTTGTGATAAACAGGATTCTACCAAGCTTATTTTACAGTATACGCATGGGAGGGACTACAATTTGTAAAAGGTACCCGTACGCATTATTGGTTAATTTGGTTAACTTCCTGGGATGTAAAGCCGTAATCCATATCGTTGGTGAGGCCAACACGAAGGAAGGCATTACAGTCCATAATTTAGCCGTCTCGTGGAAGACAGCACAACTTCAGTTCATTAAGGGAACTGAACGGGTTTTTTCGGAAATAATCATAATAAGGCATCGAATGCCTGCCAAACCACAGGCTCAGATACTTTTATCTATCCTCAGCTCGAAAACTGATGCTAAAGCAGAAACTTGAACGATAAATCGCACCACTTTTAAACAACTACCTTTGTCGAAATACCACCTATTTTCTGCCACAGGCATGCAAAACAAGAATTGAGAGCAACTTCACTTTGTTGTTGATAATGTCTTGCCAGTTTCGACGCACGATCGCATATGCGTTGAAGGGCGAACTGGTAGTTTCGAGGCCTAAGTGAAGCTTGATTGGCGGACAGGATGGGAGCATTAGCAAGTGCACGCATATATATATATATATATATATATATATATATATATATATATAAGCAAGTGGTTGCAACTTTCAGACCCTTTCATTTTACAGCTATTTCATCAGAAACGTGCCACACACTTTTGGGTAATGGATACAAATTCGGATGATTGCTGACAGATCAGCATTATGCTTCGATAGAGGACCTTCGCATGCTATTTTATCGAACGCATCAGGGGTAGTTGTGCATCACTAGGACGAGGATTCTCGAAATGATATGAAACAACTATCCGCATTCTTCAAGGCGCCGATTTCATTCAGTATTTACCCCCAGCGGTAACTAGTTGCTCTCCACCAAATATCATCCTTAAACTACCGTACTATCACTGTTAATGCAAAGTAAACTGCGTTCCCGCCTGACAAGGGCCGGCCACCGATTAGGGCTGAGATCTATCTAGTTAGCATAACTTGGAATAACCGAGTCTAGTCCATCAGTCGGAATGAATATCTTTGCGCATTAACGACAGCGTCCAACTATTAGTTTTGCATCCTTTCTTCATTCCTTCCAGGCAGATCTCCTTTGTGCTTTTGCTGCAGTGAATTGATGCAGTGTTGTAAATTAGCAGTTATGGTTACAAAATAACCTGTATTTTAAAAGGAAAAAGTGTTCATAGCTGCTGAATGAGGCTCGAATTTCGCATAATCAGGCATAATTAGGAGGTTCCCGGCGTTTTTGTCAATGCATATTGGGGAGCCATTTGTGTTGAAGAGGACCGCTCTAAACCTTAAAAGTAAAACCCAATAATTCAGGCATTGAGAAAGCACTTTGTTGTCTTTGTCAGGTGCATGTGGCAAGTCAGTGAGGCAGCAGATTTACAAAAGTAAAGGTGTGACACAAAAAAAGCCTAAGAGGGTCTTGAGTTCCTTGTTAGGTAAAAAAGTATGTGGCGGACATGGAGAAGAAAGGACAACAGCAAGACAATACAGGTGCTCCATGAATAATAGTAAACCATGAATTTGGTTGTGTGTTCAGTCTAGGCGAACCATACCCACAATCACCGAAATACCACCAGCAGTGAGGATAAAAGTTGTTGCGAGTTGAGGTTGGAGTTGCATGCAGTGCAACTTATGTCGATTCTTTTCTTTTTGCATGAACAAGCAGAATTGCGGAAATCACATCCACCTAAAATTTGACAAACTACCATAAATAAAATTTCGCCTTTTATAGGCAGGTAGATATTATAGGGAATCATTGGCTGTGCCCGATGGTTCGATCAAAGATGGCGGCTTGGTTGAATACGCGGTGCCGCTTTTGCGTGTTTACCAAAAATTCAAATTGTTCGAGCCATGTGGTAGGTCCATTTTACCACGAAACTTGCGCCAATGTTGCGGCATCCTTGCCCATCCAATGGCAGTCGCTTTAAAATCTGCTTCATCTTATTAGAAATTTTGCAATGATACCAAGAATTCGGAATGCAAATCAGTTGCAACGTCGCCCGATGGGCTGCATTGAACCCTCATGGATGGATAGATGGAGAATTAAATGAATAAAAAGACACAAGCCATGGCAAATGAGCCTTTGTGCTTAGGAGCACATTGGCTAATCTGATTCGCATTATTTTTCTTGAACCTCCTTACACTCCTGTATTCCTTGCTAGTCAGTCCCCAAACAATTCAGGAGATGCAAACGATGCAAGTACCTTTGCATCGCATTAAGAGCGCCCTTAGTACTGACTTGTGGTGGAGAGGGGTAAGCTCGCATATTTGTCCATGTCCTAAGAAATACCAACCAACAGTAAGTTGCAGAGGACAAATAAAATCGGGCCTCTGACTACAATGACCAGAGTAACGGTCAGGAACACTCTAGCATTTGAATTTGTCTCCAGGTATCCTCGACTCAGTTCGAACATGTAAGTAGATACAAAGGGGAAAAACGCCGTCGCGGTTCATCATGGACCCCCAGTAGCTTAGCGGAGTTCAAGAATCACATCCTCTTCCTATTCTTAACCTGTATTACTTCCAAAAGTAGTATTTTCCTCCATCATTGTGGGTCACTGCACCAAGTGCAAACTTAAGTGCCTCGTTCCATTGGCAGACAGATGGCCAGGTTTAGTCCCCTTCACTTACAGCCTCTTCAGTAAAAGCCTTAGGAGTGTAATTTAAGCGTAATTAGTTCTTTTTATCTGTTTTTGTCTCGAGCGTGTTTCGGTATTGTATGTAGCACAGCAAACAAGTGGCCTTCCAAACTGGGGCTGTGATTGCTTTGCTGACAGTTCTACCGAGCGTTTCATCGTCTTTTACCGCCATTGGGTTAGACCTTAAATACTTTATTCAGACAATGCACCACAAACAAAATATGCCACTTTCCTCTCCCCGTTGGTAATGGACAGCTCATAATGTCCATACCTACTCCGTTCCCTAGGAATTCTCTAGACATGGATCGCATTGGAGGGATCGCTGTGGATTGAGACCTTTTAAATGCGCTGCATGCGATATAGCTTCGGTAGAAAGTTAGTAAACCTAGAGAAGAAGTCCACCATTGCCCTTTACTCATCGCATCTTGCATCTTCCTTTTGCTCACCTGGCTGATTTGCACATGTAACCCTTTCAGAGTTGTTTGCATTAATGCGTTTAGGATCACGAAACGCTCGGGGTTTCCAAAGTCTTCTTCATACTATAAGACCTAACCCACTGGAGAGACTGTTGACCACACTTACCGCATTCAGCTAGCCATTGTGCTGGATTAATTTATGTCTTTGGCTACGAATTTGTAAGAGGGTGTCAGGAACCCCAATACATCAGAGTTGTATCAGAATTGGTATTATGTGCTGTTCTTATCGATGTCTAGTGAGCCCGCCCACAATTGTGGGACACACTGAAGTATTGTTTGCTTCCGCTGCAACAAGACTGGAAGACAGAGCGTCTGCATTACTATAGTGAACCATGATGTCGTGGTGTTGCAGTTATCTATGTTACCATACATCTGAGCGGTCTATCTCTTTCATCCATTTTAACTTAATAAGTGCTAATACAACCGATGTGACCAAAAGCGGCTGGTATGCGTAAGTGATGCCTGCTCCAAATTCACAGCTCCACTGGAACACTGCAACATTATCAAATTGATACAAGATACACCGCATTATTTTGAACACAGCACAAACGAATGAGTCGGTAGGATACAATGCATAAACATCATGCGCTTCTTACAGCTACTTCCAATTCCGGTAGAGTTCGGTCCTTTTCGTAAACGAATTTCTCTCTTTGTTAACATTAGCAATGTCAAGTGTATCAGTTGTGCAGCCTTGTCACTCATCGTGCAGTGTCATGCCACCAAATCCATCCCACTCTTCCAATTCCCAACGCATTCTGCAGGGACTACGAAACGGAGGATAATATGCGCAAATAAATTGTAATTTCGGTCCCAAAGTCCAAAGACAGCCAGCTCTGACCTGGCTCGTGCCTGCATGGTCAACAGTGCAGGCCCTGCAATGCTTTTTCTGGTGATATCTCTAATCGTCTAGTGGCATCGCTGACACAAGCCCTGGCACGTGTGGTGACGTTTTTTCTCCATCCCAAAAACCTCTATCCCATTAGCTGAAATGCTCATTTGTGAGTCGTAAAATGTTTTGCCCTCATTCTAGAACCTGCATTTTGTATTGCTATAAAGTGGAAACAAAACTGTCAGAAGCGAGTCTACAAGTGACCGAGTTAAGAGAATGTTTGACTCCGCATTGGTAACTTCATTGCGAAAATCCAAAAGTGCCGATTTATGGGAGGAATATTTGCTTGACACAGAAGCAATAATGATTGTGCAGAACTGGCGGGTTAGCGCTAGCAGCAGAGAGGCTTGATGGGAGGGCAATTCTGGTTGTCTGTGTCATACATTGTCCCTACATCGGACGATTGTGTGGAGATATGTTACACAAAGTGAAGCATGCCAAAGAAAGCAAGGAGAAGTTATCCACAACATTGTCGACTGCGCCGTTCTGTGAGCGCAAGCTAAAAGCTATCAACTAACCCACTTCATAGTTTTGCGGTGCTCAGATAAGGAACTTACAAATTTAAATTAACTATTTTAGAGTGCACATGGCGAAACCTTCCATAACGTTTTACGTTTCGGAAATCCCCAATAATAGAATAAACACCACTGTTAGATTGACTGCCATTAGGTAAGCATAAACACCCAAACATCGGCATAGTTTTCGTGGCTAGACAGTGCTCACTTCATGGTGTAATAAATTTGATTTTTGACAGACCTAATCCATTTTCGCAAACAAAGCATAGACAGAGATAGCTGTTCGCGGTACATGAGTGTCCAACCTAAAGATCGCCCTTGACGTTGCCCCTCAAGTATTGGTGATGCAGTGGCCATACATCACTTGCTTCGTGTCATCTCGTGGGTCAGCAAGTACAGACAGCATGAGATGTGCAGTTGGTTCGGCACCTTCTAGCAAATCATCAATTACAACAGCCGCATTCCATTGAAAACCCTAGTCGGTTCCGAATGGTGAAGTTCATTTAGCAAAATTTGCCAACCTCTTGGTGAACAAATGTGCTTTCTCAGTTTGTGCACGCTTATAAACGAAGAAGAAAAGGGACGTCATGGACCCTGCCTCCACCAGTAGTAGTAAGTCTCATCAGCCTTCGTGTCGGCTACTAATTAGACTCTAGTAGCTCGCATTTTTTTACCCCTTACTTATGGAGTACACATTTTACTATGTGGCAAAATGAGCACATGCAACGAAAAGAAGTTTTCCCACTGTCGTTTGGAATCTATGCTCACCGGTTGCACGATCACCGAGACAAAGCTTAATTCCTCGCCTAACAAGCAACGCAACGTGGTGCTGGGTTGTTTATTCGTTCAGCCTCACTTCCGTGGAACAAACACTTCACTGACCTGCCACCAGCGCTTAGCAGTTATCCAGGTGTTCTTTCAATGATTCCATTACGGGGCTCTACAAGATAGTCAGCCCTATAAGACTGATTCGGCCTGAATAAGTGAAAAGTTCTATTGCTGAGTGGTAAATCATTGACTAAATAACACTGCATCATCCGATTAAACAGGCTCATTTGCTTCGGGGATACAATGTTGAGTGGCACACTTTCAAGCGAAGTTGAGTTGATAGATCCCATCTGTAATTAGGAGCCAGGCCTTACCACGTGCATCCTTACTCCATTAACCACTGATCAAAGAGCTTTGCGATTCCACGTTGAAATTTCAGTGACGAGCAGCTAATCACTAATAGAGTGAAACAAATCCTTTTTAAACTAAAATCTTTCATTTAGTACCGTTCCGACAGCATCTGTTTTAAAAATGCGTAAATAGACCTATTGGTTCTTGTCAATTATTATGCAAAAGTCTTCGACATTCCTTTACGCATTGACTGGCTATCACTTGAAAGAGTCGAAATTTCTCAATAGAACACTTATATGTAGTTGTGCATCACTTCGTCCATGTGGTCTAATTTTGCGTTCACCATTGCTGCAGTCTTTGGCCCGAAAACCCAGTAGCGCGGAGTGTTGGATTAGTTTGCAAAATGCAAGTTGATCCTGGCCGATCTGTAAGCCGAAGTCGACCCTGTGGTGCTGACATCGAGGCTTCACTTAATACTTGTTGGTGTGATAGCGAGCAGTAACAAGCAGTCAGGTGCTTCTCGTGTGCCATTACTCCAAGAAATGTCGGTCATCCATTTATGGCATCGGACAATTCCGTGCATGAGTAGCGAGTCTTGAGAAAATTAGCCACTACGTTAGAAATGGATAAGAAGGTTTCATTCTGTACGCTCCCTGCTAGGGTTTTTATAACAATGTTATTAATTTGAAGCCTCATTACACACCCACTATACTTCATGGGGAACAGAAAAACGAAAACCAAACCGAAGGGAATTTCGGCAAGTTTTGTAACGCTGTTCACATAAGCCTTCATTATATCTCGTCAACATTCATTTTACGAGCCTTTAGCAATTTGTTTTGCAAACAAATTAATTTTCTAGTGTCGCACACCTCCACATGAAAGAGTGACACAGAGGCGATCGAGTATATCCAAGATTTCAAACAGCAGCTGTAGCTGTTTGAGGTGCGGAGTAGTCCATTTTACACATTTAATCCGAGACTTATCCACGATTCAAAATTCACCATATAAATTGAAAATGAGCTCACACTGGTTCTCACTGACCACGGCTACAACATTATCGTCCCCTACCGTGATTCCCACTGCAGGCAGTGCAACAGGCGCATCTACTATGCACCGCCGCGGGCTTATTCACGTGTAAAAATTATCATGGCATGGATCTACCACCCATCCTGCAATGTCCACACCAAAGGTTGGGATTTGGTGCCCTACGATCCAACCAACAAACAGATCCTCACCTACCAATTTTGCTACTGCTAACTTATTTACATTTATGGTTCTCTTGCTCTGATTAACTTCCTCGTAATTTCATCGAAATTGCCCACCCCAAAACTTTTAGCTCATCACACGGTTGAGAGTGAGCGCTGTGTTACTGGAGCAGGCAACTGCACCAGACTACCCACCACATTGGTTCAAACGACCCAATGGTGATCGATTTCACGATGTGTGTGTAAATGCATAGAGTACTTTGAGGCCAAGAAAAGGCCATTTCATTGGCTCAGAGCACATTTATAAGTACATATATCTGGAGCATGAATGCAAACCACTTCTAGAGAAGTGATGTTTCTTCAGATCTGTCTCATTTTATTAGCAACCTCTACCTTGCATGGAGAATCCGTTGTGCTCACGCGTAAGTTACCTCCTTTTGCCTTACTCTGGTCAGTATATGCTTAGCAATGCTCACGAATGAGAGTATTTTCTAAAATAACAAGTCTAACGAGGATGAGGTGTGTGCTGGAGCTCCGCATCACATCACACGTCAAACAGACTTGTTACAGGTGGGTAGACACGTCCCTTTCCCTGTTATTACAACTACTTCACCTTAAACTTGTACCTACTTTGTGACAATTAGGACTCTGCCCACTTTCATTGCGCTTCAATGATCTCACTTATGTGATGTATGTGAGGAATGAACTAAGGTCTGTGAAACAACCACGCACGCTATTGCTTGATTTGAAGATGCTTTGGTGTATACTTAGACTAAAGGCTCTACGACAACAGACTCTTCAAAAAAATATTGCTTCATTCCTAAGTAGTCGCCTTTGTATAAGCACTTTCGGTCAATTGCCACGGGTACGTATAAATCGGCTGCAAGGACAACTTTCCTATGGAGGTGGAAGATAAGCCGTTGGTCTCGAGATCTTATTGAAGCCTGCTACTGTGAATTACGCAGTATGTGCAATGCGAAATATCATGCAATTCCTGACACTTAGTTCGTTGCATCAGCCATCAGAATCTAAATCTTCACATGCAGTCCCTTATAACCCTGAATCAGTCTTAACCATTTCCCTGCCCGCCCTGGTGTTTAAAACTTCAAATCTATGTCCATTCACACACGACACGGGACAGCACGATGAGACATGGAAAGCTTTATCGCCTGCCCAACGATAACGTCCAACCACTGCTTTCTTTTATTTGTGCACTTGAGGAGGCTCCCCAGATGGTGGAGATGAAAGCAATTGACTCACACTCGGTAAACTTGACGTAAGATGAGCCACTCAAACCCAATGGCGATATTACTACCTATATTATCGAGTCCTCTCTCAAAGATGAACATTTCGGAACCTTTAGAACCTTAGAAAAATACTATATCGTCAAAAGCTTAAAGCTAGGACAAACGATTTTTGTCGCTGTTGCTACACTCACTCGAGAGGGAGGTTTGCTGATGCATGAAAATTATGGTAGCTGCAGCAAACAAGTGTGGACGATTACACCACGTTTGGGAGAAGGTGAGGCTTTCCTACCTGATTCGCCAAGTGCTAAAATATTACTAAAGCATGACTGGGTTTGGCAGGATTAAGTCCACAACCAAATCATGTTGATTCTGTTAAGATGGTTTGTGGACTACGGAGGGCAAGTTATGGGTACTTAGTAAGGCAGCCACGATTGTTCCATCATGCACAATTAGCGACTAGTCGAAGTGTGGATGATGATAATGTGGTGGAGGAAACTTGTTGTTTTGAATAGAGAAGGGAGGTAAGACTGCTACCACGATAGGAAGCACCTCACACTTTACGAAATCTGTTATGACAAGTTCAGGTACTTCCGCCGCATTACCTGCAACCACCACGATCTGTTGGACCACCTCCGACGCTTTAGCTGCTGCGGCTGCATTCAATTCATTATTCTTATATTGTCGTCAATTTTGATGTAAGTCTGTGCAAACTGTTCACCAATGCACCCACTTCGATTATTATGGTCAAAAACTTGTGCTTGTCAGACGCGCTCTTTTCCATTGCAGGATCCTCTAATCCGGAGTTTGGTCAAGCTGGCAGTGGTCCAACTTCGTTTAACAACACGGACCCGAATCAGTGCAACCTCTTTTTTACCAACAAATACAGTTTTTGACATTTCGATCCATCTTCATTGGTGCACAAATGGGTCCACTCTAGAGATGTGCGTTTTGCAAAATGCGAAGACAGAAACGGAGTAATTGAAAAGTATGCTGGCACTTAGTGCGTAGCGATAGAAGGCTGCACCAGGATGTTGGGCTTACCTTCAAACTAAGCAGGGCGTTCCTCTCCAAGAGTCCAGAGTTTTCGCCTTCGTAGCTGCATTTTCGTCTCTCAATTGTTCCTCCACTCCTATCCGTCTGGTCATTTCGCCATCTACACCTTAGGTGCAATATCTTATGATCAGTCAGTCAGTTAGTCACTAGTGGGTGTGCGTGACTTGTCTGACAGATTGACTGAGATGCATTCTCTACCGGACTCAGCTTCACACCTACACCCCACACGCACTCAAGCCCTGTCTCCTAGGTCTGCTGTCCACTTTGCATCAAACATGAAATTCTTGTGGTCCCAAGCTGAATTATAAATGATGAGCGCTTTGATAATGCTGAAGTAAAGTCAACACCGTTGTTCCAGCATTTGTCCTATGGATGGGCAAATAATTTCGATGCTCCCAGTCATTTATCTTGTAAAGTCTTCCATATCTCTTCTAACACCTACTATCAACTTAGAGGGTCGAAAATTTGCATACAAATGTTTGCATACATAGATGCGCGTCCCTTCATCCATTTGGTCTATTTTGCCTTTGCCACTATCCTCCTCCTCCTCCTCTCTGGTGACCCAACAGCACAGAGCGTTGGATTACCTTGATGAATGAAAGCTCAGCTTGACTGATCTATAAATCCAAGTCGATTCTGTGCTGCCTACGTCGAGGCTTCGCTTCACACCTATTGACTAGCCTCCGGATGGAATGGAGTAGCGAGAAGTGCCAGTCAGTCTAGTGCTTCTTTTGAGCTATTACTCCGAGTAATGATTTACATCCATTTGATGGCATCAGGCGATTCCGTGCACAAATAGCGATTCCTGTGAAAATTACAACAAAGTTGGGGATGATTTTCTTGATGCCAACGAAGGCAAATCCTGTGGAAAGAGTAGGTCCCTTGTCGCCCTCATCTCGATGAGATATGTTTATTCGGCATACCTTGCATCTGCACTTTTTAACCGGCACAGGTACTTCAAAGTCCTATCGAAACTCCCAATGTCTCACGAAGAAAATAACGAATACCGAAAAGTGAGCAAACAACTTTTGACGACGGCATAATAAAGCCAAATTCAATAAGCCTGTCCTCGAAGCCCTTCGAGCAAGCAGGCTTGGCGGCTATGGTTGAATGAAGTCCAGCATTCTGTACTGCTATTCAGCTGCAAAATATTACCACTTCGTTGCTACATTATGGTGCACCATATTCTTCACTGAGTGAATTCCCACACGCATGGAACCACTTGGACCGCACAAGGGTCTCATGCCCAAGTATTTCATCCCCACAATTGCTACTTCTCCGGAGAATGAATGAATTTGCGCAGTCTGTCAAATTTTTATACCAGTAAATTTAGCAGCGCAAACTATTAGCTCTTTGAAAGCACTAGTTCGCACCACGATATGGCCTTCGAACCATACTGGTAGCCTCTCGTCCCCACCTCTCTGTCGCTGGCGCTATGCTCCTCCACACAACCTCGGTTTATTGCGGCATTAGTGAGGACCCAGAGGTAGCACCTTCACCCAAATGAGACCTCAGCGATGTTATCACATGTTAGTCGGTGATGAATGCAAAGCTCAATTCAGCAGCTGACTGCATCCAAGTTAAACTAGAAGAGGAGCTACGAGGTTGAGTGGAGACGAGAAATAGTCAAGACCATTGTGAAAACGCAGATGCCATCAGGTGGGCTTGTGCCTGAGCCAACGTGAATTCATGAGCCACCGGCAGACGCGTTGGCGCACACGCATCAGCCAAGCGATCTGTGGGCAGACCACTTTGCTGGGCACGTTTAACCGTCTCTGTGTCACTATTTTATGTAGGGCGTGCAACGCCACAAAATTTATACTCTAGTCTTGATAACTAATCGCGTGTAGAACCACTTCTATAGTTGAATTCTACCCAAGTGCCTTTTAATTTTGCTTGCAAGAAAAGCCGAATGGTTGCCGTATTTTAGGCAGCCTTATTAAATTCCAGTTCAATTGTTCCACAATGTTCTCTGTTTTGTCACCATGAAGCATAGTGTGTTGGTTAAAAACAGGGAGGGCCAAATGATGCTTTCTCATCGAGGATTAGGCGAACACACGCCTACCGTAGTAGCAGGTTTGCCCCTTGTAGCAGCAAGAAGTCCCTCACCATCTCGGTTAATTTTCTCACACGAACTTTTCCTATTTTCACGGGCTCACCTAGTGCCATCAAAGGGGTTCGAATCACAGCTTGGAGCAATGGCATCAAAGAGTCACCGAGACGTTTTCCGCCTGAATGAGACGTCGCTAAAAGTAAACAACTTCCCGTGGATCCATTAGTGCCTTGAAGAAAGATTATGAGAGTAAGGAGTTAGATACTAAGTAACCTATAGAAAGCTGCAAGAACTCATCTATGTCAGGCCCGATGCCTTCGAAAGAAGTTCTTTCCAAAGGGTACCAATGAAAAAGAACAGTGGAACAAACACCAAAATTATGCAATAAAACGATGCAGGGGTATTGCCAAACACAAAATGAATGTTACATGATAACCCACCCACATAAATGATAACACTAATCAAATACATGCGAGGGACTCTAAGAGCGTGGTTACACCATAAAATTCCGTTATTCCGAACACAAAAATGCTAGGAATGCAGATGAGACGACCTCCTAGATGATAAACAAAATTACAGAACAAGATCAGAAGTGACAAAAGCCAAATTGATCTTGTCTACGTGAGTGCAGTGGCAGTGAATTATTCAGGTGCTATTAGCAGCTGCAGTGAATGAATTGATCTTGCTCTCGTGAGTGAGCTTTTAATTCATACATTTAGCTTATTTCACTGCACTGCACTGCACTCCATCAGCAACATTTTTATGTGTTGAAAAATTTACCTTTGCATTCATCAATTGAGCTGATGCACTCAGCAGTGAATCCTTAATGCCTTTCTGTTTCCTAATTCTGCTGTTCATTTTCCCGAGTCTATTTAGCAACATTTCCTCAGACTATATCCTGTCGTTTAGCCCGCAGTTTCCTATCCTTATCCCACTGATACTCCTCCTCAAGCTTTACCTTCCACTTATCGCAAGACCTTATGCAATCGTGGGCAAAACAGGCAGACTTTATTATTTATACCTTCATAGTAAGCCCACTAGGCTTTATGTGGAGACGGAGTGTGTCTGAGGCAATATAACGTTATTCGAAACGACGCCATCCCAAAAACCCCTGAGGCAAGTAAAATTTTGGTAATTTTATTTAAATTTAGCTGTCAAGACCATTATATGTGCGGTCAGCAAGCATATTTCTTCACAAAACTTATCTGGTGCTACCCGCGTTCCCTAGAAAAGTGCTTTCTACGGGTGATCAAGGGTGCCCACAACATGGTGCACACGGAGATTGCGTGGCTAATAAACATGCGCCTACGTGTTAGCCGATGTTGTACGATTTCACGCTAGCAATATTTACAGTACACTTGATGATCTCCGTGATTCCAGATTAATCCTACTTACTTCTCGTTTTCATTCAAAACATCAGTTGCCCTTTTCATCCAGCCTAAATGCAGAGTTAGTTGTTGACTCGAACTCCACACTTGTCACCGATTAACATGACACGAATTTGATAACCTATCATTATAATGACCTTTATGGCAAATACTTCTCTCACATACATTATACATTTTCTGCGTTTGTTGTAATCCTCAATACGTCGCATCTCCTTTCATTTTCTTTGTTTGCCTTTCACTTTATGCGAAACTGTTGGCTCTTGATGGACAATTTTGCTCCACGTTCGTGCACAACAAGGGTTGGTTTGCAGCGCTCATACCAAACACCTCACTCAATGTCTTTATTCGCCTACAATGGAGTCTCTCTAGCCGAATTGGTCTTGCCATGTGACAAAATTGGCTTCAACGAAAGGATTTTATTGACTAACACTCAAGTTTTATGCGTCAGCGAATGGCTTTGGTTCTATCAGCCTTGCGGAGAGGTAATCAATTAGCAGATTCGAAAACCAGGATTTCTGGCAATCTGCCAATGCGTCATAATGGACAAACTACAAAATACCCAGAAGAACGTTGTTATTAATGCCTACTTAGCACTCCTGTGCCAGAGAGTATGAGGTATTTTGATAAAGACAACCTTGATGAAATGATGTAATTTATCGTTCCTGCTTCTGTTTTGGCATAGATTTTCGGTCTAAGGAGCGACAAAGGCGCCTGCGTTCTTGGTTTGGCAGACACTCATTAAATTATTACTAATTCTGATAAAACCTGTTCGGTGGTTCCAATCGGCTGGATTTGTGCTATCTATCATGACATAGATAATTACGGATCGCGATGTATTCGTCAGTTTTGACCTTATCCAAGACATTTATAATGGCTTTTTATCACAGGAAACTAACCAAATCAAACAATAATGTGCATGCTTTCCTCTTACAAATCTTAGTTTATTTCAAACATGTTCCCCATTTATGGTAGGCTTAAACGTGAACTAAGCCAGGCCATACTCTCCTTACAAAGTCGATGTTAATTCAAAGACATTTTGGCAACAAACTGGAGATGCTAGATGGGAGGTGAGTAGCAGCCAAAATATCTAGGAAATGGATGAGTCTACTCGGTTGTGCCAAGATGAATTTCACCTCAATGTGACGTGAATTGATGCGGTTTGATGCGAAAGAGCGGAAGTAGATAAGTTCTTTCCAGCACTAATCACCTATTTGCATTTCGACAAACCCTCACTAATCTTGCCTGTTTTACTAATTTATAAAATATCCTCGCTTACCTAGTGTTTTATGCATATACGCACTAGTGCTACTTAATAGAAGGTGCCTTACCAATTTCATTTGCTAAATCTCCATACACAATGGAGGCTGCCAACAATATGAGGCCGAGTTTAAATGACATCTCATTCAGAAATTACTTGCACTCACAGTCTACACATGCTCTTGTAGTTATTTTGTGAGCTTGTGGAATGGCCTATTCTTGACCCACGAGGCAAGTTGTGCTTTAACACGCACACTGTGAAATCACAGATTATTGGACCGTTTAAACGATTGTGTTAGAGACTCTAGTAAGGACACGTACTCTGGCGATAGAGCATTTATCTTCAACCATGTGATGAGCTGTGGTGTTGTGAGTAGGCAACTTGCAGAGATTTACAAGAAAGTTAACGCGATTGCTATGAACGTGGAAGTAAATAGGACTGTAGTGGTCAAATCAGTGGATTTAAGTCTGCCGATTGCAGTTGCTGTAGGTTTTGAAGCGGAAACTTTAACATAGTCATTGCGCGATTGAAAGCAGATCCTCTTTCAGCTAACAAAGAACATGGCAATCATTGTGTTTTTAACTGCTATGCGTAAACCTACTCTCAACAGAACATAACGTTGTGGTTTTTTCACTGTCCATGGTTTGTCTCCAGGTAGGCGATGGTTGGAATGAACCTGCTTCGAGGAAGTAAGGTAGTCGAATTTGAAAATTAGGCTAGTCTTCGTTTGAACGCGTAAAATGGCAACTACTGCCTGAACTCCACTATGGAGGCAGGTGTAAACAAACCACTGCGCAGCAAGTATCGTCATGCTGCCAAACGATTCGGTTTGTATTTCGGTGCTCTGCCAAGATATAAAATATAAGAAGTTGAAGGAGAATGGACCAGGATGTCATAAACTGATGTTCGCCTACGCGACCTTCCTGTGGATTAGCGAAGTCTGCATTGAAACAAAAGCACTTTTGACAAATGTAAATTTTGATGCGGGATTTTAGGAGTGAACAAAGCAGTTGATAGATAGCAGGCTTACAAGGAGCTTGACGACAGCACTGGAATCATGAAATCTAGTAGTACTGAAGTGGCTAAAGTAGTGGAGTAGACAAGCCAGTGGTGATCATTACAGGTTTCGAGACGGGATCCTTTGCTGTTACGGATGTGTCTATTCCAAACATGGCAAATAATTGCCTAATGTGCACCGTGCGTGTTTGGAAATGCCCTAATTAAGCACAACTATTCTACTGCCTGTAGCCGACTTTACTATGAGGCGTTGTATTTCTGACTGGTTAAACCCCACTCCAATAGATTCACTTGGATTGCACGAAGGCCTCATTTCCAAGTATCCCCTTCCTACAAATACTACTACTTGGCAAAATGAAAGAACTCGCGTAGGAGTCCGACGATTTGGTTTACTGCGAGTTTAGCAGCACAAACCAATCGCTCTCTGGAAACCGTATTTCATGTCAAGGCATGAACTTCAAACCATGCTAAAGGCCTCTCATCCCCTTTGCACTCTCGTAAGCAGCCTATTGTTCAGGACAATCTAAATGAGACTGCGGAAATTCACCTCTGTGAGGTCCTTTGCCTTCGCATAGAGCTCTTCTCAACCAGTGCTGCTAAGCAGCCAGCAAAATTAATAAAAACTTAAGTTTATTTAGCTGTTGAATGTCATTTTCATGCGACTTTAGCAGGCAATATTGCAAGCAAAGGTAATTTTTGGCAGTGCAGGCCAACAAAAGTGGTCAGCCAATAGATCACATGGCTGTGTGTAAACCAGCGTTTCATTCAATGGCTTGTGATTCCACGTCAGCTCAGAAACACGCATACCCGTTGGCTATTATGCTTTCATAAAGACCCACATTATTTATTGCAGCCATTCATCATCATGGTTTCTGCTTCATTAGCTGGATGAGGAGTCAGCAGTTGACTTGGGTCTTACATCCGTTGTTAAATGGCTTAAGTTAAAATTACCATCAGCTTGCAGTGGTGGCTTGTGCGAGATTAGCCTGGTGCTGGTCATCAGTGAACTCACTAAACGTGAGGAACCAAACTCATTTCTAAAATTGTTCTACGTAGTGCCAAGCGTCTTTAGTGATGTCACAAGAAACTGTGCGTTTACGGAAGGACGTGCCGGTTACTCTCGTGCTGATGAACCTGTTAACTAAAACCTTCTATAAAATGCTTCAGTGCGCTAGTCTCCACAGCGAATTTCATACAGAAGCTGCAGTTGATTGAAGTGCACATTTAATCATTAAATTCGTTTAGTTAGAAATTGGTCCTTTATATAAATTTGACTACATGATATGGAAATGAGCTCACACTAGTGCCCACTGGTCATAGGTACAACCTCACCGTCCTCTACTGTGATTCCCACCACAGGCAGTGCAACAGATGCACTCACTGTGTTTCGCCACAAGCTTTCTGACGTGTGGGACCCAATATATTATGATAGTAGGTTCCAAGTCCAATGAAGGAAGAAGACGTATCCGCTGAATGGATGCGCCACCGTTCTTGCAGTGTCGACACCAAAGACTCGGCATCAGTTACTACAATCACTGCAACCGACACATCTACATCCATTGATTCCGTTACTGATAGCCCTTTTGCTCCTATGGCTCTCTTGCTCAAGTTAACTTTCTCGTCAATTCGTACACACTACCCACTCACAATCGTGTACCTCATCATGAAGGGGAAAGCATCCCCATCAGACTACCCACCACATTGGCTCAAATAATTCAACAATCATTGATTTCACGTTGTGCGTGTAAATGCACAGATTGCACCGAGGTCAAGAGAAGGACATTCCATTGGCTGACAACACATTTATAAACACACGTGTGTGGAGCGTGAATCCGAGTTATTTATTGAGGAGCGATGTTGCTTCAGATCAGCCTTATCCTATTGACCATCTCCATCTTGCATGAAGTGCTTGTGCCTATCTGTATGCTACCTCCATTTGTTTCACTCCAAGTAGCATAGGCTTAACAATTTTTACAACTGAGTGTCTTTGCTAGATCAGTAAATCTGACATGAATGAGGTGTGTGGTGTAGCTTCGCCTCGCATCACATTTCAGTCAAATCGACTTGATACAGATGGGTCGACACGCCGCTCTCCTTGCTATTTCAATTTAGTGGCTTTGTAGCCTTAATGCATTTCAATGTTTTTACTTGCGTGATGCAAGCGAGGAATGAACTAAGGTTTGCGAAGGAAACCCACACCCGTCACTGCTTGATTACAATGACTTCATGCAAAATACATTTAAACTCATTGCCTCGGGTATGGTTAGCACGACGAAATTCAATGCGATCCGTAATGTGCGGGGAAACAGAGGGTGTACTGGTGTAGTTGATTGGCAGAGAACCAATAACGTCTACGACACAAGGACCAGTAAAGATGAATAGCATCATGCTTAGAAGATTGCATTATTTAAAAACACTTCCCACCCATTGTCACAGGCATGCAACACTTTGCAGCAACCCCAACGACTCCTTTGACAAGTCGGCAGTTTCAAGACCTTGGTGAAGCCCGCAATCATAAATTATAGGATGTAAACAATGGGGGATATCATGCATTAGTATCGTCCTGCATGACTCTTGTAGCTTGTTGGTGCACTCGTCGGTACCCGAAGCATAGTCACTCCCCTATTCGACCTGACGCTTGGCAACTTCACATCCATCCAGACTAGTTGTTGGCACGTAAAAGAACGTGGGGCATGGGTCATTCGAAGCATTATTGCCCGCCCAACGATAATGGCTAATCGCTGCTTTCTTTTCCTTTGCAAATGAGGATGCTCCCCAAAACGTGGCGATTACAGTAATCGACTTGCACATGGTGAACATGACGTGGATTGCACCAATCAAACACAAAGACAACATCAATCACCATCTTGTCAGCTGGCATCCCGGCGGTAATTGATATGAAACGAATGATACCCTAGCTAAGTACTATGTCTTCAAAGACTTAGAACAAGGACAAACAGTTGCCGCCGCTGGGGCTGCAGTCACTCAGTAAGGTGGTTTGGAGATGGATGAAGTCATGCCTAAGTATCTTGTTCCTAAACATACTACTTTGCGACAAAATGAATGAACCAGCCTAGTAGCCTGACGATGCGGTTGACTGTGAGTTTAGCAGCACAAACTAATCGCTCTCTGAAAACCGTATTCCATGCCAAGGCATGACCTGCAGACCACGCTACAGACCTCCCATCCCTCTCCACTCTAGTGGACAGTATCATCTTCTAAACGGTCGGAGTTTATTGCAGCATTAGTGAGTACTCAGAGTACCACATACTATACACGATTCAAGTCAGCAGCGGACTCTGTAACCATTTTAAATTAGATGAGGAGCTGAAAGGTAGGGTGAAATCGAGGAGTAGTGAAGGCCATTGTGAAAACCCAGAGGTCATTATATGAGTGGGTGACTGAGCCAACGTGGACTCGTGTGCCATCAGATGATGCGTTGGTGCGTAAACTTAAACCGTGTGATGTAGGACCGAACCACTATTTTGGAAAGGCTTGACCCTTTCTGTATCTCTTCCAAGTTGAGGCATGCAACACCCGAATTTTACTCTTATTCATGATATGGCAGCCAAGCACGTGTAGAAATGCATTTTATCATTTAAATTATTTCAGATGCCAACCACGGTAGCAAGTTGTGCACCTAGAAACAACAAGTAGTTCGTTCTCATTTAGGTCGTTAGTTCCATACGAATCATAATTTTCTGTAAAGCATTGCCTAATTTTACTAAATTGGTTAATATCTTTGCCCAAATCAATGGCATCAGATGATCACCAAGAGGTTTTGACGTCTGGACGCCAAATCTTAGGCGCTATAGTTTACAGGCCCTTTCAAATAAGCAACTTCTTTTGGATCCAATAGTGCCCTGAAGAAGGTTCTCGGGAACAAGGAAGTGCATTCCAGACAACCTAAAGGAAGCTGCAAAAGTTAACCTTTGGAAGGCTCCATGCCCTCGCATAGAGCTCTTCTCCACAAATGCTACTGAAAACCGAACAGTAGAATAATTCCGCACACTATGGAATAAGACGATGTGGCGGCATGGCCAAACACCAAATTAACATCCCTAATTTGTCCCAACAATAAGCAGAAAAACTAATTAAACGCAGCTAGTATATGTCATATTCTCCAATCTTGCAAGCATTTCTCAGAGCGTGGTCCATCCATTGCCTTTCTTTGCTCCTATTTTCACAACTTCACCATTAGTTTTAGCCTTATAAACTTAACCACTCTTATTCAAACAACAAAATATTCCTGCGCAAATCGAAGTTTTCTCGTTGGCCTATTTGCGGTTATTAACACACGGTTCCTTCCTTCATTGCCGCCAAACGAATTGATGCTGATTTCGGCATCACAAACCATCCCCAAAAGGCAAGAAACAGCGTCCATGATTCGTTTGTGGTTCCTGCTTACAAAGTACTTGATTGAAGATTCCCGCCTATGAAAAACACAGTCCAGAACCATTGAGGGATTGAAAGAGATCTGAATTCGGCGGGTACCCACGTGCGATGACTTTGCCTGTCTGTAGATACGTTGACGCTGGAGGTTGAGCAGCTTGACTTTCTGTTTATAAAAGCACATCAGTTGCCTTGGTTTAATACTAACCCCCAGAATCCTATGCGTTTTCCTTCTTCCACAGATCGAACACTCGTTCTCCTCACTTTTCCACCAATGCATTACGAATTGTCTGCACGGATGTAAGGGTTCTCGAAAGGTGGAGGATGTGTTGGAGAATTATTTTACCCTCAATACGGCTATCTGCCAACTTTTGTTGTATTCAAAGTGAGGACTTCTATTTAGCCTGTTCTTGCCTCTAAAATGTTCAGCCTCAAGTTTAGAAATGATTCAATGATAGCAAGTCCTTCCATTAACAATTTGGCAAAATTTATTTAGGTTCTCAATATGTGTGCACTACTATGCTCAACTCTGTGCGACATAGCGATGCCACTTTGCGCTACTGATTTTAGTATAAGTCGATTTTTCTGCTGAGCATCACACTACCATCAGAATCTACTCCATTAATGCACAAAATACTTTCATTTTCCTCAAATGATGTTGCTCGCACTCCACAAAGGTGTTGTGTATCACACTCCACCCTCGTGATGCCCGGTGTTTGCAGATAGGACTAATCAAGCACCCACTCTTCAATGATGTAATCTATGAACTACCTCCAGCACCCACAACTGTGTAATGCTCCTTCCCTGCTTCACAAATTCTATAGTACTCTGCGTACTTTAGCGCTCAAAGGAAAGCGTGGGGAGTTCCACGTCCTCTTTGCAAACGAATGCAGAGATAAAGACACTACTTTGTAAACCAATCATATTCTTACTTCGTTAAGGCGTTTTCCCTGCAGGATAACATGTACTGCCATAGCGTTTGCAGTGAGAGCACGAAAGGAGTATTAATAAAAGCCCTAAACGCCAACTTAGATGCATGCCTTTCTAAGTCTACTTCTCTTTTTGTCAACGAGGTCTCAATTAGCACCTGCAGAGCAGCATCATAATGAAGATGCTGAGATATTTGTTCCTTCAGCCCTACTTCCGTGGATCAGGCACTTCATTGACCTGCCACAAGCACTTAACACCTATCACAGTGCTCTGTTAATTCTTCATTACAAGGCTTTACAAAAGTGCGTTTATTCGTTAGAGCCGCCGTTTAAATAGAGAGCTGATTTTAAAAAGTGAAGATAGGGCATTGCTGTGGGCCGGAACCACTGAGACAGTAACATTACTTTAACCGATTGAAGAAGCTCATTTGTTTCAAAGTAGGCTAGATGGATCTCACCTGTAATCGGATGCAAGCACTTGCCACGTGCATACGCAGCCCATTATGCACTAATTAAGGAAGCATTGGGTTTCCAGCGTTGAAACTTTGGTGAAGAGCAGCTAACTATCGATGAAAGGAGGTAAAGCCGTTTGGAAATAAGATCATTCATTTAACATCGTTTCGACAGTATTAGTTTTAAGGATGAGTAAATGAATCCAAAAGTTTAGTCGCTAATTGTGTAAATTTTTTCCATAATCCCTTATGAAATGACTCGCTAGCAGTTGAATTGGTGGATATTTAGCAACATATCCCTTACATACACAGAACTGCTCTTATTTATTGCTTGATACCCCAGTAGCACAGATTGCTAAATTAGTTGGGAAAATGCAAGTTGAGCTTAGCTGATCCAGAAGCCGAAGTCAAGCCTGTGTCGCTAAAGTCGAGGCTTCACATGATACCTGGTGGTTGGCATTGGAATGAAGCACCAGTCAGTGAAGTGCTTCTCTAGTGCCATTACTCCAATAAATGGGTGTGGCTCAATCCATGGCTTCGGACAATTCCCTGCACAAGTAGTGAGTCTTGAGGAATTAGCTACTGAGATGGGAATGGTTTCCTTGCTGCATGGGAGAGTAAAGTATGCTATAATGGCAGGAAACTTGCCACGATTATCTCCATGACAAAGGTGCATTCGTTGCTAATCATGCAATTCGAATATAACCGCTCTTAAATATTTTCCAACCAGCAAACGTAGTGGGAACTTGAGTTAGCATTAACTATTAAGATTCGCTTTTAGACGCTGGTATCTGTCCATATTACAAGCATGAAGCACCTTCAAATAATGCACGCCTCGACACAAAAGTGTTATTCAGAGACAGTCAAGCATGCCCAAGACAGTGGTCCACCCACACACCTCATGAATACTGTGCATGCGCTCACACAATAGCCGATGGCGCACGAGTTCACGTTGGCTGTCACTCCCACCCAATGGTTTATATACTTTCCCATTGACCTTCATCGCTCTCTCGTCTTCTCTCGGTCTCAAAGTCTATGCTTCACCTCCAGCTAGATGTAGAATGAGCTGCTGCCTTCAGCTTTTATTTTGCAAGCCCCATCTATGCCCCTCTGACGCTACCGCTTCAGTTAATGTATTTTACGCAACTTGCAGCATCAGACAATTGCGTGCCAAATCAAACAGGGAATGTGAAGTTCCACTTGCTGTTCTTAGATGCACAGCTTACTAAAGCCGTAGGTGCGCAATTTGCTAACGTCTTTAAAACAATGCTGAATAATCGATGCCTCATTTCACATCCACTATATCGCATGGCGCAAAGAACAGCGAGAGGTAAGCAAAAGAGATATTAGGCAAGTTTTATATTGCTATTTACGATGGCCTTCATTATGCTTCGTCTTCTATCACTCATACTCAACTTTGGCATGTATTACCATAAAAAAATGAAAAATTCTGTTGTCGCACGCCTCTGCATGAGAGTGACACAGAGACGGTCAAGCCTACTGAGGAATGTGCTCCCACCACTGATCACATGGCTGATGTGCATGCACCAACGCACAAGCTGACGACGCAGGAGTCAACGGTGGATCTGTCACACGCTCACCTGATGGCCTCCACGACTTCACATTCACCCTCATCATCGACCCTGTTCCTTCACTCACGTCGTTTTTCTTACATTGTGAGTGCGCGCAGAGCTAGCTGCTCACCTCAGTTATACCGCCTTCGCCGACTCGCATGATTCAATTGCCATCTCATCCTATTGCCGACTTGCACACCATTAAGTTAGACTTGGTTGGCAACACGCCCATCAAACATAGTATTCTGGCACGGATCTAACAAAACTCATACCGGTAGTGAAATAAGTCCTCATTGGTGGCACATAACACTAAGGCTTTACAGAAGGAAGGACTATTAACTATCGTGCGAAATGTCATGGGGACCATCAGTATTGTGCGAAGGTTATGCCCAATGTAAACGAACAGCCTCCAAAGAAAAATTTGGTCATGAAACTTAACCGATAGTCAAGGAAGGAATCAGACTACTGCGCATCTTCTCCCACTCTATTAAGGCGCAATCTACTGAGAGTCCTTTACCGAGACATGGGCTTGCATATCATCAACTTGTTTCCGTATGATGAAGTTCGAATCAGTCCATTTTACTCACTTGGTTCTTCGCTACTGATCGTTTGGTCATTTTACTAGCGGCACCTTAAGTGCAATAGCAGTCACTTTAAGCACACAGTCAGTCACAAGTAGGTGCGCGTGACTTGTTGCACCGGTTGACTAGGATGCATTCTCGTGTGAACCCAGACACAGACATCCAAGCCTAGTCTCTACTGTTTAACGGCCAGACCGACGCAAATGCTTTGACGTGGATCTGTTGTCCATTTTACATCGCCAAAGAAGCCTTCGGGCCCCAAGGTGAATTAAACAGCATGAGTAATTAGTCAATGATAGAATCAGATCAACTCTTTGGAAAAATGTACTTTTGTTCATTTAATAACTTTTCAACAGCATTTCTTCTAAGAGTGGGAGGATGCTTCCAGTGGTTGCAATCATATATATTGTCAAGTCGCAGATTCTTCTCAGCACAATGCCTCGCTTCCACTTAAAAGGCTCTGCAATCTGCATTTAGTAATTGTTAATTTTTCTTGCAGTTTCTGCTTCATTTTAAGCTGGCTGAGGAGTCTTACATCAATTGCCAAATGGTATGAGTTAAAAATTACCATCTGCTCGCATTGGTCACTTGTGCGCGACTAGTTTAATGTTGATAATCAGTGAACTCATCATGCGTAGGGAACCAAACACATTTCTAAACTAGCTCTTCTACGTAGTTATATGCGTCTTTCGCGATGCGCTACTCACTGTCGTGATGAAGAGCCTTGAAAGATATGCACCAATGTAAAAGAAGAGCCTCCATAGCTTACAGTGGTTCGTGAACCTAAACAGAGAGTGATATGAAGGGTCAGGCTGCCACGCAGGTTCATTTATTTTACCAAAGCAACGCATGATGATAGTGCTTTGGAAGTCGTTGTAACAGCAATATTGCCGTTTGATGCTGATTGGCTATACGACGCAAATGTAGCAATCCACACTTCATTTCATCGCACATAGATGTGTGCGCCTCGAACTGCAACTCAATGTTGCACGCGATCTCCATAACAGGTGACTCATTGCAATCGTCCTTTTCTAGTCAATTCCGAACCTCAGCACACTAAAACAAGCCAATATTTCCATCGCTGATGTGCACTATTAACTGACAGCTTTGAAAAATTGCTTCACAATACTAGACTCCACAGCGAATTTCGAGCTGAAGCTGCAGTGGTTTAAAGTGCAGGTTAGTCAATTCAACCGACTTAATCATAGGTTGGTTCACTATTCAATGTTGACCACATAAAATGGAAATGAACTCACACCAGTACCCACTGGCCACAGGTACTGCTCCATCGTCCTCTATCACAGGCAGTACAACACACATTTCTATTATATATCGACACAAGAATTTTAATGTGTAGGGCTTAATAAGTTAGGACAGCACGTTTGAAGTCAAATAAATAAAAGGGAAGTGTCTGTAGACTGGATCTACCACCAACACTCCAATGTCCACACCAAAGGCTCGACCTCGGTTACTACAATCACTGCAACCGACACACCTACATTCACTGATTTTATTATCGCTAACATACTCACTTCTATGGTACCCTTGCACTTGTTAGCTTTCTCTTCAATTCGTGCATGTTACCCACCCACATGCTTGTACCTCATCACATGGATGAGGGTGAAGGCTGTGTTGATGAGGCAGGCATCCTCACCACACCACCCACCACATCGGCTCAAACAACCCAACGGTCATTGATTTCACGTTGCGAGTGTGTAAATGCACAGACTGCTTTGAGGTCAAGAGGAGGCCATTCCATTGGCTCACAACACATTTATAAGCACACGTGTGTGGAGGGTGAATGCGAGTTATTTCTTAGGTAGTGATGTTGCTTCAGATCTGTCTCGTTTTGATGGCCACTTCCATCTTGCATGCAGAAGTAGTGTCGCGAGTCGGTAAGATACCTTCTTATGCCTCACTCTAACCAGCATATGCTTCAAAGTCTTACAACTGAGGCTATTCGCTGAAATAATTATTCTAGCAAGGAAGAGGAGTGTTATAATCGTGAAGTAGGTAGCATGTGTAGTGCAGAATGCCATGCAGCAAGATCGTTTATACTGACACGTTCCGCATAATTTGGAAATGTTCTTAGTCACTCTCCTATCCGCCCCCATGCTTGACCACTTCCCATCTGTACCTGGGGAGCCACTAGGACATACGAAGCTTTTTTGCCCACCCAATGACAATGTCTAACCATTGCTTTCGCTTGTATGTGCAGCTGAGGATGCTCCTCACAACGTGAAGGTGAAAGTAATCGATTCACACACGGTGAACATGACGTGGGATGAGCCAAGTAAACACAATGGCACTATCATTGGATACATCGTCTATTGGTTCGTCAACGGGAATGCTACTCGTGAAAATAGAACCACAGGTAGAAGCTTTGTCTTCAGAGGCTTGGAGCCAAATCAAACAGTTTCCGCCACTGTTGCTGCAATTACTCTGCAGGAAGAATCGGGGGCGGAAGAAGTCCTCAGTAACATTAGCGAAGGAGTGAGCGCAACTACTTTGCCTTCGGAAGGAGGTGAGGCCTTTCTTTTCGACTTATCGAATCCTAGAGCATTGTTGAATAATTAGTAGATTTAGCGGAATTAAGCCTGCAGCTGAATTAGTTTAATTTTGTTAGAGATTATATCGAATACAGAGGAGGAGCTATGCCTGTTCAATGAGGTATCCAAGACTGTTCCTCCATGCATACATTGCAACTAGCTAGGATGTGGGTGACAAAAGATATGATAAAGGAAATCTGCTCTTTTGAGTAGAAGATGGAGATTCTGTCTCATCCCTTCCAAATACCACAATTGTAGGCCCCACCGACGGTGTATTGGGCAATGCAAACCCATTTACCTCAACAATCCTAATACTGTCGTCACTTCTCATGTGAGTCTGCGCGAACCGCACACTAACACTTCTAATTTAACTAGCATAGCTCACAACTTATGCTTGACTGACGCGCTCTTTTCCATTGCAGGTTTCACTAATCCAGAGCGCGGTCGGATTGAAAACCGTTTATCTTTATTTGGCGTCCACGACACCAGCAACTGTCACCTCTTTAATAAAGACAAATACAATTTTGACATTCACATCCATTCTCACTGACACGCAAATGGGTCCAATTCAGTGATCTACGTTTGACAAAGCGCAAAAAAATTATCATTGAGAAGTGTGCTGGCATTTAGTGTGCGGCGAAGGAAGGCCATGCTATGATGCTGGGTACATCTTCATCTCCAGTGAAACCTTCCTGCCCATGTTCCAGCGTTATTGCCATCGAGGCTGCTTTATCGCTTCCCACTTATGCCTCTACCCCCAACAATCTGGTCGTTTCGCTGGCTACATCTTTGGTGCAACAGCAGCCACTTTAGGCCTACTGTCAATCAGTTAGGAGTGGATACGCGCGGTTTCGTCAACTGAATGACTGGGATGCATCCTCGAACGCACTCAGACTCACAAACAAAATGCACACTTACACTCCACACACATCCACGTCAGTATCCGCTGCTCAATGGCCAAGCTACTGCATCTGTGTTGACCCGGGTCTGTTGTTCATTTTACATTACCCAATTAAGCCTTCGTCTCCCACGTTAAGAATACATTATGAGCTGTTAGTTACTGGTGGAACCAGATCAACACTTTCCAAATGAAGTCGTTAAATCAGTACCGCTTGCACAGCATTTGGCCTAAAGGATGGGCAGATAACTCCCATTGTATAGGGTCATTATTATGTAAGGTTTTTAATGTTCCTTCACCGATTCATTTGCTTTCACTAGAAAGGGTCGGGGATTTGCATTCAAGTATTTGCATGCATAGATGTGTGTCCCTTCATCCAAGCGGTCTGCTTTCGCCCTCGCCATACTCCTCTTCCTCCTGTCTGATAAACCAGTGGCATAAAGTGTTGGACTACCTTGATGAATGCAAGTTGAGCTTGACTGATCTATGTAAATGGTCAAGTCGATGGTGCGCCACTGACGCCAAGGCTTCACCAAACATCTACTGAACAGCAACAGAATGAAGTGTGTTGGCAAGAACTGACAGCCAATCTAGGTACCCCCTTATGTTATTGCTGAGCGTAATGAGATGCCTTTATTTGGAGGCATTAGACAATTTTAAACTAAAAGAGCAATTCCTGTGAAAACAATCACAATGCTAGGAATTGTTTCCTTGTTATCTACAACGGCAAATCCTGCAAAAGCAGAAAGTGACTTGTCGAATTTACTTTGATGAGAAGTGTTTGTTCGGCACCGCCCGTGCTTACATTTTTAAGTCAGTAAGGGAATTCAAAACTCCATTGCAATTTCGCCAAGCTGGATGCAGAGTGACCCGCTGCCTTCAGCTCTCATTCCACATAACCTATCTATGTCCCTCTGGTGCTACCACCTCAACCAATGTCCTCCACGCACTTTATGGCACCAGATAATTACTTGTCGAGTTCCATAGGAGATGTGAGCACCTTCTTGCTGTTTCTAGGTGCATAACCCACCAAAGCGGTAGACATGCCACAATTTGTCCACAGAAAATGGCTCTATTCTGCTCGCCTTTAGCTTACCTATTTAAGAAAATTACTTCGGAAATCCGATGCCTTATTACACACTCATTGTATTTAGTGGTGAAAAGAAGAATAAAGCTAATCGAAAGGGATTTATGGCAATTCATGTAACGCTCTTCACAATAGCCTTTATTATGTCTCGTCTTCTTCTATTTATATGCACCTTTGACAATTAGCACTGTGAACGAAATTAAGTTCCTAGTGTCGCGCATCTTCAAATAAAAAGAGTGACACGGAGAGGGTCAAGCCTACTCAAGAAGGTGCTACTACCACTGATCACACGGCTCATATGCATGTACCAACACATAAGCTGACGCTGCACGAGTCCACCTGATGACCTCCACTACTTTACATTCACCCTCATCATCGACCGTGTTCTTTCACCCTCTTCTTTCCTCCTGCATTGTGGGTGCGCACAGAGTTTGCTGCTCACCTCAGTTATACCGTCTTCGCCGATTCGCATGACATTCAATTGCCATCTCATCCTTTCGCTGACTTGTGCTAGATTAAGCTAGATCTGGTTAGCAGTACACCCACCAAACATGGTAATCTAGCACGTACCTAACAGAGACTCATAAACGTAGTCACACAATTCCGCATTTATGATACCTAATAAGAAAGCATCGCAAGGAAGGTCATGGAGGCTTCAGCGTTGTCTGGAGGTTATGTCCAAAGTAAGCAAACAGCCTCCAACGACAACATTTGTTCATGAAACTTAACCGATTGTCAAGAGAAGGATCGGACTGTCGTGCAGCTTCTTTTATTCCATTAAGGCGTGATCTACCGGGAGTGCTATACAAAGACATGAGGTTTGCATACCATCAACGTGTTTTCGTAGGTGTGAGATTCCACCCAGTAAAGGCTCTGACGAGTTGCGGATTAGTCCATTTTACACACCTGTTTATCTGCTGCTGATCGTTTGACCTAATCGTTAGCTACTCCTTAGGTGCAATAGCAGTCACTTCAAGCCCTCAGTCAGTCAGTCACTAGAGGGTGTGCGTGATTTGTTCGGCGGGTTGACTGGATTCCATTCTTGAACGAACCCAGGCACAAACCTGAAGTCCCATACGCACCCAAGACCGGTACCTACTACAGAACGGCCAGGCGGACGCAAGTGCCTTGCCGTGGGTCTGTTGTCCATTTTACATTTACAAAGAAGCCTACCGGTCCCATAATGAAGTATACAGCACGAGCGGTTAGTTACTCATGAAATAAACTTAACAATTTAAGAGAGTGCCGCTTCATTTAACACCGCATGGACAGCATTTTTTTTAAGGATGGACAGATACTTCCAATGCATTTAGTCATTTGTTTTGTCAAGTCTTCGATTTTCTTCTACACAACGACTCGCTTCCACCTAGGAGGGTCTACATTCTGCATTCAATTGCTTGCATGCATGTTAGAGCGTCCTTTCATCCATGTGGTCCACTTTTGTCTTTTCCACTTTCCTCCTCCGTCCTGACACCCTAGTGGCACAGAGTGTTGAATTACCTCGATAAATGCAAGCTGAGCTTGACTGATCTATAAGCCACGTCGAGGCTTCACTTAACACCCACCAAACAGCACCGGGATGAAGTGTGGCAGTGAGAAGTAGCAGTAAGTCTAGTACTTCTCTTATGCTATTACTCGGAGCAATGATTTGCATCAGATTGGTGGTACCACGCAAATCAGTGTGCGAATAGTGGTCCTCCTCATGTCTACATTATTCAACTAGCACGAGTAACTCAAGGCCTGTTTGCGGATCCATTAGGCTTCATAGAGAAAACAATAACTACCAAAACCCAAGCACAACAAAATCAAGACTTTAGTTATTCAAAGTCATTCATAACAAAGGAGCCATAGATGCCTCCTAGGTCAGCAGACTGAATGGAAATTAAAGCTGATTTTGGCAAGCAATACTATAAACAGAGACGGTTTTCATGTGTTGCACGCCTCCGCATGAAAAAATGACGCAGAGACTGTCAAGATACCGCGGCCATTTATTGTACAAACAACTCCGGGCAGACACTACTAATTGGACTTCAAACTAAAAATGTCCTTAATAAACAGACGAAAAGACCCTGAGAAATAATCAGTATAACATAATTACTAGTTTGATGACAAATTGCTACCACACATTATTCTAAGTTGCCGCCAAATTTATTTACGCCTCAACTGATAATATTTCATAACAAATTTACAAAAAATAGGTACCTATAACCTAATTTTACTCTACAGACTCACCTACAACATAAAGTTATGATAAACCTCATAGCTCCTTAAATAATACAAATTGTCTTAGCAACCAAATAGGGATAAAATTCTACAAATAACTTATCACATCATAAAATCAGTTTATTTATATTCACTTCAGCCAAAATCCAATTCTATGCAGCTAATATTAAAATCCAAACTATTCGATTTTAAAGATTCCTTACAACAATCCACTAGGCATGATGTAAAAGGCAAGTAAACCTTAAACTCTCTAACCCAACAATCTACAAACCAAAGGTCGCGATAAAAATCATCAATTTATAAATTTTGCATTTGCATTAAACCAAAAAGCCACTAGTACTCTATGCGTTTGGTTGGTGAATGTACTTATGTGTTTGCCCACCATAGGCATATTCAACGTTGTAAGCATAGCAAAAGTAATCTTTGTGCAAAGCAACCGAACTCATAAAATTTCACAAAACATCTAGATGAATTATGAGAACATGAAACCACCTTACGACTAACAGTCAACTCTCAAATAACAAAAGCAAATAAAACACCCTCTAAGAGCAGAAATGAAAGAGGCCACGGTAAAAACAGTTTTGTCCAATTATGAGTACATTCATAAATGCAAACACGTCATGGAAACCCACATAAACTAAAATAGCGCACGAGAAAAAAAGCAGAAATTGAACCCAATTTTAGAAATTGTACATTGACACTGAAGTAAACAGTTATTCAAACGGCCATCACCGAATAAATATAATTATAGTACTTACGTAAGACCTTAACGACATAACATAATGAAAATGAGCAACAACAAATCAAGTATCATGAGGAACTTTATCCAACACACAGGCAGATAAAACAATACCAATTGCGCCACCAAAAGTAAACGATACTGTAATAATGGTTGTGTTTATATACGCTTTGTAGGTGGGAGGCGGGAACACAATCTGCACGTGGCCGAGACTGAGTCAGCGTGTTCTCCTCCTGCACCGGATACCTCAGCCCCGTAGACTGGACATCCCTACCTGACCTTTACCTCTTAAATAAAACCATGCCCAGTAAAGCTTGGTCTTCTGCTAGTAAGGTAGAAATGAATGAGGAAGAAGAAAATAAGAACCCTGTTACACTGGTGGCAGCGTCGGCGAACCTCCCCCCCTTCAAAGGCGATATCGACTTTGAAGATTGGGTACAAATCGCGAGGTTTTACACCCACTGGTACCCCCAACAACAGAGGGTGCAGCTCCTCCTCCAGGCTCTTCCGCAAGAGTACCTTCTCTCAGCAATAAGAGCAGGAGTTACTCCCGACTCTGACTTCGACTATTGCTGCGAGATCCTCTCGCAACTGGCCATTGACAAGCGTGAACGTTCTCTGGCCAAAGAGTTTTTCCGCCGAGATCAAAAGGTAGGTGAAACCGATGAAGACTACGCTCGGAGCCTACAACTCCTAGCCGAAAGAGCCTTCAAAGGTTGCCCCCCAGCCAAAGTGACCAGCTGGGTGGCCGTCCAGTTCTGCGAGGGAGTCCATCCTCCAAGCCTCTCCGCGAAGCTCAGTGCAATAGAGACCAACGATCTCAATCGGTTGGTAAAAGCCGCGTCTAAGATCCGTCAGGAGCTTCCGCCGATACCTACCCCCCAGACGTCCAACCAACGGCCAATTCAGCCACGTCCTCGCCGGATTCCCTCACGCCAGACCCCAAGAGCTGGTGAGACCTACTTCTCGCTATCTTGCCAACCCCCAAACGCCCCTCGTCCATTTCTACAAGCTCTCGGCCAGTTAGAAGGATACCCCTGTCGTTTCCTCCTGGACTCGGGAGCAGTGAAGTCCCTGGTGAATCCCGCCACGTTTCCAGATCTCTTCCGCAAGATCAGCCCTCGATCGTCCTCCATAAAACTGCTCTCAGCTGAAGGGAGGAAGATGAAAGCGATCGAAGAGACGTCGCTAAATATCACCATAGGGAAGGAGTCCTGGACAGTACAATTTATCATGTGTCCAGAACTAGTATGTGACGCGATACTGGGCGTCGACTTCCTCCGCAATGCTGGAGCAATCCTCAACTTCGCAGAAGGTACCTTTACGACCCAGCAGCACAAAGCAGTAAAGTCGGCCGAGCCTTCCCTGGGAAAGGACGCTGACGAAATCTGCAGTGCTCTGTTCGAAACCGTGGGTATTCCTGTTAGCAACCTGGATGAGCTCTGCTCACGGTTAACACACATCACCGACAGCGAAAGGAAGGAACTGCACTCATTGTTGTGCAAATACTCCAGAATGTTCTCTTGGCAAGGAACCAAACTCGGTCGAACGAGCATCATTAAACATGCCATCGACACAGGTGAAGCTAAACCAATATGGCAGCCCCCGAGACGCATCCCTCCGCCCCTTTTGGAAGAGGTAAACCGTCTACTGAACGAGATGATCTCCGACGGCGTGATACGGCCATCCAAATCACCGTGGGCCTCTCCGATTGCGCTGGTGAAGAAAAGTGACGGGAGCCTACGGCTGTGCATTGACTACAGGAAACTGAACGCTGTGACTAAGAAGGACGCCTTCCCACTGCCTCATATCAACGACTCACTAGATTCCCTGCACGGATCAAAGTGGTTTTCTACTCTGGACTTGAAGTCCGGGTACTGGCAAGTGGAGGTGGCGGAGACGGACAGAGAGAAGACAGCTTTCATAGTGCCAAACGGACTCTATGAATTTCAGACAATGCCGTTTGGACTATGTAACGCTGCAGCTACTTTCCAGCGCCTGATGCAGACTGCACTAAGGGGGCTTTTTCCAAAGCACTGCATAATCTACTTCGATGACATTCTTGTCTTTGGCAGAGACATACAAGAGCATAATGCCAACCTGAAACTAGTGCTGGATCGTCTCCGAGACGCTGGATTGACCCTGAACCCAAAGAAATGCCACTTCCTTCAACGTTCGGTTACATTCCTGGGGCATACAGTCTCGTCAGATGGGATGGCAGTTACCGAAGACCGTACAAACCAAGTGAGAACCTGGCCGACACCGACCAATCAGACGGAGCTCCGCAGCTTTCTCGGCTTGGCAAACTACTACCGGCGTTTCGTCAAAGGCTTCGCCAAGATCGCCGGTCCCCTGCACAAATTAACAGAGAAACAGGCGAAAAAGAATTTCACGTGGGAGAACGAACATGATGAGGCCTTTAAAGAACTAAAACGCAGGCTCTGCTCCGCTCCGGTTCTGGCCTTACCCAACTTCGAGAACGGCGCACCTCCTTTCGTCCTAGACACAGACGCCAGTCACGTGGCCGTAGGCGGTGTTCTATCCCAACGGGATAAAGAAGGCAGAGAACACGTCATCGCATACGCCAGCACCAGGCTCAATAAAAAAATGAGACAGAAAAGTACAACGGAACGCGAACTGTACGCTATCTTTACAATGGTTCGACACTTTAGACATTACCTGATAGCGAAACAGTTCATTGTGAGAACGGACCACCAAGCGCTGACCTGGCTAAAAACAATGAAGGAGATTGACCGCTCGGTGGCGCGCTGGTACGAAGAACTGCAGCAATACGATTTTACAGTGCAGTACCGAAAGGGGACTTCGCATGGCAACGCGGATGCACTGTCTCGCAGACCTCTCTCGGCAGAGAGGGAAAGCGGTATAGTGGGCACGCTATTTTTGAGCGAACCCACTAGGCACCAGTGGAGAAATTCACAAAGTTCAGATCCCGACACGGCGTTGCTATACGAAAGATTTTTGGCGTCCTCATACAAGCCTACTGCAGAAGAGATGAAATCGTCCAGCAAAGCAGCCAAACAGATATGGCGACAGTGGCCCAAACTCACTCTGGAAGACGAAGTTTTATGGTATCAAGAAGACACCACGTCCCCTAAACGTCTTCTTGTTCCCGGCTCGCTAATACAAACAGTCCTCCAGGAGTTACACGAGCAATTGGGACATGTGGGCGTGAAGAAGATGGTGGAGGCCTCGAGCAAACGATACTGGTGGCCCTCTCTTACCCCGGACGTACTCGATTTCTGCCGAACCTGCATCACCTGTAGCGGTTTCAAGAAACCTCACACAACAGCGATGGCACCCCTACAACCCATGCCTACAGGATTCCCGGGCGAAAGGGTGGGCATTGACATTATGGGTCCTCTGCCACCCACCAAAAGAGGAAACCGGTATATCCTGGTTATGGTTGATTACTTCACGAAAGTAGCTGAAGCTGAAGCCATGCAGTCTCAAGACGCCGAAACAGTCGCTTTAACCTTCTTCAACCGCTGGATCTGTCAACACGGTGTCCCCGAATCAGTCCACAGTGATCAAGGTCCTAATTTCGAAAGTCGGCTCTTTACGGAACTATGCAAGACTCGGAATTAGGAAGACACGCACGACACCAGGACACCCACAAGGCAACGGCCAGGTGGAAAGAACGAACCGCACCCTGGTGGGACTCCTGAAGGCTTTTACCAAGGGAGCGAAGCCAGAAGACTGGGATTTGAGCCTGGGACGCGCCTTGTTAGCGTATAGAGCCACAGTCCACACGTCAACGGGCGTCTCTCCGTTCAAAATGCTCACAGGACGCGAAATGAGAGTTCCGTCCGACATCTTTATCCCGAGCAAAGAGACAACACCCGACAATGTACCGGATTACGTTCTGCGCCTAAAAGAAGGGATAAGAAAGACGTTCAACTTGGCGCGACGACACCTACAAACGTCTTATAGTAGACAAAAGAGGTTCTACGACAAGCGCAGCCGACCCAACACCTACCGCGAAGGAGATCTTGTCCAAATATACAAGCCGATTCCTCCACCTGGAACCCATCGGAAATTCTACCATCCGTGGAGCAAAGATCCCTTCCGCGTAGTGAAAATCCTCTCCCCCACGAACTACCTCGTCCGAAACGCGGAATTTCGTACTCAACCAATTACGGTACACCACAATAAGATGCGACCTTACAAAGGCCCCCCGCCGGTTGGATATGAGGACGAAGTCTACGGAATAGTGGAGGAGGGGAGAACCCCCAAGGGCATAACTAAACCAATGGGCGAGAGTGGCACCGGGGACGGTGCTCAAAAAAAGGAGGGGGCTGTGTAATAATGGTTGTGTTTATATACGCTTTGTAGGTGGGAGGCGGGAACACAATCTGCACGTGGCCGAGACTGAGTCAGCGTGTTCTCCTCCTGCACCGGATACCTCAGCCCCGTAGACTGGACATCCCTACCTGACCTTTACCTCTTAAATAAAACCATGCCCAGTAAAGCTTGGTCTTCTGCTAGTAAGGTAGAAAGGAATGAGGAAGAAGAAAATAAGAACCCTGTTACAATACAATACATGAAACTATCCACCATAAACCCGCATCACTTTTACTAATACGAGATTTTACAAGCACATAAAGCCATGTGAAGCCCTTTTTTCCGAACTAAGAATACAACCGTCTTAACACCCAATCCAACAGTAAACATATAATGTCCTCGTACTCTTCTACCTAAACATGCTTTTGAAAACACAGTAAACAATAAACCATCAAAACCAAAAGCATCAGAACACGCACTTTTTCTTAAACATGTATGTCTAATAATACCAAATCCAGGAAGAATCAAAACACAAATTTCAGGATGTCCAAAAAAACAAAACATATATTGAAAAATAGGATCACCACCACCTTACGGATGAAAAAACGGAGAACAAATTCACGATCAAATAACAGCATAGCAATAGCAGCAGCTAACACAGGAAGCGTAACTAACATCAAAATCGACGTAAATAAGTAAGCTTACAGTATTATAAATGTGCGAAAAAAAATATGTTAGTCATAAATATTTTATACAATGTACAAGTAAATTCAAATAACTAAACATTCTTGGCGCACTCGCCAAATGCAACAAAAACATCAAAGAATCCACACCAGTTCTACTCGAAAACAGTGAAGGTGACAACGGCGGATAGAAAGTCCACCCTATACCAGCACCCAAACACATTCCAACCAAAAGAAAAGCTATAGATGGCACTAATAATCATGCACTTAAAGCAATTAAGAGAGGCAAATTTAAATCTGTTAATCCCTCCAATAACGGAATTAAATTATTACCAAATCCACCAATCAAAGTCGGCATCAAATGAAAAAAGTCGTTATTATTCTATATTTCATAATTAAAATTTGCGACAATCCAAAGAAATCACATCGTAATGGGATTCCGAAAATTGCCACCAGTTAATAAACCAAAACTCAAATCCACAAAAACCCCGTCATAAACCTAATAAAGTATAAATTATATTAACTCGCTTGTGAGCTAAAGCAAGCAGTTAACTTACTGAACCAACGAACTGACGAGAATTAAGGCACGCGGAGCCTCTAATGCTCATCTAGTAAAGGAAAATCTAGCATGTAACCATGTAAAGTAAAGATTTACCACAATTAAAGCAGCTCAATCCAATCAATGGCAATAAACATGCATCCACAAAACCAAAAGAAGCCAAGGCTGCCATAGATGACCGTAACCTGGAAAATTTATCGTAAAATAAAATTAAAAATCCACCGACTCCTCAATTTTCTTAGAATATCAAAGTTGGCAAAAGAGTCCCAATAGAAACTGAAATTCCCATCACACTACTAAACAGCACTAGAGGCTTCCTCAACTCAAAACCAACCAAATCAGTTATAAAATAATGTCGTGCATTAAAAATACATGGAAAACAACGCAAAAAACTTTGCGGTATTTTCTTCTAGTTGGCTGTAGCCTTAAAAGAGTTTACAACCCCTCACATTTAATCAAGTTAGCCTAGAATATCTTGATGATATAATTTCGCCTTTCACTCAAACAACAATCGTAAAATTAAAAATCCGAAAATCAAAGTCAAGTATAAACAAACGTAAAATCGACCTTCAACAAACGTACACAAAGATCTTCCTAACTTTATTTTGACTGATCAATAAAACAAAAGTACACACATCAACTCAAGTGCAGATTTGGCTCTTGACTTGACCTCTGCAGCATCACGTATTCCTAAGAGGTGAAATCACCAACTGATTTTTTACTGAATAAGCGGATTCTAACACCTTCCCAGGGGACGCTCATTAACGAATTGCTCCAGCTTCCTCTCTAACGCAGTAGTTAGCTGAAGTGACATGGAGGAGCATGCTTCTTACTTCCGTACAGAAGGATTGAGAGGTCACTGACTTTGTGTGAAGGTTTCGCCACAAAGCGTAGGTACTGCCTCCACCGGCTGTAATGCTCGTGTGGCTAAACAAACGCAGTACCAATTCACTACGCCGAATCTGTCAAGACGTGACCATTTGGAAATTAAGGACATGGAAGCAAGTACTTCACGTGATGAAAATGATTCACTAGTAGCTAGATCGAACCCCGTAAGGAGGGTGGAGCCTCATAGTGTAGTGACGAAGTGATGAGTGATTCCAACAAAACTACTATGCATCCTTCCAACCACGGTCAGCTTCTCTTCTATCCTTACACCACCTTTGGGCCATTGTGGAATCTTTACTGTATCCGGTAATTCACTCAAAGCCAAAGCTTCAAAATCGAAGCCTCTATCACACTCACTACATCGCATGGCGTAAAAAATAGTGAGAGGTAAGCTAAAAAATTAGGCAAGTTTCATGATGTTATTTACAATGGCCTTCATTATGTCTAGACTTCTATCACTTACGTTCATCTTTAGCGTGCATTACTAAAAACAACTATAAATTTCCGTTGTCGCACGCCTCCACATGAAAGAGCGACACGGAGAGGAACCAGTCCACCCAAGAAAGTGTTCCTACCACTGATTGCATGGCTGATGTGCACGCCTCAACGCACCAGCCGACGCTGCAAGAGTCCATGTTGGATCAGTCGCACGCCCATCTGATGGCTTCCACGCCTTCACATTATCCCTCATCATCGATCGTATTTCTTTACCCTCTTCGTTCCTTCTGCATTGTGAGTGCGCGCAGAGTCAGCTGCTCACCTCAGTTATACCGCCTTCGCCGATTCGCATGACATTCAATTACCATCTCGTACTCTCGCTGACTTGTGCAACATTAAGCTGGATTTGGTTAGCAGTACGCCCTTCAACCATGGTCATCTAGCACGTATCTAATGGAGACTCATAAACACAGTCGCTCAATTCCTCATTCAAGACACATAATACGAAAGCTGTGCAGGCAGAAGGGCTATTTACTTTCGTGCGAAAGGTCATAGCGGCCATCAGCATGGTCCGGAGGTTATGCTTAACGCAAACGAACTGCCTCCATAAGCAGCATTTGTATATGAAACTCAACCGATAGTCAAGAGAAGGTCTGTACTACTAACCAGATTCCCCTATCCTATTAAGGCATGATCTACTCGGAGAGTCATATACCGAGGCATGTTGTTTGCATACCATTAATGTGTTTCCGTAGGTGTGAAATTTCACCCGCAAAATGCCATGATAAAATTGCGGATTAGTCCATTTCACTCACCTATTTCTCCGCTTTTGATCGCTTGGTCATTTCGTTAGCTACTCCTTAGGTGCAACAGCAGTCACTTCAAGCCCACTATCAGTCAGTCAGGCACGAGTAGGTGCGTGTGACTTGTTTGATCGGTTGACTGGGATGCATTCTCGAACGGACTCAGACACACACATCCAAACCCAGTCTCTGCTGCTCAACGTCCAGACCGACGCACGCGCCTTGACCTGCATCTATTGCTCATTTTACATTAGCAAAGTAGCCTTCGGGTCCCGCACTACTATAAACAGTAAGAGCGGTTATTTACTGATGCAATGAAATCAACACGTGGCAGAATAAAGTGACGTTCATTTACTACCGCATGAAGAGCATTTCTTCCAAGGATAGGCGGATACAGCAAGTAATTTCAGACATTCATTTTGTTAAGTCTTCCATTTCCCTCAACACAATGACACACTTATACTGAGGAGGCTCAAAATCTGCACTCAACTGCTTTTATGTTGAAGTCTGCGACCATTCATCCATTCATGGCCCAGTTTCCAAAACACAAGGCCTTATGCAGAAAACAATAAATGCTGAAACCCACTTAAAGCAAAATCACAATATTATTATATTTACGCCATCCATAACAGGGGAGTCCGAGGTAATTTCTCGGCCAGGAAACTGAATGGACATTTGGGTTAGTTCTGGCGGTTTAATGTCAGTTTCACGCACTTCTAGCACATAATATTATAAGCAAAGATGATATTCTGGTTTTGCACGCCTTCGCATGAAAGTGGCACAGAGATGGTTCCTTTGCACTTTTTAGCTTTCTCGTCATTTCGTACAAATAACCCACTCACAATCCAGAAACACATCATGTAGTTAAGAGTATAGGCTGTGTTGATGGGGCAGACATCCTGACCACACTACCCACCACATTGGCTCTAGCGACCCAATGGCCATTGATTTCACAGTGTGTGTGCAAATGCACAGATTGTTTCGAGGTCAAGAGGAGGCCACTCCATTGGCTTACAACACATTTATAAGCACACACGTGTGGAGTGTGAATGCGAGTTATTTCTTGAAAAGTGATGTTGCTCCACGTCTCTCTTGTTGCATTGGCCACTTCCATCTTGCACGCAGAGAGCTTTACTCTAATCAGTATGTGCTTAAAAGTTATTACAACTGAGGGTATTTGCTACAACAATAAATATGGCACGGACGAGGTATGCTGCAACCGTGATGCAAGTAGTATGGGTAGAGCGGAATGTCATGCATCCAGATCGGTTTGCCTGACACGTGTAAATCTGTGGCTGCCTCCTCCGTCAATGAAACTTAACGTGCAGTCTCTCATAACTTGGAATTACTCTTAGTCATTCCTCCATCCGCCCTCATGTTTGGCCGCTTTCCACCTGTGCCCATTAAGTGGCAGCAGGTGAGGCCCACTGGGACATACGAAGATTTATCACCTGCCCATCGACAATGTCTAATCACTGCTTTCGTTTGTTTGTGCAGTTCCGGATGCTCCCCAGAACGTGAAGATGAATGCACTCGACTCACACACGGAGATTATGACGTGGGATGAGCCACCTGAATACAACCGCACTATCAATGGTTATGTGGTCCATTGGTTTCTCGACGATAACCACTACGGTGAAGATAGAACCCCAGATAGGAGCTTTGTCTTCAGAGGCTTAAAGCCAAATCAAACAGTTTCCGCCATTGCTGCTGCATTCACTTGGCAGGAAGGGTCGGGAACGCATGAAATCTTCGGTAACTATGGCAAAGGGATGAGCGCAACCACACTACCTTCAGGAGGTGAGGCCTTTCTACTTGTCGGCAGAACCAAGCCCACAAATAAATCAAGTTAATTCTATTAGGATAACCTATCTACTACTGAGGGTGAGCTTTGCCTGCTCAATAAGGCAGTCGCGGTTGTACTTTCATGCACACATAGCAACTAGTTAGGTTGTGGATGATGAAAGATGTGGTGGAGGAAATCTGCTGTTTTGAGCAGAGAAGGGAGGTTCAATCTCATCTCTTACAAATACTACCACTGTAGACTCCATCAACAGTGCATTGGACAATGCAAACCTCTTCACCTCCACCATCCTAATGCTGTCGTCAATCCTCATGTAAGTCTGCACAAGCAGTCCACCAATACGCCCACTCCTAATATTATAACCCACTACTTGCGCTTGTCAGGCGCACTCTTTTCTGTTGCAGGCTTCACTAATCCAGAGCATGGTTGGGCTAAAAACCGTTAGGCTTTATTCAGCGTCCACGACACCAACCACTGTTACCTCATTTGCAATGACAAATACAGTTTTGATACTCTCATCCATTCTAACTGACTTGCAAATAGGTCCACTCCAGTCATCTACATTTGACAAAATACAGAAATAGAAACGACACTATTGAGAAGTGTGCGGGTATTTGATGCATGGCAAAGGGAGGCTACACTTTGATGCTAGTTGCATCTTCAAATCCAGCGAGACCTTCCTGTCCAGGACATAAGCGTTATTGCCATTGTGGCTGCTTCATCGCCTCTTACTTGCTCCTCCACTTCCAACTGTCTGGTCATTTTGCTGGCTACATCTTTGGTGTAACAGCAGCCACTTCAGGCCCACTGCCAATCAGCTAAGAGTAGACACACGCAGTTTCGTCAACCGGGTGACTGCGGTGCATTCACGAATGGACTCAGACTCACACACAAAATGCACACGTACATCCCACACATCTACGTCAGTATCCACTGCTCAACAGCCAGACTGTTGCTCCCGCGTTGACACGGGTCTGTTGTTCATTTTACATTAACTTATGAAGCCTTCGTTTCCCACGTTGAGAATACATAATGAGCGTTTGGTGAATGATAAAATCATGTCAACCCTTTTTGAATCAAAGTCGCTCATTAAATAGAGTATCCACCGCATTTGTTCTAAGGATGAGCAGGTGATATCACAGCTACTACTTGCTTGTGTGTAGTAGTGGCACGTAATCGAACTTGGGTACCCAGTCGTCTAGTCTCACAAGAAATCCATTCTTGTGCTCAGCATATTTGTAGGGCTAGGGGACCTTTCGATGAAAGTTACTGCTTTATTCAAAATTGCCTTCATGCCTCTCAGTCTCTTATGGGAATTCGGTCGATGGCACAATTGGCTCGTGAATGCTTTTCTGGCAGCGCTGACTACGTCGCTAGATCAAGAAATCACTGCTTACTGCCTTGAAACGCTTTGCCTTCACTTCACCTCAAAAACTGCTAAGATGTACACCACCTCCGGAGAACATTTAAAATTCATTAGGGTGTGAGCACCTTGCAAGAACTTTATAATGTGCTTAAGCTCTTCTGAGAGCCTAGAAATGGGCTGACAGAATATTTCGACTTTTGTTGCCACTATGTATTGACCACTGAATTGGCTAAACCTGGTAAGAATGAGGGCTTCAGTTAAAATTTTGAGATTCTTATGATGCGAATCAAGTTGATTGACGTCGGAGCCGCCAGTCTTTACAAAGAGATGAACCTCTAACGGCTTAATAGATCACCTTTCATCCAAGACAACATTGTTGTCACCTTTAGACGGAAGCGGCGTGGAATGAGTGCACGTCATCGCGTTATGGTTTGATTGGGCTATTCAAAGCTAGTAATACTTCATTCGCGACTTGTGATTCATTTTCATTTACTTGCATCAATCAAGAAACAGGTCAGAGAGTAAGCAGTCTGCTTAAGGTTTTGGTGATTGAAGCGATGACAAAAGGAAATAAAAGAATTACTAAGTTTGAGCTTTCGGTCTACATCTCATCTGAAGCATAATTTCTAATCTTTCACCAGTCCCATCATCCTATGATGTGCACTAAGGTGGTCATATGGACGCCTCAGAAAGGTCTGCAAAATTTGTCGGGATTATGGTGCGTAAAACGAGTGTTAGGACAAGAACTGGTTAAAAACAGCCTGGCTTTGCCACGTTTAAATAAAACAGAAGATTTTCGAATCAATTGAATGCTAAGGGAGGGATCCTGTCAAATCCTACAGAGGGCACACTAGAAATAGCATTGTCTTGATAACGCGCTCGATGCACAAGACTGCAATAAGGAATGAAATCACAAAAGGACGAAGACTATATAGTGATGAAAGTGTTGCTATTCAAGCAATAAAATCTTCATCTTATCATTCTGCTTTCTATTTCAGCATTGCACGCGCTCTCTCACCTCAATTCACTCTTTGAGAATTCTACCCACTGAACGCGATTCGAAGAGGGGAAGGGTTCAACTTGGAGCAGTGTCTTGAACAACTCTCGCTCTCACTGCATCATCACTCACCACCAATAATGCTAGCACATTCTACGAGTGGAACACCTGTGCCCCTTGATCGGTGTCATTACTACTCACTTGAGCATCAGTAGACAGGGGGCCTAAAAACTTGTGACGGCAAATCGACTTCCACCCATGCCCTTCTGCAGGACACCAGTCAATCTACTTCCAGTCAACTGCCCTGCCGCGTTTTCAGTTATGACCCAACGAAAACACCACGTAGTGGCTTGCCTTCCACCCACTAGTCATTCCTCCGACAGACTCGCTAGCACGACCAATTTCCTGTTTCACAAAGTCCAATAAAATGGATAAAAAGAAGGACTTTATTGTAATTCAGGCACACTGTATTTGCCGACAGAGTCACGTACGCATGACTTCACAAATTCCTTGTCTCTGTGCCCGAAGCAGGCTTGCTTTAGTAGCTTGAGATGGCTGTAGTTTAACCCGATCCCGAAGCCACTGATCCTGTATCCAACTAACCATGCATCAGTTGTTCATCCATTTATCCATTCGTCCACCCGCCTTACACTGCGCGTCTGTTGTCAGGTGTCGAGTTTGTTGCGGCAACTGGACCATCAGTTCCAGTCAGCCTCTTGCCATGCCCGACCACGTTGCAAACAATCCAGATGTGTGTAATATGTCTTCAAAGGATTGCTGACGGCTGCAGCATCAGTTACGGATTCGGTGGCCAGCGATCCCTTCACTAAATAGGTTGAGGACGCCTTAATTTCCTTCCTGCGTTAAAGCGCTTACCATTCCCCTCCATCAGCCATTTTTCGTGGATTTCACTCCACTTTCTTATAGAATGAGCAACGCTCTAGCTCAGAATTGACTGAACTAGTTTCATTCACAGGCAGTACTCTGATTTTTTAATAGTCTCACTACGGACGCATTTCCGGGATCCTCATAGGGACTGGTGGGATGACTAATGTAACCATACGTGTACCCATGCCAGGAAAGGGACGAAAGCGGTGCCTCAAATTCCAAAAAGCACCAGAAGACCTCCTAGTCTGCCGTTTCGTAGCAAGCCTCTCCGCACTTCTGGATGATATCTTGCCATTCATCTGACACTAGCTTTCACATAGCAAATATTTTATCCGCTAAGGGAAGGGAAAGGCAGTTCCACAAAGTCCCCTCTAGTAAATGGATCTTCACATTTAACTGATAAAATATTTCAAACCTTGAATCATTTGAGCTCAGCAAAGCTGTGGAAAACTTGTTGGGTTATAGTGAATCACATTAAGCTTCGCCCCAAATTGTTCAACTGCCCTCGAGTTGTGGACCCATTAACCAAGCAAGTATCTTCTTCATCACAAACAAAATGCCAAAAAGGAATGAAAACTACAACATCTCACCACTTGTCATGATTTTCATGGGATATTTATAGCAACCCAAGGTGGCAGACCTCACCATGCATTAAGAAAGCACTTGGGTTATTGTGCATTACATGTCTAAAACAGTGATCGTAATGCTCTGTTGGTTCTGACTGTCAGTTCCGGTTTCGGCCATACCACTCTAGCCGAGGAGGCTGGTTTTCGGACCACACAAACAGCCCCGCTGCCTCCGTTTTCTCAATATACGCATTCTCTCTCTGAGGTATGCCCGCTTTTGTCTTCAAAGAATCATCGAGACTCTACAGTGATACTTTGCTTGTATTTATGCCCAAATTGATCGTGGTGGAATTGCTGCTGCACCCCTCCCGAGACTCCTCTGAAGGCAGAAGATGCCATAATACTTAGCCGAAAATATATATTCGGCGAATTGAAGAAAAATGCTGCTGCTGACATGACTAAAGGAGCCAGCCCACTCAGCAAAGGCAGCCTCACTAACTCAGTTTTTCCTAACCAGAATGGAAGTCAAATGTGGAACAAACCATAACAATTACAGTTTAATCTACTAATTGGAAAGGGGACAATGTTTTGGAATGTGGGGTCGTGAGGATGCACCTCTGCTTCTTCCTCCTCATCCCCCCTTTTTCCTCTTCAAAGCATGTCAAACCACCTCTTAAGGGGACAATGAACGAATCAATATTCTCCCACCCCCGCAATGTGATAGCTACGTTAATTGCTTTTAGAAATTATTGCCGTAGATTACTTAATTGATATTAACTCCTCTGCTTTTGGATATCAATGTACTACAAATACCTTGCTATTATCTCTAGGAATAGCAATGATACTTCATTCCTTTCATTAGTTGCACTTTCAATCTTTCATCTCTAAATTTAGTGTATCAATTTCTAGATAACTCGCACTTATTCTTCACGATGCAAATGCCTAACTGCTATTCAGCTTTATTTTATAGTAGAAACATTTTCGTGTTTTTAGAATTTAAATGAAAATACAGTTAATTTATACCTCACATTTCCGCGGTTTGCTTTTCATTAACTGCATCTGCTTTGCTACAGCGTCCCGTCAGTGTGGCATTTTGGTATTCTCAGGGTCGTCGCCGGCCTCACCCTTAGGGGCGGGAGTTCTTCACCAAGCAGTAGTAAGAAGATTATATTAACTCATTTTAAACAACTTGACGGATAGATTTACCTTGTGTCTTCCAAGCTATAGACTGCAGACCTTCCATTTACATGCCTTCAGCTCATGCAACAATGCAACGCTATGCATCTACTTTAAGAGTAAAATGCCTCACATAATCATTTTCAGGCCACAATAGCATTCTTCTATTCAAAATTTTGTACTTGTTATCAAAGCAAACATCTTTTAGAATATGAAAAATAGCCGTTGAATTTAGAGCTTGAGCCTGCATTACTTCATATTCGTCCTGACAAGCGCTTGATACAAGTCTAGTCCCATGGAAAGGCATTTCAACTTATTTTCAATTTGACAACCCTATTATCGAAATGCATCAAAATGTGCATCATCATACAAACCTGCCATGCCTAAAGCCCAATATCAACAACCAGGTGGCGCTTTCACTGCCCTGACAGCAAGGCAGTTGAAAGACCAGTAGATTAAAGTAACGCTTGGCAAAGATACAAGGAACTCTAGGCACACTGAGTAAATGTTGCCAAAGGCCATCTATCGCACTGGTCTCCTACCACAACTTCCATCTCGCCTGGCCATTCCTTTTGGCATACCGCTCAGCCCCACGTGGTTGCCTAGTGGTGGTGCCAGCCGTCACACTTCTTTCAAGATACCGTGTAGTGAAATAACCACAACGACGACATTCTGGACCGCCCTACGAAGTAAAAGATAATACGAGCTTGCCCAAGCTGCGTCCAGCCTTCTCACCTTTTTGGCATGTACACCCACACGCACGAAGCAATTGGAAACAACTTATCTCCCACGCCCAAACACAACTTTCCTCCTCAAACCCACCCACACAAATCCCTGCAAGTTACACATTCTGCACCTTCTGAAACCAATCTCATGGCTGCGTGGTAGCAAAATATGCTGCACCCAACACGTGGTCATACAGGTGGCCCGCGATTGCGCAATCCAACATCTCCATTGCCAATTCATTCATATGTACTGCAGTTCTTTCAGTCTTCCCTATCTATAAGGACAAAAAGAGACATCATACCCAGGCAGAACACATAGACGTGTATTCAACACAACACCGACACACCCCATGGAGACACAACAACGAGGCAAATAAGTCACCCCATCACCAAAATCCATCATTCAACAAACCATCGACGCATTGCATAGTCCGCTTCGCCTTGTTCAGCATCGTCTTCCGTGCTCTCCTCGGTAACCGTACTGCTTGTCAGTCTCCTCACCCTCCATGGTGCGAGCCAATTCCGTATCGGATAGGACAATATGCTAGCCATCACGCGTGTCCATGACGAGTAGAGAAAATGTTGAAGAAAAGCGAAAGGCCAAACTCCTATCAACGGTGCGACACCATGGACAACTACATTGGCAGAATAACTAAGCCTTGATATAGTTACGAGTCTGAAATCTACTGTAACATAGCAAGCACGCAAAGACAAACCCAATCAATCGTCTCAAGCAGATGGCCGTTGATCAACACACACACACACACAAATTCTAAGATTGCACAGTTTCATGTGATACAAGCTGCATAGGTAAGAACCTACAGAAGTAAGTGCAGCATAAATTCGTCGGATGTTTGCATTTTCTTAAAAATTAACGCCACTATGACAATAGGTCATCCTACTCACCGCAACACTCACACATGGGCGTCATTAAAATCGCCTTCTAGAGCACACTTCTTAACCCCTAAACATTAGGCAAGCGATTATCGAATATGGCAATGAATCGTGTAGAGGTTCATACTTACATGTCAAAACCTCACAGTATAACCGCACTTCCAATTACTTTACACCTACTTCATATCAGCTCCATCTCACACCACAGTGGTAAAGACGACTAAGCCTAAACACTTTAGATTTAAAAAAGGACCAAACAAACTAGTGAACTCAAGATAACAACATCGTATTCAAATTATCCAACACACCGCACTCAGTCGTTCATAAGTCCACCAAGCACAAAGCCGCGGTGTTTATCTCTAGAGTGGATGATTCGCCAACACTGAGCAAAGGAATTTGCACAAGGATCAATAGATAGAATCGTAATACCACAGCTGTCCACCACAACGACGACGAGTTCAAAGGCGCTCAGTGCTGCCTCAGTGGCTTCCTATGGATCCGATTCTGCACCCACAACCTCCTTTGCCATTGCCACCATCGACAACCATAGGCGTCATTGGCAGTCTGATGCTTCTGTGATATTATTGAGGAGAGTCCCATAAATAGCGCTGAAAGCGGCGGTGGCAGTAGAGCGAGTGTGAGTCGGTAACACTGCCCACCATCATCGGCAGCTACATCTTCGAGAGGTTGACAAATCAACACAGCATTGCTGTGCTGACAAGCTCCACCTGCAATTTGCGAGGTTCGAAGCCGAAATCGACACCTGGTGCTGTTCACTAACAACTCCATGCTTATCACAAAACATTTCAAGGAATTAATATCACTCTTGCCGTACCTTGGACCTGCAACGACCTTAATACCAAGCAAATCCAAATCCTTGGTAGATTTTTTACATTATAACAACACATGATGTCTCATTCCCCACAAAATCATCCTTTATCAAACGACCTACAACATAACAAGCCATCGAAATAACTTAAATCAATCCCTTCCATAACTGTTCAGCATAACGAACAAACCTTAGCAATGTCTATAGACAACGAAAATTTGTCCAGCTTTTCTTCGTGAACCTCACCCAATCAAAACCACACATGCAGACGTACATTTCGAAATTTGTGCACACATTTACATGACCACCAACAAATAAGTTTTACGTGCTAAAAACAGGTGACTTAGCAAATAACACAAAGTGCTATGCTATGAAAGAAAACAAAGTAGTGAAACAGGGAACACAAACCTCAAGTTGCAAAGGCAAACAATAATCCGCTAAGAGGAGCCGGACTAGGTTTTGATAAAAAAACTGCAACAATATCCCTTACTTTCTTTAGTTTAGCATTGACACCATCATCACCGCAACTCTCCATCTTTCCGAAAGGCACAGCAGGCTTTTCCGTCATGTCAACTCTAAATCCACATTCGTCTCCTCACTTCAGCTTGCGCCCGCAAAATTACCCAATGCTTGCGTCAAATGAGATGAAACCTATCGGGATGTCATAAAACACACCGACATTGTCTACGACATGACCCACATAGCTTGCCATGAAGACGCCACGCAGGTGACTTACAAATATTGCACCGTCTACCATTCCACTGATTTTTCACATGTCAATCCGCCGCCATTGCAAGTCCGTAGTACTTTAAGGAAGATGATAAAACCCAAAAAGTGAACTTCGACGCACTGCTAAGCTAAAACACGCAAGTGTAAGCAACAAATTATTGCGTTTTGAGGCATATATAAGACAACCACAAGATGCGACCTGCGTACTAGTGCGATCATTTCCAAGCAAACAGTTACAGGTCTCCAAGTCAACATTCTTTTGCCTCTGGACCCATCTCAAGCACCAAGTTATATCAAAGCTGAATCCGTAACTCAATGGCTAACTAGGCCCTACATAACACCTTCCGTAAAGATGCCATCAGCATAAAACCAGCGTCACAAACTTAACGAGAAATTTAACCGCAGAGAGTTGCAAGCCCTCCATTTCTGTTATACCAACACGAACATTAAGCGTTTGGTATAAAAGGACCTACTGTCAACAAAAACCTAACAAAGCAGCAAGCCACTAGCCATTTAAACCTGATAAATGCGTAAAGCATTAGCGAAGGCTAGATACACATCCAGTCCCGCTACTTGATGCCTCCATTCTCAGCATACATTAATCCATTTGAAACATGCATTCTCGCAAAAGTAGAAGTTAAAAATATTGTCTATAGCACGTAGAAAAAAAGGTTTACCAGAATTTTTCAAATTTATGCAGACAAAGCCTCTCTAGCTAAGATTTCAGCCCATCGGACAATACCCGAAATCACACACAAAAAAGAAATCTCAACTACCCGCATAAGAGATGCTTAGCTAAAACAAAAAACGCGCTTATATTTTTCGGCTTTATAGAATACCAATAACCTATTTCATCTCCCTCACTTTGTATTTGGTACTCAAATGAGCAATCGCAGCACCAGAATCATGCTGATGCAACACATTCCCATGCACCTATTTATGTTGTTTTGCAAAAGTATTATTTAAAATGTAAGCGGATCACACAAGAAAAGAGTGAGTACAATGCAATTCCAACAATGATACAACTAGCCTCAAGTCATCAAAGCGTAACTTTTATCCAATCGACAATATCTGCTGCAGACACAAAAAATTACACCCAACGACATGGAGGCAAACCTCATCAAACTTGACCACCTCAAAACACGTCATACAATGCAACGCGCATCAATATATGTATGATTGATTATGCACACCTACAATTCAGCGAGTTTCTCCCTCCGCTTATCCACAGCTTTAGCCTGCACCGACGACTGATGCCTCCTGGCTACGGCGCAATGATGGTAAAATCACCGCATCACACCGCACTGCAACGCAACGCATTCGGCATACCTCCAACAGCTTTTCAAAGCATCATCACCAAACCACGACCACCAGACTACACGTCTGCATCGACAGTCTCGGCAATATACAACTCCTAAGAGAGCACAAACACACTATACTGCGCCGGATGTGCACCCATCTTCGTTTCCGGTGGTAGAATTGGAGTCCAAAAAAAAACACAGACGTCGGTTATCGGCGCACTCATCAACCAAGCAGGTTCGAACTCGCTCCTGTAAGAAGCTCATATGTGTGGTGCGCTGGGTCGTGGTTGATGTTGTAGTAATCTTGAGACGTGCGAATAACATGCTACTTATTACTGTGCAGGAGGCCTAGCAGGCTATTATCAGGTTTGAAAGACTACACCGTGAAACGAAAACAGTCTCCTACGAGCTTTGGCAGACATAAGGGTTTTAGAGTCGGAACATGAAAGGGGCCCATATTATTGGGCGTTCCACCCCAAAGCCTTTGTGCCAAACGGAAGCCATTGCTGCCGCTGTTTGTGTGAGTAATAGCCTGGAAGTTTTCTTAAGTTGTGACTCCCTCTGCCCTCATAGTAAAGTTCTAGGAGTAACTGCAGTACTTCGAAAGGGAGGTAAATTCTTTTCATTCATTTGATAAAAGGCTAGCCCTTGAATTTAAGATGGTCAGCTTAATACAATAGTGTTGAGCCACAAATTTAATCTCTTGCTATGCAATCGTCTACTTGCAATGAGACAGGAACGCCTAATAAGGCAGTCAAAAATGCCACATCGATTTGGCTCGTTTGTTAGGAGGATCCACCACCGAATCTCTAATAAAATCAGTTAAAAGTTCTGCATCATCTCCTTCAAGCATCACAACTGGCAGTTCTGCATCCACTGATTTAACCGTTTCAACCTCTATTTACTTCCGTGATCTTATAGCTTGGTTAAAATTTCTCCTAAATCCGTTTGAACTACCTACTTACAATACGCAGCTCATCAAAGAAACTAAAATCCTTACAAAACCAGAGGCAAACACTATTTCGCAATGTCAGTAGTCCTTTCCAGCGTCTCCAGTACAGTTGATCATGAGGCTCCATAATGCGTAGTGTTATAGTGTGGATGCGATTGCACGGTTTGCTTTATAGGTCAAAAACGGGCTACTTCATAGGCCTATATTACCTTACAACATGTTTATAAGTACTCCTGGCAAGCATAGAGGATGTCTCTCAAAATGTAAAGCGTTAAAAATTGCGCTAGAGAGATGGCATGGCAGCTATCACTTGTTTGCATTGTATTGCATCACATCGTGCCGTGCCAACAGCCCCTAAGCCCTCTGTTTTCAAAATATGTATTCTGCCCCAGTACTATGCCTTCTTTTACCTTAAAGGGAGCCTCAAAATGCTACTTTGGTAATAACGGAAAGCGGACCTGACTTTGATGGGTTTTATCCCGCTCCATACCGCTTCTGGCAAATTTTGGCGGTGTGAAAGAAGTGCATGTGCTATGAATGGGAGAACCTCTGCTATCTCGTAACAGAAGGACTGAGATCGACGTCCAGCTCCAACATCTCCCTCTTTCTCGTGTTCCACACGAAAGCTATTAACAATTGAAGCGACACTAGCCGTGAATTTCAAGTCCAGTGAAACTGCCAAGAATGATCAGTGACGTTGTGGTCAAGCATTCTCTGTAAGCTCTCTCCTGTTCTCAGACAACTTGCTTCCTTTCGCCAAATGTGCAGGACGCCATTCGATAGCATCGTTTTATGCTTTGTACACTTAAATCACGTGCATCTCGTTCCTATGAGGCCCGATTGCCTCATTCACTCAGGGTTCTACGATACCCTTGCGTTTCTTCTACGGCATTAGAGAAGCCTGGAATCACAAATTGTGTTATGTGTGTCTCCATTCGTCCAAAAAAACTTGGATTCGTACCCCCATCTTCCGTTGTGGAAGGGAAGAACTGAGCTATGCGCATTCGCTGCACCGAGTGCTACGCAGATTTGATGGCACTACAAGGACACATGCGCTCGAATCTTGATGGCTGGCACGGTTAGCTCGTGGGTGCTTCTCGCGGCACTGATGACGTTGTGATAGCTGACACGGAAGGCTGACGAAGAGGAGCGTCGGGGATGACGCACGAAAGAAGAGAGGGAATGTGTAACATTTTGTTTGTTCAAACTGCTGGTTTCGGTCACTTGGGTGGCCATATCGTGCTAGCCGGTTGGCCAGCCTCCGGGCCGTGCCAACAGCCCCTAAGCCCTCTGTTTCCAGAACATATATTCTACCCCAATACTCTGCCTTCTTTTTCCTTAAAGGAAGCCTGAGGATGCTATACCGGTAATTCATTTAGAAAAGACTAATTTTTGCTTAAATAAAAAAGTTTGTGCAGGACTATGGCGGCTCATTTGGGTGTGTGTTTAGAAAAGCAAGCAAATAGACATAAAAGGCAGAACATTCGCTGCAAAAAAAATTGCTCCTATCTGCCACAATTATCCTACGCCTATCTTTCACCATTAATCCTCCAACCAGTAGAAATAAGGATGGATGTCCGTTCAGCTGGTGCACGATTTCTACTACCACCAGTGCTGAACGCCTAGGGTTCCCTGAGGGCAGAAGATGACATAGTATGCGAAGGAGAGCAGGACTCAGTACTGCTAACATGGTCCAGGACTCTACACTTCGCTAAAGGCGCAACGACGAAGGCAAGTAGTAGTCCGCTTCTTTGGATGTTCGCTCAACAGATCAGCTTACAGCAGCGCTGTGCTCCACTTCGATGATAATTGCACAGAAAATCTTTTGCGCTGTTGTGATGTTTCCGAATTGGACAATCAACCTTCGATAACGATTGCCTTGCGCTGTCTCATTGACTATAGCAATGTTCCTCCGCATAGCACGCAATTACTTTAAAATTCGCACAAGATGCACTTTTATTCGCTGCTAATTAATGGTCACAACTAAACTCAAACGGTTTCACTGTCTTGGTTTTCCCAATGCTGACACAAACGAATTCGTTCATCCAAATACTCTCTAACCCTCTCAATCAATTCAAATCAGCAATGCAATTTATTTTTCAAAGAATTTACATTCCAGATCACAATGGCAATTTTTCCCCATTACCTAATTCGCATGTTTGTATAAACGTTACAGTTAACACGATCTTTCACTGCACACTAAACTCGCGCACATTTCGGATGGCCGTTCTGGTTGGTGCTACGGGCGTCAACGCAGATGTCCGAGCAGACTGGGAGTGTTCTCCTCTGAGGCTTTCCATTTTTTCGACTCCGGAAGAAAGTACTTTTAAATCACTTACTTTAATAGTTTTTTGGTGGTGGGAACGGCGTTGCCTTCTAACAAAGTCATCCACTCTTCCAAGTGCATTCCTGTTCACTGAGTGGTAACAATTTAGATGCATTGAAAGTGTTTATCAGCACGTCAGGGCCTGTCGGCACCACCGATTCTGACTACGTGCACTCCTTTGGCATAGGTGTGCTCATTTTTCCACGCCCTTCGGTATTGCTGATCTGCACGCGTCGTGAGCATTTCGATGACCTCTACCTGTGGGCCGATGCCTTGCTGGACAGTCACATTTGTATGTTGACTTTCTATCTTGGTTTAGTTTGATTTCATTTGCTCCAACACAATGAGCTTCCCTGATGCCTCACGTGCTTAAACTGTGATAATTTTTATGATAATCAGATTCTGGGTTTAGTTTTTTTCAGTTTGGCACCCAATACTCCACAAATTTTAAACAAAGACAATTTCTCAGTCTGCATGCTCTGTATATTCTTATCAAGGTGGTGTTAGGCATGTACACTTCTAATCTCATTTTGATTCAAGTTTTGAGTCAATGAGCCTCAATTTGGCCATAGGCTGCATGTTCTCAGCAAGTCTTTGTTCAGCTCCAAAGGCCTGTCGTCTGTATCCCTACGTCTCCTCGTCCGCTGTCTTCTCCAACACCATAGAAGCTTCGTTGTTTGACCTCCTGATATCCACTGAACTGGGGTAACTGTGTTCCACGAATGCCTCATTCACCCTTTGCAGTTGCCTCTCCGGTCTCCTTTCGAGCCCCATCCACTTCCATCATCACCTCAGGGGGAACAGCAGCGCTGTTCTCCACGTCACCTTGGATCGACTCCTCCTTGTCACCTTCTCCCAGGGTCGCGAACCAGCACTCATTGCCCCTTGGGACCTCCCCAATGGTGAGATCAGCATCTAAGGCACCGGTCGCGTCTCCTCCACCTCACTTCAGGGGATTCGGAAAACAAAGCTTTCAATTCAATGGAGGCGAGTGGTCACTACGTATTTGCCTGCGACAAGGTGGTCGAACTAAGCACTTGGATTTATCGCGCAACGCGACATGCCTCCTACCTTGACGAGCACCGCTGGTTGTCCTCCGTAGCTTGCCAGACGGGTGAGGTTCGGGCGATACTTCCCATGCCTCTCGATGGAGACGATGGAAGAGAAGTTTGCAATGCCAGTTTGGTGGATACCTCTGAGGTATGAAACGTTGTCTTATAACCTTTCATGCAGCTTGGCAGCAGTGGCGTGGTGCGCGTACGTGAGCACGTACAGTCCGATGAGTAAAGCACGGGAGCCACGTATCCAAGTCGGTGAGACGGTTGCGGCTGGGTCATCCATTATAACACGAGGCTCCCAGACCAAGGGCGGCATAGGAAGGCGTTGACAGGAGGTGAAAGTTGGTTCTCATCGCACCAGGATACAGCACACAAACAGTTGGGTTGCTAGTCTTACTATTGGGAGCCTACCTAGAGAAAGAAAAGGGACTGGCGCACATCAAGCCAAAGTACAGTCTCTGGTGTAAAATAGGGCAACAGGAGGCATAACTCACATGCCAGTCTCTACTGCTCTTCACTTCAAGAGAATCGATAGGTCGAGTCGTGCTGGTGACACTGGAGTGCGCATCCAGCGAGTGCACATGCACCGCCCCAATAGGTGCACCTCACTTACGAATGGAGCACAAGTCGACTTCAGGGGTCAGTCACAGGTCAAGGCAAACTAAAAAGCCATAAAGCACTTTGGCAAATAAAGCAAAATCTTCCTCAAAGCGCGACCACCTCGTTTGCAGACCGTAAGCGCTACGTCTTCCGGGCTTTTGACTTTCATTCAAGTGTCATTTCAAACAACATTCACTCAACAGCAAAAGAGGCGCTAAAGATGAGAGCAGGCTTTGAGCGCGTCAAGTAACTGCTCCTCTCGTCTGGCGAGCTAATTACTTTTGTCTTCAAATGAGATTTCAACCTATGAACGGGCGAGATGGAAAAGCGTCCCGCCACACAATGGGCAAGGCGGGCAAGGTGCCATTTTCTGACGTGCTTGGCATGCATACGAATTCCCAACTCGATGAGCCGCTCATCCCTGCCGGCATGCTGGTTGCGTTGCTTCAAACACGACCTTAAAAGACGAAGAACCAAGCCCAGACCCGATTGCAGAATGCATAAGAATTTTGCATCGGTAGAAGAACACAGTGCCAGGAGAGTGGATAACAGTCAGAGGAGCAAACACAAGTTAAAAGGAACCAGTTTCCGGAATGGGGTTAGAAGGTACGAGAAACCATAAAACAACCCCATTTCAAAAGGCTTTGTTATGGCCACAATCAAAATAAGACTTGACTACCACCTTCAGGAACATGCCGATCGGAGAAAGTTTCAACTTCTGTGGCGTCTCGCCAAAACAAACAATATCAACGTCACGGAGGCAGTTCAGTGATCCTGTGCGGAAATCGGAACAGAGGAGAGCCCAGATTTGGACAAATTCACACTTAACTACAAACCAAGATTCGTCATCCTTGAATGCAATCGACCCGGTTCGCGGCCGTCAAGAGCAGCCAGCACACGACTTTCCGTTCAAAAGGTAATTCCAATGCGATCTCAACGACATGCCGAGTACTGAAAGCAAAATCGTATCGCACAGTTGTGATTGCAAATCTAGGCACTGTACCCGAACCCAGTCAAGACATGCAAGTTCGAAGGGACTTCCAAACTAGGCTTGCACACTTGATGTCGAGTCAGGTAAAATCGAGGCTGCAATGTGCGAACATGACCAAACAACCGAGCCCCAACAACATTGGCAAACCAAATGAGACACCCAACTGTCGAAAATCGAAACAAGTCATTAAATCGATGAACACGGAGCCAGTCAGACATTTGCGAGGTGACACTCTCCTGTCATAAGGCGGAATAGCTCACGCACGAAACTCCAGTCTCACCTTTCATGAGCTTGATGGATGCATGCAGGGACCGGAGTATCATTTTGGTTATTTTGCGAACAACTTGGCGTTTGCGGCGAACCGCCCGTCTGAACCTAAGGGCAAACAAGGGCAGACGTTACAAAAGCCTTCCATTATGATGCCAAAGGAAGACACCGGTGCCTTCTCATGATAGTCGGGTTACTAAACTTAGAGGGAGGTCGAGTAATCCAGGTGGTTTAAAGAGACTCGAGGACTTCCCCACCAAATCACCTCTACTAACATATATGTGTGAGGGTAAATTGTAAGACAGCTTGGAAGGACAGTTGAAGGCTTGGACACGTGGTTCCCATGCCTTACTCATCGGACTGCACGTGCTCACGTACACGCACCACGCCACTGCTGCCAAGCTGCATGAAACGTTATAAGACAACGTTTCATACCTCAGAGGTATCCACCAAACTGGCATTGCAAACTTCTCTTCCATCGTCTCCATCGAGAGGCATGGGAAGTATCGCCCGAACCTCACCCGTCTGGCAAGCTACGGAGGACAACCAGCGGTGCTCGTCAAGGTAGGAGGCATGTCGCGTTGCGCGATAAATCCAAGTGCTTAGTTCGACCACCTTGTCGCAGGCAAATACGTAGTGACCACTCGCCTCCATTGAATTGAAAGCTTTGTTTTCCGAATCCCCTGAAGTGAGGTGGAGGAGACGCGACCGGTGCCTTAGATGCTGATCTCACCATTGGGGAGGTCCCAAGGGGCAATGAGTGCTGGTTCGCGACCCTGGGAGAAGGTGACAAGGAGGAGTCGATCCAAGGTGACGTGGAGAACAGCGCTGCTGTTCCCCCTGAGGTGATGATGGAAGTGGATGGGGCTCGAAAGGAGACCGGAGAGGCAACTGCAAAGGGTGAATGAGGCATTCGTGGAACACAGTTACCCCAGTTCAGTGGATATCAGGAGGTCAAACAACGAAGCTTCTATGGTGTTGGAGAAGACAGCGGACGAGGAGACGTAGGGATACAGACGACAGGCCTTTGGAGCTGAACAAAGACTTGCTGAGAACATGCAGCCTATGGCCAAATTGAGGCTCATTGACTCAAAACTTGAATCAAAATGAGATTAGAAGTGTACATGCCTAACACCACCTTGATAAGAATATACAGAGCATGCAGACTGAGAAATTGTCTTTGTTTAAAATTTGTGGAGTATTGGGTGCCAAACTGAAAAAAACTAAACCCAGAATCTGATTATCATAAAAATTATCACAGTTTAAGCACGTGAGGCATCAGGGAAGCTCATTGTGTTGGAGCAAATGAAATCAAACTAAACCAAGATAGAAAGTCAACATACAAATGTGACTGTCCAGCAAGGCATCGGCCCACAGGTAGAGGTCATCGAAATGCTCACGACGCGTGCAGATCAGCAATACCGAAGGGCGTGGAAAAATGAGCACACCTATGCCAAAGGAGTGCACGTAGTCAGAATCGGTGGTGCCGACAGGCCCTGACGTGCTGATAAACACTTTCAATGCATCTAAATTGTTACCACTCAGTGAACAGGAATGCACTTGGAAGAGTGGATGACTTTGTTAGAAGGCAACGCCGTTCCCACCACCAAAAAACTATTAAAGTAAGTGATTTAAAAGTACTTTCTTCCGGAGTCGAAAAAATGGAAAGCCTCAGAGGAGAACACTCCCAGTCTGCTCGGACATCTGCGTTGACGCCCGTAGCACCAACCAGAACGGCCATCCGAAATGTGCGCGAGTTTAGTGTGCAGTGAAAGATCGTGTTAACTGTAACGTTTATACAAACATGCGAATTAGGTAATGGGGAAAAATTGCCATTGTGATCTGGAATGTAAATTCTTTGAAAAATAAATTGCATTGCTGATTTGAATTGATTGAGAGGGTTAGAGAGTATTTGGATGAACGAATTCGTTTGTGTCAGCATTGGGAAAACCAAGACAGTGAAACCGTTTGAGTTTAGTTGTGACCATTAATTAGCAGCGAATAAAAGTGCATCTTGTGCGAATTTTAAAGTAATTGCGTGCTATGCGGAGGAACATTGCTATAGTCAATGAGACAGCGCAAGGCAATCGTTATCGAAGGTTGATTGTCCAATTCGGAAACATCACAACAGCGCAAAAGATTTTCTGTGCAATTATCATCGAAGTGGAGCACAGCGCTGCTGTAAGCTGATCTGTTGAGCGAACATCCAAAGAAGCGGACTACTACTTGCCTTCGTCGTTGCGCCTTTAGCGAAGTGTAGAGTCCTGGACCATGTTAGCAGTACTGAGTCCTGCTCTCCTTTGCATACTATGTCATCTTTTGTTGTACTACTTTGCTCGAACTGCCGGCTTCGGTCACTAGGGTGGCCATGCCAACCGTCCTAAGCCCTCTGTTTCCAGATTATATATCCTGCCCTCGTAGGTTGCTTTCTTTTTTTTAAAGGCAGCCTCGGCACGCTACATCTCTTCTCAGGGAATACTTGGTGTGCTGCATTGGTGGTAGTGGCTGGCGTGCACCAGCTGAACGGACATACATTCTGATTTCTACTGGTGGTAGAATCGGCGATGTTGCCAAACAGACTGCTTGCTAATGTCAGCCTACTGGAAAGCAATACCTGCCATGAGCTACCTAAAGAAGTTTCGTTGGGAAATTGCCTACCCAACCTGCATGAGAATATCGGTAATGTGAGCTCCTCATGCCTCTTCTATTCATTTACTAATTAGATAGATCCCAGATGTAGAGGAGTGGACAGCTTGAGTGAATGTATAGTAGCAGAAGAATTCATTGTAAACTCTAACTCAAGAAACCATGTCAAATCTAATCATTTTGCAAGCAGCATTGTTTGTAGGCCAGTGTGCATGCGTCTATGTATGGACACGTGTGCTGGTCAAAGCATTTCTCCAATTTTTAGTTCCTGCAATGGATAAATCCCCAGATCGAGGTGGATTGGCAAGGAGTTCAGTGCAACTGCGGTCAGATATCGCCTCGGTTGCATAGAAATGCGATGAATGGCGCGGGTGGCACGTGGGCGTGTTCCTTACAGTACCGCCTACATTGTGGTATCTGCACCTGAGGCGAAAGGAAATAGGCTGTGCAGTGAGCTGGTTGTTTGTTTGACCTTCGGCTTCAATGAAGGGTCACTTTGTGTCATGGTTATTGCAGCCTTGCTGTGTGGGTTGGCTTCAGGGTCATGTGAGCAGCGCCAGCCCAGCTCAAGCATTATGTCTTCCTCTGTCATCACGAGGTCTATGAGGCCTTAGGATAATTAGAAAGGACGCAGAGCCTTGCACTCTCCAGATCTATTAAGATAAATGGAAGTAAAATATGCTGTTGCTTCCAAGTGCGGCTGGACAATCATTATAATTTTTGTGACAATCAGATTCTGAGTGTTTATCTCTATTTAGTTGTGCTATGGGGTTTGGTCATTTGGACGCTTTTTTCGGATGGGTGTTGCCTGGGTTGAACAAAAGCTGGATGATGAAACATGTGGGGTCGTTGTATGCCTTTTATACCTCGGTGGATTATTTTGTCTTTTGTGGAGCGCTGTAACAGTGGTACCTGTTGTGATTTTCTTTGTTTTCTTCCCTATGTCTTCGTTGGATTTTAAATGGCGTTGTCATTGGTGTTGGGTGCATTTTAGTCGTTTGTAATCCCTCACTTATTAGGGGGATGGAGTCAACGGAGCGATCATTGATAGTTTATTAGTTAGCATCAGGATTGTGTTGGTGGGTTGAATTGATAGGCCTCTGTGCGAACTGATTACTCGTGATTACTCGTGCAGTTTGACCTAAGTTGTTACTTCACGTGGTAAGCGTGAGGATACCTCGTAGTTACTATGGTTGCTCAGTGTGGAGGTAACATTTGTCGTTGTAAATTTATAGGAAAGAGTTGATGGTGGGTAAACTAATGTGGACGATCAAAGGTGCTCTTGTCGTTCATCTGAACACAGGCTCTACCACGAGGAATGAAGCAAAAAGTGTTGCATCTGATTCGCACTCAGTGCGGAAATGAAGTACGAGTGTTGAGCCGGTCTATGTTTTTAGTTTAGCACGATGTCGGTGGAATGGTTTTCGTGCAGAAACGCCGATTGCCTTACAGTGCTTTACTCTAGTGTTACTTTTGGTCGGTTTTCGGTCATCATCGGTGCCTTATGGTGAGTTTCTTCATCATTTCCGCTCTTCCTTTTATTCGCCACCTTCATGCTCTATTAACAAATAGTCTAAACCTCACCGTCGTGTCCACTATTTTACAGACAGGGAGTGAGATGTTGCAAAGGCATTGGCCGACACCTGATGGTTTGCTGCAATATAATTACTAAGGCCGTCAACTCGAGATGACCAACAATTTCGTCGACATTTACATCTCCTGATGCAACGGTGTTGCACCTAGCGCTCACACAGGTGGCGTCTTCATCATGGAGGTGCGTAATCACCGAGTATATGACCTCGTCCCTCCCATTGTGCATCTCTTTTACCGAATCCCTCATTCCACTGATAAGTCATGCCTTTGCCTAACTCAACTTTATTGTGTTCATGTTGTTTCAGGTGGCGTTGACGCATGACGGCTGATGACTGGCATTGATGCCGAGTTGGAGAGCACGAATGCCGATGGATGTGCTGTCATTGCTGCTTCCTGGGTGCCTTTCGGTGAGGCTGTGAATTTGGCGACGCGGTTCGTCAGTTTGGCATCGAGAGTCCAGGCACTTGAAGTGGTGGAGACGGGTAATCGTTGGGGACGGCAGAAGCTGGCGCACAAGTGGTTCACTTGTTCCCTTTCCTACTACAAATGTTGACCAGATTAAACTGGACCTTGATTTGGCTTTTCAATCGTCACTAAAATTTAGCTCAAATGTTTGTTTGCTTTCTCCATTTGTAAACCAGTCGAAAGGCGCTGAAGACTCTCCTTATTCGGCTGTCACTGATTTGTGGATTCCTGTTTTGCGTTGCGAATGTAATGCGTTGTGAAATGCAGTGTGGTACCTGAAAGACCACTCATTGTGTAGGTTGCTCTTTCATCCGGGTAGTCCTTATTTGGCAAGCTGTCCAAATGTTGGTGTTGCTGCCTGATCGTTGAATGCGAGCAATGGTAGTGTGCGTTGCACTTGTGTGACTCACATTGCCTGAACTTCCCACTTCTCGAGTGACCACTCAGAGTTGTGCTTGTTCCGATTTCGCATCGTAATTACTATACAGTCTCTTGGTAGAAGTTTTAGACTGCTGTTTGTCCACGATGTGCTGTTCAAAGGCTGAAGCAAAAGCCAGTTTTTCGTCTGGTGTTTGTATCGTTTTGGGTAAAGGAGAGCTGGAGGTTCATGGATATCTTGTTTCTACACCTTCTTTGTGCGCGTGTAGAGGGGTTGTTTGACTGGGTAAATAATTTGTGATGAGGAATGATATGTGCTGATACGACTGCTATGCCGACGAACATTTTATTTCATTTATCACTGGATCGCCCACACAGTTTTCACCTCACGGATGAGGCACTCATTGCTGCCTGTCTAAGAGAATATGGCTTGTGTGCATTAGTGTTTGCGGTGATTGTTGTGACCTATCAACTCGAGAGAATTTGCTATGGCTGGAAGGTGGGAGGGAGAGACGTCTTGGAAACGGTGAAGGTTAGTGAGTCATTGCTGAACTACTCTCCATTGCCTTGGTAATTGCTATTCCAGCTGTTGTTGGTTAGCACCACTTATTGGTGTAGAAAATTAGCTGAGACGTAGAACAATTTGGATGGTTGGATGACCGCAGTAGTTTTGGGGGGGGGGGGAAGCATCGCCTAGCTACTGGTTTTGATTTTGGTGACGAAGACAAGAATCGTGCAAAGCTTATGCACTATTGAGAGTGAATGGGATTGTGGATCGAAGTGTTGCAGTGATGATAATAGGTTACAAATCTGCGGTGATTCCTTCTTGGTTTTGCAAAGCACCTCTTTAAAAGTTGGTACGCAGTTCCTTTTTTTAATTGGCTAAGGATTGATCACCGACTTGGTCTCATTAATCGTGTGGAATATCTGTGTGCACCTGGAGGTTCCGTAAGCAGGCAATTCTGCTCCTCCTCATGGGTTAGGCTCGCCTATACATCTCAGATGTCACTGCTTCACTGTTGGGTCAAACAACTTTGTAAAGGCTTTGTGCTTGAGGTCATTTTTACTGAGCCATTGGGGTGTGGGAGGTGAAAGGTAGGCTTTGCCATGGCGTTTTAAGCAGTAGATAGCGATGGCTATGGAGGTAGAGCATGCAGAAATGGAGGGATGTCTCAATTAGGGACGCAAGTCAACGCCGCGGTTTGGAGCGAAATTCGTTGCAGCCACTTGGTAGGCCTTGGAAACTATATGTTTAAACTGACAAGGCTCTAACTGGCTTCTAAGGCTGGAGCGGGAGCCAGTTTTTAGTCTAGTTTTCGATAAAGGTTTGGCAGGCAGTGGTGGGATGTATCTCCTGTGATCACATGCTCGAAGTAGCTTGATTTTTGTGATTTCAAGTCATTTAGGAGGCATTGCATTTAACTGAACCCTGTTTTGAATGCAATATAACCATACTTAATTGTGCAAAATACCTCGGTTAAAGTTTCCACGCATTTCCTTTTTTCCAATTGGCCAACAATTGATAATCGGTGCGGGCTTATTAATCGTTTGGCATTTCTGACTCTACTCGATGACCCTTTGGTGGAGGCGCTTGATCACCACAGCAAGAAAGACTGCGTGCATCTGAAGTTGTCGTGAGCAGGCATTTCTGCTTCTCCTCACGGGCTAAGGTTGCCTATACTCCTCAGATGCTACCGCCTCATTGCTCACTAAACAACTTTGATAAGGCATTGAGGCCAATTCTGTTGAGCTATTGAGACGCGAGGTGATAAGCATGCTTCACCATCTCGTTGCAGGCAACGGAGCGCACCTTTTCTGCAGCATTAATTGGGTTCTTTTGGTCAATTGTGGATGGTTTACTTTGGGTCTACTTATTGCTACTCAGTAGGTGGAAGCTGACGTCTCAGAATGCAGCGGTAGTTGTCAAGATGAGGCGTAGTTGGTTGAGCTCCACCTCGGTTCGCAAGAGTGGACGGTGGGAATATCTATGCCTTAATCTTCTCCTATGGGTGGATAAGTGTACACTCTTCAGTTTGTCAAGTGATGACTGAAGTACAGGAACAATTTTCACGCTATGTAATCTGGTCTCTTCTCCGGCCCTGGTTCATTTTTGCTGTCGAGATACACGAGTTCGACCTCATTTCAGCGGCATTTGGTGTCGACTTAATTTGGCGCCCCTAAAGTGTATATTATGGATCATGTTAACAGTGTTTAGAGCTATCTGTCCCGTTGCTTCTTTGAAAGCCTCCTTTGAATTGGCATTGCCATAGAACGTGCCATGAGAGCAAGGGAATTCTTACTTACAATTTAATGCTACTCAAGTAGGTGTCTTTACTACACCTTAGTAGCCAACATCACCGACAGCTGTGCAGATATGGATTCATTGGTGGAGGATCACGAAGCGGCAGTAGCGGTGCTTGAGGCACGTGCGGAATTTGTGCCATCTAACGCAGCACCGCAGGCTACGCACGCTTGGTTGGCGAAGAGGCTGGAGGCAGGCTGACGCAAACATGTTGCCTCGAGAGGCGCCATTCAGGCTATCTCGGTGGTTGGGGAAGTAGGAGGTTAAGAGGAAGTGGAACGGAGCCTTAGCTGAAGCCAGGCCATCGACACGGAACTGGAGGCGAGGGCGGCTGAGGTCGTGGCAACGACTGCTGTCTTCTGCCCCCCATTTCTGTAAGCTTTTATCGCCCTCTTATGTACTCGTTCATCATGCCAAAGACTCAGCCGCTTCATACCAACTCACTCCTTTTTCACATAGCTATTCATTATTTCTCGTTCATAGTTGTATTTGCTTCTTTCACTTAACTTATTGCCTCCCTGTTACTGTTTTCCTTCTCTCGCTCTCCAAGTGATGTTAGTAAAACCTTTTGAGGCGCTCGAATCATCTCTCCTGCGTCTTTGTCTGCATGTTGGGCAGGCGGCTGGCCTACCGACAGTCACAGCGGCCGTGTGAAGTGGAAGTGGAGGTGTAGCAAGGGGCGGCTGGGTGATGCAATGTGCAAAATTGGTGGGTGGCTGTTGAAGTGTGGAGGGGAGAGTGCATCTGAGGTTGGTGGTGGCATATATACTACCGCCAATCTCATTGTTGGTGCCAGCAAATGGATGGAAGCATGACGGTGTGTAATAAAGTTCCCCGCCTTTGTTCACAAGGGTGTAAGTAAGCAGCTTTTTGGTGAAATAATGACGACGTGACAACACGAATTATGTCGGTGGCTGGGATGGTGAAAGTGGAACTTCTGTTCTCCCCGCCTTGCTGCATTTATTCCACTCTATATTGCATTTTGCTGCGCTAGGCTAATGCAAATAACCTAGACCACTGCACCAGATTACTCTTTTTCATCCTCCTCTTTGCAACATTACGCTGGTGGGTGGGGTGGTCATTGTAGGCTTCCCGAGAGGAGAGAATATCGAAAGCCATATCAGGAAAAGCAGTTTAATCTGGCTAACTGCCTAACTAGGAATGGATCAAGTCGTCTCAAAGGAGGCTGTTGCAAACTGCTGATCGCATGTTAACTCAACAGAGCTACAAGAATCAGTAGACATCGACGCTGACCATTTACTCGAAAGATTGAGATCCTTGGTGGTGGGGCAATCGAATGAGCATGGTAGTTCAGTAGACGAGACAGGTAACCCAGCACCCACACCCTCCGCAGATGCCACGACACAACCTATGGAGTCCTACTGAACCACTTGCGACGAGCATGCTTTGGTTCGTGGTTAGCCTCCTTTGCCTCTTTCACGCATTAATCCCTCCCCACCTTTTACTGTCGACACAACCGAACGTTCAATGGAAGGGTGATTTCGTCATGTATCACCTGCCACTTTCACTCCGATGACCACCTCCCATCATGCTGGGACACAATTTTTATTGGCTGCACAACACTTCAACCGAGTTACACATCTCATTGGCTCGCCACCTCTCACTATTCCTGCCATTGGTTCTTGCATTCATCCTGCTGCATCACATCCGCCCTGACCTGATGTCTCCCAACCGAAGGTAAAGGGACAGTCACCTCCGACTTCAGCTAAGCCATGCCAACCAATCTTCGCATCAATAATTGCATTGAACCATTCTGTGCTTCTTCACGCTCACTTCAACGCTTACACACCTCCACGAAGCGACATCAAATGAATAATTTTATTTCTGAAAGGATTCATAGCATTCCATTAGTGTTTAACTGCTTGTGACTGAAATTTTAAAGTGCAAACCCTCAAGGCTTCTTTGATCAGTGGATAATGGACCGCAAATCCACGTGGTATGTCCTAGCTTCCAAATACAGTTGGGACTTATCAACTCGAATTTAATTGAAAATGTGCTACTCCATATTTAATCTTCGAAACAACTGACACTAGGTAGTCAGTTAAAGCAATGTTAGCTTTTCATGATTTGAGCACTCAACGATTTCCTTTCAACACTTTATTAGGCCGATTCCGTATAAAGCGTTGGTCCTAATGAATAGATGCACTATTGTAAAGCCTCGTAATGGAAGCATTAAGAGAGAACAATTCGATAGTCGTCAAGTGCTTGTGGCAGGCCAGTAAAATAGCTGGTCTATGGAAGTAAGATTGAACGAATAAACAAGTCAACATTGCCTTGCTTTTCTCATTAGGCGAAGAAATAACCTTTGTCTCAGTGAATGTGTAAGCGGTGGATATGGATTCCAAACAACTATAGTGGAATCGCATTTCACTGCATGTGCTTAATTTGACGTACAATAAAATGCGCACTACATAAGCAAGAACAAACTGGAAATGTGGTTATTGACTCAGTGATTTGCCAAAACAACTGTTCGAGCTACTAGAATGTAATTAGTAGTCGACATGAAGACTAATGCGAGTTACTGCTCGCGATGTTCGGCGCAAATCGTGGATAGCTGGAAATGAATTTTAAATGTTAGAGTGATCCTCGCTGTTCCTTCAATCATTGTAGCTAGTAGTTCCAGCCTTATTTTTTTCCTGTCACCTATTATTAATTTGCATTTCCTAAGACATAGGTAAATAAACCAGTTTATGCCCTTTCACCGCAAGTCAGTACTATGAGCGCTATTAGCTTAATGGAAGGGTACTTGCATCGTTTATATCTCCTGATTATTTCGAGGACTGATCTGTAAGGGCTATAAGGGAGGGTGGGAGGAGGTTTCAGGACTTAATGCAAATCAGATAAGTCAATCTGCGATTTAACAAAAAGGCTCTTTCTGCATAGTTTGTGCCTATGCGTTCATCCATTTCTTTATCCATCCGTCCACAAGAGTTGATCGTATTTCAGCTCGCATGCTTACCATCGGGCGAGAATACTACGGAGATCCATTGACGAACTTAAGATTGAGGAGGTATTGTTGTTGTGACTTCCGAGGAGCAAAAACGCAAAATCATTGCTTGTAGGACAAAGTTGGACGAGAGAAAAGAAGTGACCAGCATTGGGGGCAAAGTGTGACACAAAGAAGGTGATACTCTGGTAGATTTGAATCAGACATTTGAATCCATCGCTCCTCTACTTCATCCCTACTTTCTTCCTCCCCTGTTTGCCTTCTTCCTCACTCTTCTCTTGCCAGCTCAGCTATGTACATAGATATTTTTGACTTAGTAGAGCATGAGTTTGTGCCAGTAGCACTAAAGCTCACTGAGCAAGGCTCTAAGAGATGAAACATGTCCAAGCATTTTAGGTCTGTTCTCCTTCTCGATGTTATCATTTCGTCTGACTTCCAGCAAATGTGTGTCGTAATAGTGCATGCATCGAACTAGACAAGAGAGAAAACAATGGGTCACCCATCATCCCATCACAAACTCCGTGATGCATTAGGGTAGGTTGCTAGTCTTCACTCAGTCCATTCTCTAGTAAACTAATAGCAACTTGATTAAGACGTATGCAGTTAAGTATTTGTTATGAGGATTCCTTGTCAAATACGGTCGGAGTTGTTGATAAAATTGCGATTTTCTCGATTAAGTGAAACAGAGTTTTAAAGCGAATGTCATTGGGTAAGCAGAGATGCCACAGCATTGGTCCAGGCTATGTGGTAAAAGGAGCATACCATATAATTTGGGCAGTTTGAATTTTGAACAAAAACGTCAAAGCGGCACCGTGTATCCACCTGATCCGTCATCTTCGATCAAATCATCGGTCACAGCTAATGCTTTCCTTAAAATAATCACTTGCTTATCAAAAGTAAAATTCATTTATCGTGGTTTTCTAGATTTTAGTTAGATGTAACTTCCATATTTCTGCCTGTTCCTGCAAAAAGAAAATAACCAGCATAAGTCGCACTGCCTCCAATTCTGACTTCAACTCGTAACAACTTCTACAAACTACTAATGGGATTTTGGTAACTCTGTGTATAATTTACCTAGTCTGATAACTCCTAACCAGGTTCACAGTTTGTCATTATACATGGAGCACTTACATTGTTTTGCTGCAGTCGTTTGTGCTCCATGTCTGTCACATGCTCTTTTGCCTAGCAAGGAACTCAAGGCCCTTTTAGGCTGCTTCTTCGTCCACCTTTCCTTTCGTAGATATGCTACCTCATTGACCTGCCAAATGCAGCTGTCAAAGTCAATAAGGTGCTTTTTTAATGCCTACTTTATTCATTTCGACTGATAAACTAGTCTCGGTTGTTTCAAGTTCCGTTAGCTAGATAAATCGTGGTCGTAATTGGAGGCCAAATCTTGTTAGACAAGATGGCAGTTTATTTTGTACTACCCACAAAATTTTCGGAAATTCGATAGCTTTTTTTAATGGAGAGCAGTTATCTACCACTGGAATGAATATCGAATGAAATCGGTACCTTTAAAAGTGCAAATATATATTTAATATCATTTTGAACCATAATACTGAACGATCTATAATCATTAGAATGCGTGCCTGTTATCAAAAAGAGTGGGAGTTTTCGATGTACCTTGATTGATTGGCTTGCTCTAAGATGAAAGAGGATGGAAATTCCAACCAATGACTTGCATGCGTAGAAATACGTCGCCTCATCCATGAATCCATTGGTTGCGCTTGCTACCGTTCCCCCCCTGCCCGACAACCCGAGAGTACAGAATATTGGGATAACACGAAGAATGCAGGTTGAACTTGCCTGATCTACGAACCAATTGCTACTCCATTCCACCGACAGCAAGGCTCTGTAGGACACCTGCCATACAGCGTCAAAAGGAAGCGTGACAGCTGGTTGGGTACCTCTCTAATACTATTAAGGTAAACTGGAAAACTTTTCACATTTCTCGGTGGAAAAGCATTGGTCGATCCTCCATGCACTTCCTTTTTTAACTAATGCGCATATTTCGAAGGTTCATTGTAAAATCACCATGCTTCATGAAGGTTAATTGAAAACTGAACGCAACTGAATTCCGACTTGCTGTATTGTTTTGCCCAAGATAATAACATCCTGGATGTATTGTAGTTATGTGAAAATTTTTTCGGTCTCTTAGTTCATTCAGCATTGAAAGCGTGTGTGCCTATTAATGAAGGTGCTCAAAGAGGCGGTCAGGCATGACCGGACCTAGAATCGTAACATGTCGTGCACTGAATGCTGACTTACTTCCAGCCATAACCACTACCCTTACGCCATCATGCAAGTGGCAAATCTTCTAATGACTACCTAAAATGACATCTTAAAACCATTCTAGGCCTCATTGTACCTCACCTTCTTTCATATTCTTAGTGTACAAATTAGTTTTGAGTAATTCATTTTAGTTTGTTGGATGCTTGTGCTTTATACTTTTGCCCGATTTGCTCGAGACAAAATAGCTGGCCTTACAGTAATGGTTAGTTCCTACTGTACCTACCGAACCCCCTGTCACAGACCTCCATTAGCCTCAACTAGCATTTAATTTCTTGATTGACATCTTGCTCCTTAATGAGACTGGCACAAAAGGGTTAAACTCGCTGATCAATATGTCGGTAGAGCCAGAGATATGCCCCTACAGGATGACAAGACGTCAGTTGTTCCCTAGTTTTCAAATAAATGGGATCATTTTATCATCGTTCACCAGGCTGACATGGAAACAAATGCTACGGCCTTGGTTTTATGTGTGAGTAAGTGACTTTGGTAAAATCAATCTCACTGCCATATAATCGGTTGGCACACTCGGAGACCATGATGGGTGAACTAATCGGCCAATGCGAGTGTGTCTATCCAGCTATTGGCCAGTGGAGACTGGTTTCGAGTGCGTGTGGGGTTTGAGTCTGGGGCTGAGTGCGTTCTCAAATGCATCCTAGTCACTTGGTCAACCAAGTCAAGCCCACCTACAAGTGATTAATCGGCATAAGGCTTGAATTGACTGTTGCTGTACCTAAAGTGTGGCCAATGCAATGGCCAGACAGCAGAGAGCAAGTGTTACAGCGTAAGACAATTTCTCGCGTGCTCCAAAAAGAGCCACGAACCCTTAGAGAGGAGCATTAGCATGTTGTAAAACGAAGCCATCGGTGTTTTAGCGTTATGTTATGCCCGCAGCATAAGAGTGGACTCACTTGAATAACAATAAAATGAATGAAAATGTGAAGAATCGCATTCGTCATTATAAAATATTTTGTTACGATTGGTCTCTTAACTACCAAGTAAAGGCAAACTAGCATCGACTCGATCATTCTCTGCATTAGTTAAGCCTTTAATGGGACAAGCATGCATGTTGAGCCATAGTAATACTCGGTTTCGGCAAGATAGGCAAAAGTGTGCACAAACTCACAAGAAAGCTGACAACAGCACCAGAAGCATGGAAGAGAATAGGGCTGGAGTAGCCAAAGTAGCGGCGGTCGTTCCAGGATTCAAAAAAAGTCTCTTAGTCGTTGCGGTCGAAGGGGTAGTTGTGCATCTTGTGGTAGTAACAGATACTCCTCCTGCCTCTATGCAAAGCACCAAATTTCTTTCACAATATTGTCAAACATATACGCGTCAACTAATTACAAATTGTGCGTGATGTGGCAATTAGGGCTGCCTTATCAAGTGCGCCAATCTTGTTGTCTGTTGTTGGCCACATGGCAAAGGATAATGATAATTAACCTGAAGAATTATGTTTATGATATCAAACAGATATCGTTGTAGGCTGAGTTTGATTAAGCCAAACTAATTTTCGGTAATACTTTAGCGTTAGATAAAACGAGTAGAAGGGATCCGTCCTTATTCAAGCGAAGCGTTATGACGTTTACTTTTCACCAACTTTACTAAAGCCTTTGGGTCCATCTGGGCATCAATTTGAATGACTGCACTAGCGAGGGCAGAAATGTTTTGGCCTGGATTTAAGTCTGCAATACACGGTTTCGATTTTCGGAGGCAAGGGAATCTCTTTGATACCTACTGTCAGGATACCAACTGACAAGATAGCCGACGAAGGAGCCTTGAGGCCTAGGTGGTGGATCCCACATCAAGCGCACCATAGAGGGGTTGACAACTACAGGTTGTAAGTTGTCAGGAGCATTAGGATCTGCATAAAAGGGAAACTTTAGATTTGCCATTGCTGCTGAGAGGGCGATAGAGCGCCATTGACCTTAGTATGCTCCCAAGTGCTATCTAATTAACAGAAATAGAAATAAAGTGATCACTCACCGGAACAGCTAAGTTAAAGTAAGTTAACAGGCTAAAATTTCCAGGCAATCGGATCCCATGCATGGTGACGGCATGTTACCAGCGGTTGCTTTCGCTTTACCTGAGGTTGCTTACCGCACAAAAATCGTGAGTTAGAACAATCAAATTTCATTTTGACCTCGAAACGACCATTTCGTCCTTCAACGTAAATGGGATTGCGTGTCGCAACTGGTGAGACACTATAAGCCGTAAAATGAAGTTGTCCTTAATGCCTGTTTTTGCATGTCTGTGAAAGTAGATGAGGGCTATTTTGACAAAAGTCGCCATCCAAAAGTGGTGCAATTTGTCGCTTGCATTTCTATTTTGGCATCGGTTTTGGGGCCGAGGAGAGAAAAAAGTATCTACCCCTGTGGCTTGGTAGGAAACTGATGCATTACTATTATTTTTATTACCGATATTACCGAGAAAACCTCTTCAGTTTGCAAAATGGACTGGATTTGTGCTATCTTCCACGAAACGGCTAAATTATGGATTGTAATGCATTTCTTCTTGTTTGTTGGCCTTACCAACGGCTTTGATTATGGCAATACATCACAGGAAGTTGACCATATCAAACTGTTGTGCGTACGGATTCCTTCCGCAAATCTCAGTTCATCCCACGTGTGTAGCTCAAAATGGACTAAGAAGACCTGTGTTCATCGCGAAGTAGATATTTAAGGGCATTTTAATGATAAAGAAGAATGATGAGGAGAGTGGTGGGTAGCAGGTCAAATACCAAGGAAATGAATGCCTACTGAGCCGCACTAAGTTGATTTAGCTGTGATTTGTTGCGATGCGATACTTGGCACTGGCCCTTCTCTACTGCCTACTTATTGACAAACACTCACTTTTTTTTCCTAAATTTACTAATTTAGCAAGTTTCCGATTTGTGAGAGCTTTCTGCACATGGATCAACCTGAGTAACGTCAGGGAATGACAGATGTCATAATGCGTTGCACGCTTCAAAGGCAGGTAAATGATGATATCCATAGTCATCTGCATCTCTTGTGATTTTGGTGATAGTTTTTGAGTAAACAACACGGTGGCTGCACACAAGGGGCACGGAATTAAAAAGATGGAGCTTTGGTTTGGGTGCTGAAAATAAGAATCCATGTAAAATTATGACCACTGAAATGGTATGAACTGATGAAGCGCATCAGAGGTAAATGTCAAAAAACTTCTCATTCACTTGTTCAAATCACACAAATTAATGCATGATTTTGGTGTCCCTAATAAAATATGAATTCGAGAGCTCATAGCTTAACTGTCTCGGCCACATTCTGACTGCTACTGCATGAATAACATGCCACAAAATAAAATTAGAATATATTCACACTCTGGGTGGTAGGAATGAGTGTGTGACTAGCATTCAATTGTACATGAATTGAATGAGAGCCGTCAAATTGTTACTTACAAGGAATATGGAAGCATCCACTCAGCCTCGAGGGCTCCGGTAGATAAATAGCGCAAAATTGCAAAGATTAAAGTGGGTAGAAGGAGGGGAAATGGGTAGCTCATCATTCCGCTAAAAACCCTGCCCTGAGCAAGTGCAAGTTGCTAGCCTCAAAAAGTCTGTTCCCTAGTAAAGTGGTGTTCTGATGGAAGGTTCTATAAGTTTAAATTAATGTTCTAAGAATTTTGCGACCAAATTTTTTAAACCCTCGATGATATGCACAGATTTCGTTCGATTAAACAAGATCGTAAAGGTGACCGTTATCAAGTAGGCAAAATGCCATGATATAGGTCTAATGTTCGTGGCCATTCAGCACTTATCTTGTTGCTTGAACAAGTTGAACTGTGGTTGTCCTGTTTCAACTGGGCAAAAATGTGTTGACAGAGAGGGCTGTTCATTATGGACGAGTTACCCATATAGGCGCAGATGTTAGCCCATTTTTTGTGCCTTAGCAATAAATGGCGCTGACTTTTCTTTCCACCACTTGCAGCGTGCAAACTTATTCAGTGTGGAGATCGCGTATCATCGTTTGTGACAAATCGAAAGCAAAGAGGCATAAAGCATGCCGCATATTCGGTAAATCTATCTCCTCTAGGAACTTTATTGCTTTCAGCTGGATTCATTGGAAAATCTGCGTTCTATCATTACAATATAATGTACTCTCATTGTCTTGCAATCACTGTTTGTATTCCTTGTCCGCCACACAGTCATTCAGCGCCTTATCAGGTTAGTTATCGACTCAGTCGTACTTCTATAGATCCGATGCTTCCTTAACCAATTACTGAAGCATTTCGCCTAAGAAGCCGTGCACATTCGAAATAAAGCCCTTCACAGGATAAATGTACAGCAACGCAGAAATTGCAGCATGCATCAAAAACCCAAAATTCATGTTTTACTTCTGATATTTTGGCTGCATTTAGTGTCTCCAACTTTTCTTCGACGAAGCAAATGTAATTTAATATAGGCTGATTACCTGCACCGCACCAAATAGTACGACAATGTGGTTTGCCATTCACAATACCTACATGCAGATCGAGAGATTCTACATTGTTTGATTGCCATCCACGATATCACTAACTTCGAACGCAGAGTAGAGTGAATTCTCATTAGTAGTTTTACGTAAAATTCTCGATAACTTTACCCGATTTGAGTTGTTTGATTGTCGCTATGGGGTGGCCTCGAAAATGGAGTAAAAGCATAGGTCAAAGCTGACACGATTGTGCCATTTGTTATCAGCTGTGCCAAATGAAAACGAGGAACGATCGTACTAAAGCAGAGTTAGTAACAGTTCAAACCCTACTTTTCCATCCTCACATGTGAACATACAGATTTTGTGACTTTTTACGGTGGCTAGCTAAACTTTTGTATCGTTCCTGTCCTGCTGCTAAGAGAATGCTTATTACGATTCCACTGCAGATCTTTGTAAAATTAAGATTTTCATAATTCCGAAGGTTGAGTGCGCTTATTAACGCATGTAGAATCACGAATTGAACAGTAAAATTGCATGTTGATGCTCATAAGGTACATCTGCCCGATACTGGGGATGGTGACACATTATACCGATGCCTAGTAAGGCGCGAACGTATGCTTTCGTCTCATACGGGATCGAGAAGGCTATGCTAAAATGAATATGTAAAGGACGAATTACGAAAATTGCCAGCAAAACCTTTTTCAAAACCACCTATTCACTCTAAGAGATATGCATGAGTCGGAACTTAAAACCGCTTACTATGGACAATTCCAAACGTTGCGCTCACTTAAACACCACTTTAAGGGTGTCAGGGAAATAGGCAATTACAATGTCTTAAAGAAAGTCAACGATTTCTGTTTGCGAAATCAAACTGAGTAATTAAGACTCCGAGCTCCGCGTTGCCCTAAATATGAAACACAAATCCGTCAACCTTAAGATGCACACATGTCATTATACCATTCAAATTATACCAACTGCCTCACTGCTGACTGCACCACCGAAAGTAGTCTCTGCAGCTCATAACAAGCTAGTTAGCCTCCAACTTCAAGTGACTTCCACGCCTCCGCTCGATCAAGGCCTTTGCTACCGATGTCATTGTGCAAAATTAATTTGATGTTTTGCTAAGTTTTGTTGATACTTGCCTCCATAGCAGAGTTCAGACAGTAGTTGTCACTCTACATGTCAATTCAAAGACTGGCCTATTTTACTACTTAGCGTCCTCAAAGCTTAGATCGGTAATTATTTCTACACCTGATAAAATTTTACAGGTTCATTCCAACCGTCGCATACCAGGAGATCGATCATCGACAGTGAAACAGACACGCCTTAATATGGCATTTTAAATCGCCATGCTATGTTCTGTTAGAAGTAAGCTCATGTGTAGGAGTTAAAAACACAATGAGGGACATGTTTTGTGTCAGTTGAAAGAGGATCTGCTATAAATCCTTTAATGATTGCATCAAAGTTTCTGCTTAAATGTCTGCAGCAACTGCAACCAGCAGACCTATTTACTTCCGTGGTCACAGCAATCGCTTTAACTTTCTCATTATTTTTTTGTAAGTTACCTACTCACTACATCACAGCTCATCACATGGTTGAAGATGAACGCAATGTCGCTAGAGCACTTGTCCTTACTAGAGTTCCTAACACAATCTTCCAACCGACCCACTAAGATGTGATTTCAAAGTGTGCGTGTTAAAACACAACTTGCTTCGTGGGTCAAGAATGAACCACTCCACAGGCCCGCAACACAACTGTAAGTGCATGTGTGGACTGTCAGTGCAAGTAATTTCTGAACGAGATGTCGCTCAAACTCTACCGCTTGTTGTTGGTAGTCCCCATCCTGCACGGGGATTTTGCAAAGGAAATTGGTAAGGCACCTTCTATTACTTAGAACATTGGAGAAGGGAAGGCATTTTATAAATTAATAATTCTAGCAAGATTAGCATGGGTTTGTCAACATGCAAATAGGTGATTAGCGCTAGACAGCACTTGGCCACTTCTACTCTTTCGCATCATATAATCTAGCCACACCTGGCGTTATTTCACATCATACCACAGTGATTTCATCTTGACACGACTGAGTAGACTCATTCAATTCCCTGATATTTTAGCTGCTACTCACCTTCCATCTCGCATTTCCAGTTCGTCCTCGATTTGCATTTGTAAGGAGGGCACAGTCTAGCTGAGTTTGCATTTAAGCGTACCGAAAGGAATGGGGAATATTTGTAAATAAACTAAGATTTTTGGGAGGAGAGAATACACATTGTTGTTAGATTTGGTTAGTTTTCTGTAATATGAAGCCATTATGAATGTCTTGCATAAGATCAACCGAATGGGTTTTATCAGAATTAGTAAAGATTTAATAGGTGTCTACCAAACCAAGAACGCAGGCACTTTTGTCTCGCCTTAGACCGAAAACCGATGCTAAAACAGAAGCATGAACGATGATTTACATCATTTTACCATGGTTGCCTTTAGCGAAATACCTCGTATTTTCTATCACAGGCATACAAACAGGCATTAAGGACAAATATTCTCCTGTGCTTTTGGTGTTTTGCCCATCATGCTGCATAAGTCTAAGATATTAAATGATTCAGTGCAATTGAGATCCTAATATAATCTGGCAATACTTAGGTTCGATCATCATCATCATCATCACCATCACGATCATTTCAAGATTTTGCATCACAATATTCTCAGTTATCAGAACTTGCGGCTCTGCCTTCAAAGCTTTTAACACAGCAACCACATTCGCTTCCATGACCCTAGTCTGCGCAAACTATCAAGTATTTCACCTGCTCTAAATCTTACAGCCTGAAAATTAATCTTATGAAAAGTGTTATTTAACTCAATACAAGCTCCACAACTCTTCCGTCCTGATTAGCAAATAAGAGGTCAGTCACAATAAACGAATCTCTAATGATAAATACAAAGCCCGGTATTTTGACCCAGTCTCAAATGCGCCCAATCTTGTGGGATGGTGTACTGATAATAAATGTGTGGCGAGTTAAGCTACAATCTTAAAAGACGTTTTTTTCCGAGTCTGGAAGATATTTCGCCTCATGCCAGATCGCATGCGCTTGATTTACTCTATATTGCATCAGCTAATTGCAAGAGCCGATAGCAGCAAATAGCTGTCCATAGCAATAACAGTCATCTTAGGCCTATTGTTAACAAGACACTAGAATGTACGCGTGATATAGTCGGTCGAGGCACCAAGCAGTGCTCAGAAATGCACTAGGACTTGGACCAAAGCCGGACATGTATTGTAGCCTAGTCGTCATTGACCAATGGCCAGGCGAACACAGGCGCTTTGGCCGATTAGATCAGCCATTCTGGTCCTCGAATCTGCTAATTGATTATCTGGCTGTCAGGCCGATACATCCAAAGCCATTTGCACATACATAAAACTTTGGTTGGAATATCTGCCACTTTGTCAGTCTGAGAGTTGATATAGTCCTTTTCCTTTTCTTAAAAGTGTTAATTTGCTTCATTCACTACCCTGTAGGAACATATCTCAGGCCCAACTTGTGTTTTAGTTGCTGAGATCCCTCCGTTATAGCCGAATTTGTCACATGGTCAGACCAATTCTAGAAAATAGAGTGCATTGTAGGCGATCGAAGGCATCGAGTGAGGTGTTTAATGCGAGCACTAGGAACTAACTGCTGCTGTGCATGAACGTGGGGCAAAATTACTGAAAAGCTTCCAACAATTTGTCATAAACTAGGCGGCAAACGGAGAAGATGAAAGGAGATGAGACATACAAAGAAAAAGTAGAAACACGGCAAATAGATAGTGTATGTGAGAAAAACATTTGTCACACGGGTCATTATAATTAGCGGTTATCAATTTCGTGCCATGTTAATCGGTGACAAATGTGGAGTTAAAGTCAGCAACTAACTCTGCACTTAGGCCAGATGAAAAGAGAAACTGATAAGATGAATGAGGACGAGGAGTAAGGATGATGGCTGTGGAATCATTGATACCATCAAGCGTGAAATCGTACGCCATCGGCCAACGCTTATGCGTGTGCTCCTTAGCCATGTGATCGCCGTGCGCACTACGTTTGCAATCCCAATTGTGGGCATGCTTGACCACGCGTAGAAAGCACTTTTCTTGGGAACGCGGACAACACCAGCAAAGTTTTGCATGTGACTGCTTGCTGACCGCGCATACAATGACCCACACAGCTAAAATCAACTTACATTCCTAAAATTTTGATAATTTAATGTGTTGTGAAGATAGCTTTGTTTCGGATAATACCACATCGCCTCAATCACACTCTGTCTCCCCATAAAGCATAGTAGGTTTACAATGGGGCCCTGGATCACCAACATTGGCATGTTTTACCCAGAATTGTCTGAATCTTAGGTAGGGCGGAAAACATTGCTTGCAGCAGAAGCATCAGGGTAACATGGTAGGTGGCGCGACATGAACGCTAAGACGCAGTCTCAGTTTTGGTGTTCACTAACCTCTGGAAAAGGAGCGGTAGTATTCGAACCTGTCGACGGGTTAAGGATTCAGTGATGATAGAGAAAGTGATCTCTGTGATATAACAAAGAGATCTGAGATACGCTAGTGGTTTCTTTTCACAATTCGCCAATAGAGTGATCTGAAGTGCACGACAACCTCAACGATGATCAAGAAGACTTAGCAGGCCCTGGAGCGCACTCTGTCCTCCTAATACATCTGCGCGACTATTTTTGGTCAGGGATCCAGTTGGTGTGCATTTAAGCAAACATGTGTCATCAATCAGCTGGCACTTGACTAAAATGGCGGTGGAAAGACAAAATGGTTACACTGCATATAATGACGAACAGCCAATTTGTGTTATAATTATCTGACTAGCTCGTTTATGATAAAGAGTGACGAAAACCTCATCAACAATGGATATGCACGCAATCGTAATCGGACATCAGTATCAGAGGCAGTACAAACGATACCAGATTTTCCTTCTCCTAAGTACATAAATTCAAGAGATCATGCACGCCGACTAAGAACTTAATATATTTTGGTAAAAAGCTTTGTCTCGTAGAAGCGGGTAAAAATTTCAAAGGCGTGCATTGGTTGCAAGCGATGGATTACGCAGAGACAGACTTACTGAATATTTGATGTCGTCAACATCTAAAAACTCACTAGTTGGCATCAAACAGTGGCACGTGGACCCCACATCTAGTAATGAACACTTAGGATCATTAATCGCCAGAGTACAAGAAATACGTGAACAGTAGTCTGTGCCTACACATTTTCTGCCACGGTGAGGCAGGCCATTCACAATGTCAAATGATCAGACAAGAATTATGCAAATCATCACAGCTCTTGTCTTGCATACTGCGCTTGCACAAAAAAGAATCTTTGATGGAACCATAAAAGATCCTTTTGATTACCCATTGTACGTACCTAGATGTGCATAACGATCCTCCGTAAATTAGCCAGAGGCAGGGAGATTGAGGGAAATAGGTAGTTAGGATAGCGTCATAATGCATAGATATAACTAATTGAATGGAGGTCCCCTTAGCAGGCATCTGTGATGCTGGTACAATCCAACCGCTCCACCAATTTAAAGGTGCTTGGCGTTTACTAGATCATGTCGCGGTGTGAAGCAAGATGAGATCCATTAAAGTCGGGTCCGCTTTCCGCTGCCACCAATGTCGTGTCCCGAGACTTCCTTAAGGTAAAAGAAGGCATGGTACTTAGGACGGAATGGCCATTCTAGAAACAGAGGGGTCGGGAGTTGTTGGTACGACCCGGAGGCCACCCAAGTGACCGATTGCGGCAGTTCGAACAAACAAAGCATTACATCAGCAATGTAGAAGCTATGCAATTTACTGCGCATTCATTACGCATTTAAGGCACAGTGGGTCGCGTGCTGTTCTACCCAATGCATTTTGCAGGATTTCGTTACGAGAGTACATGCGATGCCCCATTTTGCTTTACAAATATAGAGGAATAACTTGGGAGCAAAATTTATGTGAAATTTGCACATAAGTCAGATTATGAAGCAAGCATAAAAGCCTAATTCTGTCGTGTTAAAAATGCGCATCGCCACAGCTACAATATAAAGTAAAAGTCGAATCGGCTTATGTAAGACAGATTCACCAAAGAATATAGAAAGCACCAAATAAAAAAATTTAAAAAGTAAGACATAAAACCTAAAGGAAAATATGGCTTTGTAAATAACACTAGGGAGATAAGAGGATAAAAAGTGCCGGGAGGTGACAAAAGACAAAAAGAATAAGAGGTTGAAAATACGATGTCAATGGAGTCGTAAGACAAGCATGTGAACAAACAAAATGATAGACGGCAGCAGAGTAAGTCGACCACATCCAATCTAACTACAGGCACATGAGAAAAATAAATAAATGAATTTACAGCACAACACCCCAACTCAATTCACTGCCACTGCACTCACCCGAGCACGACTGCGTGCGCCTATCCGTTCTCTGGTAATAAGTTATTATTCACCACCATTCGTTTTACGGTGTGCTACATAATCTCGGGGCTTTGAATTGTGCGAAACCCGCAGTATATGCAAGAATTGGGAGTAGCATTGCTTTACATTTGCAGAGCACAACAGCTTGAGGTAGTAGCACTGGTTAAGGCATGCGTTAAAATATGGCATAAGCGTAAAGTAAGGGAATGCCCTTGTAAACTCCTAGCGTACTTGGTGGAAAAATGTTTTATCTCCATCCAATGCATCAAATGGGAATGAAAGCAGAAAGGTAAACTGCGATTTCTCGATTTACCATTTTTTATGGCAATAGCAAAGTCTGCTGGCACAGGTTCCTCATCCCTGCCTTGCCGTTTTGCCAGGCGTTGTCGGTGAGACGCTTTGATCAGAGCGACAGGTCACCTCATCTTTACACAGAAGTGAAAGTGGTAAGGGGTGAAATCGCACTTTTATTTTACGAACCACTCGCAGGTTGATGCGTCTGCACAAACTACTGCACTAAACAGCAGTCGACCGCTCTCCCCATAAAATTAATGTTGTTAGCAAGAAGCGCAAATCCATTCTTGCACCATGCCAACACTTATCCACTGTGTGGCCAAATCACCGTTTACCTGTTCTGTAATGCCTCATCCCAACCGCTATTGCTTCGACACAGCCGGCTAGAGGGAGCGATTTGTCACTGAGGTTAGTACTACGCCAACAGCAGTCATCGGAGCTGAGAGATGTTTGTTCTATACGATCCTGACTCGCACGCTATTGCACTTGTCAATTAACATAGTCTTTGGTCTCCGGTCCCTTTTATTGCCTATACTTACATCCGTCGTTCTGTCAACCTGTACATCTGATCATATATCTACCGCATCTTCAAACTAATGGTCTCTTGTCTGTCACAAAACTAGTGGTGGGTTACTGCTATGCATACCAATTAGTACAACTAGTAGCTGCGAAGTGTCGGATCCCACCCACTAGCTAAAGGAAGCCTAAACTGCAGGGTAAATGGTAACACTTTATATAGCACGCAGCCTTTATCAGGTGCTTAGTAATGTACAGGTGGCGAATCGCTTTAGTGAAAATTCCATCAAGGGTCGGGAGAGAGACTGCAATTTCGTTTTGACAATGAATTTAGCCCATTTTTGCAGGTCCTTTGGATTTGTTGTAGCTTCCGCCTCAGCCTTGGAATCAAGCCACATCCGTGACTTTACCGCACTCTCCTTAGGCAAGGTGTCATGCCTCATAGGACTGCGAACCAACAAACACAAAGTATGGCAAATGATGGGTATAGAGTGCTTGTAGTGATCAAATACGACTCACTTAGCTTAGGCAGCTCAAAATGAGTGACCACATATCAACGAATGGGATTCAGGTGATGCATTTCGAACCAGTGATGCATCACAGATCAACGTTTTAACATTAGAAATGGTAAAATGGTAAAAAGCAAGGATCACCGAGGTAATAAAGTACCTACTAAGGCAGGGGTGAGTGGCGCATCTGCCGGGTCAAAGGCACTAAAATGTCATTCCTGGTCTCTGGCTGCTGTAGAAGGGGACATGCACTCGGACATGTGGCCATTGTTCAGAATGTACCCAACGTGTGGTCCGAGGATCTTGGCAATGAGAGGGAGGAGTTCCATCCATTTGTACGGCAGGAGTGCCTCTTGAGTCCTCCATGTTGACAGTGCGTGCGAAAATCATTCTACGGTTGCAGGAGAGGGTGGCAGGGCAGGTGACGTTACAGCGCCAAATGGAAATGCGCGCCGGCACTTACGGCAAGTGAATAATTTTAATATTCTTACCCTTTCCAGTCTTCTCTCCAAATCTTGTGCCCGTCAGCACTCACTCTTTCATCAGACCAATCTATGCCATTGGTAATTTGCTTTGCAGCTGCATCTTCCCTAAACTCAATGTTAGCATTGAGGGTTTAAAGGCTGACAGGGTGTATGTATTTATCTTGGAATTGATACCAAGAGATTGGAATATCTGCGCATGTCATTGTGGCCTTTAATACTCATGTAAAGATGCTAAGCTCTTTTTCCCACCAAATCAAGGTGAGTTTTCAAGTGTTGAAAAGGTGCCTCTGTAAATATCCCTGTTAATCTATGCTCTGCAGCACCTTTCCCAATCGACGCCTGTGCGCTTGCCTCAGATTCTTGCATCCATGTGCTACTCGTGGATTTCAGGTTGATATCACTAATTACGGCCAATGGAGCGGATGTTTCATAAGCCAAGATCACCGTCAATGCTAATACGCCTATAGACGAGACTCAGGTAATTCTTCCCGCTGCTAGAGCACGCCCCATCACTGCCTCTTGGCAATGATGCAGCTATCGAATCGCGCTCAAAATCAAGGCATCCATTCTAGGTTCACTACCATTCTTTCCAGATATTTGTCAACAGGCTGCAGATCTACTTTCCACGCTATCATACAGTGCGTTACTTGACAGAAGAGAAGGTGGCTGTGCGTCAACAAAGTGGAGGAGGATGTGGGACCTAGTTGGTAGCACACCTTGAGCATGTGGACACCTACGTAATTCCAGAGACATATTTTGTTATTGTTGATAAATATTACAACAGGTTCATTGCCTAGCTAAAGATCAATGCACATCCTCATGTCAGAGGCATCAAAATGCGTCGAGACTCTTCACATTGCCCTGCATAGATTGCATCTGTTGACTGTCCACCTCTCCCTTTCGCTTCGTGTGTAATTTTGTGCATGTCTTTCACAGCCTCTTTTGAATGACTACTGCTTCTTACTTGCCAATCCATTGGGCTACAATACCCCTTATTTTCAAGGTAGAAGAGGGCAGAGTGCGTAATTGGGGGCCGCATAGCAATCTAGTAAAGTAGAGCTACTTGAACCAACAAAGAAATCTGTCCTACTCACCAACCTTATCAAATAGCAGTTGTCAGTGATGCATCTTCTTACGTTCCAAAGTGTAACAGCTTACTCGAGATGTGGTTAATCTGTAGTTGAAGTGTCAGTTACAAGTGGACATGACTACAGGAGATTTGCAAGCTAGAAATAATAATGTAGCTTATCATGAGAATAATCACCTATTTAAGCATGGTGAAAATGGGGTATAGTGCCTCTACCAACTTCCGAGCAGGGATTCTCCATGTGAGCAGTCTTCATTGAGGCCGCATTTTAATAAAGGCCAACTTAATGAAAACGATTCTCTAATGCAGCACATCCTAATGCTTTAATAAGTTTGCTTTTCCTAACTAACTCTTTTGCGTGCAAAAGCATTCGAAGGCGGAACTGTTAAAATGTTCGCATTGTAATACTCACGTTCTTTAAATGTACCTCATAGGCGAGAGTCGAGAGGACAACTTAGGCCCGGTTGCGAACGAAATTGATCGCTCTCTGGGATTCGAGGTGCCCTCCTTGTAGATACTCCGGCTCCGCTACCACACATCCTTCCCGTACCTTGAATACAAATGTCGACAAACAACCAACCTTCTCGTAGCAGGGCTGGTAAAAGGGAAGAGTAGAAAAGGGAGGAATCTTTTACTCACCTTCTTGATGTCCCTTTTAAAATTGCCCTAAGCGATGCAATTTGAATTTCTTCCCACACAAAATTTACGTTCCGTAAATGTGCTCCAAGAAAAGTAGATAATACTATACCAATATAAATAGCTGACAGTGCCTCAAAATTGCGTACTTTTGCCCATTGTTATAACATATCTAACATGTTCATTTATCCCGGCCTATTTCTATAGGCCCCAGCATTTTTGCCGTGCATTTTCATCCCTAAAGCATTTAGCCCCATGGGTCATTGGCCTTAGTAAGTGATTCCAGATTTCCATTGGAATAAATATTCAATGCATGGTTTAACCGAACGAAGAGTAATTCGTAAGTAACTTCCTCTTTTAAGGGACGCAACAAGTCAAGATTATTTAAGTCCTCAACGCTAATGGCTCTGCTGGTACCACCTATAACGACCTCTTGTAACTGAAATCGGAACGTCAACTTCGACTCTATTTCTCCATCAAGTCATGCCTGAGCCAACTGATCTCCATGGAAGTGGAGGTTATGAACCTTTAAGGTATTTCCTTTAATTTTGTAAAATAAGCGCACCAGAAGCGCTGTAGAATAGGGAATGTCACGCGTAACTGGTTGATTACATTAGTTGACTACCTTCCATTCCATCGACATCACCGCTTTTGCCCCAAAAGATTGATTAGTACAAGTGACTTCAAACTGCATTTTTACCAGCAGACAATGCTTAAAAGAATCAACAGGAAGGAGGTGAAATTCAGTAGTAGTGGCTTTTGCATGCATTTAAGTGGACTACATAAAGAGAAATGCATGCGGCAAATAATGCCTAGTTTACTGACGTGTAGTTGTGGGCTTGGCACAGATGAAGCATCACACTGCCAATCGGCAAGCGCAAGTTGATTCCATTTCTTCGAGGTTAATAAAGCACTCTCACACCTTAATGTACTGTCCTTGATCACTCACAGAACCGATCTGTGCAAGTAGCCCATCTCGCTTAGGTGGACCTTTTAGCACCAGTACTGGCCTTTCCTCTAGAAACTGGGACTCCACGCCTTCAGTCAACCACAGCGATAATAGTGGCGAGAATTATTCTCGAGGAAGTTATGTTCCAATTAAGGACTCAATTAAGACATATGGAGCACCGATGACTTCACGCTAGCAGCTGCATTTCCATGGTCACAATTTACACATACATGCATAATTCTATTCATTTCACCTGAGAATTGGCGATGAGACATCTAAAACACTTGCTTCCAATGGTCACGCTCACAGATAGCATTAAAGGTGGAAGTTCTGTGGATAATGCACGTCAAGCACTACATAAATTTTGTCACATAATGCAGTATTAGTGAAAGGAGAAAATTGTGATTGCAATATGACTGGACAAAGTTGAAAGAATCCAAACTTTTCTCGTTAAACTTCCTAATTTGTTTCTACAAATTCCTCCAGGTATGCCGCGGTAGTAGGGAATATCAGTTTGTTTTACATAAGCGCAGCCAATGCTAGATTCGAAAATCTTGATGAATGAGAAAGTTAAAGCTTGCGGCAAAATTACTCGCAGACCACATGTAATATAATTTTGTGAATTTTCTTGTTCATTACTTACTTGCACCCAGTAGGAGCATTAACGAATGCGATTTTGCGAAAAAATGGCATACTAATCAGTAGACAAGTGTCCTAACATTTCTCGAACTCAGCTTATAAGATGCGGTATTTGAGAATGCATTACATGATGCTGCGGGGCACAGTCATTTGTGTCAGCATTGTGAGCATTTCTTATCTAGTATGCTCTGCACATAATGACTACCTACGCACTTGGGTTTGTGGATGGTGGGCAAGGAATGGTCAGTAAAGACAAGTAGATGATTCCTGTACAAAATTACAGGCTTATAATTCCCCTAATATAAATCAGCACTTCTTTTAAGACTGGTTGTTAGGTAAAGCACATAGCTGTGTCACGAAATAGGATTCATCTGAGCTCCATCAGGTATCTAAAGCCAGTGTGCAATATGTATCACTTTTCAACTAGTAAGTCGGTTGCCACATTGGCTATTTCCATTGGTAAGCAATCATAGACTGACGCCGAAAGATCATTTGTTACAAAATTTATGTTAGTGTGTTAATTGATAGCGTCAATCGTTTTGACTAGTGCTGTGTTGGTAGATTTCCGTACAATGCAGGACAAGAGTCTTTGCACCACAAATCTTACACTTGAGTCACCCTTATCGTACTGTTTAACCACTTTAAAAATGCAATTATATGGGCCATCTCTGGGTTTGGCGTTCAATGGAACTGTACAGAATTAAAGTCCGCTGCTTCCCAAGCCTAGTGCTAATTATCTGTTTGAAATAAATGAGCACTGCAGTCATTTCTCTTTCACAGGAAGCGATTTTTCGGAGGTATTGCAGCCTTCGAATAAATCTACACCACTGATGCAGGCTTTTGGTTTAGACAATGAGTCCCAAGTTCTCTGCATGTATTAACAGCAAAGCATCGCGTATATCTCAAATGCGTGGAAGGTGTATGCTCCTGCTTATGTTTACATCAAAAGATGTATCGCTCTCTGCAGATGTAGACGCCGCCATTCAAAGATTTGTCGTCCTTTTTATTGAGCCCATCCCTCCAGTCGCAAATCCCAATAAGCGTGCGTTATAATAGATAACTGTAATTCAGATAATGTTTTCGTGTAACAAAATAAAACAGCATTATTTATAAGCGGGTGATCCTGCAAATCATGTCGAAATGCAGAGTGATGCAGATTATCCCTTTGTTAGCTACAAAACCTTTTGTGTCAACGTGTCATCATCACTTGGATTTGGTTCCCTGTGCACCTAAAATAAAAGCAGCATTTTCACGCCTAAGTGTAATTATTAGCTGAAGCGCTGTGAACTTTGGGTCATGTATGTGCCTGTTGTGTGACCATACTGTGTTTTTATTTTAAAGAAATAGTGCATGCAGTAAAAGACAGTGGTTGATCGGCTGGCACAGCACTAATTTCGGGCAAGGCTTTGGATAGCTCTCTCATTTAGTAGTTATCCTAAACACTCTGTAGTGTGCATGATAATAAAATTCAGTTTAAAGATGTGTAAAAAATGCTTTTAGTAGATATTTATTTTTAAATGAAGGTTTTGCACAAATGCATAAAAGCACCTACAGGACACCATTAATAGAGGAAATGCTATGATAATGAAATATATCAGACTATCAGAGCTTCAAAATGCCATTAAGTTGCGCTAAATACAATAAATTTTTAGGAATAAAGCATTTTTAATGCAGCGAATCAAAACCCTCAGGGCTGTGTGGTACATTAGGTTCCCCAACTTCCAATCATTTTCTGTTTTCCCAGAAGCTCCTACTTTATAATGACTTGTACTTCTTGACTTCGCTCCACGCCGATCCCTTTAATGTATGCACATGACCTGAAAAAGCCTGATGTTTTTTATCATCCTACAGCTGCCCTTTCTGCTTCATTGTAAAGTTACGCATAGAGTTGTCTCTGTTCCTGCTCATTAACTCCAATTAATCTCTTGTTTAGAGTTGATTTGTTAAAGAATAACCTTGTGTTTTGACATAAGCGACAGGAGTACTATCAGTTGCTAGGCATTCACGGTGTACTTTTTGAAAGTAGAAAAAGGATCACGAGTCCTTGCTCACACTAACCATCACAAACGCTGTTGCTGAATGGATAATTCCTCAACTTTTTATCCAGTCACTTAGAAAATCGTTTGATCTAATGCGCATAAAGTCAGAAAATTGTGATCCTAAAAGTAGGGTAAACAATAATAATTAAGAGGAATCGCAGAAGGCGTGTTTTTTGTTGTATAATCAACCTGTACTATCGTAGAGCGTCCACCATAAATTATTTGTGCTTCATTTGCAATCAGTTTGCCAGGAAATGACTGACTGAAATAGATTTTAGGGAGTTAAATTAGCAATGTTTTGTCGTACTCGCGTTCATTTGTTTGATATATTGTAAGATATATTTTGAGAAAGTGACTCCTTACATGGCTTGGTGTTTCACTGCTACAGCTGTATTCATAAACAACGTTTGTGTGAAACGTATTATTCCACCCATTTTGAGAGTTTGGTCAACAGAATGAAGTTGCACCTATGTCAGCATTCAATCACCCCTTAAAATATTGCAATGTTTGTTCCTCGAATTCTCAATACCATTCAAGTCTGCTTCATGTACTAATGTGCAAACGCAATTGTACCATTCCGCATGATTGAGAAAACAGACTACCATGCAAGGGGAATTTGTGTTTCCAGATGCAGGGAGAATCCAAGGCTTGTTGACGCGTCAACCAAAGAAAACACTGACATATGGTGATTTGCAAGGCATTTGTAGTTTTCGTCAACTAACAGTAGCACAAACAACATAAGGGTAGATAAGCATTGCGGCATGGCTCCACTAACGCGTTTGAGAAATCATGGGTCAGTTACAAATGGCATAGTGGCACAGACACACGTGTTGAGCGCGCCCTAAGGACTTGCGTGGAGGGTGGCTCATTGAAAAATGCAGTGTTGGAGCCTGGCTGTGATGCCTGAATTTTTGAATATGAAGCCATGTTTTAATGGAATACTGAAGTAGCTTAGGCGCCGTGAACATTAACAAGTGGGAGTGCATTTTCCAAAGCCCACATTTTTACTTTCCCGAAGTCACATTATTGGCGTTATTAAAATGGGTTTCCTCCACATTACCACAAGCAGTATCCATTGATAATGATGTAAACTTAGCAGAAAGGCGACGCCAATTTAAGATGCCTGGGTTATTTATTTGGTTCTACGTGCTTTGATCTTGCCACTTTTGGGAATAGCCAATGCGCAGTTTATGTCTTACGTTAGAAGTCCAATGCGTTTAAAAGTGGCAAATGTCCACTTTCACTGGATTATAAAAAGAAGCATTTTAATTCTGTCCATGTGTCAGTCTGTCTTACTTTAGTCGGTCTTAATGACTGGTCCTGAAACTGATTATTCTTCAGTGCTACTCCATATTTTCGGTATGGAATGCTGTCCACCTGACGACATCAAGCCGTGATTTTCGGTATTCAGGATAATGGATTCCTGTTTACTTCTTCCATGTTTGGACAATGTCCTCATTTTCTGTTTTGACGTCAAATTCAACGTGAGTGGTGCTGACTACTTCAAATTGTCCTTGATGTTTCCTTTAACTTGATGCACAACGATAAGTTTGTTAAAATATTCAGTTTGAGCAATTTCCATTCACCAAACCTAATTCATCTGCCATTTTAAATTTGATACAATTATCATGTGCAAATTGCTTGAGGAGAATGAGTTTGAAGCATTAACGTTATCGTGTTACTGTGCAGCAAATGTTCATGGGCAAGCTTTGAGTATCCAAACGCTGAGCAAATGAAATGACTTTTCTTGACGGTCCCCAAAAGGTGAGAGCGTAATGCGCTTAACAACTAAGATAGCACCTCAGCATTACCTATAGCTTGTTTCTTCTTACTGCTTAAATTGTATTCATCCGGCATCCTGTTGTTGGGATTATAGAGGCCGCGCATCAGTGAAGAGTTTGAATGTAAGGCCCCAGTTAACGCATTTTCAACAAAGAGAAGCTTCATTTTGAGAGTACATCTCATCAAACACATGAGTCTTCTAAGTTAAAGGACTGTTTGATGTGGTCTGCGCCAAAATTGTAGCCTACTACCTCAGTTAATTAACAAGTACTCTGGTTAAGAAAACCTTAAAATATGCAGTCTGCATCTTTTAACAGTTTTCTTATTGAAAAGTAACATGGCGCAGAGGACATTGGTGCCTAGTTAGTTTATGTCTGTATATCTAATTTTTAAGTGTAGATTTAAAGGTTAGAACGCTTCAAATTATGTTTTCTTAGTATTTTTGTCACGATTGACTGCCGGTGTGCATTAAACCACGCATCAAAAGTTTTGACGTTAAAACTCACTTTTGAATCCCGTAATTACACAAACAAACCATAGCTTGGTCGTTTGGGGTTGTTGGAAATGTAGTGTGTTACCGCCCTCTCAAACTCCTGCAGCATTATTTACTAATGCGACTGAGTTCACATGACTGTGAACGTCACCAGCGCACTGTGTGTTGGGTGAGATGGCACACAGATGGCAACCTGCTTCTGTGCGATTTTCGTTACTTTCTTTTGTTTGATTTGCACGCAATGCTGACCCTACCATAAGTCAGACGAATTTTTGCTTCGACAATGCAATTGCTCTGATCAGTGAATTTTATTAGTTTGACGAAATGCTCCACTGATTTTACAATCTTCAAACCGAATTTGCAGCATAACGCGATGAAGTTCAAGTATCGTTTAAAATGGAATCAAAGGTGATTTTCAAACCCATTCTCCATAGGGAAGAGGTGCTAAGTTTTAATGGCAGTCGTGAATGGCTTTTACGATTACAGTGTTTCATCGCGCTGCACCTGCGGCGATATCCCCACGGACATACCAGACTACTGCTGTTACGAGCTTGCAAAGAGGATAATTGCAATTTCCGAAGCTGGTAGTCCGTACAGATGTTCTTTGAAAAATGCATGGCGAAAGTGTGTGCCAACAGCTCATTTATGCGGTGTGATGTAACAAAAATACAGCGCTAACGTTTAACGAATTGGTTCCTCACTTTTGCTGAAAATGCGGCCTACTTCATATTTTCCACCGCAAGGATAAAACAGCCAACATTCACAAATGTGTTCTTTTGTAATTACACGGTTATTTGCATGGCTAAGTCCAATGCCTAGTACTATCGTTGATCGCTTAATTAATGTCCATTCGCAATATTATTCATTTCTCAAAATTTACGTTTGGATTACATTAAGTTTGAATGAATTCCGATCAAATTCTTTCGGAGGGTAGCCATGCTGGCCTCGTTCTACAGGACAAACGAAAAAAAATGACATAACCTTGCAGAATAACTCCATTGCTCTAAACAGCACGCCAGTCGTCACAACCTTGGATGTGCTTTCCTCGCCCACCTAAATTCAATTATTAGTTACCCCTAACGCTTTTGCACTGCTTGGTCCAATATCAATACGCGTGTGTAAAAACTAACGAAATGACAGACATCCTGCAAAATTTGGTTCCTCCATTTTGACTTTAGATGTGCATCACACTAACATGCTAACTACTTAAGAGCGCGACACGGAATTTGATTATTCTAATTTAAACATTCAACAGGAGGCGTGCACGAGTCCATCTTCCACCTTCAATGGCAAAACAAATTACGGGCATCGGACCCTTGCAACCTCCGTAACGTTAAGGCCTAGAGGTAAATTCTTATTGCAACTTGGTGTGATGTTGGCCTTTGTATCATGCAGATGTAGTATAATGGCACACTGAACTTTGATTTTGCTCTATCTCCTAAGCAATTCTGAGTTTTGCATGGCTTTAGCACCTGCAAATCTGTTGCAATCATATAAAATATTGCCTTGCTGATTCAGTTTTGTAAATGTTTCGAATGCATTCAAAAAAGCAATCAAGGGTGCAAAAAGGTGAATTACACTGATAGCCAGTAAGCGATTTTGCAAAGTGGCAGCATTAAATACCTCAGCATTCGAAAATCAAATGTCTGTTTTGAAAATAATACGTAGCCATCTGTGCAACCCTCACAAATATTGTAGTGTTTGTAAGCCACTGTGTTGTACAAAAGCGAGTTTGCTACTGTAACGACAAATTTGCCTCTACGTGCAAATGGCATGTAAATTGTTCACCATTCAGTTATTCAAGTGATTAGTTCATCGATCTCCAAAGGCCACGTAGGATTGTCTTCTGCGAAGACGAGTTCACTGACCATGATTTGACAGCTCACCTACTAAGCATGCTAACCTCGAACTCACTATCCCTGCTTAACAATCTCTTGAAAAAATGAGCTAATCAATTGGGAGTGATGCACAGCTTTGTTTTAGTGACTTAGTCTTCGGATCACAACGTTTAGTTGAGCATTGACAGTGATATACAAATTTCGAAGCACTGAACTAGCAATCTCGTTATGCATAGGGCCTTTTAGAGTAGATGCTGTTTGTGCACGAACATTCCAATTGATGTCGCCTGTATCAAGGCGAGTAAGGATGTCATCAGTGAAACGTCTAAAACTGCATTAGAGAGTTTGAGGCAGCTATCCAGCCTTTACAGTGTACAGAACTTTTCCATGTTACAATTGAGACCACTTGGAGGTCTGCTCCGATACCTCAATGGCTGACCCAACACGTTACATCCCACTTCATCTTGAAATTTTCTGTACTTAGTGTGTCACACGATTGCATTTTATTTAGTGCGGCATTGGCAGTGGGAGGATAAAATCAAAATGATGAACCTTCAACAGGTTGCAAATGTGGGCGAACACAGTCCTGTCAACGCTTGCTACTATCCAGTACTTTGGGTAGATAAGCCAAGCATTTGGTGTTGACGACACTGCAAGCATGTGAAATCTAGCAAGTGGACAATATCTTGCTTTGATAGCTCCATTAGAGTAAGAAGTCTTTGCAACCATTAGGTTGCATGCATAGCGAACACGCAGCATTCGGATTAATGATCTTGAAGGGAAAATTACTATTGGCCGTGTTAATAAAAGGCACAACAAAGTGATTCCCTAAGCTGTACATTGCAAGCGATGGTGTGATGGTATGCATATAAATTTGACCAACTGGTCTACGCCTCCTCAAGCAAGCTAATTAACAGGATCATCGACCCTGTTCCAAGTGTTGCGCTACTGCTAGGTGACAAGACGGGAAGGGGTGTGAAAGCGATGGGACAAAATGGCAGCTTGCTTCATTTTGTCCGGAGGGATGCAACGCCAGCCGACGCCATATATAGCTAACAGTAGATAACTCTTGTTTCATGAAGCATCGAGAGTAAGTTACACACGATCCATGAGAAAGGGAAAGCGAAATATATTGTAACACACATGAACGTTGATTGTGCAGCACCGAATCGCGTGGTGGTGTACTGTATCGTCAGATGCCTCAGCAAGTAACCACCACCCATTTGAATGCATTACAGCTTCTTCACCAATTCTAAATGCAACGCCGACTTTGATTAAGGCGTTGTGTGGTGCAGGAGTTATGTGAAGCCTCTGGAATGGCTGCAGAGTGACCTAGCTGCAATTAATTTGATCTGATTAATTTGGGTTGCAGTTGAGTACGTCGGATTAGAAAGCAATGTAGATGATTAAATTGGATGAGTGAATTAGATGCACGCAGTATTGTATCAATTTCGCTCACACTATCCTTACAAGTAAAATCTTTTAAATGTCGTCGATCTTGCCACATCGCAACTTATCCAAAGTGGAATTGCAAATCTGCCAGACTTACAGCAAAGCAATGAAAAGTTTTGCTTTATACATAAAACTATGCCTTACAAATAGGCTTAGCTGATATTTGACCAAAGCAAATCCGTGTGCATCTAATTGAATGACAATCTGCTCGACAGAATGCACATCTCATTATTTTCTCCAGCTCTAGTTTCAGTAAAAATATCATCGTAGCATCAACAAATCCATAATCCCTACATTTTCTTGCACTACTCAGAACTTCATGCACTAAAGAAGCTGGCCTAATAATTCCTCGATTTTAAGATACCTTTCTTTGTGTGTAAGACTTTGCATTTTGAGACTGCTTTTTGGACTGGCTAATAGAAGCGGTAAGAAATATACCATATTTTAAGGGGCAAACAGATGCGAGGCAGGTATTTAGTCTGAAAGAGGTGAAGGGATGGATGAATGGATAGGTTTGTGGACAGAGCATCAATAAGCTAAACAGAAGGAGATATAGAAAAGTAGAAAATGGGAAGGAGGTGAAAGAACAGAGGGCTTAAGAGTAAGAACATTTTGAAACAAAAACGCCTCAATTTACATTAAATGCAATCAGTGTGGTGTAGAACTCAGAGTACTGTCAATCTTCCAGCGGGCCAAATTTGGATGCTGATTCAGTATAAAAGGGAAGCTTGGAGTAGAGCAGTCGTAATTTAACCATGCACCCGCAATTTACTGGAAAACTAACCAGGTCTCCTTGCAAAGACTGGATGCTGACTAGTTCCTTCATTGTTGTCTAAGAAAATCCCCACTAATCACTAATTGCTTTGCATACAAGTGAAGATGGGTTGATAGCTGTCCATTGCAATAGTGCACAAGAATCACTACACAGAGAGTGGTATGTTACATGGAAGTGGAGCGACGCCTCAAGTCTAAATGTTATCACAAGACCTAGCACAACGAATACGGCAGCTGTTACAAAGCGGTATGAACACAAACTCTTGCTGGCATGAAAAAGGAATTAAGCACGCAAAAGTGCGGCAAACAAATCATTTTGCATAAGAACAGCATTTCAGTCACCTTAACTTGGCTTATTGCCACATTAGCACATCCACCACAATGGGTTTGATTATTCCTACAAAGTGAACCAATGGAATGCGTTTCTAACAAAGTTATGGTCGTGGTCTTGAACTAGCCAATGTAATTTTTGTAGGACTGTAAGTCTGAGCAAGCTACTGCGTTAGAATTCACTTGATTGTTTACATACCACGTCCCTATAACTGCATTTTAGTGCTTGCTAAAATAACAAAGCCCTAAGATAAAACTATAAATGCATCGATAACATTACAACTCTAATGATAGCGGAAGTATCAGCCAGATCTTTAGAAATGTGCTTTTAATTATTTAGTGACGGGAAACTATGCCAGCTATTCTACTCTGCGTAGCTTGAATGCATTTGCAAACAAGGAGGGAGAGATGTGACGCAAATAGAAATGAAGCAAGAGACATATTTTTGTTAAAATTCTCTCGTGGACCGATCGTAGTTTCAGGCGCTTTGCAGACCCTATAGACTGAAACAAGATGTGCAAATAACAGGTGCAACCGCTTTTTACCTGTGCAGAGTTATTCGAATCTAAATGACTGCACTGCGATTCGCACGCCACTTCTATACTAGTCATGCCGTTCTAATAGAGTGCTTTAGCATCGCTTAGAAAAAGTGCTTTAATAAGGACCAGGAAAGGTGACGGACAACACGCATTTGCTTAACGAAGCACTGTTTAGCACTGCCACTCATTTGGACCGCCCTCTCTTGCTATTGTCTTAACGGCAATGCATCACAGTAGGCTGTGTCGCTTGGCGAGCATTTGTCGTGAGGCGTTGACCTGGGCTACACACTGCTATCCCTTTTGGGAGAGTTTTGGGTGCACACTCTTTGCAAAATTAAGCTCCACCATTTTCTACGAAGTGCATGTGTGCTGTCATGACGTGTCAAGTGAACACCTGTTCACAAGTGCTCTCATGCCCCTTAAGGCGATGTCAAAGGCGATGGCTCTATTTCCACCTCTTTATCAGTGGTCTCTGATGATGGTCTTGCCGTTTCTCTAATAAAATGTAACTTTCGCAGACAGTGTGTAATGTGGGGCATGACGAATGCATCGTCAATTTCGTGAGGCATGAGTGTTCCTATATGAGAAAAAATAAATGTTCAATTGGCTGCCATGAGTTTATAAAAAGAAAAGGCTCCTGCAGCGACCTCAGTCTACCAATGCAATGAAAGGTCAGTTGTAGAATACCGCAAACGAATAACTTTAATTCACCGTTTCTGTCGGAATTAACCCAACCTTTGCCAAATATCGGCGGTGGTATGACGCTTTACATGGTGCTTGTAAATGACTGAACAAGCTAACTGTCGAAAATTACAAACTCACGCATAAGCCTACAAAACAAACCTACGTCCTTAAAATGAGGATGCAGTTGGATCAAAGTTGGATCAGCTGTTTGAAAATGGTTGTTTTGGAACAGGGAACTACCGCGGCTTGGTTACTTTCAGCTGGTTTACATGAGAGTCTCGTGTGGTTCAAACGAAGGGCAGGTGTTGCGAAGTAGTCTGAATAGCCTGGCAATGAGCTGGCCTGATGACATTGCCGTTGGTGCTATAGCCGTGTCACCAGTGCAGAGTGCAAAGTCTTTAAGGAGGATCCGAATCATAGTGCTTAAAGGCAATGTTTACCGCTACCCACTAGCCACACATATGCATTTGATATCTTGAATGGTATAAAGCACATGTCCACGTGCCCAAAAACAGCTTAACTCATCTAAATAGTACCATCTGCACGAAGCCATAAATAAGTGCCTTTGATTGCATTTGAAACTTACGACTTTAATTAGCATTGTCGCCAAGGTTAGTAGACAGTAGACCACAGATGAATGAGGGAGTATGTGACAATTCAGCACAAGGAGGGTTCGATCATATGCTTCATTGTCGCTGCCGCTCGAATGCCTTTCCCCCTTTTCGTCCCCTACACGCAGGAAGACATTGAAGCAGCAGGAACGGCTTGAACGCCTCAAGAACATGAGGAGACACAAGGCCCAACCATGGGGAGGGCAAATGCGGTGTCACCATCACCAGCAGCAGTAATAAGCCGAAGAGGCTAGCACTAGCACTCTCGGGGATTCACTCAACCCAACGCTTAATAACTGGCCTCTACGGACTGCGCCCAATGACCATGCGTACTTCTTGGCCATGAACAGGTATAATTTGCAGCTGATGGACTCAAATAAGTACGAAAACAACATCCAGTCGTCAAACGGTTGATTTCAACATGCCTAGCAATCCTTCAGATGTCACGTCAATTGACCACTTAAAAGTGAAAGGCAGTGCCTGTTGTAATGTCTACCACCATCTCACTCTCCCTCCCTCCATCCTAAGCGTGGTATTTTCGTTCAGGATGTCAAATGGCCATGCTAATGAGCTATGATTCACAGCACTTTATCTGCAATAGAACATCTCCGGTTGTAATGCAATCACACTGCAGTGCCCCAAGACTACTCCCGAGAGGAGGGAAGGCAGCAGGCTGAAATGAAAGGTTTCCCGCATGTAGGATCGGTTTATTTGCAATAATCCTCCTCTGATAGGCATTATTTTCAGCATTTATCACAACTGATCTCCACCTTCACAAGTCAATTTAAACAGCAGTCAAATCGTTGTAGCTTGGCGCAAGATTAGAATGGCTAAAGAAGCAACTATTGGTTAAATTCCTCCGCGTGAAGTGATTAAAGTATTTGCTTTCCTCCTCTACTAACTTTGCAAGCAATAAATACAGTTGAATGAGGTAGGCGTAATCTTATTAAAGACTCCCCAATAGCAGTAAATGTCATGGATGAGATGACCAGGCTATTATGTTCTTCTTTTCAAACTTAGCTTCACTTTTTAAAGGTTCTAATACACGCTTGCAACTAAGAGCCACCTACTTATTAAAGGAGTACGCTTCGTTCAATCACATTTCATAATCCTGTTCTTGTAGGTTCCGATATCGGTTTGGTGATTCTAGGCAGCAATGCATTGACCACTAATGGCACCTGCACCATTGTCATCCTGCGGACACAAATAATCAGAGAATGATTGCACGAAGTAAGATTGAGTCCGAGGGGTAAACGACTCTTTAGCGAGGCGTGGAAGCTATAAAAAGCATCTACGAGCAAATTGCATCCTCCATTCTCAGAAGACCATTTCATTCAAATGGCGAAATTCCACTTAATGCTTCTTGCAATGTCTGCGGGGACCTCTATAAAAAAGACAACTGCATTGTGTTGTTCAAATGAAGACCTCCTCCTCTTCCATCCGTAGAGTTAGAATGACTAGCAAATGATTTGGACAAAACCTTCTTAAGAATTATTCTCGCCTTCTGTTATTGCTGTGGTTGACTGAAGGCGTGGAGTCCCAGTTTCTTGAGGAAAGGCCAGTACTGGTGCTAAAAGGTCCACCTAAGCGAGATGGGCTACTTGCACAGATCGGTTCTGTGAGTGATCAAGGACAGTACATTAAGGTGTGAGAGTGCTTTATTAACCTCGAAGAAATGGAATCAACTTGCGCTTGCCGATTGGCAGTGTGATGCTTTATCTGTGCCAAGCCCACAACTAAACGTCAGTAGATTAGGTATTATTTGCCACATACATTTCGCTTCATGTTGTCCACTTAAATGCGTGCAAGAGCCACTACAACTGAATTTCACCTCCTTCCTGTTGATTCTTTTAAGCATTTTCTGCTGGTAAAATGCAACTTCAAAACACTTATACAAATTAGTCTTTTGGGGCAAAAGTGGTCAAAGTCGACGGAATGGAAGGTAGTCAGTTAATGTAATCAATCAACTACGCGTGATGTTCCTCATTTTACATTGCTTCTAGTGCACTTCTTTCACAAAAGTAAAGGAAAAACTTTGGAGGGTCATGGTCTCCACTTTCTACATCTAAAAGAACCACCCCAAAGGTGTGAGCGTGGAGCCATTTGGTCCACTAGATATGAGAATATTGGTTCTACCAATCATTACCTCCAGAATGTTCTAATTCGGGTTCAGAATTGACCAGCCGTTAATTGACCCTTCATTTAACGACTTGTCCAAATTTATTCAGGTTCTCGATGTGTGTGCAATACTTTGCCTAACTCTGCGCGACATAGCGATGTCACTCGAAGCTACGCATTTCGGCATAAGTAGACATTTTTGCTGAATGTGATCATACTAATCGGGAATGCATCACACTACCGCCAGAATCTACTCCATTAATGCACACGTAAGATGCACAAAACACTCCCGTTGTCCTCAAAGATTGCTGCTCACACTCTGCAATGGTGCTGGGTGACACAACCCGCCTTCGCGGTGAAGATCTCCTTGGCAGATCCACCACTTGCGAATCCATCCAAATTAGCATGCGTCTTGTCAGCGTGGTTCTAATCAACCTTGTTGAACCCACGCAGATCGCTTCGCTTCTGCCATATCGTTGCTAACATTATAAAGTCAACCTGATGACGAAACGGATATGTGGGCCAATGCTTCATTATTCCTTCCTTTCCGCATCGCAAACAGCTGCGGTCCACTTGAGTGAGGACCACCATCCCCTCGTCCAGCCTCTCCCCACGCGTCCCCCCCGCGATCATTAGAACCGGTAAGAGGGTTCTTCCATCTCATACAGTCTCTTTCACCCGGTGTGGTTGCAGGTAGGACTAACCAAGTAGCTCCTCTTCCACGATGCAGCCTATAAACTTCTTCAGCACACATAACTCTGTAATGCTCCTCCCCAACTTTACAGATTTGTAAGTACTCTGCTTGCTTTAGCGCTCAAAGGAAAGCACGAGGAATTCATAGCCTCGCCCTAAACCAAGTGCATCGATAAGGCCAGTCCTTTGTAAAGTAATGTGATTCTTGCTCCATTGGGAGCGATATCCTCACCAGGTCACTTGTACTACCATCGCCTTGTCAGTGGGAGCACAAAAGGCATGTGAATGGAAGCCTTCAGCGCCATCCTAGACGCACATTCCCCTAAGGAACGCGTCCGGATGAAGCTGTTGGGTTGTTTACTACTTCAGCCCTACTCTTGTGGACCAGCCACCAGCACTTAACAGCTATCACAGCGCTCTGTTCATGCTCCCATTACAAGGTCTTAAAATGGTGCATTCGTTCAATGGAGACAAAGTTTAAAGCCAATTTTACCTACAAAGTGAGGAGAGCTTTTGTAGGGGTGCAATAAGCACTGAGAGGATAGCACCGCTTCCACCAATTCAAAAGGCCTATTTGCTACGAAGGTACAATAATAAGTGGCACACATTTAAGCGAGGTTAGGTTGGTAGATCCCTCCTGTGGCCGCAAGTCCGGCCTCACCACGCGCATCTGAATTCCATCATACACTAATTAAGGAAGATTTGAGGTTTCTAACGCTAGAATTTCAGTGACAAGCAGCTAACTACTGATGAAACGAAATAGATCCTTTCGGAAATAAAACCATTCATTCACCACCGTTTCGACAGCATTTGTTCTAAGGATGGGTAAATGAACCCAATGCTTTTGGTCATCTATTTGGCTAAAGTCTTTAAGATTTGCTCGCGCAATGACTCGCCATCACTATAAGTGTCGAATGTTTGCAGTGGCACATCGACATGCACAGAGCTGCGTCACTTCATCCATGTGGTCTATATCTGCCTTTACCACCGCTCCCGCTTATCGTTTGATAGCCCGGTAGAACACAGTGGTGGATTCTTCTGGGTGATGCAAGTTGCGGTTAACTGATCTGGAAGTCAAATTCGGCCCTGTGTCGCTGACGTCGAGGCTCCACTTAATACCTGTTCGTCGGCGTCGGAGTAAAATCACCAGTCAGTGAAGTGCTTCTCTGGTGCTATTACTCCAGGACATGCTGGTCACGCAATCCATGGCATCTGACAATTCTCTGCATTTTAGCGAATCTTGAGGATTTAGCTACCAAGATAGGAACGGTTTTCTTGATGCACGTGGTGGTAAAGCATGCTGAATCGGCAGCAGTCTTGTCACACTTTTCTCCACCACTATGAGTCATTCGTCACTCCTTATGCCTCCATTGTCAACCAGCACGGGTGATTCAAAGTAGCATTGCAAAAGCATGAAACTAATTGACGGAAATAGGGAATGCCAGCAGCTGGGCAAAATACCACCTTGACAAATATCCATGTAGATATTATGGATAAAGCTGCCTTCGAATCTTTTTACACCAGTAAACGGAGTGGGAATTTGAGTTAGCTTTAACTATTAAGAGTCCCTTTTAGACGTGCCTATCTGTCGATAAAACAAACAAAAACCTCTATGCTTTCTTACTAACCTTTGTGGCTCTTTCGTCTTTTCTTGTACCCAAGGTCTATACATCACCTCAAGTTGGATTCATAATGAGCTTTTGCCTTTGGCTCTGAGGTCGCGAGCCCTATTTATGCACATCTGATGCTACTACTTCAGCTAATGTCTTCCACGCAGTTTACAGCATCAGACAGTTGCATGGGAAGAGAGCAGTGTTTTGTAAAATTCAAGAGCCAACGAAAAGGCTTTCCTGCTGTTTCTAGGGGCATTAATTACTAAATCTGTAGATGTGTCGCAATTATCCTAATAAGAATGATTTTTCTGTTCGAATTTTGCTGGCGTTTCTAAAACAATAGTAGAAATCCGAAGCCTCATTGCACACCCAATACAGTGCATGTAGAGGAGAAAATGAAAACTAAACAAAAGGGAATGTCGCATGTCCTGTAACGCATTTCACAAGAGCCTTCATTATGTCTCGTCTTCTTTCACTTATTCTTGCCTTTAGCAATTACCAATAGCAATTATACGGTGTCACACGCTTCAGCCTGAAAGAGTGACACAGAGATGGTCAAGCATACCCAAGAGGATGACCCACTTACAGATCACATGGCTGAGGTGCATGCGCCAGCGCATCAGGCGATGGTGCACGAGTCCACGTTGGATCTGTCACAAGCGCTCCCGATGACCTTTACGCTTTTGCATTAACCCTCTTCATCGATTGTATTCCTTCACCCTCTTCGTTCCTCCTGCATTGTGAGTGTGCACAGAGTCAGCTGCCCACATCCGCTATACCGTCTTCATCGATTAGCATGATATTCAATTGTCATCTCACGCCGTTGATGACTTGTGCGAGGTTAAGTTAGTTTTGGTTAGCAGCATGCCCATCAAACATGGTAATCTAGAACGTATCTAACAAAAACTCATGAACGTGGTAACAAAAGCCTTTGTTTGACGACACAAAGTGCTGAGGCTATACAGAAGAACAAACTAATTCGTTTCGTGCAAGAGGACTTGGAGACCATCAGCGCGGTCCGACAATTGTGCCCAAAGCTAACGATCAGCCTCCTAAGACTACATTTGTTCATGAAATTTGGCAGATAGTCAAATGTAAAGCCGGGCTACTGTGCATCCTCCCTATTCTACTAAGGCGTGACTCGCTGAGAGATATATACCGAGACATGAGGCTTGTATGCCATCAAAGTGGTTCCGTAGGTGTGCGATTTCACCCAGTAAAGATTGTTAAAAATTGCAGTTTTGTCCATTTCACTCACTTACTTCTTCGCTCCGGATTGTTTGGTCATTTCGTTAACTACAACTTGGGTGCAACAACAGTCACCTCAAGCCCACTGTCAATCAGTCACGAGTAGGTGCGCGTGACTTGTTCGACCGGTTGACTGGGGTGCATTCTCGAACGAACCTGAATCCAACACGCACCCAAGTCCAGTCTCTACCGCTCAACGGCCGGACCGACGCACGCGCCTTGATGTGAGTCTGTTGGCCACTTTACATTAACCAACTAAGCCTTCGGGTCCCACGTTGAAGTATGCGGTACGAGCGGTCAGTTACTGATGGAATGAAAGCAACACTTTCGAAAACCAAGTGTCATTCATTAAATACTGTATCGACAGCATTTCTTCTAAAGATGGGCAGGCACTTCCAATGCATTCAGTCATTTATTTTGTCCATTCACCGATTCTTCTCAACACGATGACACGCTCCCACTTAAGAGATTCTACAATCTGCACTCAATTGTTTGCACGCATAGATGTGCCTCCCTTCATCCATGTGGTCTACTGTTGCCCTTGCCACTGTTCTCCTCCCGACTGATACTTCAGTGGCGTAAAGTGTTGGATTACCTTGATAACTGCAAGCTGAGCTTGACTGGTCTATGAGCTCACGTCGATGCTGTGACGCCGACGTCGAGGCTTCCCTCCACACCTATTGAACAGCATCGGGAGGAAGTGTGATAGCGAGAACTTCCACCCAGTCTAGTGTTCCTCTTGTGCTATCACTCTGATTTATGCGATGCATGGGATTGATGGCATCACACAATTCCAAGTACAAATAGCAACCATTGAGGAAGTAGTAAAGGGTAATCTTATGCATTTTCCTCGATTTTAAGGGTTTGTTCTCACTTCTCATGTCTGCATTTTTTAACCAGCAGGAGTAAGTCGAAGTCTCATTGCGAACCCACCAGACGCCATACAAAATAAAATAACCACCGTTATCCAAGTAATACAAGGTCGAGACTTTAGTTTACCAACGCCAACCATGATGAGGCTGACCCCAGGTAATGGCTAGGTGAGGAAACTTAAGAAAAATTTGAGTCAAATTCAGCTGCTGAATGTCATTTTTACTCGCCTCTAGCAGACAATATTACAAACACGCCTCTCCATGCAAATCTGACACAGAGATTGTCAAGATATCCATGGCAGTGGTTTGACCACAGATAACATGGCTAATTTACAAGCGCTAACGCGTTAGCCGATGCCTTGTGAGTCCACTTTGGCTCAGAAACGCGCTCACACGCCTCTATGCTTTCACAATGAACCCTATTATCTAGTGAAATTATTCTCCCTTTCATTTTATTTTCATTTTAAGCTAAGTGTGGAGTCAGCAGTTGACTTGGTTCTTTCATCAATTGCCAAATGGTATAAATTTAAATTACCATTTGCTTGCATTGGTGACTTGTGCGCAATTAATTTGGTGTTGGTAATCAGTGAACTCATTAAACCTAGAGGACCAAATGCATTTCTAAGTAAGCTCTTCTACGTAGTTCATAGGCCCTTAGTAACGTCACAACGAACTGTGCGTTAACAGAGCATGTGCTACTTACTTTTGTGCAGGGAAGCCCATTCGCCTTTAATACATCTCGAAGGTTATGCCTCAATACAAAAGAACAGCCTCCAGAGATCACATTTGTTCATGCACCTAAACAGAGAGTGAAATGAAGAGTTAGACCGCCACGCAGGTCCATTTATTTTACTAAAGCCTTCATGTAATGAGAGTGCTTTTTAAGTCCTGGTGAAGGCAAAATTTCCATTTAAAGCTAATGGCTGTACGCCCCAACTATGGCAATCGTCACTTCAATTTTTTCATGCTTCGATGTGTGCGCCTCGAACTGCAACGTACCATCGAATAGAGTTTCCATAACTGATAGCGTGTTGTAATCCTCCTTTTCAAGTCGATTCCACACCACATTAAAGCAAGCCATTGCCACTATTGCTGATGTGCACAGATAATTGGAACTTCTACCTTATCGTACAGTTGAGAGCGAAGGCTGTGTTGATGGGCAGGCATCCTTACCACACCACCCATCACATTGGCTCAAATGACCCAACTGTCATTGATTTCGCGTTGTGTGTGTAAATGCACAGACTGCTTCGAGGTCAGGAGAAGGCTACTGCATTGGCTCACAACGCATATATAAGCGCACGTGTGTGGAGTGTGAATGAAACTTATTTCTCGAGGAGTGATGTTGCTTCAGATCAGCCTTGTCCTGTTGGTCACCTTCATCTTGCATGGAGATGTCGCTGTGGCAGCCCGTAAGTTACCTCCATTTGCTTTCCCCTAGTCAGTATTTGCTTAACAATTCTTAAAAATTAGCAATTCGAGAATGAATGAGGTGTACGATTAGTATAGATGGGCAGACACGTCCGTTTCCTTGGTATTACCACCACTACCCACCTCTCTTCCCACGTTACCTACTTATTATTAAAATGCCCTTCAACTTAATGAAAAGTTGGACTTCGTCCGTCTTCATTACTTCTCAATATTTTCAATTACGTGACGTATGTGTTAAATGAACTAAAGTTAGTGAATAGAAAGCACACCCGTCATTGCCTGATTCACCTGACTTCCAGCAAAATACATCAGCGTTTATTGCCTCGAGCAAGCTTAAAACGACGACTTCTAATATGATTAGCAGTGTGTGGGGAAACAGAGGGTGTACTAGTGTAGCGGGAGGCATCTCGTACTCAGTCGATTCGCAGAACCAAACGGGTTGCGTCCAATGTTACAATTTAATAGGGGGACGCTTGTGCTTTTTCCCTACTTTGATTCAAGGCCACCGCGATAAAAGGATCAGTAAAGATTGTTTATATGATTGCCTTTTTACAAATGCTCCCTTCTATTATCACAAGCTTTTTACACTTTACTACAATAGCAGCATTCTTTGAGCTCTACAGCACTTTGTCTTCTTCAATCTCCTCTTTGATGGGTTTTCAATGACAAGGCGACAGTTTCGAGATCTTGATGAAGCCTGCAATCGTAAACCATACAGTATGAGTAATATGAAATGTTATTGATACCTGGAGCCTAACGTGCCACCTCTTACAATCCTAAAATTTACCTTAGTCACTCCTCCATCAGCCCTGATGCTTGATGACTTCACATCCCTCCCCATTCAACGGTGCCACGTGAGAGCACACTGCAACATGCAAAGCTTCACTGCCCACCCACCTCTGATGGCTAATCACTGCTTTCTTTTGTTTGTGCAGCTCAGGATGCTCCCCAGGACGTGAAGATAGAAGTACTCGACCCATACACGGTGAACATAACGTAAAATGAGCCACTTAAACACATCGGCAATATCACTGGCTATCGTGTCTTCTGGTTTATCAACATTACACATTCTGGAGTTGATAAAACCCGAAAAAAATACTTTGTTCTCGGATACTTAAAGCCAGGGGAAACAGTTCGTGTCACTGTTGCTGCAGTCACTCCGAAGGGAGGTTCGGGTATGGCTGAAGACATTGGTAGCCATAGCGACGAAGTGAACTTAACTACACCACGTTTAGAGGAAGGTGAGGCCTTTCTGCTTCATTTATTGAATGCTAAATTATCATTACGAAATGACTAGATTTAGTTGAATCAAGCCTACAACTGAAATGGACTATTTCTGTTAGGATCATTTTAGACTGCGTAGAGTAATATGTGCGTGCTTATTATGGCAGCCTCAATCGTTCCATCATGCACATATAGCATCTAGTTGAAATGTGGGTGACGAAAGATATGATGGGCAAAATTTGTTGTTTTGATAGAAGGATGGAGTGTAACTGCAACCACGACGAAAAGCACTTCACGCTTTTCTTATTCTGTAGTGACAACCTCAGGTGGTTCTACTCCAGCGTTCACAACTACCACCACTGCCGACTCCACCAACAGTGCATTAGATAATGCAACACTTTTCACCTCCATTATCATTATGTTGTCGTCAATCTTAATGTATGTCTGTGCTAACTGCCCACTAACACGCCCATTTCGAGTGTTACAACTGAAAATTTGTGTTTGACAGAAGCTCTGTCTTTCCATTGCAAACTTCACTGATCCGGACACAGGCCGATTTGACAATTGTCAATTGCGCCAATCTCTGCATAATATTTCTTAATGACAAATATAATTTTGATTGTTCGGGCCATTCTCAATGAGTCACACCACCGATGTATGTTCAGAAAGAGACGGGAATATAAAATGATTGATTGAAAAGTATGCCAGCATTGACAGTGTGCCGATGGCGCACGAGTCCACGTTGGCTCTGCCACTCTCACCCGACGGCCTCTGCGCTCGTCTCGGCTTCTTTCGATCCCAAGGTCTCTCCTCCACCTTAAGCTGGTAGCAGAATTAGCTGCTGTCTTCAGCTCTGCATTTATTATCGATACGTAGCATTCAGGTTGTAAAGCCCATCCGTGCCCCTCTGATGCCACTACTTCAGCTAATGTCTTCCACACAATCTACAGCATCAAGTGATTTCTTGCCAAACTCAACAGGAAATGTAGAGGTTGTTCGTCTGCTTTTAGAGGCACAGTTTACTAAAGCGGTAGATCTGTCGCAAGTTTTCAGACAGGAAGGCTTTATCCTGTTTGAATTTTGCTTGCGCTTCTAAAACAGTGTTGATAATTCGAAGCCTCATTGCACACCCGCTGCACTGCATGTCGAGGAGAAAATGAAAACTAAACAAAAGGGAATGTCGCATGTCCTGTAACGCATTTCACAAGAGCCTTCATTATGTCTCGTCTTCTTTCACTTATTCTTGCCTTTAGCAATTACCAATAGCAATTATACGGTGTCACACGCTTCAGCCTGAAAGAGTGACACAGAGATGGTCAAGCATACCCAAGAGGATGACCCACTTACAGATCACATGGCTGAGGTGCATGCGCCAGCACATCAGGCGATGGTGCACGAGTCCACGTTGGATCTGTCACAAGCGCTCCCGATGACCTTTACGCTTTTGCATTAACCCTCTTCATCGATTGTATTCCTTCACCCTCTTCGTTCCTCCTGCATTGCGAGTGTGCGCAGAGTAAGCTGCTTACCTCTGTTACACCGTCTTTGTCGATTATCATGAGATTGAAGAGCCATCTGATTCTATTGGTAACTTGAGCTAGAATAATTTAGTGATGGTTATCAGCAAACTCATCAAACATAGGAAAATCTAACTTGTTTTTGTAAATCTCACCCATGTAATGACATCAGTTTTCATTAAATCGCAATGAACCGAATTTCCCTTTTTTACTGATTGGTCTAGTGGCATTGAATGGGTTGAAATCATTACGTGGAGTAGTAGCACCAGAGGGCCACAGAAAGGACTTGCCACTTGAATGATAAGTTTCAGGCGTTATTGTTGACTGGTCCTTCGATAGTAAACAACTTCGTGTGGATTTAGTAACGCCTTAAAGAAGTTTTTGGGAATGGAAAATCATGCTCTGCACCACCAAATGACAGCTGCAGTGGGGACGAGGTGGTCCTGAAGGGGCACAAATGTCTCAACACTAGGCTTGAAGTGTCCTAAGTTTTGTTCAAAGGCCCATCACTTGTTCATCTCAAACACAGGTTATGCAAAATCGAACGTCTGGAGGAGTGATTGCTGCGATGATGTGGTCAGGAACCACCACCGTCAGTGCCATCACTGACAGATGATAGCACTATATGCTATTTGATAATAGTGATGGGCTTGTTCCCTGTCTTCTCGATCAGTAAGAGTAAGGCTGACCCAAGACGCACAGGTTGACTGCCATTGACTAGACCTATTTTCCACAGTGGTCTAATTCCTCATACAATGTGCTATTGGAGGTGGCGATTTGATCTGCACCCTTGCCAAGAATCCACCCACTCGTTTTATATACCCAAGTGCCAAATGTTGGACATGTTGACCGGGATTGGGAGCCTCTAGATTGAGGCATGTCAAGAAGGATCTTGGTAATTCCATTCACACACATGTGTGGTAAATGAATGAGCCTTCACCATGCTTTAGTTTGGGAGCCAAGAAATTCCATGATTAAATTACTGGGTGTCATTTAATCCTTTGGGCAAAGGAGTGGATCTGGGTGGAGAGAACTCGCCTGAAGCAAAAAAAATTATTCTGGAGGCACATCTGGATTACATTATCTTCAAAACCGATCTGCCCGTCTGTACCAAAAGTGTGGCTGTCTGATATGACCGGTGGAGATGTCCCAGAATATGAGCAGATGGTATGCGTGTAGAGGCTCACTGAACCCCTCTCCTCCCTTTCGCCATTCTGCTTGGGAGATGGTTGCAGGGAATGATGGATTAGGCTGACCACTGCTGTAAAAAGCTTATTCGCTCGATCATGATTACGGAGTCATCAAATAATGGCTTCATGCACTAATGCGCAAACGCATTTGTACTATTCCGCATGATTGAGAAAACGGACCACCAGTCAAGAGAAGTTTGTGTTTCTGGATACAGTGGGGATTCGAAGCCTGTTGACTTGTCAACTAAAGAAAGCATTGACGTGCGGTGATTTGCAAGGCATTTGTGGTTTTCGTCAACTAGCAGTAGCACAGACAGCTAACGGTAGATAACCAATGTGGCATGGCTGCACCACTAATGTGTTTGAGAAATCACGGGTTAGTTACAAATGGCTTGTGTGGAAAACGAGTCAAAGCATAGTGGCACAGACACACGTGTCGAGCGCGCCCTAAGGACTTACATGGAGGGTGACTCATTAAAAAATGCAGTGTTGGAGCCTGGCTGGGACTCCTGAATTTGTAAATATGAACTCATTTTTTTAATGGAATCCTGAAGTAGCTTAGGGGCCGTGAACATTAACAAGGATGATTGAGTTTCGTTGCATAAGATAATGGATTCCTGATTTTCCTTCTATGTTTGGACAATGTCCTCATTGTCTGTTTTGATGTTAAATTCAATGTGAGTGGTGCTGACTACTTCAAACCGCCAAAGATTTATCCTTCAGCAAAATGCACATCGGTAATGGTTGTTGAAACACTCATTTTGAGCTATTTTCTTGCACCAAATCTAATCCATATGCCATTTTAAATTTTATACGATCACTATATGCAAATTGCCTGAGAAGAATGAGTTTACACCATCAACGTCACTATGTTATTGCGCATAAAATGTCCATTTGCAAGCTTTAAGTATCTAGACGTTGAGTAAATAGGGTGACTTTTATTGACGGTTCCCGAAAAGTAAACTTGCGATGTGCTTAACAACTGGGGTAGCACCTCAGCATAACCTGAAGCTTGTTTCTTCTTACTGCCCAAATTGCACTCATCCGGCATCCTGTTGTTGGACTTTTAGAAGTCATGCATCAGTGAAGAGTGAATGTGAATGTGAGGTCCCAGTTAAAGCATTTTTCAACAGCGAGAAGCTTCATTGTGAGGGCACATCTCGTCAACTGCCTAAATCTTCTAAATCAAAGGACTGTTTGATGTGGTCTGCGCAAAAATTGCAGCCTACTACCTCAGCTAATTAACAAGCACTCTAGTTAAGATAATCTTAGAATATGCACTCTGCATCTTTTATCAGTTTTCTTATTAAAAATTAACATAGCGCAGAGGACATTTAGCCCAGCTAGTTTATGTCAGTGCATTTGAATTTCAAGCACAGATTTAGAGGTCAGAACGCTTCAAATTATGTTTTGGTGGTATTTTTGCCATGATTGGCTCTCAATGCGCACCAAAGCACGCATCACATTATAACGTTGAAGCTCACCTTTGAACCGCATATTCACACAAACAAGCCACAGATTGATCGTTCGGAGCTGCTGAAAATGTAGTGTGTTACCGTCCCCTCATACTCTTGCAGCATTATTTATTAATGCGACTGAGATCACATGACCGTGAGCGTTACCAGCGCACTGTGTGCTACTTTGGCTTACACCTCTGTGCTGGATGAGGTGGCACACAGATGGCAACCTGCTTTTGTGCGATTTTCGCGACTTTCCTTTGTTTGATTTACGCGCAAAGCTGGCCTTACCATAGGTCAGAGGAATTCCACTTCGACATTGCAACCGTCTAGAAGCTCCCCTATTGTTTTAATCTTGAAACCGAATTCGCGGCACAACGCGATGAAGTTCAAGTATCATTTAAAATGGAATCAAAGGTGATTTTCAAACTCGTTCTCCATAGGGAAAAGGTGCTAAGTTTCAATGGCAGTCGCGAATAGCTTTTACGCTTACTGCAGATACGCCAGACTACTATTGTTGCGCGCTTGCAAAGAGGAGAATTGCAATTTATTAAGCTGGTAGACCATGCAGATGTGCTTAGAAAATCGCATGGCAAAATTGTGTGCCAACAGCTCATTTATGCAGCGTGATGCAATAAAAATATAGCGTTCACATTAAATGAATTGGTCCCTCAGTTTTGCTGAAAACGTGCCCTACTTCATATTTTCTATCGTAAGGATAAAACAGTCAACATTCATGAATATATTCTTTTGTGAATGCGCCGTGATTTGCATGGCTACGTCTAATGTCCACTACTATCATTAATCGTTCAATTAACGTCAGTTCGTGACATTATTCACTCAGCAAAATTTATGTTTGGAATGGACTAAGTTTGAATGATCTCCCATCTACTTCCATGGGTGAGCAATAGTGCTGGCCTCGTTTCTCTCATACGCCTGCAGGGTAGCTCTATCGTTCCAAACTGCACGTCAGTCGCCACAACCTCGCATGTGCTTTTCTCGCCCAATTCAACGCCATTAAACGTCACGTACTAGCCCTTTTATCCTCCTTAGTCCTACAGCAACATGATTGTGTGAAAACCAAAGGAATGACAAACATTTTAGAAAACTGGTTCCTCTTTTTTGACTTTTAAATTGAGCACGATCTGTAATTTACATCAAACCAGGGTCCTTGATAAGGAATCTAATTGCTCCACTCTAATCGTCCTGCACAAGGCATGCACGAGTCCATCTTCTTCTTCTTCTCAATCGTATAGCAAACCACGGGCCTCACCTTCTCGCAACTTCCGTAGCATTAAGGCCTAAAGGCAAATTTCTATTACATCTTGACGTGATGATGACCTTTCCATCATGCAGATGTAGCATAATGACAGACTGACTTTCGATTTTGCTCTGCCTTCTAAGTAATTCTGGTTTTCCATGGCTTCAAATTTTGTCTTGCTGGTTCAATTTTTTGAATGATTCGGATGCATTCCAAAATAGGTGCTCAAAGGTTACAAAGGCGTGAACTATACTTATAATCAGTGAGTGATTTTAACAAACTGACAGCATTTCATATCTCGGCTCTCACTTAGCGGATGAAGTGGTGAAACATTAAATGAATGCAAAATCACTGGATGTAAAGATGACTTTAAGCAAACGCCAGGAGTATAAAGGTAATCATCACACTTCATCACGTTATGACTTATTCGACTTTTGCGCCCGTATATTCTACAAGCCCATTCTACTTCATTTTCATTGCTAAAGCATTTTGCAGCTTGTGTGAAAGGGAAGACTCCCTTTGAAGCATTTACACTACTAGACATCAAACCTAGGGGGATGTGCCTTTGATTTGTCCCCTTTGTAAGTAGTTCCAGCGAAGAACAAGCACAAAGCGTCTACTCAATATTCGTTAGCCAAATCCACTTATATGCTATAGACATGGCAAACTATCTTGAAAGTGTGCAGATTAACAGGGCCTACCAAGACTCCTTTGAAAAAAACACGCAAGTTTACAGTGACTAGTCGCTTCGGAAATCAAATATCTGTTTGGAAAATAATACGTGGCAATTTGTGCGACCCTCACAAATATTGTAGTGTTTGTAAGCCTCTGTGTTGTGCAAAGGTGAGTTTCCTACTGCAATGACCAATTTGTCTCCACGTGCAAATGGCATGCAAATTGTTCACCATCCCATTATTTAGGCGATTGGCTCGCCGATCTCCAAAAGCCACATAGGACCGTCTTCTGCGAAGACTAGTTCACTGACCATGTTTTGACAGCGCACCTACCAGGCATGCTAACCTCGAATCCATTATCCCTTCTTCACAGTCTCTTTAAAAAGAAGCTAATCAATTAGAAGCAGTGCATAACTTTGTTTTAGTGACCTAGTCTTTGGAGCACAAAGTGTAGCTGAGCACTGACAGTGATTTACAAGTTTCAAAACACTGAATAACGATCTCGTCATGCATAGGATCTTTTAGAGATGATGCTATTCATGTGCGAACATTCCAATTGATGACGCCTGCATCGAGGCAAATAAATATGCGTTCAGTGAGATATTTAAAATTGCATTGCTACTACCCAGCACTTCAGGTAGATGCGCCAAGCATTCAATATTAGCGACACTGCTAACACAGGAACTACAGCAGGTGGAAAATATCTTGCTTCAGTAGTTCTTTTAGAGTGAGAAATCTTTGTAGCAATTATGTTGCATGACTAGCAAACACGCAGCATTCAAGTGAATGATTTTGGTGGGAGAAGTGCTATCAACTGTGTTAATAAAAGGCACAATAAAGCAATTCTCTAAGCTGTACATTGCAAGTTATGGAGTGAAAGTATGCATATGAATTTGACTAACTGGTCTACGCTTCCTCAAGCAAGCTAATTAATCGGAAGCATTGACTCTGTTCTAAGTGTTGTGCTACTGCTAGGTGACGAGACGGGAAGGGGTGTGATTGCGATGGGACAAGATGGCAGCTTGCTTCATTTTTTCCGGAGGGATGCAACGCCAGCCAACGCCATATATAGCTAACAGTAGACAACTCTTGTTTCATGAAGCATCGAGAGTAAGTTGCACACGATCCATGAGAAAGGGAAAGCGAAATATACTGAATCACACATGAACGTTGATGGTGCAGCACCGACTCGCGTGGTGGGTGGCTCGTTGTGGAATGGAAGTTTGGCTTGCTTAGGATGCTGAAGTATGTGGAAATAATCTGCACTCCAAAGGAGCTCATGAAGTGGAGTGGAAGAGGCACCCTAACTATTGACACATCCGATGGCATTTGCAAGTGTTTACTCATTGACTTTATAATCTAACAAAGTCCTTAAGGTCTAAGTAGATTTTTTTCACACTCTTGCAGCTGGTTGCTTAATAACATTGATGACAACGTAGAAACAATCTAACGGTTGTTAGATAGGTTTGTTGCATGCGTGGCTTTGCATATTTAGCGGATGACAGCAGCACATAAGTGTGCACAACGTAAGGTTTTGAAACGTCCTAACTATATTTCAAGTAGTATGGCTGATTCGAGCTCGATTCTGCTGTTCTAAATAATTGTTCTAAAAGAGCATGGATGCGTGGCATCAACTTCTTGAAAGGAGTGAGTTATCTACAATTAAACGCGTGGAACATCCGGAAAGTAATGGGATGTTAATTGTGTTGTGGGGGCGCCTTTGCGATCATAACAAACTGGAGAGCAAAATCGAGTCAGTCACTGTAAACCTATTAAGTAGTAGCGCTAATCGGGCATTCATAATGCCAACTTATTGCCCATTAATATGCTTAAATGCTCAAATTTGAATGTTTTGTGAATCCTTTTGTGATTTGCATAATTACGGGATTTCCACAGGTCTGCTTATGCGAACCTACGAAATTGGTGCATCCCGGGAAGATCACATGAGTGAGAGCCTTGTGTCAACAACATCAAATACTTGTTTCTGTTCATTTGCATGGGTAAAGACTCCAGTACAAATTCGAAAAATGTTTAAGAGAAGCAATGCACTACACGTCAGTAGGTAGACACATCGCTTTTCGAAACCCAACCCGATGGAGTTGGAGCACTCAATGCTCCTATTAAGCACTTTTCTTGATACTATTCAAAATGTGACCCACGTTTGTGGAGTCTGTGAATAGATTATCGAAATAGCAAACCCATTGCCAAAATACCTCCACTGCATTAATTCCCATTGTTCGGATTAACCGAGTGACGTAGTTATGTTGCAGCTAGCCAAATGCATTTCAGTGTAGATTTGATTTTGTGGCAAAACTGCCATCAAGCGCCCAGTAACGCTCAGGACACTCCAGCATTAATGTCGTAAACAAACGCAAGCACCCACGCAGTGGCACAGAATGAGTTTAAAGGTGTGCTGCACCAGGAAGAAATCAAACGGTGGATATACAGGAACGGAGAGGAGTACATGGTAGCAAGCTTGTCAGTAATAGTGGCTTTGGAATCCCTTCTCCTCCTCTTTATTGGGGTCTTGCCATCAACAATGGTGGTATTGGTAGTGGCAAAAGTGGCAGCGGATGAAGTGGAATTGCAGTCAGAGGGTCTCGTTCCAGCGGTGGAGAATCTGCCGTGAAAGGCGTTGCCAAAAGGTCGGCAAGGCAGTGAAGAAATTTGTTGTCTACGAGGTTGCCTAAGGAGCTTACAATAGCGTGTCTAAGTGGGTCAAGCGACACTTTAAGAGCTAAAAGGCTTGTAGCAGCCCACCTTCTACGTTCATGAACCCACGTCACTCATTCATGCCCAATGTTACATTTCAACCTTTTTATGACTCGTCTTTACTTATAATTTTATAATCAAACAAAAGGCACCTTTGTTTGCGATTTGCTAACCTCTGAATTTCTACCCAGTTTGAAACATGTAATGGGGTGCATGAAATCAAAGACTACGTTTGGTAAGCAAATGCAATAGTCATAAAATCCCAAATTCAATTACTCAAATGTTGCGCATAAGGAAGAACTGCACATGTTCTTACCTGCGAATTCTTTGTCTGTTTATTATCCTTCAACGGTAAAAACGTGTGTAATCCCCTCCATTGTGAGTTGCCTTTGCCAATAACCGGTAGCATTTTTTGAACTTGCGAGTCTATCAGAATTGTGGGTATTTGTGGCAAAATTAGCCATCAGGATTTGTTTGTTTGTTGGATTAGCTCTGCAGCATCACCAGTGGTTCTCTTCTGCCAACACATTTGTTGCAGTCGCTTGAAGGAAAATTAGACGGAGAGCGTGTACTCAACAAGTTCACAAGCAAAATTTCACTCGCAAAAGAGAGAACTGAGTAATTCTTCAAATAGCTGGTAAACATCGAGAGCGCGCATTTCGCCGGCATCACTTTACCCCATTTGGACTTCTTGTTGAGAATCACTAGTCAGCTGACCGCATTCTTCGTGTTAAATGGTAACAAGTCATAGTGCGCAGGCCACATATCCTATCTACAGTTGGGTGAGATTAATACAAAAATGCGCTTGTCAGTGCTCAACCAATACAGGTTGTGTAGAGTTGAGTGTTGGTAATCATGGATTATCAACTCATCTCACCATTTATGTCCACGACGTTAAAGTTCCTGCTTTCTAACGGATTTAATGGCCTAGAGACACTTGAGGGTATCAAGCACTGCCAACAGGATCATGTAATCTGGCCCTTAAGTCTTCGGTAAAATGAGACCATCCACGATTCCGTACGCCGAACATGAACCTTTGAAAGTCAACCTCCTCTGCTCTTAACAGCTTTGGCAGCACTCTACCATCAGTGAATTAGATTTCTTGGGCGTAGTGTTGGCGTCGTCAAAACGGAATCATAAAAGGATTACAGGGAAAGGAGTTGCATATGGTAAGCTTCTCTAACCTCGTATCTACACTAAAATAATGCAGGTAAATTAAAGTCCGGCGCAGGATGTGTCCGTTGCAAGTCTACTTAGAAATGAGAGAACTCGAGCAGGGCTTTGGCGTTGGCTTTGCCATTTTGACTAAGAGTGCAAGACGTTAGCCAAAATATGCATGGGGATTTTCCTCAAAGCATTACTTGCAGTAAACCTGAGCATGGAAACATTTCGGCAAGGAAAGAAGATGGTTGTGGCATTGTGGCCACCTCTCCAATTAGGACTGCAAGGACGTGACATTCTATTTCGACTTAAATACTGTGCCCAAAATCAGGTAGTGGTACTGCAGACTCCTACAGCTGGAATTTAGCAGGCCACCTCCACCTAACAATAATGCATTCTAAATTTTAAGCATCCAACTAAAGATAATTTTGCAAAAAAGAGCAGATAATTGTTTAAAATATCATAATGTTTTGTAAGAAGAGAGATGCCAGTCTGATATTAAAAATGGAATTTTACTCGTTACATTCAGGTCTGTAAGACCGTTCTCCAGAGAAAAGCTTGGTCACACGATGAGAAACTGCAGGGCCATGGCAGTTCTCTTCATTTTGATGCTCGCTCAACCAATAGAAAACTAAAAAAAACTAAAGCAAGAGTATCACCGCTCTCCGACTGACAGATGCAGTGGTTGACAGCCTGCCACTGGCGCCATTAATCATCTAATTCCGGCCAAATAGTTTTAAACTGATTCGCACAGTCAACAATGGCATAATAAACCAAGTACGACATCGAGCCCAAGACTAACTAACAATGATTTCCAAACATTCAAGATGGATCCGTAAGGAATTAAGTCCAGAACAAACCAGACTGACATTTCGATGTTTAAAAGCTACTCATTTCGGACCCACGTTGCTACCTCAAATTAGACGCAAGTGAGCTTACACGAGTGAATAAGACACGGGCTGGGTGGTGTTAAGCTGAATAGGTTGAGCACTGCATCCTTGGCGTCATAATCAAAGGAATGGCATTTCCATCTCCTCGACCGCGTCGGAGCTCCTTCACTTGCCAATTGAAGTCATTGCGCCAAGCACCGCAGAAGAATTAAGCAATGCCTCACCGCACTGTAGTTGATTTAATTTCCAGCAACATTTTGATCTTGCCTCTGCTAATTAACTGAAGCTCCATCGGGTCGTGGTAAAAGCAAATCGAACCAGTTATGATTGGAGTGAAGCAAACAAGGTAAGGTGAGCGTTACATTGCGTGTGTGTGTTGTGTCGTTAGGTGCCTTAGCAAGTGACCACCATTCGTTTGAATGCACCACAGCGTCTTAACCAATTCTAAATGCGATGCGTTGCGTGATGGAGGAGCTAACGCAATGGTATGTGAAGCTCCTGGAATGGCTGTAGAGTAACCTAGCTACAATTATCTTGATCTGATCAAATTAGAGTGCGGTTGAGTGCGTTGGATTAGAAAGCATTGTAGATGATTAAATTGGATGAGTGGGATAGATATGCATAGCGTTGCATCAATTTCCCTCACACTAACTTCACAAGTAAAATCTGTTAAATCTCGTCGGTCTCGCCACATCGCATTCATCCAAGGTGGAATTGGAAATCTGCCAGATTTTCAGCATGAAACCATGTCTAACAAATAGGCTTAGTTGATGTTTGACCAAAAGCATTCAACTGGATCCCATCAAGTCAGAGCGGATCTGAGTGCATCTAATTGAATGGCAATGTGGTCGACAGAATCTGCATCTCATTATTTTCTTCAGCTCTATTTTTAATCAAAATATCGCTGCAGCATTAACAAAAGCCATAATTCCTTCAGTTTTTCTCGCACTACTTGGAACTTCATGCACTAAAGAAGCTGTCCTAGTAGTTCCTCGATTTTGAGATGCCTTTGTTTCGTGATTAAACCTTACGTTTTGAGACTGATTTTTGGACTGGCTAATAGAAGCGGTAAGAAATATGCCCTATTTTTAAAAGACAAACAGATGCGAGGCAGTTATTAAGTCTGAAAGAAGTAAAGGGATGGATGGATGGATGGATGGATGGATGGATGCATGGATGGATGCATGGATGGATGCATGGATGGATAGGTCTATAGGCAGGGAGACAATAATCTAAACAGAAGGAAATGCAGAAAAGAGGGAAATGGAAAGGAGGCGAAAGAACAGAGGGCTTAAGAACAAGAATATTCTAAAACAAAAACATCTCGATTGCATTGAATGCAATCAGTGTGCTGTAGAACTCAGAGTACTGTCAATCCTCCAGCAGGCCAAATCTGGATGCAGGTTCAGTATGAGAGGGAAAGTTGGGGTAGGGCGGTCGTAATTTAACAATGCATCCGCATTTTACTAGTAAACTAACCAGGTCTCCTTACGAAGACTGGATGCTGAATCGTTCCTTCATTGTTGTCTGAGAAAATTATCTATTAATCACTAATTACTTTGCATGCAAGTGAAGGGGGATTGATAGCTGTCCATTGCAATAGTGCACGAGATTTACTAAACAGAGAGTGGTGTGATACATGGAAGTGGAAAGACGCCTCAAGTCGAACGGTGGGCACAGGACCTAGCACAACAAAAACTGCAGCTCTTACAAATTGGCATTAGCACAAACTGTTGCTGCCGCGAGAAAGGAACGCTGAACGCAAAAGTGCGAATCATTTGGCATAAGAATAACATTTTAGTCGCTTTAACTTGGCTCCTTTGCCACATTAGCACATCCACCACAACAACTTTGATATTCCTGCAAAGTGAACTAACGAGATGCTTCCCTAACGAAGTTGGGATTGTGGTCTTGAACTAGCCAATGTGGATTTCGCGGAGCTGAAAGTCAGAGCAAGCTATTACATTAGATGTCGCTTGAATTATCACTTATCACGTCCCTATAACGACATGCTTGCGCTTGTTGAAATAATAAAACCCCAAGATAAAACTAAAAATGCATAGATAACATTATAACTCTAATAATAACGGAAGATTCTGCCAGATCTTTAGAAATGTGCTTTCGGTTATTTGGTGACGGGAAACTGTACCAGCTACCCTACTCTACGTGGCCTGAATGCATTTACAAACAATGAGGGAGAGATGTGATGCAAGTAGCAATGAAGCAAGAGATATGCAGTTGTTAAAATTCTCTCATGAGGGCTAGCACAATTAGTTCAGGGCACTTTGCAGATAACAGGTATTACCGCTTTTCGCTGGTGCGGAGTTATTCGAATCACAATGACTGCACTGCGATTTGCAAGCCACTTCCATACTAATCATGCCATTCTAATAGAGTGCTTTAGTTCCACTTGGAAGAATTGCTTTAACGGGGATTAGAAAAGGTGACGGGCAATGCGAAGTTGTTTTGCGAAGCACTACTTAGCACTGCCACACATTAGGACCGAACTCTCTTGTAAATGTCTTAACGGCAATGCATCACAGTAGAGCATGTCGCTTGGCCAGCATTTGTCGTGAGGCGTTGACTTGAACACACACTGCTATCTCTTTTAGGATAGTTTGGAGTGCACACCCATTGGAAAATAAAGCTTGACTACTTTGTCAAGAAGTGCACGAGTGTTTTACACTTGCCACAATCAGAGGGTCTCCCACCTATGATGTCGTCAAGACATGTCGAGTGACTACCTGTTCACAAGGTGACGTCAAAAGCGATGAATTTATATCTACCTCTTTCTTAGCGGTCTTGACGCTGATAGTCTTGCCGTTCCTTTAACAGTGTGCAACTTACGCGGACAGTGTGCAATGTGGAGCATGACGAATATGTTGCCCAATTTGTGAGGCATGTGTGCTCCTATGTGACCCAAAATGAGTATTTCGTTGACTGCTGCAAGTTTTGTACAAAGAAAAGGCTCCTGCAGAGAACTCGGTCTGCCAATCTACTAAAAGGTTATCCGTAGAATACCGCTAGCGAATAACTTTAATTCACCATTTCTGTCGGGATTGACTCCACCTTAATCAACTATCGGTGATGGTGCGACGCTTTATATGGTGCTTGTAAAACGGCTGAACGAGCTAACTGCTAAACCAATATACAAACACAAGGACATGGCTTTGCACTCATAACTCTAATTATCGTGATCACCTACGGCCTTAAAGTATGGACGCAGTTCGATCAAAGTTGGATCAGCTGCTTGAAAATGGTTGCTTTGGAACATTGAACTGTCGCGGCATGGTTACTTTTAGCTAGTTCACATGAGACTCTTATGTGGTTCAAAAGAAGGGCACGTGTTGCAAAGTAGTCTGCATAGCCTGGCAATGAGCTGGCCTGATGACGTTGCCATTGTTGCCATAGCGGTGTCACCAGTGCAGAGTGCGGAGTATTTAGGGAGGTCCCGAACCACAGTATTTAAAGGCAATGTTTACCATTTCCGAATAAAACTCATTGCGGATGCCACCGCTACCCATTAGCCACGCATGTGCATTTGATATCTTGAACGGTATAAAGCACTTGTCCGCTTGTCCACAAATAACTTAACTCCCCTGAGTAATATTGTCTGAACGAAATCATAAATAATCGTCTTTGATTGCAGATAAAACTTACGACTTTTAACCAGCACTGTCGCCAAGGTTAGTGGATAGTAGACCACAGATGAATGAGGGAGCATGTGGCACAAGGAGAGTTAGATCCTGTGATTTATCGTCGCTGCCATTCGAATGCCTTTCCTTTTTTCGTCCCCTACGCAGGAAGGCATTGGAGCAACAGGAAAGGCTTGAACACCTCATAATAACGAGGAGACACAAGGCCCAACCATGAGAAGGACAAATGAGGTGTCACCATTACCCACAGCAGCAGTAATTTGAGGAAGCTAGCATTAGCACTCACAAGGTATCAATAAACTCAACATCTAATGACCATGCGTACTTCTTGGCCATGAACGGGTAAAATTTACAGCTGATGGGCTCAAATTAGTGCGAAAACAACATCCAGTCGTCAAACGGTTGAATTCAACGCGCCTAGCAGTCCTTCAGATGTCACGTCAATTAACCACTTAAAAGTGAAAGGCAGTACCTGTGGTAATGTCTAACACCATCTCACCCTCCCTCTATCACAAGCGTGATATTTTCGTTCAGAATGTCAAATGGCCATGCTAATGAGCTGTGGTCCACGGTACTTTATCTGCAAGAGAACACCTCCAGTTGTAATTCAATCACACTGCAGTGCTCCAGGACTACTCTTAAGGAGAGGGAAGGCATCAGGATGAAACAGAATGTTTTCCGCACGCAGAATTGGATTTTTCGCCATAATCCTTTTTTGATGGAGCATTACTTTTCACATTTGTCATAACTGATCTCCACCTTCATAAGTCAATTTAAATAGCCGTCAAATTGTTGTAGCTTGGCGCATGATTAGAATGGTTAAAGAAGCAACTATTGGTATTTGCCTCCCTCCTCTAATAACTTGGCAAGCAATAAACACAGTTGAGTGAGGTAGGCGTACTCTTAATGAAATCTCCTCAATAGCAGTAAACGTCATGGATGAGATGGCCCAGGTTATTATTTTCTTTTTAAACCTGGCTTCCATTTTTAAAGGTCCCAATACATGCTTGCAAATAAGAACCATCTACTTATTCAAGGAGTTGGCTTCATTCAACGTCATATTTCATGATCCTGTCCTTGTAGGTTCCAGTATCGGTTGGGTGATTCTGGTTATCAAAGTATTGACCACTGATGACACCTACACCATTTTAATCCTGCGGACACAATTAATCAGAGAATGATTGCACAAAGTAAGATTGGTTCCAAAGGGGTAAACGACTCTTTGGCAAGGCGTGAAAGCTATAAAAAGCATCTGCATCCAAACTGCATCCTCCATTCGCAGAAGACCATTTCATTAGAATAGTGAAATTCTACTTAATGCTTCTTGCGCTGTCTTCGGGGATCCCTATAAACAAGACAACTGCCTTGTGCTGTTCTAATGAAGACCTCCTCCTCTTCCATTCGGAGGGTTAGAATGACTAGCAAATGATTAGGGCAAAACCTTCTCAAAAATAATTCTCGCCACTAATATCGCTGTGGTTGACTGAAGGCGCAGAATCACTCAAGTGAATGAAGTAAGTATCTTGCCTCACACCGAAACTTGCACCTTCGAATTTGGAGCCAGGCACCTAAACATGTACCAAGGACGTTGATGCAGGATGAAAAGTTGAAGAGTAGTGCACTGTCTGAAGTCAAAAATTGGGCTAAGAAAGTGTCATTAGTTTGAAAAATTGCGAAAACCAGCACGATTTGCTGTCCATCTCCATTGAGATCATTTGGCTCAAATATGACTTGATGGAGAAAAGGAGCCGTAGTTGACATTCTGCTTTTTAGTTACAAGAGGTCGTCATAATTGGTGCCAGCAGAGCCATTAGCGTTGGGGGCTTAACTAATTTTGACTTGCTACGTCCTTTGATAGAGGAAGCTACTTGCAAATTATTTGTTGCTCGATTAAACTATGCACAGGATATTAATTCTAATGGAAAACTAGAATCACTTATGAGGGCCAATGACCCATAGAACTAAATGCTCTAGGGGTAAAAATGCACGGCAAAAATGCTGGGGTGTGCAGGAATAGCTGGGGATAAATAAAGCTCGGGAAAATTACGCAATTTTTAGGCCTTGTCAGCCGTTTATAATGGCATAATATTATCTACTTCCCTTGGAGGAAATGTGCAAAACGTAACTTTGTGTAGGATAAAATTCGAATTTCATTACTTAAGGCAATTTTAAAAGGAGAATCAAGGATGTGTGTAGAGGATTCATTCCTTCTGCCAGCTTTGCTACAAGAAGGTCGGTTGTTTGTCGGCATTTTTATTCTTGGTACAGGAAAAAGATGTGGTAGCGGAGCCGAAGTATCTACAACTAGAGCGCCTCGGATCCCAGAGAGCGACCAATTTAGTCCTCAACTAATCTTAAGTTGTCCTCTCGCCTCTCGCCTACAAAGTGCATTTAACGAACACAAGGATTGCAATGTGAACTTTTCAGCTGTTCCGTCATGGAACACTTTTGCAAGCAAAAGAGTTAGTCAGGGAAAGCAAACTTATTAAGGCATTGATTTGCGCAACACTGCATAATCGTTCTCGTTAAGCTAACCTTCATCAAAATGCGGCCCCAATGAAGACCGCTCACATCAAGAATCCCTGCTCGGGAAGTTGGTAGAGGTACTTTAGCCCACTTTCACCATGCTTAAATGGGTGATTATTCTCATAATAAGCTATATTATTGTTTCTAGCTTGCAAATCTTTAGTGATCATGTCCACTAGCAACTGACACTTCAACTTCGGACCAGCCACACCCCCAGTAAACCGTCACTTTGGGACGCAAGCAGACGCATCACTGACAACTGCTATTAGATAAGGTTGGTGAGTAGGACAAATTTCTTTGTGGTTCAAGTAGCCCTACTTCACTAGATTGCTATGCGGTCCCCAACTACACGCTCTCTTCTCTTCTACCTTGAAAATAAGGGGTAAGGTAGCCCAATGAATTGCCAAGAAGCAGTAGTCATTCAAAGAGGCAGTGGAAGACATGCACAAAACTACACACGAAGCGAAAGGGAGAGGTGAACAGTCAATGGATGTAATCTATTTAGGGCAATGTGAAGAGTCTAGACACATTTTGATGCCTCTGGCATGAGGATTTCCATTGATCTTTAGCTCAGCAGTGTACCTGTTGTAATATCTATCAACAGTAACAAAATTTGTCTCTGGAATGACGTAGGCACCCGCATGCTCAAGGTGTGCTGCTAACTAGTTCCCGCATCCTCCTCCACTTTGTTGACTCACAGCCACCTCCTCTGCTGTCAAGTAACGCACTATATGATAGCGTGGAAAGTAAATCCACGGCCTGTTGACAAATATCTGGAAAGAATAATAGTGAGCTTGCAATGGACTCCTCGATTTTGAGCGCGATTCGATAGCTGCATCTTTACTAAGAAGCAGTACATTTTACGTCGGCGATTCATGCTTCTTTCACTTTCATCCGCCATTCCTGATGTTGAACTGTTGATTTTCGAAATACACCACCTGAATCTCCTTTTTATATGTAGTCTCTCAATTTAAGCCGCACGAGGTAAGTGAGTCTTGTTTGATCACTACGAGCACTCCATACACATTATTTGCCATACTTTATGTTTGCTGGTCCACAGTTCTATGAGGCATGACACCTTGTCTATAGAGAGTGTGGAAAAGTCACGATGCGGCTTGATTCCAAGGCTGAATTGAAAGCTACAACAAATCCAAAAGACCTGCATAAATAGGCTAAATTCATTGTCAAAGCGAAATTGTAGTCTCTCCTCCGACCCTTGGTGGAATTTACACTACATGTGAATTAATTGTTAAAATAAAGCAGTTCGCAACCTGCGCATTGCTGAGGACCTGAAAAAGGCTGCGTGCTATAGAAAGTGTTTCCATTTTTCCTGCAATTTTAGCTTCCTTAAGCTAGTAGGTGGGATCCTACACTTTACAACTACTGTTTATACTAACTGGCATGCGTAGCAGTAACTTACTACCAGTTCTGCGGCAGACTAGAGACCGTTAGTTTGAAGATGCGATAGATATGTGAACAGATGTACAGGCTGACAGAACGACGGATGTAAGCACAGACAATAAAAGGGATCGAAGACCAAAGACTATGTTAACTGCTAAGTGCAATAGCGTGAGAGTCATGATTATTTAGAACAAACGTCTCTTAGCCATGATGACTGCAGTTGGCGTAGTACTAACCTCAGTGACAAATCGCTCCCTCTAGCAGGCTGTGTGTCAAAGCAATAGCGGTTGGGATGAGGCATCACAGAACAGGAAAATGGTGATTTGGCCACACAGTGGATAACTGTTGACTTGGTGCAAGAAGGACTTTGCGCTTCTTGCTAACAATATTCATTTTATGGGAGAGTGATCGACTGCTGTTTAGTGCGGTAGAATATGCAGACTCACCAACCTGCGAGTGGTTCGTAAAATAAAAGTGCGATTTCACCCCTTACCACTTTCACTTCTGTGTGAGGGTGAGGCGACCTGTCGCTCTGATCAAAGCGTCTTACCGACAACGCCTGTCAAACCGGCAACGCAGCGATGAGGAACCTGTGTCAGCAAACTTTGCTATTGGCATAAAAAATGGCAAATCGAGAAATCGTAGTCCACCTCGCTGCTTTTATTTCAATTTGATGCATTGGATGGAGTTAAAATGCCTCGCCACCAAGTATGCTAGGAGTTTACAAAGGCATTCCTTTAATTTGCGTTTATGCCACATTTTAGCGCATTCATCAACTAGTGCTACTACCTAAATTTTTTGTGCTCTACAAATGTAAAGCAGTGTTACTCCCAATTCATGCATGCACTGGAGTTTTGCACAATTCAAGTCCCCGAGATTATGTAGCACACCGTAAAACGAATGAAGTTGGTGAATAATAACTTACTACCGGAGAACGGATAGGTGCACGCAGCCGTGCTCAGTTGCGTGCAGTGGCAGTGAATTGAGTTGGGGCGTTGTGCTGTAAATTCATTTATTTATTTATTTCTCATGTGCCTGTAGTTGGATTGGATATGGTCGACTTACTCTGCTGCCGTTTATCATTTTGTTTGTTTATATGCACGTCTTACGCCCTCATTGACCTTATTTTTACCATCCCCTGTTTTTACTTTTGCCTCCTTAACTACTGGCAATTTTTGTTCGACATCGTTTTGTTAATTTTCCTTCTTTTTTTTGTTAATTCCCGGCACTTTATACACTGCTATCTCCCTAATTTTATTTGTAGTGCTATATTTTTCCTTCAGGTTTCATGTCTTAGTTTTTCAAATAATTTTTCCTTGGTGCTTGTTGTCTTCTTTGTTGAAGTTGTCTTTTATAAGCCAATTCGAATTTCACTTCATTTTGTAGTTGAAGCGATGTAAAGTTTTAACACTACAGAATTAGGCTTTTGTGCTTGCTTCATAAACTGACTTGTGTGAAAATTTAACATAAATTTTGCTCTCAAGTTATTCCTCTATATTAATAAAGCAATATGGGGCACTGCATGTACACTCGTAACGAAATCTTGCAAAGTGCATTGAGTAGAACAACACGCGACCCACTGTGCCTTAAATGCGTTATGAATGGGCAGTAGATTGCACAGCTTCTATGTTGCTGATGTAATGCTTTGTTTGTTCGAACTGCCGGTTTCGGTTACTTGGGTGGCCATATTGTACTAGCCGGTTGGCCGGCCTCCGGGCCGTGCCAACAGCTCCCGATCCATCTGTTTCTAGAACATCCATCCTGTCCTAGTACTATTCCTTCTTTTACCTTCAAGGAAGTCTCGGAACGCTGCAGCAGACACCAGTAAATGTTTTAACTTGCCTTAAAATAGTTATGTCTGCTGTAGACTGATTGAACGTCGCAATGAAATCCTGCATTAGTTCATTCATCTTTGAAATGTGCTTATTGGAATCCCTCAGCCAATTCTCGTTGTGCTAGTTTCAAGCATGTAACCCTTGATATTTCGTGTCTTTAAATAACGCTATGTTCCATGGGCCATTTTATCAATTACTTAGATGTCAGCAGGAGCGAGAGTCGTGCGGAGAAGTAAATGAATATAGACCTTCGCCCGTCAGCCTGAATGACTTTAAAATTGTGAGTGAAACAGAGAAGTCAAAGTAATCATTTGGTGTTCAGGAAAATAACAATCATAGCGGAAATCACAAGGTATGCTTTGTTTATCCGCTCTCATCCCACAATGCAAGGTGTAGACATGTCCTTACGAAAACGCCTGAACCACCCTACTTTCAATACTGATAACTCAAAATTACTGAGATTGCGCAGTTAGTGGTGAGAAAGCTGGTCAACTTTGTCCCTGTCTCTCAAAATATCTGCATTGCTATCAAATATGTGGCATGGACGACGCGTTACTTGGGTGGAGTAATAATGCTGTATAAGTGCAACGGCTTTATGCATTCCGTAAAAAGTCACTAATGTTCATTTTATGCAAAAATGTCGAAGTCAACTCATCCATTACTTATTGCTCCGCAAGCAACAATGCTGTTTTATGCTATAAGGTTTTTTACAAAATGCTGTTAGGAGGTTTGCTGCACCTCAAAATACGCTAGTTGCATGCATATACATGCGGGTTATTCGATTGTCTGAATGAATTGTTTTACCATCATCGTAGTAGAACTCTCAATCTGATTTACTATCTCACTGAATAACTACTATAAAAGATTTGTCAAAATATGACCAAGTTTAGTGGTTTCATATCTCCCTGCTGCCTAAATTTATTTCATAAATTTGGAATGCCAAAAAGAAGAAATTGCGAAATGACCTCCCAAACACCAAGCACATCTAAATCGTTGGAGCGATTAGATTGCGCCAGCATCACAGATGTCTGCTGAGGGGACCTCCATTAAATTGCTCATATCCATGCATCTTGACGCTAGCCTAGCTATCTATTTCCTTCAATCTCCTTGCTTCTGGCAACTGTACGGAGAATCGTTATGCACATCTAGGTACGTACAACGGGCAATAGAGTGAACCACCTCTGATTCCATCAAAAATTCTCTTTTGTGCAAGCGCAGTATATGAGACATTGAAGACATTTCGTAATGAAAACATCAAAAAGCTCCAACGATGTGCAAAATCCTTGTCTGATTGATTGGTATTGTGCATAAAAAACATTGGTCAAGTGTCCGTGGCCAATCAGCACTCATCTCATGGCTTGAGCAAACTGAATTGTGAATGGCCTGCCTCACCGTGGCAGAAAATGTGTAGGCACAGACGGCTGTTCACGGAAGATGGGTCTTCGATCTGAACACTGACGCCAGCGCACTTCTTGTGCTCTAGCGAGTAATGGTCCTAAGTGTTAATTACACAGCTCACAGAATGCAAATGATATTAAATGTGGGGTTCACGTGTCTCTGTTTGGTTCCAACTGATAAGTTTTTAGACATAGACGGCATCAAATATTCAATAAGCCTATCTCTGTGTAATCCATCACTTGCGACCAATGCCCACCTTCAAAAATTTTACTTGCCTCTATGAGACAAAGCTCTATACCAAAATGTGTTAAGTTTTTGGTCGGCGTGCATGATCTCTTGATTTTATGTACTTAGGAGAAGGAAAATCTGGCATCGTTTGTACTGCCTCTGATACTGATGTCAGCTCACGATTGCGTGCATATCTATTGTTAATGAGTTTTTCGTTACTCTTTATCATAAACGAGCTAGTCAGAGAATTATAATACAAATTGGTCGTTTGTCATTATATGCGGTGTAACCATTTTAGTTAAGTGGCAGCTGATTGATGAAACATGTTTGCTTAAATTCACATCAACTAGATCACCGATCAACAATAGTCATACAAATGTATTAGGAGGACAGAGTGCACTATAGGGCCTGCTAAGTCTTCTTGATCATCGTTGAGGTTGTCGTGCACTTCAGATCATTTAATTGATGAATTGTATAAAGAAACCACTAGCATATCTCAAATCTCTTTGTTATATCGCAGGGATCACTTTCTCTACTGTCATTGAATCATTAACCCGTGGATAGGTTCGTATGATACCGTTCTTTTCCTAGAGGTTATTGAACACCAAAGGCTAAGATTAAGTCACATGCAAAAGCTTTGCTGGTGTTGCCCGTGTTCCCGAGAAAAGTGTTTTCTAAGCGTGGTCAGGCCTGCTCACAATTGGGATTGCGATGTAGTGCGCACGGCTTACGCATGGCTAAGGAACATGCGTATAAGCGCTAGCCAGTGGTGCACAATTTCACGCTTGATGGTATTAATGATTCCACAACCCCTATCCTTACTCCTCGTTCTCATTTAACCCATCAGTTTCTCTTTTCATCTAGCTTAAGTGCAGAGTTGGTTGCTGACCTGAACTTCACATTTGTCACCGATTAACATGACATGAAATTGATAACCGCCAATTACAATGACCCATGTGACAAATGTTCTTCTCACATACACTATCTATTTGCTGTGTCTGCAATATTTTTTATATGCCTCAACTCTATTAATCTTCCCTGTTTGCAGCTCAGTTTATGACAGATTGTTAAAGGCTTTTCAGTAATTTTGTTCCACGTTCGTGCACAGCAGCAGGTAGTTCGTTGTGCTCTCATTAAACACCTCACTCAATGTCTTCGATCGCCTACAATGGATTACATTTTCTAGAATTAGTCTGACTATGTGACAAATTCGGCTATAACGGATGGATCTTATTAATAAAAACACAAGTTGGGCCTGGATCTTGCTCTTACAAGGTAGTGAATGAAGAAATTTTGTTACCATTTTTGGAGAAAAGGAAAGGGATTTTATCAACTCGCAGGCTGGCAAAGAGGCAGATATTCCAACCAAAGTTTTATGTATGTGCAAATGGCTTTGGATGTATCGGTCTGGCAGCCAGATAATCAATTGGCAGATTTGAGGACCAGGATGGCTGACCTCATCGGCCATAGCGCCTGTGTTCGCCTAACCACTGGTAAACGACGACTAGGCTACAATGCCTGTCTGGCTTTGGTCCAAATCGTAGTGCATTTCTGAGCGCTGCTTGGTGCCTCGTTCGACTGCCACGCATACATTCTAATATTTTGTTTATAATAGGCCTAAGGTGACTGCTATTGCTATGGATAGCTATTTGCTGCTATCGGCTCTTACAATTAGCTGATGCAATATAGAGTGAACCAAGAGAATGCAATCTGGCATGAGGCTGTTTCTGCTGAGATCCCAAACGCAGCAGCCAAGGCAAAATATTCTTAAAATTTAGAAGGAACGTCTTCTAGGATCGAAAGCGGCACCAGTGTTGTAGTGTAGTCTTAAATTGCCACACATTTATTATCAGTGCACCATCCTAGGAGATTGGGCGCATTTGAGACTGGATCAAATATCAGGCTTTGTATTTGCCATTATGGATTTGTTTATTGTGGCTGGCATCCTAATCGCTAATTAAGACGGAAAATTTATGGAGCTTGTATTGAGTTAAATAACACTTTTCATAAGATTAATTTTCAGGCTGTAAGATTCAGAGTAGGTGAAATGTTTGATAGTTTCCGCGGCCTAGGGCCATGGAAGCAAATGTGTTTGCAGTAGCCAAAGCTTTGGAGGCAGAACCGCAGGTTCCGATAACTAAGAACTTTGCTATATAATATCTTGAAATGATCGTGATAAAATTTGAAACAAATGTCTTCGTCTTGATGATCGTAATAGTCTGATTAGATTTGCCATTCATTTCAATTGAAGAAGTCAAAGTTGAAGTGCTTTTCGTTGGGATTACAGGTCCCGTTGTGGATCTTCTGGCAGCAACTGAAGCTGGGGTAATCCGATTAGACCTGCTCTTTATTTTGGCCACATTTATTTAGGTAGACGTGCCATTCGTTATGAACTCAGGAGCCATTGCGGAACTTTTGTAGCAACAGACACACCTTCTCCTACCAAAACAGCAAAGTTTCTCCATGAAATCCTTTACAATCTATCTGTCAATTAAATGTCAATAGTGCTAGAAGGGATAACCCAGACAGTCTCAATAGACACACCTGTCTTACAGTCTGCTGCAGATATTGTAGGAGGCTACTGTGAGGATGAGCCTGAGTGTCATTTTAGTAGCATCAAGAGGATACAGACGGGGACTCTATTGATAAAGTCTAGTCGACTGCAAGCAATTGTGCAACATTCGATAAAAAGGGTAGACAGACTCACCTCCTTTCAGACGCGGTGTAGTTACGTTCACCATCCTACTAAAACCACTAACATATCTGTGCTTCAAAAACAGTCCTTTTTGCGAGATCGCTCTAACGGAGACGGAAATGGTATGCGCTGGTCTTAAATCCGTGAAGACGTGTGTTAAAATTGGACGAAGATGCATCTCGCCCTGCAGCCCACTGTCGAGACGCCAATTGACAGTGTAGCCAAGTATACTGCCATAGGGTTCAGTTGGTGGATCCCACCTCATTTGTACCGGGTAAGGGCTGATTGCCTTCAGTTTTACCTTTGGGGGGATGGTAGGAACTTTACAAGTGGAAACGCTGCTTTGTCACTACTGCTGGGCCGTCGATGAAACTTTGTCTTTCTCAGTTTTCTCCTTTTTTTTGCCAATAAATGCTGATGAACATGAAGTAATTAAGCGCTAGTGTGCATGAACGAATGAAAAGATGGTCCTGCACGTCTTGCTTTAAGCGCTGATGGGTCGGGCAGCATGACTAAGGTACCAGGCACTACCTTGATAGATCACATTTTAAAAGCTTCTAGCTTAAGAATCATCGAGTTTTATTAAGGTCTCAAATCTCTTGAATCGTTTAATATCTTAGATTAATGCAAAATAATGGTCAAAGCACCAAAAGCATAGTAAAAAATTTTTCCTTAATGTCTGTTTTTATGCCTGTGCCAGAAAGTTTGAGGTATTTTGGCAAAGGCAACCATGGTAAAATGTTGTACTTTATTGTTTCTCTTTCTCTTTTAGCATTGGTTTTCGGTCTAAGGAGAGACAAAAGCGCCCGCACTCTTGGTTTGGCAGGTACCTGTAAAATTATTACTATTCCTGTAAAAACCTGTTCAGTGCTTTCGATCACCTGAATTTGTGCAATCTTCTATGACGTTGCCAAATTACGGATCGCAATGTATTTCTTCTTGTTGACCTTATCCAAGGCTCCAACTGTGGTTTTATACCGCAGGAAGTTGACCTAATCAAACGATAATGCGCTCTGGCTCCAATTGCAAATCTTAGTTTATTCCAGACATATTCCATTCCTTTTGATGCGATTAAACACCAAACTAAGCTAGACCGCGCCCTCCTTACAAAGGCATTTCAAAGATAAATGGAAACGGGAGATGGGAGGTGAGTAGCAGCCAAAATATCAAGGAAATGAATGAGCCCTCTCAGCCGTGCCAAGATAAAATCACTGTGATACAATGCGAAATGATGCTAAGTATGACGAAGTCCTCTTTAGCACTAATCAGCTACTTGCATGTTGAAAACCCCGCTAACTTTGCCAGATTTACTAATTCATGAAACACCTTTCCATCTCTAATGTTTTTATGCATGTACGTATTAGTGCTAAGTAATAGAAGATGCTTACCAATTTCCTCTGCAATATCTCTATGCAGGATGGAGACTGTCAACAACATGGGGCAGAGTTTGAGCGACATCTCATCCTGAAATTACTTGCACCCAGTCTACACGTGTACTTATAGTTATTTTGTGGATCCGTGCAATGGCCTATCTTTTGACCTACGAAGCAAATTATGCTTTAACACGCACCCTGTGAAATTATGGATGATTGGGTCGTTTGAACGATTGTTAGGGCCCCACCTTTAACCATGTGATGAGCTGGGCCGTTGTGAGTGGGCAATTAGTAGAGATTTACGAGAAAGTAAACGCGATTGCTATGATCATGGAAGTATATAGGTCTATAGTGGTCAAATCAGTGGGTGTAGGTCTGCCAATTGCAGTTGCTGTAGGTTTTGAAGCAGAAGCTTTGACGCAACCATTACAGGATTGATAGCATATCCTCTTTCAGCTAACATAGGACATGTCCATCATTGTATTTTCAACTCCCACACGTAAGCCTACTTCTAACGGAACACAACGTAGCGGCTTAGCAGGCTATATTAGGCAATCCTGTTTCACTGTCCGTGGTCACGTTGGAATAAACCTGCGAAATTTTAATGGTAGTGGAAATGGTCACAGGTCTAAGCTTCGAGGAAGTTAAGTAGTCGAATCCGAAAAGTAGGCTAGCCTTTAAATTACCACGTAGAGTAACGACTACTGCCTGAACTCTTCCATGGAAGCAAGTATAAACAAAACTTATCAAAACATCAAATTAATTTTGCACACAAACATCGACGACAAAGGCCTTGATCGAGTGAGGGCATGGAGGTCACTTGAAGCTAGAGGCTAACTAGTTCGTTATAGGCTGCAGAGACTACTTCCGATATTGTGGTCGGTAATGAGGCATTTGGTGAAATTCGAATAATATAACGACATGTGCACTGCGCAAGGTTGACGGCTTCGTGTTTCATATTTCGGGTAACGCAAAGTCCCATGCAAGCCCTTGTTACCAAAGGGAATATAAATCTCCATGTGTCCCCATGTCGCATTTATTTTTACGCGAGTGGAAGCCAAAAATGAAGCTGATGCTTTGCAGCACAGTGAATTGGACTAGGAGTGAATGGAAGATGGACAGACCCTTATGTATCACTCTGAATGTCTCCAGGTCATCAGCCATGCTGAAACCACTTTGTAATACGAGTCCATGTAATGCGAACGCTGTGTGACCAATGGTCCTAATCTCTCAGTTTGCTGCATTCTTTCCCCAGCAGAGGTAGACAGTCGAATGCAAAGGATTCTTCAAGCAGAAATTGCTGAATTTCATAAAGCCTTGTAACTACCTATTTCGCTGACACCCTTAAAACGGTATTTCAATAAGTGCAACGTTTTGGATTGTCCATAGCAAGCTGTTTTAAGCTCCGACTTATGTACACCTATTAGAGTAAACAAGTGGTTTTGAGAAAGGTTTTGCTGGAAATTTCTGTGTGTCGTTCTCTATGTATTTATTTTTGCACAGCCTTCCCGATCATTATATGAGGCAAAAGCGTATCTTCGTGCATAGGAGGAGCCAGAAGAAAATTCTAATGAGTCTATGTCTATGCCCTACTGGAAATAGGTAAACTGTGTTAACATTTCCGGAAGCATTAACAGTACACTGTGATGGCTGTTAAGTGCTGGTGGCAGGTCGGTGAATTGGCTGATCCACGGAAGTAGGGCTGAAGGAATAAACAACTCAACAACTGCATCTTGATGCATTCATTAGGCATTAATTGAAGCCTCGGTGGCAATAGGAATGAGGAGACTTAGGGAGGGATTGGCGCATAAGGCTTCTGTTTGCACTCCTTTTGTGGTCTTACTGAAAACGTGATTGTCGCACGAGTAAATTTGTAAGGCAATCGCTCCCAATGGAGCAAGAATGGAGGTTTCTTAACGAAGAAAGTGTCCTTATTTCTGCAGTTGTTTGAGAGGAGGCCACAAACTTTTCCACACTTTCCTATGAGAGCTAAAATACTCACAGTACTTACAAATCTGCAAAGTAGGAAAGGAGCATTACGCACTTGTGTGTGCTGGTTGCAGCCCATGCACTGCATCGTTGAAGAAGGTTTGCTCGATTAGTCCTACTTGCATCCACCGAGTTAGAGAGACTGCATGGGATGCAAGGACCTTCCTAACGGTGCAAATGAGCATGGGGTGGACGCGTGGGGATAGGCTGGCCGAGGGGACGGCAGTTTTCACTCAAGTGGATCGTAGCTCTGTGCGACGCGAAAGAGGTGGGAATGATGAAACATCAGCTCACACATCCACTTCGCCTTAAGGTTGACTTAGTAATGCTAGCAGCAATGTGGCAGAAGTGAATTGATCTGCGTGAATACATTAATGTTGATTAGACCCACTCGGACAGAACGCAAGCAAATTGGAATGGACTTCGCAGACGGTAGACCTGTGAAGGAGATCCTCACCACGAGGACAGAATGTGACACTCATCACCCTCGAGGAGTGTGAGCAACAATATTTGAGGGTGATGCAAGTGTTTTTTGCCTCTCAGGTGTGCTCTAATAGCGTAGATTCTGTTGGTGGTTTTTCCCCCCATGATAAATACAATAATACTCAGCAGGACCATCTACTTATGCCAAAATTAGTGGCTTCGAATGACATCGCTATGTCGCCTAGTGATGGGCAAAGTAATGCACACATACCGAGGACTTAAATACATTTAGACAAACCGTTGATTGAAGGACCTATTATCCTTTAGTCAATTTTGAACTTGAGACTGAACATCATAGAGACAGGAGGAAGAAAATCGAACTCCTCACGTTAAACGAACAAAAGTTAATAGGTAGCCATAATACAAGTGAAATAATTCTCCAACACATCCCCTACCTTTCAAGAACCCTTACATCTGTGCAATCAATTGGTAGTGCATTGGTAGAAAAGTGTTGCAAATGAGTGTGTGATTTGTGGAAGAAAGGAGTCACATACACCTCTGGGGGTCAGTATTGAACCGTGGTCACCGGTTTGCTTTCAGAAGAAGGAAATGGAGCTGCTCAACCTCCAGAGTCAATGTATCTGCAGACAGACAAATTGATCGCACATGGGTTACCTCCGAATCCAGATTCTTTTCAATCCGCCAATAGCTTTTGGCTGTGTATTTCACAGATCGAAATCATTAATCAGGTATTCTGTAAGCAGAAACCACACGCGAATCATGGACGCTGTTTCTGGCGCCCGAGGGATGGTTTGTGATGCCAAAAGTCAGAGTCAAAAGAGGTGCCTCCAACATGCATCGAGTCGTTCGGAGGTAATGAAGGAAGCAGACGCATGCAAATTGCCGTGAGTGGGCAATTGAGAAAGCTTCGATTTGTGCGAGAATGTTTTGTTGTTTGAAAAAGGTGGTTAAAATTTTGAGGCTGAAGCAAATTGCGAGGTTGTGAAAACAGCAATAAGGGAAGGCTGTAAATGAGCCATGTGCTGAGAAATGCTTGCAAGATAGGAGAAAATGGCACTTTTATTCTGCATTTACTAAGCAGGTTTTATCCGCTTTTTGTGAGACAAAGTGTAATCATTAATTTGGTGTTTGTCAATGCCTCCACTTCGTCTTATTCAGCAATTTATGAGGCTACTCTACTCTCCTCGTTTGAGTAGTATTTGTTGAGAAGAGCTCTATACGGAGGCATGAAGCCTTACAAAGGTGAACTTTTGTAGCTTTATTCCGGTTGTCAGAAATATAATTTCTTGTTCCCAAAAACCTTCCTCAGATCATTAGTGTATCCACTGGAAGTCGATTATTTGAAAGAACCGGTGAACTGTAGCGTATGAGACTTGCCGCTCAAACGGAAAGCCTCTCCCTGACCCTCTGATGCCATTACTCCAAGCACTAAGTTCAACTCATTTATTGGAATCAAACAATGCTGTGCAGAACGTAACGATTCGTTCAAGGACAGCAACGGATAAGAGAGCGGACTTCTTGCCATTTCTTGGGGCAAAAATAGATACCATGCTGGTCATATGATTTACCATTAACTTTAAAAGTCAAGTTTCAGGCGTTTGGCTGCCAACATCATGGATAAAAGTAATATTCAGGTGTTGTACGTCTCAGCATGAAAAGTTACAGAGACGATCAAGCATGTCCAAGGCAGTGGTCCGCCTCTACTTCACACGGTTGAGATGCACGCACCAACGTCTCAGTCGATGGTGCACGGGTTCACGTCGGCTCACCCACCCACCCTTATGATGACCCCTGTGTTCTCACAATGGTCTTCACTACTCTTCGTCGTCACCCAACCTCATAGCTCCCCATTTGGCTTAAAGTGGATACAGAGTCAGCTGCTGACTTGTGCTATACACTCATCACCAACTAAAATGCGTTGAAATAGCCGGAGATTCATTTTGTGGGACGTGGTGCCCTGGGTCCTCACCAATGTGGCAATGAGCTGGGGTCGTGTGGAAGATGCTACTGCCCACAAGGGTGCAGGGGGAACGAGAGGCCGTTAGCATGGTCTGCAGGTCGTGCTTTGACATGAATAAGGGTTTCCAGGGAGCGATGCGTTTGTGCTGCTAAACTCACAGTCAGCCGAATCGTCAGACTACTACTGCGCGAGTTCTTTCATTTTGCCAAGAAGTAGTGTTCGTAACAACAGAAACATTAGCATGAGGTCCTCGCGCAATCCAAGTGACTCTACTGGAGTGGGAGTTCAACCAGTTAAGAACATAGCGCCTCATAGTGAAGTTAACTACGGGCAGTAGAGCAGTCGTGCTTAACAAGGACAATCCAAGTTCTCAAACATGCACAATTGGTAATTATTCGGCATGCGACGTTGTTTTGGATGGAAACATCCACAAAAACGAAGAAAATCCGTTTTGAAACCTGGAATGACCACCATTGGCCTATCTTCTCCACTACTTTGGCCACTTCAGTGCCGTTCGACTCCATGATATCAGTACTATTATCAACCTACTTGTAAGTCTGCTGTCTGCTAACCATTTTGCTCACTTCGGAAATCACACGTTACAATTTATATTTGTCGAAAGTACTTCCATTCCAGTGCAGGCTTTGTTAATCTACAGGATGGTCGTGTTAACAAACATTAGTTTATGACATCTAGGTCCATACTTCCCTAAATTCCAGTAGGCTATATCTTGGCAGAGCACCAAACTACGAACCGAATCATTTGGCAGCATGCTAATACTTGCTGAGTAGCGGTTGAGAGCTGCATTGTGGTGCCGGAGTGGCCTTCGAATCTAGAGGAATGCTGCTGTCAAAACTGACTGCTGTTGCCTCTCTCGCAGTTGTGTTAGGAAAGTTGCCACCCAGTCAGTCACTTTATCCTAATTATCTGCTTACTAAGATATTTAACGCAACAACAGTCACTTCAAGCTCACTGCCAATCAGTTGCTAGTAGACACGCAGGGCTTGGTCAACCTAGTGACTTAGGCGCATTGAGGAATGCAACCAGACTCCGATTTAGACCCGACTCGCACTCAAGCCTAGTATCCGCCCTCGTTGAAAACTCACTGTGTGATATTTGCTTCTTTGTCACCTCTGCGGAATGTGGCTGTAATTGTGCACGTCTCGCAGACTGTAAGTTAAATTAATTATTGTAGCACCTAGTGGGAAGGCATCTCTGATCCTACTGATATGCTAATGAATGCCTCGCATCATTGCATGCGAACTCCTCCCCAAGAAAAGACGGCAGCCTAGGCATAAGAAGCTATTAGAAGCAAAAGGAGGTGCTGCATGGGGTATTCAACTAGTACAGTGGGAGCGGCAATTGCTGCAAGGCTAGCAAATCCTCCTCGTGCAAATGGGTGTAAAGTGAAGCTCAACTGCTAAGTAATGCAGGGATTTACTAGAACTAGGGTGACCAAATGAGAAGATGAAGGCAGAACATAATGAGGGTTATTGCGAAAACACAGGGGACATTGGCTGAATGTGTGGAAAGCCATGTCACCTCTTAATATGGCTTGAGGTAGTATAAGTTTGGCCTTGGGTGAAGCATCAAACGCAGTGAGAATTCTCCAACGGCACAAAGATGGTGTTAAGGTAGGGGATAAGCTGACCGTCATTGGAAGTATGTATGGTAGTTTTGCTAGAATGCCTTGTCATTTTGTCACCACGTTATGAGGCTCTACTCTCCCCGCCGAGTTCAATTTCACAACCAGAGAAGGCCTTGCGTCCAAGCACATGATTCCCAAATGGTCACGTCTTGACAGATTCGGCGTAGTGGACTGGTACTGCGTTTGTTCATCCACACGAGCATTTCAGTCGGTGGAGGCAGTTCCTACGCCTTGCAGAGAGCCATTCGCACCATACCAATGACCTCTCAGTCATTCTGTACGGAAGTAAGAAGCATGTTCCTCCATGCCAATTCAGCTAGCTACTGCATCAAAGAGGAAGCTAGAGCAATTAGTTCATGAGCGTCCTTTAGGAATGTGTTAAAATCTGCTTATTCAGTAAACAGTTAGTTGGCGATTTGGTTTCGAATGAATGCGTGATGTTGCAGAGCTCAAGTCAGCAGCCACATTTGCACTTTGGTTGATTGGGTAAAAGAGAGACAAAGGCAAGGCCGTTGTGCAAACGCAGAGGTCACCAGGCATGTGTGTGTGTGAGTCAACGTTGGCGCATGCATATCAGCCATGTGATCCGCAGGCGGACCACTTTCTGGGGTGGACTTGATCGCCTCTCTGTAACAGTCTCACATTGAGGCGTGAAGCAACAGATAATTCCTTTTCTAATAGCGATAGCTAAACACGTTTGAATGTGACTTTTACAGCTAGGGCTATTACAAATGCTCATTGTTAGCTTGCCTAAAAGGCTTTAAGGACAGCCTTATTTAAAGCAGATTCATTAAGCCGTTGTCGAGAAATTGTTTGCTCACCTTCCGATAGCCGTCATTTCCTCCACGAAGCATGATCAATTTGCAATGGGGAATTAAAATAACCATACAGGTTGAAAAATGCAGATACGGGAGTGCCGAACAAGCATTTCTTATCGAGGAAATCGACAAATCACTTTCTGCTTTAGCAGGACTTGCCGTCGTAGATAACAAGGAAACCGTTCCTAGCATTGTTACTATTTACATAGGAATCGCTTCTCTGTTTGGAATTGTCAGATGCCATCAAACGAAGGCATCTCATTACGCTGAGCAATAGCATTTGAGGAAACCTAGATTGAGTGGCAGTTCTCGCTAACACACTTCATTCTGATGCCGCTCATTAGATGATGGGTGGAGCCTTGGCGTCGGTGGTGCACCATCGACTTGACCATTTACATGGATCAGTCAAGCTCAACTTGCATTCATCAAGGTAGTCCAACACTTTGTGCTACTGGTTTATCAGACAGGAGGAAGAGGAGTATGGCGAGGGCGAAAGCAGACCACTTGGATGAAGGGACACACATCTATGCATGCAAACACTTGAAAGCGAATCCCCGGTCCTTTCTAGTAAGAGCAACTGAATCGGTGAAGGAATATCAGAAACTTTACATGATAAATTCCCTTAACAATGGGAGTTGTGTACCCATCTTCAGACCAAATGCTGTGTGAGCGGTTATGATTTAACGCCTTCATTTGGAAAGTGTTGACCTGACTTCACCAGTAACTAACAGCTCATCATGTATTGTCAACGTGGGAGACGAAGGCTTCGTTGGTTATTGTAAAATGAACAACAGTCTCGGCTCAACGCGTTTGCGTCGGCCTGACTTTAAGCAGCGGACACTAGCGTGGATGTGTGTGGAGTGTAGGTGGGTGTTAAATGTGTGAGTCTGAGTCCATTTGTGAATGCACCGCAGTCACTTGGTTGACGAAGCCGCGTGTATCTGCGCCCAACTGATTAACAGTAGGCTTAAAGTGGCTGCTGTTACACCTGAGGTGTAGCCAGCGAAATGACCAGACTGTTGGAGGTGCAGGAATAAGTGAGATGCGATAAAGTAGCCACGATGGCGATAACACTTGAACTTGGACAGGAAGGTCTCACTGGAGTTGAAGATGCACCCAGCATCATAGTGTAGCCTTCCCTCGCCGCACACTAAATGTCAGCACACTTCTTAATAGTTCCGTTTCTATTTTTGTATGTTGTCAAACGTGCGTGACTGGAGTTTGCGTGTCAGTAAGAAGGCATGGGAATGTCAAAATTGCATTTGTCATTGCAAAAGAGATAACAGTGGTTGGTGACGTGGACGCTGAATAAAGCCTAACGGTTTCCAACCTGACCATGCTCCGGATTAGTGAAGCCTGCAATAAAAAACAGCGCTTCTGTCAGGCACAACTTTTGAACTATACTGCTTGAATTGGGCATGTTGGTGGTCAGTTAACACAGACTTACAGGAGAATTGACGACAGTATTAGGACGGTGAAGGTGAAGAGGTTCGCATTGTCCACTACACTGTTGGTGGAGCCGAGAGTGGTGGTAGTTGTAGGAGATGAGACAGAAACTCCTAAAGTTGTCACTGCAGGATTTGTCGCGTGTGAGGTGCTTCTCGCCGTAGTTGCATGCGCATCTCTCTTCCCTACTCAAAACAACAGGTTTCCTCCACCATATCTTCCATCACCCACATCCTAACCAGTTGCTATATGTGCATTAAAGAACAGCCGCGGCTGCCTCATTGAGCAGGCATAGCTCACCCACTGTAGTTGATAGATTATGTTAACAGAATTAAACTGATTCAGTCGCAGCCTTAATTCCGCTAAATCTAATAATTATTCGACAATGCTTAAGAATCAGATAAATTGAATAGAAAGGCCTCACCTCTATCCGAAGGCGGTGTAGTTGCGCTCACTCCCTCGCTAATGTTACCGTAGACTTCTTTCTTTCCCGACCCTTCCTGCAGAGTGATTGCAGCAACACAGGCGGAAACTGTTTGATTTGGCCCCAAGTCTCTGAAGACAAAGCTTTTATCTGTGGTTCTATCTTGACGAGAATCACTCTTTCCGACGAACCAATAGACGATGTATCCAGCGATAGTACCTTCGTATTTACGTGGCTCATCCCAAGTCATGTTCACCGTGTGTGAGTCGATTACGCTCATCGTCACGTTCTGCGGAGCATCCTGAGCTGCACGTATAAATGAAAGAAGGCGGTTATGCTTCGCAGTGGGTCCCAAGTGTCACCAATTCGTGGGCATAGATGGGAAGTGGTCAAGCATGAGGGCGGAGAGAAGAGTAACTAAGAATAATTCTAAGTCAAGGGACTGCAGATTAAGTGTCACGTACGGTCGAGGCAGCCATCGAGTTGAACGTGTCAGGCAGAAAAATCTCGTTGCATGACATTCCGCGCTACACACGCTGCCTACATCACAATCGCGGCACGCCTCGCCCGTGCTAGATTTATCGTTATAGCAAATGCCCCATTAGTAAAGACTTTTAGGCATATGCTGATTAGAGTGAGGCATAAGAAGGCATCTTACCGATTCTCCGCGCCGTTTCTGCGTGCAAGATGGAAGTGGTCAATAAAACGAGACAAGTGTGAAACAACATCACTCCTCAAGAAATTACTCACATTCACTCCCCACACACGTGTGCTTATAAATGTGTTGTCAGCCAATGGAATGGCCTCCTCTTGACCTCGGAGCAATCTGTGCACCTACACACACACTGTGAAATCAGTGACTGTTGGGCCGCTTGAGCCAATGCGGTGGGTAGTGTGGTGAGGATGCCCGCCACATCAATACAGCCTTCTCTCTGAGCTAAGTGATGAATTACAAGATTGTGAGTGAGTGATTTGCACAAATTGACGAGAAAGCTAAAAAGCGCAAGAGAATTGAGACGTGAATATGTTAGCGATAGCGAAATCAGCGCATGCAGATGTGTTGGTTGAGGAGACTCTAGTGACCGAGGCCGAGATTTTGGTGTGGACATTGGAGCGTCGGTGGCAGATCCATTCTGTAGACACTTTCTCTTCGTTCATTCGACCTCGAGCATGCTATCATAATATATTAGGTCCTACTCGTCTAAAAGCACGTGTCAGTATACGGTAGGATCGTGTGTTACACTGCCTGTGGTTAGTTTCATAGTAGAGGACAATGAGATTGCACCTGTGGCCGGTAAGAACTGGTGCGAGCTTATTTCCACTTCGTGTAGTCAGTTTTGAGTCACATGTCAACCTTTAATTAAACGAGTTAAATTGTTGTCGTTATAACGACTCCAAAAGCACACTTATCGTGTGAATGCTTAAATAAAGCAAATGGACATGTGTAGCAGTCTGACCCTTCATTTCACTTCCTGTTTGGGTACACGAATAACTGTGCTACCTGGTGGCTCTTCTTTCGCAATGAGGCATATCCTTCGAGGTGTACCGAAGGCCAATTGACTCTTCAGCACGAGAGTGAGTAGCGCGTCCTTCCGTAAATGCGCAGTTTATTGTCAGGTCACTATTTTAGAAATAAGGTTCGTTCCCCATGTTTGATGAGTTTGCTGACAACCAACACTAAATTAATCGCGCACAGGTCACCATTGCAAGTCGGTGGTAATTTCAAACCATGCCACTTGACAATGGATGTAAGAACCAAGTCAGCTGCTGGCTCCTCATCCAGCTTAAAATGAAGCAGAAACTAAGGCGGTGAATGATTACAAGAAAATTGACGATTACTGTGGAAGCACAGATGGCATCGTGTAAACGATTTCAGAGCTAACGTGGACTCGTGCACCACCTTCACTAAAGTGGGCCTTCAGGGTTGCTGTTAATTTTAATTGGAGATAAATGCAGAGCTCAAGTAAGCAGCTGACTCTGCATTTAATTTGAAATAGGAGAGGAGCCATGAGGCTATTGTGAAAGCACCAAAGCCATCAGGTGGGTGAGTTTCTGGGTCAACGTGGAATCACAAGACATCGGATCAGCTGACGCGTTGGCGCACACGCATCAGCCATGTGATCTGTGGGCGCTCCAAGCTCGTTGGTATGCTCAACTATCTCTGTGCCACGCTTTCATGCAGAGGCGTGCAACAGCGGCTAATTATCTTTGTTTATAATATTAGTTGCTAGAGGCGCGTGAAATTGACATTAAACAGCTAAAATTAACTTAAATGTGCATTAAGTCTGCTGGCCTATAAAGAATTTAGGGAAGTCTTGTTATGGCTTCTTTGGTGATGCAAAATGGACAACAGACCCACGTTGAAGCGCGTGCGTCTGTCTGGCCGTTGAACAGTAGACACTAGTCCTGGATTTGTTTGGGGTTCAGGTGTGTGTCTAGGTTCGTTAGAGAATGCATCCCAGGCAAGCGTTCAAACAAGCCACGCGCATTTACTCGTGACTGACTGACTGACTGACTGACTGACTGACTGACTGACTGACTGACTGACTGACTGACTGACTGACTGACTGACTGACTGACTGACTGACTGACTGACTGACTGACTGACTGACTGACTGACTGACTGTGGGTTTGGAGTGACTGCTGTTGCGCCTAAGGTGTAGCTGAAGAAGTGACCAAACGATTAGCAGCAGAGAAAGAGGTGAGTAAAATGGACTGGCCCGAAATTCGTCATAGCATTTACTGGGTGGAATCTCACACCTACGGAAAAACGTTGATGGGATGCAAGCCCCATATATCGGTATATGACTCTCAGCAGATCACTCCTTAATGGAATTAGAGAAGCTGTTTAGAAGTCTGACCCTTTTCTTGACGACCTGTTGGGATTCAAGACCTTGTATTGGCGTTGGAGGCCGTTTGTATACTTTGGGCATAACCTCCGGACCGTGCTGATGATCCCTATGAACTTCCGCACGATAGTTAATAGTGCTTCCTCCCGTATAGCTTTCGCATCATGTGTCGTCCATGAGGACTTGTGTTACTACTGTTATGAGTTTTGTTAGATGCTTGCTAGCTTACCGTGGTTGATGGGCGTGCTGCTAGCCAGATCTAGCTTAATATTGCTCAAGTCAGCAATGGGATGAGATGGCAATTAAATGCCATGCCAATCCGCAAAGATAGTATAACTGAGGTGAGCAGCTAACTCTGCGCGCACTCTCAATGCAGGAGGAAAGAAGAGGGTAAAGGAATGGGATCGATGGTGAGGGATAATGTGAAGGCGTGGAGGTCATCAGGTGGGCGTGTGACAGATCCAACGTGAACTCGTGCGGCGTCAGCTGGTGCGTTGGCGCATACACATGAGCCATGTGATCAGTGGTAGGAGCACCTTCTTCAGTATGCTCGACCGTCTCTGTGTCACTCTTCCATGTGGAGGATTGCGAGACCAGAAATTCAGGTTTATTTACAATACTAATTGCCACAGTTGCGTATAAATAAAAGAATACGAGATGTAATGAAGGCTACTGTGAAGAGCGTTTGATTAATCGCCATAAATCTATTTTGATTGGATGTATTTTTCTTTTCTCCATCAATTATAGTTGGTGTGTAATGAGGCATCGGATTTCAAAATTGCTTTTTCAATACGTTAGCCAAAGGCGGGTAGAGCAAAGCCTTTTCTACGGGAAAATTACGGCATATCTACCGCTTTAGCGAGGTATACCCCTAGAAACAGCAAGAGGGCACTCACATCTCCGGTGAAATTTTGCAAGTAATTATCTGATGCTGTAAAGCGCGTACAGGGAAATGATTGAAGTAGCAGCATCAGAGATGCATAGACAGGGTTTACGACATGAGAGCTGAAGGCAGCAGCTCATTCTGCATCCAGCTTGAGGTGATGGATAGACATTGAGACCGAGAGGAAACGAGAGGGCGGTGAAGGCCACTGGGAGAGCATAGAGGCCATTGGGTGGGAGTGACAGAGCCAATGCGGACTCGTGCGCCATCGGCTAGCCTGTGGGCGCATGTACAGTAGTCGTGTGGTGTATTGGTAAACCACTGACATTGGCATGCATGACTGTCTCCGTATAACACTTTTGTGTGGAGGCGTGCGTTATTTGAAGTTGCTTTTGTTTGTAATATCGACAGATACACGCGTCTATAAGCGACTCTTAATAGGTAAAGTTAACCCAAATTCCCACTGAGTTTACTGGTCGCGTAAGATTTAAGGACAGATTTATTTAAATTATCTACATAAAACCTTTGCCTAGTATCTGACACTCGTTATTTCCTTCATGATGTTGAGTGCTTTCGCAATGCGGCTTTGAATTGCTCGTGCTGGTTGATAATGAAGGCATGCGGAGTGACGAACGAACCTTTGTCGTAAAGATGAGTTTGACAAGATTGCTGCCGTTTTAGCATGCTTTATTCCCAAATACATCAAGGAAATCATTCCCACCTCGGTAGCTAATTTCTCAAGACTCGCTGCTGATGCAGAGAATTGTCCTACACCCCACACCATGGATTGGGTGACCACCAATTCTTAAAGTAATAGCAACAGAGAAGCACTTCACTGGCTGGCGCTTTATTTCGATGCCGACTTCAACTTCTGGATCAGCTAAGCCCTACTTCCACTTTCCAAACTCATCTAAAAGTCTGTGCTGCTAGGGTATCAAGCGATAAATAGGAGCAGTGGTGAACGCAGATATGGGCAACACGGATGAAGTGACGCAGCTCTGTGCATGTAAACGCGCCATTGCGAGCATTCAACACCATCAAGTGACAGCCAGTAATTGCGTGAGAGAATGTTGAAGACTGTGCATAAATAAGTGACTAAAGCCATCGGATGCAGGTACCCATCCTTAGAACAAATGCTGTCGAAACGGTGTTGAAGGAGTGTTTTATTTCCGAAAGGGTTAAAATCGTTTTATCAGTAGTTAACTGCACGCCACTGAAATTGCAAAGCGGAAAACCTTGAAGCTTCCTTGATTAGTGTACGATGGAATGCAGATACACGTGGTAAGGCCGGGCTTGCGATCACAGGCGAAATCTATCAACTAAACCTCACTTGAATGTCTGCAGTTCAATATTTTACCTTGGAAACAAATAGGTCTATTCAATTAATTGAAGCAATATTATCTTCGCAATGATTCCAGAGCCCAACAATTCCCTTTCTCCAATTCTTAAGTCAATTCTGTTTAAACATTGCTTATAATGAATGGATGCAGCATCGCAAATCCTCGTAACGGAGGCATTAACAGGGCACTGTGATAGCTGTTAAGTGCTGGTGGTAGGTCAGTGAAATGGCTGGTCCACGGAAATAGGGCTGAAAGAACAAATATCTCAAAAACTTCATCCCAATGCATTCCTTAGGCGTCAATTGAAGCCTCAGTGGCAATAGGAATGAGGAGGCTTTGAAAGATATGCATCTAGATTGGCGCATAATGCTTCTGTACACACTCCTTTTGTGCTCTCACTGAAAACGTGATAATTGTACGAGTGACCTGGTAAGGAAATCGCTCCCGATGGAGCAAGAATCGAACCGGCCTACAAAGGAGCGTCTTCATCGCTGCGGTTGTTCAAAGGGAGGATATGAAACTCCCTACGCTTTCCTTTGAGAGTTAAACAGCTACAGCACCTAAAAATGCAAAATAATGAAAGAGCATTGAATAATAACGAAAGCTAGAAGTATTTCATGGACTCCATCGTTAAAGAAGACCTGCTTGATTAGTCCTACCTTCAACCACCGGGTCACCGAGACTACTTGAGATGTAAGCACGTTCACGCCGGATCTAATGAGCATGGAATGGACGCGTGGGGACGGGCTGAACGACTCAAGTGGAGCGCAGCTATGCGCAGTGTGATAAAAGGGAGGGATGATGCACTGCCAGCTCACACGTCCACTTCGTCATAAGGTTGACGTAATAATGCTAGCATCAATATGGCAGAAGCGAATTAATCAGTGTGGAATCAATGTGGTTGATTAGGCCCAATCGGACGGGAACCATGCTGAGGTGATCTTCACCACGAGGGCAGATTGTGACACAACACCATTGTAGAGTGTGAGCAACATCATTCGAGGATGATGGGAGCATTTTGTGCATTAATGGGATAGATTCCGTTGGTGGTGTTGTGCACTCCCGATTTTCACTATCACACATGGCAGGATAATCTACTTATGCCAAAGTAAGTAGGCTTGAGTGACATCACTATGTCGCGCAGTTGGACACCTAAACAAACTTTACCAAATTGTTAATGGAGGGGCTTGCTATCAGTTATTTTATTCCAAACTTGCGGAAGAGTCGATGATTGAAGAGTGTAGCATCCATCAATCAGTTGAGGATTGGCATAATCGATGTCGCCACGTTGAGCACAACAAATGCTGATAGGTAGCAGTATTGAAAGGGAAGTAACCCTCCAACACATATTCCACCTTTCGAAGACCCTTACATCCATGCAATCAAGTAACAGCGCATTGATGGAAAGGTGATGCAAATGAGTGTTTGATTGTTGGATTAAAAGGACCATATACGCATCCAAATGTCAGCATCAATACAAGGTTGCTGGTGTGCTTTCATAAGCAGGAAATGAAGCTACTCAACCTCCAGAGGCAACGTACCTAAGGACAGACAAAGCCATCGCACGTAGGTATCCTTCGAATCCGGATCTCTTTCAATCCCTCAATGGTTCTGTGCCGTGTTCTTCACAGATGGGAATCAGTAATCAAGCATTCTGTAAGCAGGAACCACACAAGAATCATGGACGCTGTTCCGAGCACCTGCGGGGTGGTTTGTGGTGGCAAAAGTCAGCGCTACACGAGGTGCCTCCAACTTGCATGGAGCCGTTTCGAGGCAATGAAGGAAGGAGGTGCATGCAAATCACCGTAAATGGTCGATTGAGAATGCTTAGATTTGTGCAAGAATATTTTGCGTGCTGCTAACCAAATCTAACTTAATCTTGTACAAGTTAGCAATGGGATGGGATGGCAATTAAAATCTCGGGCGAGCAGCTAACTCTGCTCGAACTCTCAATGCCGGAGGAAAGAATAGGGTGAAGGAATGGGATCGATGGTGAGGATGAATGTGAAGGCGTGGAGGTCATCAGGTGGGCGTGTGACAGATCCAACGTGGACTCGTGCGGCGTCAGCTGGTGCGCTGGCGCATGCGCCTCAGCCATGTGATCAGTGGTAGGAGCACCTTCTTGGGTAGGCATGACCACATCTCTGTCACTCTTTCATGTGGAGGGGTGCAACACCAGAAATTTTGCTTTGTTTGCAGTACTAATTGCCAAAGTCGCGTATAAATGAAAAAAGGCAAGATATAATGAAGGCCATTCTGAACAGCATTAAGATACTTGACATAAGTCCCTTTAGCTTCCTTTTACTTCTTTTTATCTCCATGCGGTGAAGTGGGTGTGCAATGAGGCCTTGGATTCCCAACGTTGTTTAAAAACGTTAGCAAAAGGTGAGTAGAATAAAACCATTTTTTGTGGAAGCTTGCGACACATCTACGGCTTTAGTGAGTTATGCCCCTGGGGACAGCATGAAAGCCTTTCCATTCTCTGTTGTATTTGGCACGTAATGGTCTGATGCTGTGAACTGCGTGGTTAACGCTTGATGAAGCAGTAGCATGAGTGGGACATGTAGAGGGTTTGCCATATAAGAAATGAAGGCAGCATCTCATGTAGAGACATGCATCACCAGAATGTGCTTTTGGTTGTTATGTTGACAGGTTCTTGCGTCCAAAAACGACTCTTAATAGTTAAAGCTAACTCAAATTACCACTAAGTTTGCTTGTCGGAAAAGATTTAAGAGCAAATTTATTTGAGATGCCTGCATAAAGCTTTTGTCGATACATAATTTTGTCTAGCTTCCGGCACTCTTTATTTCCTTCATGAAGTGGATTCCCTCGCAATGTGGATTTGAATTACCGTGCTGGTCGGGAATGGGGGCAAGAGAAGTGAGGAATGAATCTTTGTGGTGGCGATAAGTGCCGTTGTAGCACGCTTTGCTCCCACATACAGCAAGGAAACCATTCCCATCTCGGTAGCTGAATCCACCAGGCAGGCTACTTATGCAGGGAATTGTCTGATGCCATGGATTGGGTAACAAGCATTTCTTGGATTAATCGCACCAAAGAAGCACTTGACTGGCTTATGCTTTATTGCAACAGGCATTGCATTAAGGCTCAACGTTAGCGACAAAGAGTCGACTTCGACTTCTGATTCACTTAAGCTCAATTTGCATATTCAAACTTATCAAGCGCTCTGTGCTAGTGGGATATCAAGCGGTAAATAGGAGCAGTGGTAAACGCAAATATAGGCCACATGAATGGAGTGACGCAGCTCTGTGCATGCAAATCTGCTATTGCGATCATTCGGATATTTCAAGTGATGGCGAGTCATTGCGTGTTAGAATGTTTAAGACTTCAAATGAATAAAGGACCAAAACCATTGGATGAATTCACGAATCCTTTGAACAAATGCTATTGAAACAGTGTTGAACCAATGGTTTTATTTCCATTAGAGTTTGCTTCCTCTCATCAATATTTAGCTACTCGTCACCAAAGTTTAAACGCTGAAAACCCCAAGGCTTCCTTGATTAGTGCATAATAGACTGGGTATGCACGTGGCAAGTCCTTGCATCCGATTCCAGGTAAGACGTATCTAGTCTACTTCAGTTGAAATTGTGCCACCCTACCCTTCACCTTCGAAACAATCAAGCTTATTCAACCAGTTGGAGCAATTTCGTTCTCGCTGTGATTCTGGCCCTTAGCATTGCCCTTTCTTCACTTTTTTAAGTGCGGTTGCCTCCCTCAAGGTTGTGTTTGGGAGGTAGTCGCCCACTCAGTTACTCGATTCAACTTATCTGCTTATTGAGTTAGCAACACTTTAAACGCTACGACGGACACGTCAGTCTCGATGCCAATCATTCACTAGTAGGTGTGCGCGACTTGATTTACTCAGTGATCTAGGCGCATTGGGGAACGCAACCAGATTTCGACTTAGGCCCGACTCGCACTCAAGCCTAGCCTCCGCCCTCATAATAAGCCCATTTAGTAATATCTGCTTCTTTGTCACCTCAGCAGGATGTGGCTGTCATTGTGTATTTATCAAAAACTGTACGCTAAATTAATACTTGCATCACCTAGTGGGAGTGCATCTCTGGTCATACTGATATGCTAATGAATGCGTTTCACCGTTGCATGCAAATGCCACTAGAGGGACAAACGGCAGTCGAGGTATTAGCAGCTATTAAAAGCGAAAGTAGGTGTTGGATGAAGTATCCGATGACTGACAATCGCTGCTAAGCTAGCAATTTCACCTCGTGCAAATGGAGCATACAAGTAAAGCTCAAGCACCCAAAAATGTGCAAGGATTTACTAGATCTAGGGTAACCAAGTGGGAAGATGATGGCAGAACATAATGAAAGCTATTGTGAAAATACAGGGGACATTGACTGAATGCGTGAAAATGCCGTGCCACTTCGTAGTATAGCAGTAGTTTTAAAGGTTCAGCCTTGAGTGAATCATCGGATGCAATGAAAATGCTACAGTGCCCCAAAGGTGGTATTAGATTGGAAGAGAAGCTGACCATGGTTGGAAGGATGCGTAGAGATTTTGCTAGAGAATACCCTGCGCCTTAAGTCCCGAATTCAATTCTGAGTTTACTTTTGCAACTGCGGAATTACATCGACCTCGCGAAGGCCTTGCGTCTGTGTCCAGTCGAGAATGCATCCCAGTCACTCGGTTGACGAAGCCGCGTATATCTACTTCTAACTGATTGCCAGTGGGCTTGAAGTGGCTGCTTTTGCACCTAAGGCGTAGCCAGCAAAATGACCAGACTGTTGGAAGTGAAGGAACAAGTGAGATGCAGTAAAGCAGCCAGGATGGCGAAAACGCTGGAACATAGACAGGAAGGTCTCACTGGAGTTGAAGATGCACCCAGCATCATAGTGCAGCCTTCCCTCGCCGCACACTAAATGTCAGCACACTTCTCAATAGTTCCGTTTCTATTTCTGTACTTTGTCAAATGTACATGACTGGAGTGGACCCAATCGCTTGTCAGTGAGAATGGATGTGGATGCCAAGACTGTATTTGTCATTATAAAAGAGTTAACGTGTGTTGGCTTCCTGGGTGCCAAATAAAGACAAACGGTTTCCTGGCTGATTATGCTATGGATTTGTGTAACCTGCAATGGAAAACAGTGCGTCGGACAAGCACAAGTAGTGGGCTATGCTGCTTAAATTGGGCGTGTTAGTGGGCGGTCCGTGCAGACTTGCATGAGAATCGACGATAGTATTAGGATGGTGGAGATGAAGAGGTTTGCATTGTCCAATGCACTGTTGATGGAGTCGGCAAAGGTGGTAGTTGTGGGCGATGGAGCAGTATCTCCAGAAGTAGTCATCACAGGATTTGTGACGTGTGAGTTGCTACTTGTCTTGGTTGCATCCGCGCCTCCCTTCTCTACTCAAAACAACCTATTCCCTTACCGTGTTTTCATCACCCACATCCCAACCAGTTGTTAAGTGTGCATGAAAGAACAATCGTGACAGCCTTTTTAAGCAGACAGATCTTGCTTGCTGTAGTTGTTAATTTGGTGTAGCAGAATTAACCTGATTCAGTTGTTGGCTTAATTCTGCTAAATGTAATAATTATTTCACAATGTTCTAAAATTGACCAAATTAATTAGAAAGACCACGCCTTCTGACGGCAGTGTAGTTGCGCTCACTCCCTTGCTAATTTTGCCAAAGACTTCTTTCTTTCCCGATCCTTCCTGCAAAGTGATTGCAGCAACACTGGCGGAAACTGTCTGATTTGGCTCCAAGTCTCTGAAGACAAAGCTTCTATGTATGGTTCTATTTTCACGAGAATCACTCCTTCCGACGAACCAATAGACGATGTATCCAGCGATAGTACCTTCGTATTTACGTGGCTCATCCCACGTCATGTTTACCGTGTGTGAGTCGACTACGATCATCTTCACGTTCTGCGGAGCGTCCTGAGCTGCAAATACCAACGAAAGAAAGAAGTGATTGGTCATTGTCATTATGCGGACAATAAAGCTTCGTACGTCCCAATGGCTCGCACGTGTCACAAATTAGTGGGCATCGATGGGAAGTGGTCAAGAATAAGAACGGTGAGAGGAGTAGCTAAGAATAATTCCAAATTTTGGGGACTGTGCATTAGGTTTGGGTTACGGATGAGACGGCCAACGAGTTGAAGGTGCCAGTCAAAACGATCTGGATCGCAGATCGCAGCATACCTCGTCGTTGCTAGAATTATTATTTAAGCAAATACCCTCAGTTGTAAAACTTTAAGTGCATGCTGATTTGAGTGAGGCATAAGAAGGCATCTTACCGATTCGCCGCGCGCTTTCTGCGTGCAGGATGGAAGTGGACAATTAAACGAGACAGGTGTGAAGCATCATCACTCCTCAAGAAATAACTCGCATTCACACTCCACGCACATGTGCCTATAAATGTTTTGTAAGCCAATGGAATGGCCCTCTCTTGATCACGCAACAATCTGTGCATTTACACACACAATGAGAAATCAGTGACTATTGGGTTGCTTGAGCCAATGTGGTTGGTAGTGTGGTGAGGATGCCTGCCCCATCAACACGACCTTCATCCTCATCCATGTGATGAGGTACAAGAATGTGGATGGGTAATTTGCATGATTTGGTGGTAAAGCTAACAAGTGCAGGAGAACCACAAATGCGTCGATTGCAATGACTGAGGCCGAGCCTTTGGTGTAAGCATTGGAGATTTGGTGGCAGATCCATTCATCAGATAAGTCCTCTTCTTTCACTCGGCTTTCAACATGCTATCGCAATATAGTAGGTCCTACACGTCTGAAAGCTCGTGGCGATACACAGTGAGTGCGTCTGTTGCACCGTCTGTGGTGGGTTTATACGGTAGGGAACGATGAGGTTGTACTTGTGGCCAGTGAGCACAGGTGTCAGCTCATTTCCATTTCATGTGGTCAACATTGAATCAAGTTGAGTGGACAAATCCGCAGTTTCAACAACTGCAGATACAGTTTGAATTTTGCTGTGGGAACAAGGAGAGTGAGCCAATTTATCAAATCTATTAGTTAATAGTGCACATCAGCAATGGGAGCAGTGGCTTGTTCCGATGTGCTGGGGTGTGGAATTGACTTGAAAGGAGGATTATTCTAAGTCACGGGTTACAGAGATTCCATTCGACGGTGCATCGATGCACGATGAAATGAAGCTTTGATCGCTATGGTTAAAATGTATATCTATTTAGCTTCAAACCGCACAGTCATCACATGAAGGCTCTAATAAAGCAGATGGACCTTTATTTGACTCTCTGTGTAGGTTCACGAACAGATTTGATCTCTGGAGGCTGTTCTTTTACATTGAGGCATATCCATCGAGTTGTACCGAAAGCCAATATACTCTTCAGCACGAGAGTTAGTAGCACGTCCTTCCGTAAACGCAAACTTTATTGTGATGTCATTAAAGACGCACGAAACTGTGTAGAGTAGCTATTTTAGAAATGAGTCTCGTTCCCCACGTTCAATGAGTTCACTGATAACCTGCAACAAATTAGTCGCGCACGTGTCACTAATGCAAGCAGATGGTAATTTCAACTCGTGCCACTTGGCAATGGGTGTAAGATCCAAATCAACTGCTGACCCCTTATTTGGCTTAAAATGAAGTAGAAACAAATATGGTGAATGATTACACAAAATTTAACGATCATTGTGGAAGCACAGATGTCATCGTGAGAGCGTGTTTCTAAGCCAACGTAGACTCAAGAGCCGTCGGCTGGTGCGTTGGCGCATCCACATCAACCATGCGATTTGTAGGCGGATCACGTTCGTGGTCATACTGACCATCCCCTTAATACTTTTTCTCGTGGAACCATGTAACATCAGAAAATTGTCGTTGTTTATAACATAACTTGCTTAAGTCGAGTAAAAATGACATTAAATGCCGTTAAATGGCTAGCTCAAATTCCCATTGAGTTTGCTAGCCTTGAATGCATTTGGGGCTCCTTTGTTATGGGTGGCGTTGATGAAATAAAGTCTCGATTTTGTTTTGCTTGAGTGTTGGTAGTTAATGTGTTCGTCATGAAGCCTAGTGGGCTCGCAGTGAGGCTTTGAATGACTTGATTGATTAAAAAATGCAGACTTGAGGAGTGACAAACAAACCATTATAATCGAGGTAAAACGAAAAATTACCACTTATCGTTGCCTCAAGGACCACCATTTTTTACTCGAAATTGTCCGATGCCATTAGCCGAATTCCAATTATTGCTTCGAGTAATAGCATAAGAGAAGTACTGGGCTTACTCTTACTTCTTGCTATCACACTTCATCCTGGTGCTGTTTCACAGGTGTTAAGTGAAGCCTCGACTTCGGCTTCACAGATCTGACTTGGCTTGTAGATCAGTCAAGCTCAACTTACAGTTATCAAGTCAATCCAGAACTCTGTGCTACTAAGGTATCAGGAAGGAGGAGGACAGTGGCAAAGGCAAAAGTAGAGCACATGTGTGTAGGGACACGCGTCTATGCACGCAAACAGTTGGATGCAGATTTTGACCCTCTTCAGTAAAAGCAAGTCTTTGTGTTAAGAGGAATCAGCAATTTTACGAAATGAATGACTGCAAGCACTGAAAGTATCTGCCCAATCTTATAAGAAATGCTGCCGAAACGGTGTTAAATGGACGACACTTTATTTTACGAAGAATTGATTTGATTCCATCAGTAACCGACCGCTCATACTGCATGCTTCAACGTGGGACCCAAAGGCTGCTTTGTAAATGTAAAATGAACAACAGACTCAAGTCAGGGCGCGTGAGCCGATCTGACGGTTGAGCAACCGAGACTGTTATTGGATGTGTGTGGGGTTCAGGTGTGTGTTTGGGTTCGTTCCAAAATGCATCCCAGTCAACCAGCCAAACGAGTCACGCGCACCTGCTTGTTCTTGACTGAGAGAGGACTTGGAGTGACTGCTATTTCGCCTTAGGCCTAGCCAAAGAATTGACCGAATAATCAGCAGCAATTCGTCATAGGTCTTACTGGGTAAAAGCTCACACCAACGGATATATTTTGATTGCATGCAATCCTCATGTCTCGATCTATGATTCGGGAGAGATCACGCCTTAATAGGATAAGGACAGCTGCGTTGTAATCCGGTCCTACTCTTGACTATCTGTTGAGGTTCATGACCAAATGTTGTCTTTGGGGGCTCTTTGTTTATATTGGGCATAACCTCCAGACCGTGCTGATTGCCCTTAAATCCTTCCGCACGAAAACCATATTCTGCCCTTTCGTAAAGCTCTAGTACATTGTGTCATCAAAGTCGACTTATGCGACTACGCTTATGAGTCTTTGTTAGATGCGTGCTAGATTACCATGTTTGATGGGTGCGGTGCTAACCAAGACTAACTTAATCTTGTACAAGTCAGCAACGGAATCAGATAGCAGTTAAGTCGCATTTGAGCAGCCAACTCTGCGCGCACTTACAATGCAGGATAAGCGAAGAGGGTGAAGGAATCCCCCTTGCTTAGCTTGCATTTTTTACTTCTCCAAGCAGTGTGGTGGGTGTGCAATAAAGCTTCGAACTTTCAACTTTGTTTTGTGAATGTTAGCAAAATGCGAACAGATAAAGCCTTCTTATCGGAAAATTGCGGCTAATCGACGGATTTAGTAAGTTGTGCTCCTAGAAACAGCAACAATGTGGCAGAAGCGAATTCATCAGCGTGGATTCAATGGGGTTGACTAGACCCACGCGGACAGAACGCATGTCGAGCTGATCTTCACCATAAGGGCAGGATGTGATATTCAACAGCTTTGTAGAGTGTGTGCAACAATATTTGGGGATGATGAAGTATTTTGTGCATTAATGGAGCAGATTCTGTCGGTAGTGCTATGCACTCCCGATTAACATGATCACACACAGTTGATAAATCTATTTATACTAAAATAAGTAGCGCTAAGTAACATCGCTATGTCGCACAGAGTTAGGCAAAGTAGAGCGCACATATTGTGAGCTATAATAAATTTTGCTAAATCGTTAATTGAAGGATTTGCTATGAGTTAATCAATTTCAAGCTTGAGGTTGAACATTTTAGAGGCAAGAATGGGCGAAATGGAAGTCCACACGTTGAATACATCAAAAGTTTATAGGTAGCCGTATTCTAAGTGCAATAATTCTCCAACACATCCTCCACCTTTCAAGAACCCTTGCATCTGTGCAATCAATTGATAGTGTATTGGTCGAAAATTGATGAGAACGAGTGCGCGATTTTTAAAAGAAAAGGACAGCATACGCCTTTGGCGTTTGGCATTATTCCAAGGTCACTGGTGTGCTCTCTTAAAAAGGAAATGAAGCTGCTCAACCTCCAGAGTTAGCGTATCTGCAGACAGACAAAGTCATTGTAAGTGGGGATCCTCTGAATCCGGATCTCCTTCAATCCCTCAATGGTTGTGTGTTGTGCATTTTGCAGATAAGAATCTTTACTTAAGTACTTTATAAGCGGAAACCACCCACGAATCATGGGCACTGCTTTTGGCCTCTAGGAGGTGGTTCGTGATGCCAGAAGTCAGAGTTACAAGAGCTGACTCCAACATGCATCGAGTCATTGGGAGGTAATGAAGGAATGGGGCGCATGCTAGTTACCATAAATGTACGATTAGGAAAGCTTCGATTTGTGAAGGAATGTTTTGTTGTTTGAATAAAAGTGGTTAATTTTATAAGGCTGAAACTAATTGTAGAGCTGTGAAAATAGGAGCAAAGAAAGGCTGTAAATGAACCATGTTCTGATAAATGCTTGCATGGTAGGAGAAATGACATGTTTTAGCTGCGCTTAAAAAAGTCTTTTTTGTTTATCGGTGGAACAAAGTGAGGACATTATTTTGGTGTTTGGCCATAACACCACATCGTCTTATTTCATAGTGTACGAAATCATCCTACTGTTCGGTTTTCAGTAGCATTTGTCGAGAAGAGCTCTATGCGGAGGCATGGGCCTTTCCAAAGGTAAACTTTTGCCGCTTTCTTAAGGTTGTTTCGAGTATACTTCCTTGTCCCTGAAAAGCTTCTTAGGGCATTACTAGATCCCCTGGATCTTGTGTATTTGAAAGGACCAGTGAGCTATAGCGCCTGAGATTTAGCGCTCAGGAGGAAAAACCTCCCGGCGATCCTCTGATGCCATTACTTCAAGTAATGACATCAACTCATTTAGTGAAATTAGGCAAGTCTCTGCTAAAGGGAACGATTCATATGGAAATACCGACAGAGGTGAGAACGGACTACTTGCTGTCTCCAGGTGCAAAACTTGATAATGTGGTTGACATGTAAAATAATTTTAACTGTTAACGGTCATTTTTGCACGCTTTTGGCTGCCAATATCGTGAATGAAAGTAATATTCAGGTGTTGCACGCCTCAACATGAAAGAGTTACAGGGACGGCCAAGCATGTGCAAAACAGCGGTGCGCCCCTACATCACACGGTTGAGGTGCACGCACCAACTCCTCAGCAGATGGCATATTTATTCGTCTATATGATGACTTCTGTGTTTTCATAATGGTCTTTACTACTCCTTGTCCTCATCCAACCTCTCAGCTCCTCATCTAATTCAAATTGGGCGCAGAGTCGCCTGCTGACTTGTGCATTGCATTCGTCACCAACTAACATGCGATAAAACAACTGGAGGCTCATTTTATGGAATGTGGTGCACTGAGTCGTCACTGATGTGGCAATGGGCTAGGCTCGTGTGGAAGATGACACTGTCTACGAGAGTGCGGAGGGGATGGAAGGCCGTTGGTATGGTCTGGAGGTCATGCCTTGTCATGAAATACGGTGCGTTTGTGCAGGCAAACTGGAAGTCAACCGACTAGGCAGACTACTACTTTCATTTTGCCGAGGAGCAGTATTTGTAGGGAGGGAATACTTGAACATAAGGCCCCCGTGTAATACAAGTGGATCTATTAGTGTGGGAGCTGAATCAACGGAGAATATGACGCCTCATAGAGTAGTCGTACATGGTAAGGACATTCCAATTGCTCCACCATGCGCAGTTGGCAATTCTTTGAGGCGTAGATGGTGTTTTGGATAGACGCATCCACAACAATGAAGGATTTTGTTTCGAAGCCTGTAATGACCACTTCTAACGTGTCTACCCCACTGCTTTAACCACCTCAGCAACCTTCGTCTCCATGCAAATGCTCACTAAGTTTGCATGCCTGGAAGGCATCAAGAACAGCCTTATTTGAAGTGTCCTCATTAAGCTATTGTCAAGAATTTGTTTGCTCACTTTCCAGTATTCGTTATCGCCTCCATGAAGCATGGCAAGTTTGCAATGGGGCTTTGTAGTAAACGTACGGGTTGAAAGATGCAGATTCGAGGCGTGACAAACATGCATTTCTCACCCAACTTAATGCGACAAGTCACTCACTATTTTTCCAGGATTTGCTGTAATAGACATCAAAAACGATTTCCATCTTTGTTGTTATTTTCACAGTAAACACTCTTTGCATACAGGATTGCCTGATGCTATAAAAGGGATACAAATATTTAATCGGGTCAAAAGCACTAGAGGAGAACTGAATCAGGAGGCAGAACTTGCTAACACACTTTTCATTCTGATGCCGTTCAGCAGATGTTAGGTGAAACAGCGACGTCGGTGACACAGAATCGACTTGACAATTTATATTGATCAGTCAAGCTCAACTTGCACTTATCAAGGCAATCTAACACTCTGTGCTACAGGGTTATCAGACAAGAGGGGGAGGGGGAGGAGTGTGGCGAAGGCAAAAGTAGACCACACGGACGAGGGGACGCACATCTATGCATCCAAACAACTAAATGCGAACTGCCGACCCTTTCAAGTGGCAGTAAGTGAGTGGGTAAAGGAAGCTCAGAGTCTTTGCAAAATAAATGACCCAAAGTATCGGATTTACCTACCGTCCTTGGAACAGATGCTGTGAATGCTGCATCGAATGAACGACTTTAATTTGGAAAAAGTTGACTTGATTTTATCAGCCACAAACCGCTCATTATGTATTCTCAACGTGGGAGCCGAAGGCTTCATTGGTTAATGTAAAATGAACAACAGACTCGTGTCAACGCGGGAGCAACGGCCTGGCCGTTAAGCAGTGGATACTGGCGTGAATGTGTGGGTGTGCGTGCGCGTTTTGTTTGTGAGTCTGGACCCATTCGAGAATGCGCCGCAGTCACTTGGTTGACGAAGCCGCGTATATCTACTCCTAATTGGTTGACAGTGGGCTTGAAGTGGCTGCTGTTGCACCTAAGGTGTAGCCAGCAAAATGACCAGACTGTTGGAAGTGAAGGAACAAGTGAGATGCAATAAAGCAGTCATGATGGCGAAACAGGAAGGTCTCACTAAAGTTGAAGATGTATCCAGCATCATAGTGTAGCCTTCCCTCGTTGCACACTAAATGCCAGCACACTTCTCAATAGTTCCGTTTCTATTTCTGTATTTTGTCAAACGTGTATGCCTGGAGTGGACCCAATCGCTTGTCAGTGAGAATGGATGTGGATGCCAAAACTGTACTCGTCATTATAAAAGAGGTAACAGTGGTCGGTGTACTGGATGCCTAATTAAGACAAACGGTTTCCTGGCTAACCATGCTCTAGATTAGTGATTTCTGCAATGGAAAACAGCGCGTCTGACAAGCACAAGTAGTGGGTTATAATATTAGGAATGGATATGTTGATGGGCTGTTTGTGCTGACTTACATGAGGATTGACGACAGCATTAGGATGGTGAAGGTGAAGAGGTTTGCATCGTCCAATGCACTGTTGGTGGAGCTCACAGTGGTGGTATTTGTAAGAGATGAGATTGAACCTTTCTTCTCTACTTAAAACAGATGATTTCTTCCTCCACTTCTTTCATCCCTTACACCCTAACCAGTTGCTATGTGTGCACGAAAGAACACTCGCGGCTGCCTTATTAAGCAGGCACAACTCACCCTCTGTAGTCGATAGTTTATCTTAACAGAATTAACCTGATTCAGTTGTAGCCTTAATTTGCGGGCTTGACTCTGACAACGAGTCGAAGGATCCATTTATCTTCCTTCTCAACTTAGCAATGCAGAAACCTGTCACATTAAACAGCTTTGTAGTGACGAATACAGCCTCACCTAACCAGTCCCAAATAGGCTAATTTTTGCTAATGCGCTCGACAAAACAGTCGGTCACAAATAATCTAATCAGATGATGTACTGATAGTGATTGTTTAGTAATTCAAAGCTACCCTATAATACTGGTGTTGCCTTCAGTCCCAAGAGAAGTTCCTCTCAAAGTTCCGGAAAACATTAGCCTTATTTCAGACCACGTGCACTCACTTTACTATATATTTCATTAGGTGATTTTATAAACTGATAGCAGCAAATAGCGGTAAGTAGCGTTAGCATTTACCTCTGGCCTATTGCCAAAAAGACATTAGAATTGTACGCGCAACATGGTCTGACGAGGCACTAAGAGGCGATCAGGAATGCACTAGGACTCAAACCTTAGCCTGACATGAATTCAAGCCTAGTCGTTATTGATCAATGTCTAGGCGAACACGCACACATTGGCCGATTGTCAGCCATCATGGCACTTGAATCTGCTAATTGATTACCTGTCTGCAAGGCTGATAGAACCAAGCCATTCGCTGGCAAAAAACTTGATTGTTAATCAATAAAATCCTTTCGCTAAAGCTAAATTTGTCACATAATAAGACCAATTCGACTGGAGAGAATCCATTGTAGGCAACTAAAGACATTGAGTGAGGTGTTTGACAAAAGCACTGCAAACCAACACTTGCTATGCACGAACGTGGAACAAAATTATTTAACAAGCGTCAATAAATTTCCATAAGCTAAAACGGTAAACAAATAAAACAAAAGGAGATGGGACATAATGAGAAATATTACAAACACAGGAAATGTATAATGTATGTGAGAAAAACACTTATCATAAAGGTCATCATAATGAGCGGTTATCAAATTCGTGTCATGTTAAATGGTGACAAGTGTGGAGTTCAAGTCTACAGCTAACTCTGCATTTAGGCTAGATGAAAAGGGCAACTGATGTTTTGAATGAAAACGAGAAGTAAGGAGGATTAATTTGGAACCACAGAGATCATCAGGTGTACTGTAAATATTGCTAGCATGAAATCGTACGACATCGGCTAACACGTAGGCGCATGTTTACTGGCCACGCAATCTCTGGGTGCACCATGTTGTGGGCACGCTTGATCACCCGTAGAAAGCACTTTTCTAGGAAACGCGGGTAGCACCAGATAAGTTTGGTGAAGAAATATGCTTGCTGACCGCGCACACAATGGTCTTGACAGCTAAATTTAAATTAAATTGCCAAAGTTTTGCTTGCCTCAGGGGTTTTTGGGATAGCTTCGTTTCGAATAACGTTATATCGCCTCAGCCACACTCTGTCTCCACACAAAGTATAGCGGGTTTACTATGAAGGCATAAATACTAAAATCTGCCCGTTTTGCACACAATTGCATAAGGTCTTGCGATAAGTGGAAGGTAAAGTTTGAGGAGGAGTATCAGTGGGATAAAGGTAGGAAACTGCGAGATAAACGACAGGATATAGTCTGAGGAAATAGTGCTAATAGACTCAGGAAAATAAACAGCAGAATTAGGAAACAGAGAGGCATCAAGGATTCACTGCTGAGTGCATTAGCTTAATTGATGAATGCAAAGGTAAATTTCTTCAATGCGCATAAAACTGTTGCTGATGGAGTGCAGTGCAGTGCAGTGAAATAAGCTAAATGTATGGATAAAAAGCTCATTCACGTGAGCAAGGCCAATTCATTCACTGCAGCTGCTAATAGCACCTGAATAATTCACTGGCACTGCACTCACGTGGACAAGATCAATTTGGTTTTTATTACTCCTGATCTTGTGCTAAAATTTTGTTTATTATCTAGGAAGTCGTCTCACCTGCATTCCTAGCATTTTTGCATTCGGATTTACGGAATTTTGTGGATTAACCACGTTCTTCGAGTCCCTCGCATGTATTTGATTAGTGTTATCATTTATGTGGGTGGGTTATCATGTAACATTCATTTTGTGTTTAGCAATACCCCCGCATCGTTTTACTGCATAATTTTCGTGATTATTCCACTGTTTCTTTTCACTAGTACTCTTTGAGAAGAGCCTCTTTTGAAGGCATCGGGCCTCACACAGATGAGTTCTTGTAGCTTTCTATAGGTTGCCTTGTATGTAACTCCTTACCCCCACAATCTTTTTTAAGGCATTACTGGATCCACGGGAAGTTGTTTACTTTTAGCGACCAGTGAAAAACAGCTCCCGCGACCCCTCATTCAGGCAGAAAACCTCTCGGTGACTCTTTGATGCCATTGCTCCAAGCAGTGATTTGAACCCCCTTGATGGCACTAGGTGAGTCCGTAAAAATAGGAAAAGTTCGTAAGGGAAAAGTAACCGAGATGAAAAGGGACTTGTTACTGCTACAAGAGGCAAACCTGCTACTACGATAAGTGTGTTTGCCTTTTCATTGATGAGTAAGCATCGTTTGGCCCTCCCTGTGTCTGCGCTTTTTAACCAACATACTATGCTTCATGGTGACAAAGCAGAGAACATTGTAGAACAACTGAACTGGAATTTAATAAGGCTGCCTAAAATATGGCAACCATTAGGCTTTTTTGCAAGCAAAATTGAAAGGCACTTGGGTAGAATTTAACTATAGAAGTGGTTCTACACGCGATTAGTTGTCAGTACTAGAGTATAAATTTTGTGGCGCTGCACGCCCCACATAAAATAGTGACACAGACACGGTCAAACATGCCCAGCAAAGTGGTTTGCTCACAGATCACATGGCTGATGCATGTGCACCAACGCGTCTGCCGGTGGCTCATAAGTCCACGTTGGCTCAGGCACAAGCCCACAAGCGTTTTCACAATGGTCTTGACTATTTCTCGTCTCCATTCAACCTCTTGCCTTCTCTTGTAGTTCAACTTAGATGCAGTCAGCTGCTGACTTAAGTTTCGCATTCATCACCGACTAACATGTGATAACATCGCTGAGGTCTCATTCGAGTGAAGGTGCTACTCCTAATTCCTCACTAATGCCGCAATAGACCGAAGTCGTGTGGAGAAGCATGGTGCCTGAGACAAAGAAGTGGGGACGAGAGGCTACTGGCATGGCATGAAGGCCATATCTTAGTGCGAAATAGTGCTTTCAAATAGCAAATCGTTTGCGCTGCTAAACTCACTACTAAGCTATTCGACTGACTACTACGCAAATTCATTCATTCTCCTGAGAAGTAGTATTTGTGGGAATGAAATAATTGGGGCATGAGACCCTTGTGCGGTCCAAGTGATTCCATGCGTGTGGGAATTCATTCAGTGAAGAATATGGCGCACCATAATGTAGTAACGAAGTGGTAATATTTTGCAAGTGAACAGCAGTATTGAATGCTATTTGTGCACGGAATTGCCTGATGCCATCAATTGGATGTAAATCATTACTCGGAGCAATAGCTCAAGAGAAGCACTAGACTAACTGGCACTTCTCGCTACCCCATTCCATCCCGAGGCTATTCAATAGGTGTGAAGCGAAGCCTTGACGTGGGCAGCGCAGAATCGACTTGGGCTTATAGACCAGTCAAGCTGAGCTTGCATTCATCAAGGTAATCCAACACTCTGTGCTGCTGGGTCACCAGGGAGGAGGAGGAGGATAGTGGTAAAGGCGAAATAGACCAAATGGATGAAGGGACGCACATCTATGTATGCAAACAATTGTATGCAAATTTTTGATCCTCTTAGTTGATAGTAAGTAAATGAAGAGATATGAAAGACTTTACAAGATAAATGACTAAGAATATCGGAATCATTTGCATATCCATAGAACAAATGCTGGAACAACGGTGTTGATTTTACTGCAGCATAAGCAAAGCGCTCATCATTTATAATTCAGCTTGGGACAACAAGGATTTTAAGGTTAGTGCAAAGTAGACAGCAGACCTAAGGGACAGAGCTTGAGTGCGTGTGGGGTGTAGGTGTGAAGCTGAGTCCGGTCGAGAATGCATCTCAGTCAATCTGTCAATCAAGTCACGCACACCCACTAGTGACCAACTGACTGACTGATCATAGGATATTGCACCTAAGGTGAAGATGGCGAAATGACCAGACAGATAGGAATGGAGGAACAATTGAGAGGCGAAAAGCAGCTACAAAGGCGAAAACTCTGGACTCTTGGAGAGGAACGCCCTGCTTAGTTTGAAAGTAAACCCAACATCCTGGTGCAGCCTACCATCGCTACGCACTAAGTGCCAGTATGCTTTTCAATTACTCCGCTTCTATGTTCGTATTTCGCAAAACGTACATCACTAGAGTGGACCCATTTGTGCACCAATGAAAATGGATCGAAATGTCAAAAACTGTATTTGTTGGTAATAAAAAAAGGTCGCACTGATTTGTGTCCATATTGTTAAACGAAGTTAAACCACTGCCAGCTCGACCATGCTCTGGATTAGAGGAGCTTGCAATGGAAGAAAGCGCGGCTGACAAACACAAGTTTTGGACCATAATAATCGAAGTGGGTACATTGGCGAGCAGTTTGCACAGACTTACATCAAGGTTGACGCCAACATAAGAATGATGGAATTGAATGCACTCGCAGCAGCTAAAGCGCTGGAGGTGGTTGCAGGTAATGCGGCAGAAGTACCTGAGGTTGTCATAACAGGATTTGTAACGTGTGACGTGCTTCCTATCGTGGTAGCAGTCTCCCCTTCCTTCTCTATTCAAAACACCAAATTTTATTCCCCATATGCTTCATCGCCCACACGTCGACTAGCCGCTAATTGCATATGATGGAACAATCGTGACTAATTTATTTAGCACCCATAACTTGCCCTCCGTAGTCGATAAATCATCTTAACAGAATCAACATGATTTGGTTGTGGACTTAATCCTACCAAGCCTAGTCATGCTTTAATAGTATTTTAGCACTTGGCGAATCAGGTAGGAAAGCCTCACCTTCTCCCAAACGTGGTGTAGTCGCCCACACTTGTTTATTGTAGCTACCATATTTTTCATGCATCAGCGAACCTCCCTCTCGAGTGGGTGTAGCAGCAGCGACAGAAATCGTTTGTCCTGGCTTTAAGCCTTCGATGATATGGTATTTTTTCAAGGTTCTAAAGGTTCCGAAATGTTCATCTTTGAGAGAGGACTCGATAATATAGGTAGTAATATCGCCATTGGGTTTGAGTGGCTCATCTTACGTCAAGTTTACCGAGTGTGAGTCAATTGCTTTCATCTCCACCATCTGGGGAGCATCCTCAAGTGCACAAATAAAAGAAAGCAGTGGTTGGACGTTATCGTTGGGCAGGCGATAAAGCTTTCCATGTCTCATCGTGCTGTCCCGTGTCACGAGTGAATGGAGATGGATTTGAAGGTTTAAACGCCAGGGCGGACAGGGAAATGGTTAAGTGATTCAGGATTATAGGGGACTGCATGTGAAGATTCAGATTCTGATGAGTGATCCAAAGAAATAAAAGTTTCAGGCAAGACGATCCCATTGCATAATATTCCGCATTGCACATACTGCGTAATTCACAGTAGCAGGCTTCAATAAGATCTCGAGACCAATGGCTTATCCTTCCACCTCCATCAAATTGTGTATCGATACGGCAAAGTGCCGTGCAACATAGGAAAGTTGTCCTTGCAGCCGATTTATACGTACCCGTGGTAATTGACCGAAAGTGCTTATACAAAGGCGACTACTTAGGAATGAAGCAATATTTTTTTGAAGAGTCTGTTGTCGCAGAGCCTTTAGTCTAAGTAGACACCAAAGCATCTTCAAATCAAGCAATAGCATGCGTGGACGTTTCACAGACCTTAGTTCATTCCTCACATGCGTCACATAAGTGAGACCATTGAAACGCAATGAAACTGGACAAAGTCCTAATTGTCACAAAGTAGGTACAAGTTTAAGATGCAATAGTTGTAATGCCAAGAAAAGGGACGTGTCTACCCACCTGTAACAAGTCTGTTTGACGCGTGATGTGATGCGGAGCTCCAGCACACACCTCATCCTCGTTAGACTTGTTATTTTAGAAAATACTCTCATTCATGAGCATTGCTAAGCAAATACTGACCAGAGTAAGGCAAAAGGAGGTAACTTACGCGTGGACACAACGGATTCTCCATGCAAGGTAGAGGTTGCTAATAAAATGAGACAGATCTGAAGAAACATCACTTCTCTAGAAGCAATTTGCATTCATGCTCCAGACACATGTACTTATAAATGTGTTGTGAGCCAATGAAATGGCCTTTTCTTGGCCTCAAAGTACCCTACGCATTTACACACACACCGTGAAATCGATCACCATTGGGTCGTTTGAGCCAATGTGGTGGGTAGTCTGGCGCAGATGCCTGCTCCAGTAACACAGCGCTCACTCTCAACTGTGTGATGAGCTAAAAGTTTTGGGGTGGGTAATTTGGATGAAATTACGAGAAAGTTAATTGGAGCAAGAGAACCATAAATGTAAATAGGTGAGCAGTAGCAAAATTGGTAGGTGAGGATCTGTTAGTTGGTGGTCGTAGGGCACCGAATGCCAGCCTTTGGTGTGGGCATTGCAGGATGGGTGGTAGATCCATGCCATGTTAATTTTTACACTTAAAAAAGCCCGTGACGGTGCATAGTAGATGCGTCTGTTGCACTGCCTGCAGTGGGATCCACGGTAGGGGAGGATGGTGTTGTAGCCGTGGCCAGTGAGAACCAGTGTGAGCTCATTTTTAATTTATATGGTGAATTTTGAACCGTGGATAAGTCTCTGATTAACTGAGCAAAATGGATACTCTGCCCCTCAAACAGCTGCAGCTGCTGCTTGAAATTTGGTGTGGAGACAGGCATAGTGAAACATTCTATCAAGAGTTCTACTCATTTGCGCACATCAGCAATGGCAGTAATGGCTTGTTTTCATGAGCAAAGATGTAGATTTGAATTCAAGGAAGAATTTTTAAATGTCAGAAGTTGTATAGAGTCCGTTCGACTGTGTGTTGCGAGTCGAGGCGCACACATCGATGCATGATGAAATGAAGTGTCGATTGCCATGGCTGGGGAAGAACTCAGCATTCAGTGCCGGCATATAGCCATCCAGCTACACACCATCATCTTGTCGTCACGACGCTGCGAGTCATCATGTACCTTACCGGGTGAAATTTCACACATACGGAACTACTTTTCTTGCACGAAAACCTCATGTCTCGATACATCATTCTCAGCAGTTTATGCCGTAATAAAAAAGGAGGCCTGCGTAGTAGGCTAGCTCTCCCCTTCACTGCCTGTTGAGTTTCAAGACCGAGTGTTCTTTTACTTTGGGCAAAACCCCTGGGCCAAGCCGATGAACCCTAAGACATAACAAAAGTAAGTAGTTTGTCCTTCCGTAAAGCGGCAGTACATTGCGACACCGATAAGGACCTATGTCACCATGATCGTGGGTTTGTGTTAGGTACGTACCAGATTACCATGCTTGATGGGCTTACTGCTGACCAAAATCAAATTGATCCTACACTCGTTGCTAGTAGGATCAGATGACAATTGAATCTCGTGCAAATCGGAGAGGAGTATATAATTCGGGTGAGCAGCTAATTTTGCATGCAATCCACAATGCAGAACAAACGAAGAGGACAAAGGAATGCGATAGATGATGAGGGATAATGTGAAGGCGTGGAGGTCATCGGGAGCGCTTGTGACAGATCTAACGTGGACACGTGCATCGTCAGCTGATGCGTTGGCGCATGGACATCAGCTATGTGATCTGTGGGCGGATCACCTTCTTGGGTATGCTCGACCGTCTCTGTGTCACTCTTTCATGTGGAGGCGTGCGACACCAGAAAATCAATTTTGTTTACAAAACAAATTGCTGAAGGCTCGTAAATTGAATGTTGACGAGATATAATGAAGGCTTATGCGAATAGCATTACAAAACTTGCCAAAATTCCCCTTGGTTTGGTTTTCGTTTTTCTTTTCTTCATGAAGTACAGTGGGTGTGTAATGAGGCTTCGAATTATTAACATTGTTATAAAAACGCCAGCAGAGAGCGTACAGAATGAAACCTTTTTATCCATTTCTAGCGTAGTGGCTAATTTTCTCAAGACTCGCTACTCATGCACGGAATTGTCCAATGTCATAAATGGATGACCGACATTTCTTGGAGTAATGGCACACGAGAGCACCTGACTGCTTGTTACTGCTTGCTATCACACCAACAAGTATTAAGTGAAGCCTCGATGTCAGCACCACAGGGTCGACTTCGGCTTGCAGATCGGCCAGGATCAACTTGCATTTTGCAAACTAATCCAACACTCCGCGCTACTGGGTTTTCGGGCCAAAGACTGCAGCAATGGTGAACGCAAAATTAGACCACATGGACGAAGTGATGCACAACTACATATAAGTGTTCTATTGAGAAATTTCGACTCTTTCAAGTGATAGCCAGTCAATGCGTAAAGGAATGTCGAAGACTTTTGCATAATAATTGACAAGAACCAATAGGTCTATTTACGCATTTTTAAAACAGATGCTGTCGGAACGGTACTAAATGAAAGATTTTAGTTTAAAAAGGATTTGTTTCACTCTATTAGTGATTAGCTGCTCGTCACTGAAATTTCAACGTGGAATCGCAAAGCTCTTTGATCAGTGGTTAATGGAGTAAGGATGCACGTGGTAAGGCCTGGCTCCTAATTACAGATGGGATCTATCAACTCAACTTCGCTTGAAAGTGTGCCACTCAACATTGTATCCCCGAAGCAAATGAGCCTGTTTAATCGGTTGATGCAGTGTTATTTAGTCAATGATTTACCACTCAGCAATAGAACTTTTCACTTATTCAGGCCGAATTAGTTTTACAGAGCTGACTATCTTGTAGAGCCCCGTAACGGAATCATTGAAAGAACACTTCGATAACTGCTAGGCGCTGGTGGCAGGTCAGTGAAGTGTTTGCTCCACAGAAGTAAGGCTGAAGGAATAAACAACTCAACACCACGTTGCGTTGCTTGTTAGGCGAGGAATTAAGCTTTGTCTCGGTGATGGTGCAACCGGTGAGCATAGATTCCAAACGACAGTGGGAAAACTTCTTTTCGTTGCATGGGCTCATTTTGCCACATAGTAAAATGTGTACTCCATAAGTAAGGGGTAAAAAAATGCGAGCTACTAGAGTCTAATTAGTAGCCGACACGAAGGCTGATGAGACTTACTACTACTGGTGGAGGCAGGGTCCATGACGTCCCTTTCCTTCTTCGTTTAGAAGCGTGCACAAACTGAGAAAGCACATTTGTTCACCAAGAGGTTGGCAAATTTTGCTAAATGAACTTCACCATTCGGAACCGACTAGGGTTTTCAATGGAATGCGGCTGTTGTAATTGATGATTTGCTAGAAGGTGCCGAACCAACTGCACATCTCATGCTGTCTGTACTTGCTGACCCACGAGATGACACGAAGCAAGTGATGTATGGCCACTGCATCACCAATACTTGAGGGGCAACGTCAAGGGCGATCTTTAGGTTGGACACTCATGTACCGCGAACAGCTATCTCTGTCTATGCTTTGTTTGCGAAAATGGATTAGGTCTGTCAAAAATCAAATTTATTATACCATGAGGTGAGTACTATCTAGCCACGAAAACTATGCCGATGTTTGGGTGTTTATGCTTACCTAATGGCAGTCAATCTAACAGTGGTGTTTATTCTATTATTGGGGATTTCCGAAACGTAAAACGTTGTGGAAGTTTTCGCCATACGCCCTCTAAATAGTTAATTTAAATTTGTAATTTCCTTATCTAAGCACCACAAAACTATGAAGTAGGTTAGTTGATAGCTTATAGCTTGCGCTCACAGAACGGCGCAGTCGACAATGTTGTGGATAACTTCTCCTTGCTTTCTTTGGCATGCTTCACTTTGTGTAACATATCTCCACACAATCGTCCGATGTGGGGAGAATGTATGACAGACAATCACATAAGACCTCCCATCAAGCCTCTCTGCTACTAGTGCTAACCCGTCAGCTCTGCACAATCATTGTTGCTTCTGTGTCAAACAAATATTCCTCCAACAAATCGGCACTTTTGGATTTTTGTTATGAAGTTACCAATGCGGAGTCAAACATTCTCTTAACTCGGTCACTTGTGGACTCACTTCTGACGGTTATGCTTCCGCTTTATAGCAATACAAAATGCAGGTTCTAGAATGAGGGCAAAACATTTTACGACTCACAAATGAGCATTTCAGCTAATGGAATAGAGGTTTTTGGGATGGAGAAAAAACGTCACCACACGTGCCAGGGCTTGTGTCAGCAATGCCACTAGCCGATTAGAGATATCACCAGAAAAAGCATTGCAGGGCCTGCACTGTTACCCATGCAGGCACGAGCCAGGCCATAGCTGGTTGTCTTTGGATTTTGGGACCGAAATTACAATTTATTTGCGCATATTATCCTCCGTTTCTTAGTCCCTGCAGAATGCGTTAGGAATTGGGAATTGTGCTGTGCTCACAATAGTGCGGTGTATCTTGCATCAGTTTAGTAGGGTCGCAGTGTTCCCGTGGAGCTGTGGATTCGGAGCAGGCATCATTACACATACCAGTCGCTTCTCGTCAAATCGGTTGCGTAAGCACTTATTAAGTTAAAATGAGTGAAGGAGATAGACTGCTCTGATGTATGGTAACATAAAGACCAGCAACACCACGACATCACAGTTCACTATAGTAATGCGGGCGCTCTGTCTTCCAGTCTTGTTGCAGTGGAAGCAAACAATACTTCAGTGTGTCCCATAATTGTGGGCGGACTCACTAGACATCGATGGAGAACAGCACATAATACCAATTCTGATGCAACTCTGGTGTATAGGGGTTCCTGACACCCTCTTACAAATTCGTAGCCAAAGACGTAAATTAATCCAGCACAATGGCCAGCTGAATGCGGTAAGTGTGGTTACCAGTCTCTCCAGTGGGTTAGGTTTTATAGTATGAAGAAGACTTCGGAAACCCCGAGCGTTTCGTGATCCTAAACGCATTAATGCAAACAACTCTGAAAGGGTTACATGTGCAAATCAGCCAGGTAAGCAAAAGGAAGATGCAAGATGCGATGAGCAAAGGGCAATGGTGGACTTCTTCTCTAGGTTTACTAACTTTCTACCGAAGCTATATCGCATGCAGCGCATTTAAAAGGTCTCAATCCACAGCGATCCCTCCAATGCGATCCATGTCTAGAGAATCCCTAGGGAACGGAGTAGGTATGGACATTATGAGCTGTCCATTACCAACAGGGAGAGGAAAGTGACATATTTTGTTTGTGGTGCATTGTCTGAATAAAGTATTTAAGGTCTAACCCAATGGCGGTAAAAGACGATGAAACGCCCGGTAGAACTGTCAGCAAAGCAATCACAGCCCCAGTTTGGAAGGCCACTTGTTTGCTGTGCTACATACAATACCGAAACACGCTCGAGACAAAAACAGATAAAAAGAACTAATTACGCTTAAATTACACTCCTAAGGCTTTTACTGAAGAGGCTGTAAGTGAAGGGGACTAAACCTGGACATCTGTCTGACAATGGAACGAGGCACTTAAGTTTGCACTTGATGCAATGACCCACAATGATGAAGGAAAATACTACTTTTGGAAGTAATATAGGTTAAGAATAGGAAGAGGATGTGATTCTCGAACTCCGCTAGGCTACTGGGGATCCACGATGAACCGCGACGGCGTTTTTCCCCTTTGTATCTACTTACATGTTCGAACTGAGTCGAGGATACCTGGAGACAAATTCAAATGCTAGAGTGTTCCTGACCGTTACTCTGGTCATTGTAGTCAGAAGCCCCGATTTTATTTGTCCTCTGCAACTTACTGTTGGTTGGTATTTCTTAGAACATGGACAAATATGCGAGCTTACCCCTCTCCACCACAAGTCAGTACTGAGGGCGCTCTTAATGCGATGCAACGGTGCTTGCATCGTTTGCATCTCCTGAATTGTTTGGGGACCGACTAGCAAGGAATACAGGAAGGCTTATAACAGAGAGTGTAAGGAGGTTCAAGAAAAATAATGCGAATTAGACTAGCCAAGATGCTCCTAAGCACAAAGGCTCATTTGCCATGGCTTGTGTCTTTTCATTCATTTAATTCTCCATCCATCCATCCATGAGGGTTCAATGCAGCCCATCGGGCGACATTGCAACTGATTTGCATTCCGAATTCTTGGTATCATTGCAAAATTCCTAATAAGATGAAGCAGATTTTAAAGCGACTGCCATTGGATAGGCAAGGATGTCGCAACATTGGCACAGGTTTCGTGGTAAAATGGACCTACCACATGGCTCGAACAATTTGAATTTTGGGTAAACACGCAAAAGCGGCACCGCGTATTCAACCAAGCCGCCATTTTTGATCGAACCATCGGGCACAGCCAATGATTCCCTAAAATGTCTACCTGCTTATAAAAGACGAAATTCATTTATGGTGGTTTGTCAAATTTTAGGTGGATGTGATTTCCGTGATTCTGCTTGTTCCTGCAAAAAGAAAAGAATCGACATAAGTTGCACTTCCTCCGACTCTGGCCTCAACTCACAACAACTTTTATCCTCACTGCTGGTGGTATTTCGGTAATTGTGGGTATGGTTCGCCTAGTCTGAAAACACCTAACCAAATTCACAGTTTACCATTATTCCCGAAGCACCCGTATTGTCTTGCTGTTGTCCTTTTTTCTCCATGTCCGCCACATACTCTTTTACCTAACAAGGAACCCAAGGCCCTCTTAGGCTTTTTGTTCGTCACACCTTTACTTTTGTAAATCTGCTGCCTCATTGACTTGCCACATGCACCTGGCAAAGACAACAAAGTGCTTTCTTAATGCCTGCATTATTGGGTTTTACTTTTAAGGTTTAGAGCGGTCCTCTTCAACACAAATGGCTCCCCAATATGCATTGACAAAAACGCCGAGAACCTCCTAATTATACCTGATTATGCGAAATTCGAGCCTCATTCAGCAGCTATGAACACTTTTTCCTTTTAAAATACAGGTTATTTTGTAACCATAACTGCTAATTTACAACACTGCAGCAAAAGCACAAAGGGGATCTGCCTGGAAGGAATAAAGAAAGGATGCAAAACTAATAGTTGGACGCTGTCATTAATGCAAAAAGACTAGTCTCGGTTATTCCAAGTTATGCTAGCTAGATAGATCTCAGCCCTAATCGGTGGCCGGCCCTTGTCAGGCGGGAACGCAGTTTACTTTGCATTAACAGTGATAGTACGGTAGTTTAAGGATGATATTTGGTGGAGAGCAACTATTTACCGCTGGGGTAAATACTGGATGAAATCGGCGCCTTGAAGAATGCGGATAGTTGTTTCATATCATTTCGAGAGTCCTCGTCCTAGGGATGCATAACTGCCCCTGATGCGTTCGATAAAATAGTATGCGAAGGCCTTCTATCGAAGTATAATGCAGAACGGTCCGCAATCATCCGAATTTGTATCCATCACCCAAAAGTGTGTGGCAGGTTTCTGATGAAATCGCTGTAAAATGAAAGGGTCTGAAAGTTGCAACCAATTGCTTATCTATATACATACATATATATATGCGTGCACTTGCTAGTGCTCCCATCCTGCCCGGCAATCAAGCTTCACTTAGGCCTCGAAACTACCATTTCGCCCTTCAACGTACATGCGATCGTGCGTCGAAACTGGCAAGACACTATCAACAACAAAGTGAAGTTGATCTCAATGCTTGGTTTGCATGCTTGTGGCAGAAAATAGGTGGTATTTCGACAAAGGTAGTTGTTTAAAAGTGGTGCGATTTATCGTTCAAGTTTCTGCTTTAGCATCAGTTTTCGAGCTGAGGATAGATAAAAGTATCTGAGCCTGTGGTTTGGCAGGCATTTGATGCCCTATTATTATTATTATTTCTGAAAAAAACCTGTTCAGTTCCCTTAATGAACTGAAGTTGTGCTGTCTTCCACGAGACGGCTAAATTATGGACTGTAATGCCTTCCTTCGTGTTGGCCTCACCAACGATATGGATTACGGCTTTACATCACAGGAAGTTAATCGAATCAACCAATAATGTGTACGGGTACCTTTCACAAATTGTAGTCCCTCCCATGCGTATTCCGCAAAATAAGCTTGGTAGAACCCTGATTATCACAAGAAAGATGCAAGTATAAAGGCGCTTTAATGACAAATAGGAATGGTGGGGAGAGGGACACCAGGGAAATGAATGTATACTTGGCCGTACCAAGTTGATTCTACTGTGACCTGACGCGGTGCGATACTAAGTTCTAGCACTTTTCTATTATTTGCTTATTGACAAACACTCTTGTATGAAAAGTTTCTGCACATGTGCCGATAAGGGTAGCGCATAAGAAGATAATATACTGATTACCACTACGAAATTTCCTCGCGAGATAAGGGTCACTAACAAAGTAAAACTCAGGTGAAGCGACATCTCGCGTCCATAAATGATGTGTATTTACAGCCCACAGATGCCTACTTATAACCAAGTTGCAGGTCCATGAGATGACCTATTCTTGGCCTATAAGGAAAACTGTGCATTTACACACGCACACCGTGTAGCCACACACTAATAGATGGTTTGAGGGATTGTGCTGGGCAGTCTGGTAAGGAAGCCTACCCTAGCAATACAACATTCACTTTCATCTATATGATGAGCTGAGATATAGAGAGTAGGCAGTCTTGGCAGAATTGTAATGCATTGACGCAAGCACTAGGACCTCGGATGTAAATAGGACTGCTGTGCTTAAATCAGTGGATTTCGTTTGTAGGCGCAAGAGTAGTGTTAAGAGTAAAAATATTTTGTCCCAATTGGTGTAGGCACACAGCTCACTGGCTACAAACTGTCGTCTTTTCGCTACTATGCTTAGAGGTGCCATATTGTATGTTGGGTGTCTTAACACTCATAGAATCACTTGGACTACATGTAAGCCTCATGTCCTTGAATTGCCTTGCCAAAAGACCACCTGTTGCTCGACTAACCCAATCTGCGTAGCAATCTAGTGCTCCATTTGACCATGTGTTCAGCTACATGATCAGCTTGGTCTCTGGACGCTGTGCTTTCGCCTTGTGTCAGGACCTCCGAACTATGCTGCTGACCTCTCATCTATTCTAAAGGAAAGCAAGTGGCATGCTCTGCTTCACGATTTTAGCTTATTACACCATCAATTAGGACACAGGCCACTACTTTTATGAGATCCTTGTGGGAATGTGTTAGAAACTGCTCGTCTGATGCGTGCACTAATAGCTAACATCACATGATACTGCCGAGAGTCATTCAAATGGACAATCAGCAATTCCACTTTATGCTAGTTGGTGATGAATGTAGAGCTCAAGTCAGCAGCCAACTCTGCATCCAGCTTAAATTAAAAGAGCAAACGATTTGGGTGTGGACAGGAGACAATAATGACTATTGTGAATGTGTGGGATGAAAGTGTGAATAAGCTAACGCGAACTCGTGTGCCAGTGGGCACACATGCATTAGCCGCGTAATCCGTGTACACAACATGTTCCGATTTTGTTTCTAGGCATATGTGACCGCGTTTGAAAAGCGCTTTCTTAAGCATGCATTCAACGGCATAAACTCTCCTTTACTTGTGAGTGAATGGCTTTAATTTTAATGACCTTTAGCCAAAGGTCTACTTTTCTCTATTAAGCATAGTGAGTCTGCATTGAGACCCTGAAATCCATTATTGGTTGAAAATGCAATTGTACGGAAAAATAAGCATTACACTGGGAGATCAGGACCATTGGTCACACAGCATTCGCATCACATGGGCTCGCATTGAACAGTAGTTTTAACGTGGCTGATGATCCAGTGGTATTCGAAGTGATACATAAGGGTCTGCCCATCTTCCATTTGCTCCTAGTCCAGTTGGACACTTTAGTTGCGTACACATGGATTCTTAGATTCCATTCGGAAACAAGGGCTTTTGGTAGAGCTCCACGTTGACGGGAATGCAAACATGAAGCTGTCAGCCCTACGCAGCACACATGTCGTCACATCATCCAAATTTGACCAACTGCCTCATCACTAGCTCCACCGTTGAAAGTTGTATTTATAGCTAAAGCAAACTATCTAGCCTGTAACATCGAGGAACTTCCATGCCTTCACTCCATCCAGACCTTTGCTACCGATATTAGTGTGCAAAATTAGTTTGACACACTTAGCAGGCCCTATAGTGCACCGTGTCCTCCTAATACACCTGTGTGACTATTTTTGATCGGCAATCCAGTTGGTGTGCATTTAAGCAAACATGTTTCATCAACCAGCTGCCACTTGACGAAAATGGAGGTGGAAATACAAAATGGTTACACTGCATATAATGACAAACGGTCAATTTGTGTTATAATTCTCTGACTAGCTCGTTTATGATAAGGAGTAACGAAAACCTCATCAACAATGGATATGCACGCAATCGTGAGCTCACATCAGTATCAGAGGCAGTACAAACGATACCAGATTTTCCTTCTCCTAAGTACATAAAATCAAGAGGTCATGCACGCCGACCAAAAACTTAACACATTTTGGTATAGAGCTTTGTCTCATAGAAGCAAGTGAAAATTTTGAAGGTGGGTAATGGTCGCAAGCGATGGATTACACAGAGACAGACTTACTGAATAGTTGATGTCGTCTACATCTAAAAACTCACTAATTGGCACCAAACAGTGACACGTGGACCCCACATTTAACATCCGTTGCATACTGTGAGCTGTGTAATTAACACTTAGGACCATTACTCGCTAGAGCACAAGAAGTGCGCTGGCGTCAGTGTTCAGATCGAAGACCCATCTTCCGTGAACAGCCGTCTGTGCCTACACATTTTCTGCCACGGTGAGGCAGGCCATTCACAATTCAGTTTGCTCAAGCCATGAGATGAGTGCTGATTGGCCACAAACACTTGACCAATGTTTTGTATGCACAATACCAATCGATCAGACAAGGATTTTGCACATCGTTGGAGCCTTTTGATGTTTTTATTACGAAAGGTCTTCAAGGTCTTGTATACTACGCTTGCACAAAAGAGAATTTTTGATGGAATCAGAGGTGGTTCACTCTATTGCCCGTTGTACGTACCTAGATGTGCATAACGATTCTCCGTACAGTTGCCAGAAGCAAGGAGATTGAAGGAAATAGATAGCTAGGCTAGCGTCAAGATGCATGGATATGAGCAATTTAATGGAGGTCCCCTCAGCAGGCATCTGTGATGCTGGCGCAATCTAACCGCTCCAAAGAATTAGAGGTGCTTGGCGCTTGTCAGATCATTTCGTAATTTCTTCTTTTTGGCAAATTTAGATTTTGAGATTGGTTTAAGCAGCAGGGAGACATAAAACAATAAAATTGGTCATATTTTGACACGTCTCTAATGGTACTTTTTCGGTGAGATGGTAAATCAGATTGAGAGTTCTACTGCGAGGATGGTAAATCAATTCAACCAGACAATTGAATAACCCGTATGCATATGCATGCTTTGGCGTATTTTGAGGTGCAGCAAACCTCCTAACAGCATTTTGTAAAAAACCTTATGGCATAAAACAGCATTGTTGCTTGCAGAGCAATAAGTAATGGATGATTTGATTTCGACATTTTTGCATAAAATGAACGTTAGTGACTTTAATGGGATGCTTGAATTCGTTGCACTCATACAGTATTATTACCCCACCCAAGTAACGCGTCGTCCATGCCACATATTTGATAGCAATGCAGATATTTTGAGAGACAGGGACAAAGTTGACCAGCTTTCTCACCACTAACTGCGCAATCTCAGTAATTTTGAGTTATCAGTATTGAAAGTAGGGTGGTTCAGGCGTTTTCGTAAGAACATGTCTACACCTTGCATTGTGGGATGAGAGCGGATAAACAAAGCATACCTTGTGATTTCCGCTATGATTGTTATTTTCCTGAACACCAAATGATTACTTTGACTTCTCTGTTTCACTCACAATTTTAAAGTCATTCAGGCTGACGGGCTAAGGTCTATATTCATTTACTTCTCTGCACGACTCTCGCTACTGCTGACATCTAAGTAATTGATAAAGTGGCCTATGGAATATAGCGTGATTGAAAGACCCGAAATATCAAAAGTGGCATGCTTGAAACTAGCACAACGAGGATTGGCTGAGGGATTCCAATAAGCACATTTCAAAGATGAATGAACTAATGCAGGATTTTATTGCGACGTTCAATCAGTCTACAGCAGACATAACTATTTTAAGGCAAGTTAAAACATTTACTGGTGTCTGCTGCAGCGTTCCGAGACTTCCTTGAAGGTAAAAGAAGGAATAGTACTAGGACAGGATGGATGTTCTAGAAACAGATGGATCGGGAGCTGTTGGCACGGCCCGGAGGCCGGCCAACCGGCTAGTACAATATGGCCACCCAAGTGACCGAATCCTGCAGTTCAAACAAACAAAACATTACATCAGCAACATAAAAACTGTGCAGTTTACTGCGCATTCATTACGCATTTAAGGCACAGTGGGTCGCATGCTGTTCCACTCAATGCATTTTGCAGGATTTCGTTACGAGAGTATATGCGATGCCCCATTTTGCTTTACAAATATAGTGGAATAACTTGGAAGCAAAATTTATGTGAAATTTGCACATAAGTCAGATTATGAAGCAAGCATAAAAGCCTAATTCTGTCGTGTTAAAAATGCACATTGTAACAGCTACAAAATAAGGCAAAAGTCGAATCGGCTTATGTAAGACAGATTCAACAAAGAATATAGCAAGCACCAAGGAAAAATATTTGAAAAACTAAGACATAAAACCTGAAGGAAAAATATAGCTTTATAAATAAAATTAGGGAGATAGTAGTGTATAAAGTGGCGGGAATTAACAAAACGATGTCAATCAAAAATTGCCAGTAGTTAAGGAGGCAAAAGTAAAAATAGGGGATGGTAAAAAATAAGGTCAATGAAGGCGTAAGACGTGCATGTGAACAAACAAAATGATAGACGGCAGCAGAGTAAGTCGACCACATCCAATCCAACTACAGGCACATGAGTACAAATAAATAAATGAATTTACAGCACAACGCCCCAACTCAATTCACTGCCACTGCACTCACCCGAGCACGACTGCATGCGCCTATCCGTTCTCTGGTAATAAGTTATTATTCACCACCATTCGTTTTACGGTGTGCTGCATAATCTCGGAGCCTTGAATTGTGCAAAACCCTAGTACATGCATGAATTGGGAGTAACATTGCCTTATCTTTGTAGAGCACAACAGCTTGAGGTAGTAACACTGGTTAAGGCATGCGTTAAAATATGGCATAAATGCAAAGTAAAGAACTGCCTTTGTAAACTCCTGGCATACTTGGTGGCGAGGTATTTTATCTCCATCTGATGCACCAAATTGAAATGAAAGCAGCAAGGTGGACTACGATTTCTCGATTTGTCATTTTTCATGACAATAGCAAATTTTGCTGATATAATTCCCTCATCGCTGCGTTGCCGTTTTGCTAGGCGTTGTCGATAAGATGCTTTGATCAGAGCGACAGGTCGCCTCACCCTCACACAGAAGTGAAAGTGGTAAGGGGTGAAATCGCACTCTTATTTTGCGAACCAATCGCAGGTTGGTGAGCCTGCATATTCTACTGCGATGAACAGCACTGTGTGGCCAAATCACCGTTTACCTGTTCTGTGATGCCTCATCCCAACCGCTAGTGCTTCAGCACACAGCCGGCTAGAGGGAGCGATTTGTCACTGAGGTTAGTAACACGTCAACTGCAGTCATCAGAGCTGAGAGATGTCTGTTCTAAACAATCCCGACTCTCACGCTACTGCACTTATCAATTAACATAGTGTTTGGTCTCCGATCCCTTTTATTGTCTGTGCTTACATCCGTCGTTCTGTCTGTACCGCATCTTCAAACTAACGGTCTCTAGTCCGTCGCAGAACTGGTGGTGGGTTACTGCTATGCCTACCAGTTAGCACAAAGAGTAGTTGCAAAGTGTAGGGTCCCACTCACTAGCTTAAGGAAACCTAAATTGCAGGGCAAAGAGTAACACTTTCTGCAGCACGCAGCTTTATTTAGGTCCTTAGTAATGCGCAGGTTGCAAACTGATTTATTTCAATAATTAATTCACATACAGTGGAAATTCCACCAAGGGTCGGAAGAGAGACTACGATTTCGCTTTGACAATGAATTTACCCCATTTATGCAAGTCATTTGGATTTGTTGTAGCTTTCACTTCAGCCTTGGAATCAAGCCACATCCGTGACTTTTCCACACTCTCCTTAGGCAAGGCGCCATGCCTCATAGAACTGTGGACCAGCAAACATAAAGTATGGCAAATAATGTGTATGGAGTGCTCGTAGTGATCAAACATGACTCACTTACCTCGTGCTGCTTAAATTGAGAGACTACATATAAAAAGGAGATTGAGGTGATGTATTTCGAACATCAACAGTTCAACATCAGGAATGGCGGATGAAAGTGAAAGAAGCATGAATCGCCGACGTAAAATGTACTGCTTCTTAGTAAAGATGCAGCTATCGAATCGCGCTCAAAATCGAGGAGTCCATTGCAAGCTCACTATTATTCTTTCCAGATATTTGTCAACAGGCCGTGGATTTACTTTCCACGCTATCATGCAGTGCGTTACTTGACAGCAGAGGAGGTGGCTGTGCGTCAACAAAGTGGAGGAGGATGCGGGAACTAGTTAGCAGCACACCTTGAGCATGCGGGTGCCTACGTCATTCCAGAGGCATATTTTGCTGCTCTTGATAAATATCGCAGAAGCTACCTTGCCGAGCTAAGGACCAATGCAAATCCTCATGCCCGAGGTATCGAAATGAGTCGAGACTCTTCATATTGCCCTAAATAGATTACATCCGTTGACTGTTCACCTCTCCCTTTCGCTTTGTGTGAAATTTTGTGCATGTCTTTCACAGCCTCTTTTGAATGGCTGCTGCTTCTTACTTGCCAATCCATTGGGCTACAATACCTCTTATTTTCAAGGTAGAAGAGGACAGAGTGCGTAATTGGGGGCCTCATAGCAATCTAGTAAAGTAGAGCTACTTGAACCAACAAAGAAATTTGTCCTACTCACCAACCTTAGCAAATAGCAGTTGACAGTGATGTGTCCGCTTGCGTTCCAAAGTGACGGTTTACTCGGGATGTGGTTAATCTGTAGTCGAAGTGTCAGTTACAAGTGGATATGACCACAGTAGATTTGCAAGCTAGAAATAATAATGTAGCTTATCATGGGAATAATCACCTATGTAAGCATGGTGAAAGTGGGCTAAGGTACCTCTACCAACTTTCCGAGCAGGGATTCTCGATGTGAGCAGTCTTCATTGAGGCCGCATTTTAATAAAGGCCAACTTAATGAAAACGATTCTCTAATGCAGCACATCCTAATGCTTTAATAAGTTTGCTTTTCCTAACTAACTCTTTTGCGTGCAAAAGCATTCGAAGGCGGAACTGTTAAAATGTTCGCATTGTAATACTCACGTTCTTTAAATGTACCTCATAGGCGAGAGTCGAGAGGACAACTTAGGCCCGGTTGCGAACGAAATTGATCGCTCTCAAGGATTCGAGGTGCCCTCCTTGTAGATACTCCGGCTCCGCTACCACACATCCTTCCCGTACCTTGAATACAAATGTCGACAAACAACCAACCTTCTCGTAGCAGGGCTGGTAAAAGGGAAGAGTAGAAAAGGGAGGAATCTTTTACTCACCTTCTTGATGTCCCTTTTAAAATTGCCCTAAGCGATGCAATTTGAATTTCTTCCCACACAAAATTTACGTTCCGTAAATGTGCTCCAAGGAAAGTAGATAATACTAAACCAATATAAATAGCTGACCATGCCTCAAAATTGCGTACTTTTGCCCAGTGTTATAACATATCTAACATGTTCATTTATCCCGGCCTATTTCTATAGGCCCCAGCATTTTTGCCGTGCATTTTCATCCCTAAAGCATTTAGCCCCATGAGTCATTGGCCTTAGTAAGTGATTCCAGTTTTCCACTGGAATAAATGTTCTATGCATGGTTTAACCGAGCGAAAAGTAATTCGTAAGCAACTTCCTCTTTTCATGGACGCAACAAGTCAAAATTATTTTAGTCCTCAACGCTAATGGCTCTGCTGGCACCACTTATAACGACCTCTTGTAACTGAAATCGGAATATCAACTTCGGCTCTTTTTCTCCGCCAAGTCATGTGTGAGCCAAATTATCTCCACAAAAGTGGAGGCTATGACCCTCCAAAGTATTTCCTTTACTTTTGTGAAAGAAGCGCATCAGAAGCGATGTAGGATAGGGAATGTCACGCGTAACTTGTTGATTACATTAGTTGACTACCTTCCATTCCATCGACATCACCGCTTTTGCCCCAAAAGATTAATTAGTACAAGTGACTTCAGACTGCATTTTTATTAGCAGACAATACTCAAAACATCAACAAAAAGGAGTTGAAATTCAGTAGCAGTGGCCTTCGCATGCATTTAAGTGGACCACATAAAGCGAAATGTATGTAGCAAATAATGTCTAGTTTACTGACGTGTAGTTGTGGGCTTGGCACAGATGAAGCATCACACTGCCAATCGGCAAGCGCAAGTTGATTCCATTCCATCGAAGTTAATAAAGCACTCTCACACATTAATGTACTGTCCCTCATCACCCACAGAACCGATCTATGCAAGTAGCCCATCTCGCTGCGTTGGATATTTTAGCACCAGTACTAGCCATTCCTCAAGAAAGTAGGACTCCACGCCTTCAGTCAACCACAGTGATAATAGTGGCGAGAATTACTCTTGAGAAAGTTTTGCTCAAATCCTTTGCTAGTCATCCTAACCCTCTGGATGGAAGAGGAGGATGTCTTCATTAGAAGAGAGCAATGCAGTTGCCTTGTTTATGGGGATCCCCGAAGACAGTGCAAGAAGTATTAGGTAAAATTTCACTATTTAAATGAAATGCTCTTCTGAGAATGGAGGATGAAATTTGCTTAAAGATGCTTTTTATAGCTTTTACGCCTTGCCAAAGAGTCGTTTACCCCTCGGAACCAATCTTACTTCGAGCAATCATTCACTGATTAATTGTGCCCGCAGGATTACAATGGTGCAGGTGCCATTAGTGGTCAATACGTTGCTAACCAGAATCACCCAACCGCTATTAGAACCTACAAGAACAGGATCATGGAATATGATGTTAAACGAAGCCAGCTCCTTGAAGAAGTAGACGACTCTCATTTGCAAGCATGTATTGGAACCTTTAAAAATGGAAGCAAAGTTTAAAAGAAGAACATAATAGCCTGGGTCATCTCATCCATGACATTCACTGCAATTGGGGAGATTTCATTAAGATTACGCCTACCTCATTCAACTGTATTTATTGCTTGCAAAGTTAGTAGAGGAGGAAAGCAAATACTTTAATCACTTCACGCGGAGGAATTTAACCAATAGTTGCTTCTTTAGCCATTCTAATCTTGCGCCAAGCTACAACGATTTGACGGCTGTTTAAATTGGCTTATGAAGGTAGAGATCAGTTATGACAAATGCCAAAAGTAATGCTCCATCAAAAAAGGATTATGGCAAAAAATCCAATTCTGCGTGCGGAAAACATTCTGTTTAAGCCTGATGCCTTCCCTCCCCTTAAGAGTAGTCCTGGGGCACTGCAGTGTGATTGAATTACAACTGGAGGTTTTCTATTGCAGATAAAGTACCGTGGACCACAGCTCATTAGCATGGCCATTTGACATTCTGAACGAAAATATCACGCTTGTGATAGAGGGAGGGTGAGATGGTGTTAGACATTACCACAGGTACTGCCTTTCACTTTTAAGTGGTTAATTGACGTGACATCTGAAGGATTGCTAGGCGCGTTGAATTCAACCGTTTGACGACTGCATGTTGATTTTGCACTTACTTGAGCCCATCAGCTGCAAATTATACCTGTTCATGGCCAAGAAGTAAGCATGGTCATTAAGTGTTTGGTTTTGTGATACCCCGTGAGTGCTAGTGCTAGCCTCCTCGGATTACTATTGCTGTTGGTAATGGTGACGCCGCATTTGCTTCCCTCATGGTTGGGCCCTGTGTCTCCTCGTGTTCATGAGGAGTACAAGCGTTCCTGCTGCTCCAATGTCTTCCTGCGTGTAGGGGACGAAAAAGGGGAAAGGCATTCGAGCGGCAGCGACGATGTAACTCATGATCGAACTCCTCTTGTGCCAAATTGACACATGCTCCCTCATTCATCTGTGGTCTACTATCCACTAACCTTGGCGACAGTGCTGGTTAAAAGTCGTAAGTTTTAACTGCAATCAAAGACGATTATTTATGATTTCGTGCAGATGATATTACTCAGGGGAGTTAAGTTATTTGTGGGCAAGCGGTCAAGTGCTTTATACCGTTCAAGATATCAAATACATATGCGTGGCTAATGGGTAGCGGTGGCATCTGCAATGAGTTTTTTTCGGAAATGGTAAACATTGCCTTTAAACACTATGGTTCGTAACCTCCTCAAAGACTGCACTCTGCACTGGTGACATCGCTATGGTAACAACGGCAGTGTCATCAGGCCAGCTCATTGCCAGGCTATGCAGACTACTTCGCAACACGTGCCCTTCTTTTGTACCACATAAGACTCTCATGTGAACTAGCTAAAAGTTTCCCAGCCGCTACAGTTCAGTGTTCCAAAGCAACCATTTTCAAACAGCTGATCCAACTTTGGTCGAACTGCATCCATATTTTAAGGCCGTAGGTCTGTTTTTGACAGTTAGCTTGTTCAGCCGTTTTACAAGCACCATATAAAGCGTCGCACCATCACCAATAGTTGATTAAGGTGGAGTCGATCCCGACAAGAAATGGTGAATTAAAGTTATTCGCTAGCGGTATTCTGCGAATAAGCTTTTAGTAGATTGGCAGACCGAGTTCTCTGCAGGAGCATTTCCTTTGTACAAAACTTGCAGCAGCCAACGAATACTCATTTTGGGTCACAAAGGAGTACTCATGCCCACAAATTGGGCAACATATTCGTCATGCTCCACATTGCACACTGTCCGCGAAAGTTGCACTCTATTAAAGGAACAGTAAGACTATCAGCGTCGAGACCGCGCTAAGAAGAGGTAGATATAAAGTCATCGCTTTTGACATCACCATGTGAACAGGTAGTCACTCGACATGTCTTGACGACATCATAGGTGGGAGACCCTCTGCTGTGGCAAGTGCAAAACACTCGTGCACTTCTTGAAAAAGTATTCAAGCTTTATTTCCAATGAGTGTGCACTCCAAACTATCCTAAAAGAGATAGCAGTGTGTAGCCTAGGTCAACGCCTCACGACAAATGCTCGCCAAGCGACATGCTCTACTGTGATGCGTTGCTGCTAAGACATTTACAAGAGAGGTCGGTCCTAATGTGTGGCAGTGCTAAGCAGTGCTTCGCAAAACAACT